>JALAZF010000043.1:12852500-13452500 GCA_022829125.1 Lathyrus tuberosus
TTTGATGACGACAAACATAAGTATTTAAAGAACAATGTTGGACTATTTTAATTCCTTGGCAACATCAAAGTTTAAGGTTTGTAAGCTCGCTCTGAGTCTAATAGTCAAAGGTTGAGTTTTGTAATCTCCCACTAAGTTCTATATTCAAGAAAACTAAAATATGTCAATGTTGGACTATTTTAATTTTCTTAGCAACATCAGAGTTTGAAGTTTGTAAGCTCTCTCTGAGTCTAATAGTTCAAGGTTGAGATTTATAAGCTCCCCCTTATTTCTATATACAAGAAAACTAAAATATATTTTAATTTACTTGGCAACATCAGGGTATGAGTTTTGTAAGCTCCTCTTGAGTCTAATAGTCCAAAGGTTGAGGTTTGTAAGCTCCACCTAAGTTCTACTATCAAGAAAACTAAAATATTTTTCCCAGGTAATAACCACAATAAAACAGACATAACAGAAATTTAAATAATTAAAATAAACAACATTAAATTAAACAACATTAAAATAGAATGGGTTCAGATTCTCTAGTAAATATTTCTATATCTTTCTCCCCCTTTTGTCACATCAAAAAGAAAAAAAGGAACAAAGAAAATACATTCATAAATGCAAAGCAGATCATCATTACATGATCGGTTCCCAAGGAAGAAGAAATTATTCAAGTACTAGAGAGCATTAAAAGCTTTATAGTGCATCTTTAATAGTTATTGGTCGTAATAGTTCCAAGAATCAATAAAAAGGATTTTATTCCATCGATTAGGTTACCCAGACTCCACTATAAAAAGCAAACAAAGCATAAGTCATTTTCATCAACATCCTTCAACACAACATGGAGTCCTCAGCTGAAAGTATCAACATCTCAACCATAACAGAGATATCATAAGGTTCTAAGAGTCTGAAGGTGCAAGGTCCTCAAAAGCCCGCAAGTTCTGAAACATCTGATGATGGTTCTTTATCTTCTGTATTGAAATCTTTTGAAGAGGGTTCGTCCTCAGCTGCAATGAGACCTTTAGAAGCACGTCCATCAGCTGCTGATTTGAAACCAAGTAAGAAATCAATGAAGAAGAAGATCAGAGACGAGATATTTTATCAATTGATTATCTCAGATGAAGATGAGGATAAACTTGACATCGATTGGGGAAACTTTATGGGTCATAAGGCATTCGAGGAGTTAGGTTGATTGGAATCTTTAGTACTCTTCAGTGTTTTTTATTATGTAATCATTTTTTTATGATTAATGAAAATCTATTTTGGTCATATCAATTTGCATAAGTACAATGCTTTATTTTTCCCTTTGATTTTCTGACAAGTACATAAACGAAGTAAAAGATGAACAAAAGAAATAATAAAACAAATAAATAGCTGTCAAGATGACACTTACAGTTGTCTTTAAGAGAATCTTTATTATGATTATATACTAGACACCATTTCCCAAGAGTCGAACATTTAAAAGATTGATTTGACTAATCAGTATTGAAACTCTAACTGCTCAAGATAACAGATGAATAGCTACTATAAAACGTTCAACAAACCATCCTTCTAAATCACTTAATCATTATAACCCCAAAAATGTATAAGTATAAGCAAATCTGGGTTCCAAAGAGAGATTTTAGAAAGACAACAATACTGAATGCAACAACTCAAGCAAATGAGAAGAATGTAGCAAGTGAAGCATCTTAAAGCAAGAGGATTCCTTCAAAGGCATATACATCTCCAACAAACTTTGTTGAGACATAGAGAAGAAAGAGAACTTCTAGGTCAAAATGCAGAAATATTATGAGGAAGGAAGCTGTTGAATTTGCAAGGGAGGATTGGGAAGATTATTTAAACAATCTAGATATGTCAGATGAGCCTAGGGAATTCCTTAAAACAGATCCGAATGTCAAGAAAGTTTTTATTTTATAATATGTATTAGCTTCCAATATTTCAATGAGTATGTTTCAAGTGTTTTTAAGTTATAGTCCTAATTTTTTATTCTTCAGACAACATTAAAAATGCACACATAATAGTTAAGACACTCAAGAATATGAACAAGAACAATGAATTTTTTTAACAAGATTGCTTAATACAAGACATTTAACAATTACAAGGGATATATTTGAAAAAATTCAACATCAGAATCTCTCATAGATAGCTTCAAGCTTTTCTCTCTAGATTTTAGAAGAATCATCCTCAGAACTTATGACAACTCCTTGTTGGATCAGCAGTTCAGAAAGAACTCATTCGTAAGGAATAAAAAATGTCTTTCTTTAATGAAAAGATGAAAGAGTCTTCTTCAGATAGTCAAAAATAATTTGAGGAAGATTAATCTGTAGGTCTGAATTGAGAAGAAGTAGCAAATCATTTTCAATAAAGTCTACAAGGTCTAGATCCTTGTTCTTAGGAAGCAAGTTTGAGTTCAGAATCTGATTCCAAACAATTGCATCAGGACGAAGATTTGAGACCAGAGAAATGTTTGATGTATCTACAAAAGTACGCCATGTAGAAAGATAGCATTCCCAAACAAGAGTGCCTGGAATTTCTCCAATGTCTTCATAGTTGATTACATTAGCAATCGTCTTAGAGGTTACTATTATAGAAACACCATACACTTTGGAAAGAATAGCATACTCAAAACATAGCTCAACAATTGAAGCATTGACCCAAAACTCTTTGACAAGATTCGGATAAGTAAATCCACGGAGCATATCAAAGTACCCATTCCAACTTTGTTCAGAAATAGTCTTCCAGAAGTTAAAACCTTGCTTAAACAACTCTTCAAAATTCACGAACTTTTCATTGATGACTACTAGTTGATTCGGTGAAGAATTTACTAGAGGATTTATCTCAGGTTTGGTTTGATCAACACACAAAAGAAAAATAAATAACAAGAAAAGAACTGAACAAGATTTTGTCCAAAGAGGAATAAGAATCTTGTTAGAGGGACAGAAAAGGTGACACGAAATGATGTTTCACAAAGACAAGGGATAAAGATTATAGACGTATAAAATAAGAAAACATCATTACCCATGGGTCCTTACCTAGCAGACTTCTTGAATAGACTGGTTGATTTTCAACTTTATGGAATGTTAAGTAAGACAAGAGTTTTAAAAATAATTCTTACTTAAACTGCTTTATCAGAAGTAAAGATTCTTTTTCTGAATCTCAGAGACTGACTATTTCTCAGAAGCTATCTGTTATCAGAGTCTAGTAGGATTAGACTTCGAGTGAGACATCTTCTGTTTAATTATCAGTCTTTGATATTATATTCAGATTCAAACATTTTCTCATAAAACTAGAGTCATTCTTGATTTGTGAATATTTATTTGGTTTCCTTGACAACTAACTAGTAGTAGTATTCTCACAAACGACGAGAATACTGTTTCCATAAAAATGACCATCTTCTAGTTAATGACATATTCAGTACAGTCAAATACAACATAGTTTTTTCAAAGATTTCTGAAGATTATTTTGTTATTAACAAACAGAACTTATCTAGAGATCCAATCAGAGACTTTGTATTCACTCATACTTAAATAGTTCATTGAGTCAAGAAGTTTGCAAAAGTGAAGGAACAAAACATACATTTTTTTTATTTTTCTTGGTCAGGCTTAAGATGAGTATTCAGATTTGTCCGTAGAATTTGAATTCTATCTTGAGTGGATTCTGAGTCAATGGCAGCCAAACCAATGATTCCACTTTCTTCTCCAAACTCCATACATTTGCATCCTTCAGCTCTTGAGTTTGGTATGTAGGAATTTCTTCCATCAAATGTTGTAAACAGATCTAGTATCCTGGAAGATGCATTGCTCCTTTCTCTGTGATATCTGCAGCAAATACAATTTTTTGAATGTTGGTACCCATATTTCGTGGGTCCACAAACGTTAGTCCTGACATGCTTTTTCTTATATCATGCCTTGGTCTGATAGAAGTACCAAGATTCATTCCCGAATAGAGTCTAGGATGAATTATGGATTTTAACAAAATCTTGTTCTTAGCAGAGTCTTTGAATTCATTGTCTTGGATTAAATCTATTGACTTCATAATCCTTGATTTGAAATTATTGACCAGCATAGAATCAGATAGTGTTTTCTATCAGAGGTTGGCATGAGATAAGTTTTCAGCACTGTCTTAGTATTGCCAGAAAACAGAAGAAGAAATAAAAGGTTTCTCACAGAATTGTCCTTTAACACAGATTCTATGATAGCCTTCAATTTCCATAGGATCAATGGAGTCACTTAAGATAATATCTCGAGATGCAGACTCCTTATTATCAATATTGAAGCAAGATGGATTAGTCAATAACTCTTACTCTTAAATAATTGATTTATTCTTGGATTCAGATTGGTTCTTCAGAAGAAGTAATGGCCAGCAAGGGAAGATTACTATTTCAACAAATTCTGAATCCTCAACTATGCCAGCTTCATTAGAATAAGCTTTGAAGATCTCTGACATTTTTCTTTTTGGGATTTTCTGACTGGTAGTTTTTATCCTTGTTCTTAAGATTGGGATGATCAGTAGAAATACAAATATTTCAGAAGCTTCTGAAGTTACTCTTCCATCAACAGATACCACATTCCATTTAGCCAGCTGATAGAATCTTTTAATAAAGAAGGCCAATTCCTCATCATCAGACATTCCATAGGAATTTTCTTCAACAGGCTTGAGGAAAGGGTGATCTCTTTGACAACTTTTATTCATCTAATTCCATTTCTTTTCTTTGATTAATTCTATTTAAACCTTCAAGACCTAGTCTACTCAAGTTTTTGAATTCTCGAATAGATGTGACTTTTTTATTTAACACTAGGAAGGAGACTTCTTAAAATTTGCTTGAAAAATTAGATGAAGTGTAACTTGATAAGCTTCTACCTGATTCCCTTCAAATTTGAACACAAGGATTCAAAGATAGTCTTGAGCATTAGACATATCAATGGTGTTAATATACTTAGAATGAGACAGAGCATCCACCAGAATGTATCTAACTCCAAGAAGATTTTCATAAAGCTTCTTCTGAGCTGGTGTGAGAGGTTTTCAATTTTAATCATCCCTATAACATCAATTTCTATAGTAATGCCTTTCTCAGGGGTATTTTATAAACCTTTATCAAAACCCTTTATCAAGACCAATGATAAAAAATATCTTGCTCTTCCATCATTTAAATTCAATGGAGTCACCCCTGAATATGGGAGGATTAGCAAAGTGATTTTTTTCATATGGTACTTGATTCCTTCTTGAAGGAAAGTCTTTAAAAGACATAATTTTATCATTAGATATTTATCTCACAACTACAATTTTAACTTACAATAGCGCTAATTTAATAGCACTTTTTAGTAAAGCGCTATTAAATATCTCACACCAAAGCTTACAATAGCGTTTTTTTCATTGAACGCTATTATAAGAGTCAATCTAAAATAGCACTTTCTCTAAAACGTTTTCATAGTTTGCTAAGTAGAAAAATAATTATAAAAAAAACCAATATTAGCGCTTCTATATTAAACGCTATTACATACATGTACCCTATAAATAGCACTTTTGCATTAAACGCTAATATAGATTTTTGCTATGTATTAGCGCACTATAATAAATAATATTATAGTGATGTGAATTCTATATAATTAAAAGTAAAAATAAAAATAGGTTAATGATGAATTTCTTTTGACGCTCAGAACTTCTCCTTCTTCACACCAACTTTTGATAATTCTTCTTCTTTCCCCGAATTCAAATGCCCACGTCTTCCAAAGTAAAACCACCCAAACAACTTTGTATTTTCTGTCTGTTAAACTCACCCTACATTCATGAATTCAGAAACCCTAAATCTAAAATTGGTTAAACTTATAACTCAAAAACTCCATAAAGTTGATTGAAAACCTAAAAATTAATTGAGCTCAGAACTTATAAACCGATTGAAACCCTAAAACCCACCTTCCGATGGAACAAATCCCACACCTTTATTCCTTCCAATGTACACGTAACACACCGAAACATTACTCACAGCACTACTAACATTCACCTCTGTCACAGCTGTAGCCACCGTCGTATCCCCATTTTCAGTCTTCTCCAGAAGTCACATTAGCGACACGTTACATGGTGTATGTGACCAAATTCTCCATCTAATGCTCGTTTCTGCTAGAGGTCCTCGAAATTTCCGCTCTGCCGCCACAAGACTCATACTAGAGGAACTCGAATATGTCTGAATCATTGACCCACACACATGTGCATATCATGTTGGTATTGTCATTTGTGAGGATAATGACCGATAAGTTTTTTGACCAGCTATATCAACAATTTTATTATTAGCAAGCAGTTTTCTTATTTGCAACATGCGGTAAGTTTGTAATTTGTTATTTGTTCAATCTTTTTGATGTATCAGGAACCCAAAAAATGACTTACAAGCTCAAGATCAAGCTCATGGGATTAGTCCTCAATGAGAGGATTAGTCGCAAGTATGGAATAGGTGTGTTATGAATGCTAAAAAAGCTATTAAGTACATTATAACGGTGAAGGAGCAACAGAAGAAGGGGGCATACAAAGTTGAAAAGTGATGAAGAGGATACATATGGTTCCTTTAGTTATAAGGTATACCCGTACACACTTTATTTTGGGGACTATTATATGTATACAAATGATAGTATTGGAAATTTATTTGGAATCAGATTTAGTATTTTGAAGAATTCTGTTGAACCTACCGAGTATGTTTCTATTGAGTATGATGATGGAATAGCAAAGGTTCATGTTTAACTAATGTCTAAAAGGCTTTGTAGATGTAGTATGTGAGTTTTCTTTTCAACCCTTAATTTGTCTTTTTTGTTAAATATTCATTTTGATTCTTAAATAGGTTAGTCTTTTTGTTGGTTAATTAAGCCCTTGAATCAAGTGTGTCTTTCATTAGCTAATTAGTTATTAAATGTGTTGTTAGTCAATTTAGTCCATAAAATTACTTACAAATGAGATACTTGGGTATGTCTTTAATTTCGATACATTCAATGACGATAGTGACAACCCATTACACATATAGGGACCCAAAAGACTATTTACTTCTTTTTAATTGGTTGAACTTTAGAGGATGGTGAAATAGTAGTTTGAATTGCTTCAATAATATATGACTCACTTGTTACTTATTGTGTGGACTTTAGGGTGAATTTTTTTACAATTCAAAAGAAAACAAAAAGCTTAGGACATTGAGCAAGTTCAATGATGCTAGTGCTTGGCAGAAAAGAAATATCAAAGGAAAAGTTATCAAATAAATTTAAAGTTCTGGATGTTTCTTATGGATTAGGTAACTTCTGTTATGATTTTTTGGGGTCAAATTCAAGGTCATGGCTTAACAATTTTTGTACTACTCAAATAGTACTTCATAATGTTTTATAATGGATGTCCAATTTGAAGATTTATTTGTGTTGCATTAAGTATTAAGTATAGGCTTTCATTCAATTTCTTTAAATGGCATCTTATACCACAGACATGATTCTTACTTATCTTTCAAATTTTAAAGAAGCTTATTATTTTCTTCTGTAAAATGTATGAAGAATTTGTTACATGATAGTAATTTGCCTTGTTGTTTATGATATACTCATATACATAGTTGTATCTTTTCAGAACAATTCTTTTACTATATTTACCTTTCATTTTCCTTTTTAATTTTAATTTAAAAATATATTTACCCACCTTTGGAAAGAACGGTAAATAGCTGTTATTATAAGTTGAATGTGGAATATATAATAAAAGCACTCACCCTACTGATGTATATAATATATTTATTATATAATAATGGAACTATGTTTAGTTTGTGGTGTATATAAATTGAAATGGTGAATAACAGGCCTTCAGATTAGAATTCAGACAAGTTCATATGACCCAGTTTTTTACAAGGTTTGTGGTTCAAGGAAAGTTAATGACGGTGTTGGATTTGAGGTAAAGAGGGATTCTACATTTGGAATGGGTTGTATATACCTTATGATTCATAGATCTAATTTTAGAATATTATTAGGTATAAAAAAAGTACCAAGGAGACTTTGTGTAGTTCTGACTAAAGGAAATAAAAAGGGAATTCTTAGGATGAGCACCGCATCTGATTTGTGATTTTTTCACAATAATGGACCGTATTTGTGATTTTGTTGTGTTATATATTTAAGATATTTATATTCTTTATGTATGAAAGCGTTAAGTGGGTTAAGCCACTAGAATACTATTTCTAGTGGTATATCTTAAGACACTGTTCATTATTGTTATACATATATACTAATTTAGAAGAAATAGAATATTGTTTCTTTTAGAAATAAACATGAGACTTCGCACATCTTTGCTTTCGTTTAGTGATATTTAATGTTTATTTACTTGGACTAGTTTTTAAAGATTGTGTATTAGTCCCTTATGCATTCATTTTTGCTTTTCATAATAGAACTTACTCCAATACACAGGGACTGGAAAAGTGAATCAGAAAGGTGGAAATGACTCTTTCTTGTACCTTTTGATGGAAATCTTAACACTAGGCCTTTAAAAGTTTTTCTCTTAAGTGAATTATAGTTTTATAAATGAAATATAATAAACTTTTCCTCACTCATTGCTTGCATACATGATTCTTGTTTGTAGAATTAGTATGCCTGGATAAATGACCTAATTGTGTTGATTTAATATTTTGTACCCTTGTATTTTTAATAATGAGAACATACATGTTTAGGCCATGAATTCTTATCAATGTTAGCAGGATAGTCATGTGAACTTATGTCCTCTACTTCAAAGTGTTCATGGCAATCTTGACTACTCCAACTAGCACGTAGAAAATAGCTCATGTCGAGGTTGTTTTAAGCAATATTTTGGGTGTGTGTGTTTTCTACTTGAAAACTATGATTTAATTGAAAATTATATTTTTTCCTTCCTTTGCATTTTAAATAGGTAATCAAGCATATAAGCTGCACTTGGAAGATTCGTCTTAGTTTAGAAATGGAATGAGCTTATCTTCAAGAAGAATCAACATTGACAAGAGTACACTGATCCATGAAGGCAACTAAGGTATTGCTTGACAAGGATCTGAATGCCAAGATCTTTGAATATGATTTACCCATACTTGATGAAGAAGGGAATAACATATTAGCACACTGATAACTAGAATAATGTTTGTAATTTCCACATGTATTTTCTTTTGCAGCTATAGTTGAGCTTCTTGATAACATTGTTAGCCATGTTTATTCATGCTGTTTGCCATGTGATTATTCATGTTGTTTGAACTATTATAATATTAGCTAGTCTCTGCCATTTTATTTTGGCATATTTAGCATACTAAGTTAGCTAATATCAACAAACAGTAGACTCTCTTGTCTATTGCTTTGTGGAATTGGTATTTTCATGTAGTACAAGTAGTTTTAATTCTTTATAATTATATCATTCTGCTAGATGTGTGAATAATGGATGTGTTATTTTTGTAATCTAAAAAAATAAAAAAAATAAGGGCCTTTAAACATAGTGTTCTAAGATAGCGTTTTATGGAAAAATGCTATTAAAAATAGGACCTATAATGCCATTTTTTATGAAAGCGCTATTAAATTCAGTACACAAACAGATGTACTATTGCCGCATCACTATGATAGCACTTTTAAGGGAAGTGCTATTAAAGTTTAAACATTTAATAGCGCTTTAAAGAGGAGTGCTATTAAAGGTTAAACATTTAATAGCGCTTTAGAAACGCTATCATAAGTAGCCAACCTATAATAGCGGGGGCTTTAATAGCACTTTTAAATGCTATTAAACGCCAATAAAAGCGCTATTAAAAATACTTTTTGGCGTAGTGTCTGCACCACTGTTAGGTGTTAAGCACAGACCATGCTCTGATGCTAACTGAAGGTGAGAAAAATACATAAGAAGGGGGGGGGGGTTGAATTGTGTTAGACCCTCAACCCAAGACTTCCTGCTAAAACCCCTCAGGTTCAAGACTTACTTGCTCAAGCTCCTCAGGCTCAAGACTTCTGCTTATACCCTCAGTCCAAGACTTCACTACTTAGATTCCACAAATCCAATACTTCTGTTCAATCAATAAATGATTAAGACTTCAATTCTCTAGCACATAGCAGGAGACTTACTTGGCTCAAGCTTCACAGCAAGAGACTTGAATGCTCAAACACATAGCAAGAGACTTTATCTAAACTACTAAATAACTTGTTTAGCAGAATAGAGAAGAATGTGTACTTGATACATAATCAGAGGTACATAATAATAACCATAACAAAGATCACAACAATTAAGATTTCTAAGATATTCAATGTTTAATAAATCTTAAGGCTTTGTACAATTTATAACATATAACCAAAATTTTGCATACTCGATTGTGTTGTTATTGTTGATCTTGTTATTCTTCCATTCTTGATAGAAGCGAGGAACGCTTCTATCCTTCTTGGCTCTTCTTCTTTTTCTCATTGTTCCTTGTTGAAAATCCATGTTGAATATTAAGCTACTTATAGCAGTTTCAGAGGAATAGCTGTTGGAAGAGATATCTTGTACAAGTGTCTTTGTTACTCTATAGTACAAGAGACGTTGAAGATAGATACACCAAACGATCTTGATCCATTGTGTAACTTGTTTAACCGTTGCGTCTTACTTGTGATCTTGTACTATAGATCCATTGAATGTAGATATCCGTAAAGCATGTCAACTCTTCTTGAGCCTTGTGAACACAGACTCTAGCTGACAGCAGATTTGACAATGTAGTTTGCTTTCTGCAGTACAGATAACTTTAGCTTTATCATTGGTTTTGAATGATCACCAGAAGCTGATACATTCAATAAGCTTATAGACAATATATTTCTCTTCTGATGCTGAGGCCTTCGGCTTCAGAGTCTACGCTATATTATCAGTCTTTACTTAAAAAATGTTCTTTAAATTCTGAGCCACCAGAAACCAATAACTTAACTTCTCTCAAGTGCGTCCTTATATCAAATTCTGATTGTATTCTTCTTTAAGCTTTAGAACCTGCACACTTAGAACACACATTAAATAACACTATTGTTTTTTCAATACTATGTTATCATATCAAAATCCAAAAGATATATGCCATGAACAAATCTTGTTCTAACATGGACCATAGACAAGGACCAAGGTGTAAATATTTTTTAGGGTGTGGAGCGTATAATAAGTATAAAATGAGAATGAGATGATTTGAGTTTTTGTTTGAACCACTATTTATGATCCAGTTATTTCTATACTTTAACCTGGCGTAATGTGGAGTTAGCCACCTTTCTTTGAGTTGGGAGACCATTTTTCCTTCTCATATTTATAAGAGTTAGAGTTGTGGTTCACTTGGATCAGATCTAAGACTCATTTGGGTGACGACTAATCTAGCACACACTCTCTTATCTGACTTGACATTTTGGATCATGAACATTAACTCAAAGTCTATGTTCATTTAACCCTACATAGTAAAGGCTCGTGACCTTAATAGGTTTATACTGGTTCACATGCCACCAGACACAAGACATGGTCTGGGTAAAGTGTTTAAAAATATTACTCTGATCCCTCAAATTTGTAATCTTAACTCGTGACTTTCATAAGCTTACTCTATTCCATATTCTTAGGTTTTTTGTTCCAATTATCCATCATAAAAACTTTAATGAACATGTCATTCAAACGCAAGAGTGTGGACAAAAAAATGTTAATTTAGGGAGAACCAATATACTCTTATTTCAAATATGTAAAGAAATGTTATTTAAAAAATTTGTAGTAAAAATCACTTTGTTATTTAAAAAAAATCATTTTACTTTTAAAAGATTTAACATTTGTATTAATTTTAAATTTATTTATTATCTATTTGATTTTTTTTTGATAAAAAATCAATTTGATCTTTTTAAATCTTAAAAACATATAAAGTATTTTGAAATTTAAAAATCTGTATTATAAATATTTTTAAATCTAACTGAAAAATATTGATTGCAATAATCTTTTAAAATATCAATTTAATACACTTTATTAACGTGTGAATTAGTTATTTACAATAACACTGATAAATCTTAAAATATAAGAAATATAAAATATACAGAAGGAATAAAAAAAGAAAGTCAAAATGATTATGCAAACGCATTGGTGAGAGAAAGGATTCCTTGCATAGTTATCATAGTTTTATCACTTTTTGGGATTCGGAAATTGGAGTCACGATGATGAGCTTAAGTCCTCTTTTTCTATTTTTTAAAATTCAATTCATGAATAATTTATTCTCTTAGTAGTATTTTAATGAAAATATTGGTATTTTTCAAAATGTAAAGTCGCAAAAAGAGGCACGAGTTGTATTATACCTATTTATTTTTGAATAATTGGTTAACGCGGTGAGAGAAAAATGCACCGACACATAGTCGAACATGTCCAAAACCACTCAGCTCAACTCAACCATGTCTTGTCTTGTGGCCCCTCTAATGATCGGAACATTTTTGTAACTATTTCATTTGTCTTTCAAAAGAAAATCTACTTAATTTATGAAATATTTTATGGTATTGGTAGTTCTTCTCATTCTACAAATTATTTGAACTTCTTCTACTTTGGTTTAATTTAGGGCCCGTTTGTTTTGACTTTTTTTAAAAATAATTTTTATAGTGTAACATAATTTTGTAGAAAAAAAAATTACAAAGAAACTTTTTATAAAAACTTCAAATGAAAATTTGGTTTGAATAGTTATTCTTAAAATATTATTTTAGGTATTTCATCATTTTATCGAAAAAAAATTTGGATATCAAAATTTTAAAAAATCACTTAATTTTGAAGCTATTTCAAATAGCTTTTCATGAAAATCATTTTTGAAATACAACTTTTTGAAAAAATTGTGATTTTGACTATGTTTTGGTCTTCAATAATGTATATTAATGTTATAGAATGTCAAAATTAGTCTTTTAATTTATAAAAAACAAATTTAAAAAAACTTGTAATATTTTGAAAAACGTTTTTATAGAATCCATTTTTAAAAATACAAAAAAAAATATATTTTTTTAAAGCTGAAACAAACTGGCCCTTATAATTTGCTCTCACTTCTTCTTCTTATATCATTTCTTTTAATGTTATGTTAATGAGTCTACATTTTTTTGGGAAGAAGGGGTTTGTAGGTCGGGGTGGGGTCATAGTGATATGGAAGTACTTAGAATCAAGAAAGAAGATATAGGTTTAATACAATGTACTAAAACTTAGATTATAAAAACTATGACACTAAAAGAAAGGAAAGACACACCCATGTTATCATTAATTAGAACATGCACCAATGTAATAGGAGGTTGGTGAAGAATTACAAGTTTTCCACTCAGTTGACAACATAGGATGAACCACGAAAATTGTGTAAATAGATTAAAATTGTGCAAGTAGACTATCAACCACGAAGTCTTCAGGATAAAACAAGTTAAATATATTTTATGGTATTTGTTCTTCTCTAAAACTAGATAATGATCGGAGATTTTGAACTAGTGTAGTGTTGCGGTAGTTCGAGATTCTGATGCGGTGGAGAGAGTTGTCATGTAAGGTTAGCACTCACACGCTCAAGTCAGTAAGAGAATGAGAATATAATTTGAATGTGGAGAGATTCAATACCTGAGAAATGGCGCGATCATATCTTTAAATAGAATAATTAGTTAGCAACTGAATGCATCTGTGAGTGTGAAACGCGGTCTACCATTAGATGGATCTAGACGACGAGGATAAACTTAGCGGATTCGTTCACTTGAATGACTCAGGAAACGACCTTCATCTTCTATTCCCCTTATCATTTTGTACTTGTCTTGTATTAAGCTGTTAGCTCCTAATTTCGACGTCTGATGTTGGATTAAGAGTTTTTCTAAGAGATAGGATTTCTGAAGTTCTATGAGACTTCGACAGAAATGTCGTTATCACAAAGTCTAGTCGAAAGGTATCTTTCTGCAGAGAAGAGAGGTTTAAAGACTTAGAAATATTTCTAAGAATTTGGAAGGATTTCTTCGACAGAAGGCTAAGGAGCGTCGTTCGATTTGGAGATTCAAATTCAAAAAATAGGAGGGAACAATTGCTCTTATCCATTTCTGAAGGAAGCATGTGGTGTTCATCCAAGAAGCGAAGACATGCACGACGCCATGTGTTTCGCCCTGATTAATAGTCCGTTAGTGGGTTGTTATTTTTAACCATTATAAATAGCAAGTCTTAGCATTAGATTTGTGTGTGTTCAATTGTATACAAAAACTCAGTGTGCTCAAAGTACCAGTGTAGAGAAAAGAGCGTGTGAGAATGTATGTTGATGTAACACCACTTTTACAATTCAATGCAATTTAATAAGTTTCTTTCATTAAAGTCTCTTTTTATTCATGCAAGTTAACTTCTGCATTTTACCAGTCTTTTCGACTTAAATCCTTTTTACATTTTAGTTACTTTATATTTCTTGAAGTAGACTTTTTTTACTTATGAACGCTGTCGGAGTGTTCTTGAAATTTTCCAGAAACCTACACAGAAAGACAATTAGCACATGTCCTAGGATTTAGTTTGGTCGATCCTGTAAGTTACTCATTTTTACATAAAATTGATAGACCAGAGGTTGTTTACTATTTTTCCCAGTAAACAAATTGGCACACCCGGTAGGACAGTGCTAAACGAATTTCTTGTGTTTTTAAAAAGAAACTTATAATTCCGTATTTTTGATTATCTTTTCTGTGTCGAGTACTTCGTTGTATGTTATTAAGAAGTGGAAAAGTAGCCACCGCAAACGTAGATAGACCAAAAAGAAAGTATACGAGGAAAATGGCAAGTACTAATCAACCAAATAGTTCGAATCCTCAAACTATGTCTGGTGTCAATGCAGAACCAATCCCAGGGTCTTCGACTGGAGGACCCACGGTTCCTGCGTCCGTATCTGAAACTATGCCATCTATGGCAAGTTCGACACCAACATATTCGATTGCCCATACTGAGCCAATTTTAACTTATATTGGGCCAAGGGGACCCCCAGTGACTCCCCCACCAATAGGAACGTCTACACATTGACATTTTCCGCCACCGGGTTTTTCGATGCCTTTAAACTGTCGAGAACAGCTTTATGGGATGCCAACTTCGATGATGGTAAACTTACAAAATGCCCACCAATATATTCAGAACCCGTGATGACATCACCTTTACAAGGGTCAGGATCTGGTATTAATATGGGTCGAAATAACCAATCTTTAGGAATAGGATATTCAACCCAAATGCCAGGCTTGACGAACACCACTGCAGCCTATTTAAGGCAGCAAATGGATGAAAGTAACCACCAAATGGTCCAAATGATGTCCCAAACTATGGGAGAAATCTTTCAGCCTCTAATTCAAAATACTATCCAGACTAATCAGCAAATGGCTGCGCAGATGACGCGCCTTGCATATTTCTTTGGTGTGCCTAACCCTCCTCGACACCCTCAGAGAGAGTATATCACAGGAAACCAAGGGGTGGTGTTTAAAGAGGACCCCACTATTAAGCAGAACCAACAAAATCCAGGAAATATACCTCAGGCGAATGTACCAAACCAGGGAATAGTCGAACCCCCTAGGATTCAACCACAAATTCCTGCAGGAGAACAACCAAGGGTGGTTTTGGCGAATAAAAATCAGGATGCCGACAACGTTGTACAACAAGTTCGACGTAATGAGGTGGCAGTAGATAACAATTTGGAAGCCATGGTCGAAAGGATTATGGTCCAAAATGGGGTAAACTTTGGCTTGCGTAGGCCAAATTATACATCTCCATTGTCAGAATACATTCTCCAGTCGGAGTTACCCCCTAGAACGAAAGTCCCTAAGTTCACTAAGTTCTCTGGGGAGACCACTGAATCCACTGTCGAACACGTGGCCAGATATGTGATAGAGGCTGGAGAAATCGCGAATAATGAGAATCTTAGGATAAAATACTTCCCAAGTTCTCTGACGAAGAATGCCTTCACGTGGTTTACAACTTTGCCACCTAATTCGATCCATAATTCGAATCAGCTGGAATGGCTGTTTCATGAGCAGTTCTATATGGGACAAACAAAGATTAGTCTGAAAGAGTTGGCTAGTATAAAACAAAAATTCATTGAGCCGATAGATGACTACTTGAATAGATTCTGACTGCTCAAGGCTAGATGCTTTACACAAGTGCCAGAGCATGAGTTAGTCGAAATGGCCGCTAAAGGCCTTGATTATTCCATTAGAAAGAAATTAGATACTCAATATCTAAGAGATATAGTTCAATTGGCTGATAGAGTTCGACAACTAGAACGCCTAAAAGAAGAAAGGCTAGGGCGAATAAGAATAAAAGGGTGGCCTACGTCGAAGTTAATGACGAAGATGAAAAATATTATAATGAGCTAGTAAGTTTCAACGAAGGCGAGATCGATCTTGCTGAATTGAAACGAGGCTCACCTTACTCTTGTAAGTTGTTGGCCCCTTCGAATGGGAAAAATCTTGTCGAACCAGAAAAAAATTACAAATTCCTCAAGAAAACTTATACTTTCGACGTTACTAAATGTGACAAATTTTTTGATTTGTTAGTTAAGGACGGTCAAATGGTAATGCCTCCCGGTGCTAAAATGCCTCCTTTAGAACAAAGAAAAAAGAGAGGATTTTGTAAGTATCATAATTTCTTGGGCTATAAGACTTCTTAATGTTTTCTTTTCAGGGATCTTGTTTAGAATGCAATCCAAGAAAGAAGGCTAAAGTTCGGGGAGAAGTCCAAAAACCAGATGAAGATCGATTCAGATTCCCTACCAGTGGCTGATGCTCATTATGCAAGGCCAAGGGAGGTTAATATGGTCGAGGTTGCTGAAGGCCTCACAACGATGTCAATATGGTCGAAATCACTGATTATTTCAACAATGAGGTAGTCATGGTCAGGATTACTGAAAATATCGACCAAGAATTCATAAGGAGTTTTGCTATCGGGGTTGTCGAAAGTTTCACCAACAACACTGTAATACCCCGTATTTTAAATTGCTCTAGATAATATTAGTTGTGATCAACTGAGTTCCGGTGTACTCTGAGAAATTATCTGCAGAGATAATTAGAGTAACTGTTGAGCTCAGAGTAAATCCATTTAATATTATCTGACTCTGAGGTTTTAATTACAGATTAGCCTTACCGCCTTCTCTGTCAGAAATGCATGATGTTTTTCATGTGTCTCAGCTTCAGAAGTTTGTTCCAGATCCTCTTCAACTAATTCTACCAGATACAGTTGAGATAGAAGCAGACTTGACGTTTGAACCTCAACCAAGCCGTATCACAGGAAGAGAAACTAAGGTACTAAGGAATAAAGAGATTTCTCTTGTGAAAGTCCAGTGGGATGAGACGCACCCGGGCGATGCAACTTGGGAACTAGAATCAGAGATGCGAGATGCTTACCCTTATATTTTCAGGTAATCTTTTAAATTCGTGGAAGAATTTCTATTTAAGGAGGGGAGGATGTAATACCCCGTATTTTAAATTTCTCTAGATAATATTAGTTATTATCAACTGAGTTCCGGTGTACTTTGAGAAATTATCTGCAGAGATAATTAGAGTAACTGTTGAGCTCAGAGTAAATCCATTTAATATTATCTGACTCTGAGGTTTTAATTATTGGAACTGTAGAGACTATTTGGACAATTAGTAGTGTTACTAATTAATGATATTTCTCTATATCATTTCTTTTCCACCCTTTTTCCTTACATAGAAACAAAGAGAGAAAAAGATAGAAAGAAGTTAGAGAGAAGGAAGAGGAAAGGAAAGAAAAGGAGAAGAAAACCTAGAAGAGGGAAAGATCAAGGTCATCATCTCTTCTTCATCAAATCATCTCATCTTCTTCATCATCATCCTTTAATCAAGGTGGGTTCTAGACAGATGCTTTAGTTGTAGAGTTTCTTGAGTTTTAGAGTTAGGTTTGATATTGTGAGAAAATGAGTAATCTTGCTAAAATTATGAATCTAACGGTTGAAAATCGATATAAATTGCGTAGTATAATCGTAATATGCATGTGATCATTGATGATGCTTGTTTTGGTTGTTTGGAAATGATTTGGGTTACAAAAGATGAATTTTTGGCCTTGGAACTATGAGAAAATGCAGCAGAAATTCTGCTTCTGGTGCGTAGCGCCGGGCGGTACATTGGGTGCCGGGCGACGCGAAGTTTACGCCTCTGCTTCGCCAGGCGAAAGCCAAGAGGCGCAACTAGTTTTGGTTCTGTAACTTTGAGTTTTTGTTAAGGGTTTTACGCCCCTGCTTCGCCGGGCGAAGTAGAGGCGATGGGGCACCGCCGGGCGCCCCTGGGACTTTTTCAAATGTTCCCTTTTCTTTTAAAATCTATAACTTTAGACTCGTTTATCCGATTTAAATGTTCTTGGTACTGATAGAAATCTGTGAAAATAATCTATATGATGAAGGTGAAAAATGTCGGTTTTATTGCCCGATTAAATAATTGGAGGAAATCCAAAAGTGGTACAATTATGTTGAATTATCATATGTGTTTCTATTATGCAATTATAATATGCTTTGCTTATCCTATTATTGATTAAACGTGTTTGTGAGTGGATATGCACGCTAAAATGAAAATGGAATAGGAAGAGTGAAGAAACCTCAACATGAAACTTTAAGTAGAATCTAGTAATGTGACTAGAAATTGATGGAAAAACTCTAGATGGCGATGCTCGGGCATGTGTTGTAGAAAGGTGCATCCTTGCCGAGTAATGGTCTAGATGAGAGTGAAACACTAGTATGGAACATGTGTGAACCTAGTATAGGTGAAAAGGAAAATGGGCCTTAAGGCGAATATAGCCTTGTGATTGTCGAATACAATCACGCTTGTGTGAGTAATCATGTAATCATAACCGTTTCCCCCGTGATGCAGTTTCATGAGTCTCGGACTCCTCTGGAACGTATGCATAATTACTTGGCAGGTTTGATTCCCGCGTGTAGTATGAATGGAGCCTATATGGTAAAGAGACTTGAGATGGTTAACATGCCATGAGAAGTGACGGTTCACGGTTAACAGGCCGATGATCCCGAATCTATTTCATATGTCAAGTAAGTTACGAGGATCTATGACTAGGGTCGCCTTCTAGACGTAGAAGCGGGCGGGAAAAGGAGATGCCTTGGTAAGGTTATCGATTAGTGATATTTTGAGTCAATGAACTCATGAACATGTTTCCATATAGTGTGAGAATTGAAATTGTGAACTCGAAGTCCTTTCCCTTTCCCTTGGACTTGAGTTAGGATTGGTTAGAACCTTGTAAAGTCAAGAGGATCCATAAGTTAGGGAACTCATTGAGATTTGTTATCTCACCCCATGTTGTTGATTATATTACAGGTACTACAGGTTCCGCGAAGGTTAAGGATAAAGTGGTTTGAATTTTCCTTACGAATCGTAGCTTTTGGGATGGCATGGCTTCCGCTATGACGTTTTATTTTGAGATCATTATTATGATCTAATTCTTATTGTATTTTGGGACATTTTGTATATGTTATGCTGTAGACTTGTAGTACTTTGTATTTTAGGCATTTATTGCATACAATGTGTTAACTAGGAACTTATGGTATTTCAGTACCAAAACTTGGATTCATGTATAATATATATCCTTTGATGTATGTTGTTATATATGGGTGTTACAGTTGGTATCAGAGCAGGTCGTATCCTCGACCTAGCCATGAAATTGTATAAGTATTTCTTTCTGTTTCATATGCGTTGTGTCACCATTGCTCTTAAGTGTTATATGTATGGCATTAAGTCTGATCAACTTAATCCTATCTGTATGACGTTTTAGAACATGGCTGACGGACGCAGAAGCAATCGTGGTAGACCCGCAGCTACTCCAGTTGGGACACATCCTCCAGGCGGCGGGGAGTATGTCCCATGGCCCCAGTTCTTACAACAGATGTAGCAGCAGCAAAACCAGTTCATGCAACAGAAGGTACAACAGATGAATGTGGGTCTTAATCCTCCAGTGGTTGTTCCAGATGCTGTAAGTGGAGGCTTTAGGGATTTCATCCGCATGAATCCTCCTGAATTTCATGGTGGATTAGATCCTGTGAAGGCTCATGAATGGGTGGATGGCATGGAGAGAATCTTTCTGATAGTCCAATGTAGTGAAGAGAACAAAGTCGTGTTTGCTTCTCACTTGTTGAAGGGTCCTGATATGGGGTGGTTGGAAAGTGCTTCAGCTTTGATGGTTATCCAAGAGGTGCCTAAAGTCTGGGAGCAATTTAAGATTACGTTTATGGAGAACTATTTCCCTGGATCTTTGAGGACTCAAAAGGAGTTTGATTTCCAACAATTGAGACAAGGTACTTTGACTGTGGCTGCTTATGCTGAGAAGTTTGAGGTTATGGCTGCTTACTCTAGGCAGACTATGTATGCTTCAGATGAAAAGTGGAAAATTGACCAATTCCTCTTTGGATTGAAAGTTAAGATTTCTCACAATGTGTCTCAAAGAGAGTTCACTAGTTACTTTGAATTGCTAAGGCAATGTTATGTGGCTGAGAGCAGTTTGAAGAGAGTTCAGGCAGAAGGAGATTTGCATAGGTCGGATCAGAATGATCGTGGAAGATCTAACCAACAGTTTAGGCCGAGGCAACAAGCTTTCAAGGGAAAGCAAGTTTAGAATGCAAGAGCAAGTGCGCCTCCTGTGTGTCGTACTTGTGGTAAAAATCATCATGGTAGGTGTGGTTTTGAAGGGATGAAATGTTATCAGTGTCAGAAAGTGGGCCACATGGCGAGAGATTGCCCTCAGAATAAGAATCAGGCACAAGGAAAGAATATTGGTCGAGTTTATACTTTGGATGCAAAGAAAGCAAAGGTCGGTAACTCTTTGATTGCTGGTACGTGTTTCGTTAATGGGTTTCCTTGTTTTGTATTATTTGATTGTGGAGTGACACGCTCTTTTGTGTTAATGCAATGTGTGAAGCGACTTAGATTGCAAGCTATTCTGTTATCTCCTCCCATGGTGGTTACTAATGCCATAGATGAGATAGTTGAAACACCTTTGATGTGCGAGAATTGTATTTTGTCTGTGGATGAAAGAGTTTTTCAGATTGATCTTATTTGTTTGCCGCTTAAGAAAGTAGACGTTGTTTTGGGAATGGATTGACTTTCTGCTAATTCGGTTTTCATCGGGTGTGAGGAGAAGCTAATCATCATTCCATCTACTGAAGCTACTCTGAAGACTGTATTAACAACTATTTTAGAAGGTACGGTTGGAATGATAAATTTCTTGTTTGAGAAGGAAAAATCTGTTCTTTTGGTTCTCACTAAGGAGGAGAGTAGCAACCTTCAAGTTTTGAGTATCCCCGTAGTCTGTGAGTTTTCAGAAGTTTTCCCCGAGGATGTCACTTCTCTTCCTCCGGAGAGGGAAATGGAATTTTCTATTGACCTGATACCGGGAACGGTTCCTATATCCGTTTCTTCGTATCAGATGGCACCACTTGAGTTAAGGGAATTGAAGGATCAATTGGAAGAATTAATGGCTAAGCACTTTGTCCAACCCAGTGTTTCACCCTGGGGAGCTCCAGTCTTGTTAGTAAAGAAGAAAGATGGTGGAATGCGGTTGTGTATTGATTACCGACAATTGAATAAAGTCACCATCAAGAATAAGTACCCATTACCAAGGATAGACAATCTGTTAGATCAATTGAAAGAAGCCAGTGTGTTCTTGAAGATTGATTTACGGCCGGGTTATCATCAGATCTGTGTGAAGAGTTTGGATGTATCAAAGACCGCGTTTAGAACCCGTTATGGCCATTATGAATTCTTAGTAATGCCTTTCGGTGTGACGAATGCTTCGGAAGTTTTTATGGATTATATGAATCGAATATTTCAAGCTTACTTGGACCAATTTGTTGTGATCTTCATTGATGACATTCTTGTTTATTCTCGTACTTCACAAGAGCACGAGGGACATTTGAGATTCGTTTTATCGATCTTACAAGAGAAGCAACTTTTTGCCAAGTTGAGTAAGTGTGAGTTTTGGATGTCGGAGGTTAGTTTTCTTGGTCACGTCATATCTCAGGGAGGTGTGGCGGTTGATCCATCAAAAGTTGAAGCAGTAATTAATTCGGAGAGACCGAAGAATGTCTCGAAAGTAAGAAGTTTCTTGGGACTGGAAGGTTATTACAGAAGGTTTATCAAGGGCTTTTCTCAATTGGCGTTACCAATGACTAAACTTACTCGAAAGGATTGTCCTTATGAGTGGGATTCGGCGTGTGAACAAAGTTTTATGAGTTTGAAGGAAAGATTGACGACTGCTCCTGTTTTGATCATTCCTGATCCTAACATGTCGTATGAGATATTTTGTGATGCATCTAAGATGGGATTAGGAGGTGTTTTAATGCAAGATAGTCACGTGGTGGCTTATGCTTCTTGACAGTTGAAAGTTTACGAGAATAATTATCCAACCCATGATTTGGAGTTGGAGGTAGTTGTGTTTACTCTGAAAGTGTGGCGTCATTATTTGTATGGAGTACGATTCGAAATGTTTAGTGACCACAAGAGTTTAAAGTATCTTTTTGACCAAAAGGAATTGAACATTCGTCAAAGGAGATGGATGGAATACCTGAAGGATTATGATTTGGAACTAAAGTACCATCCGGGTAAAGCAAATTAAGTGGCAGATGCATTGAGTAGGAAAGTGTTACGAAATGCCGAATTGATGATGTTAGAGTATGCCTTATTGGAAAAGTTTAGGGATCTTAATCTTCAATTTATTTGGACCCCTAATGGTGTGATTATGGGAAACTTGAATGTTAATTCTACTCCTAGAGAAGAAATTCAACAAGGACAAGTGTTGGATGAGAAGTTACAAGAAGTGTTAGTGCAACCGGGTTTTGTGCGAGCTACCGACGAAGTTATTTTGTTTAACCAAAGGATTTGTGTTTTGGATGATGCAATGTTGAAAAGAAGGATTTTAGAGGAAGCGCATAAAGGTGCCTTTACTATACATCCAGGTTCTTCGAAGATGTATCAAGACTTAAAGAAGGACTATTGGTGGTCTGGTATGAAAATAGATATTCCGGTGTATGTATCGGAGTGTGCAATATGCCAACAAGTAAAGATTGAGCATCAGAGACCGGGAGGATTGTTACAATATTTAGAAATTCTGGTATGTAAGTGGGATAGTATTTCTATGGACTTCGCAGTTGGATTACCCCGTACTCAAGGTGGATATGATTCTATTTGGGTAATTGTGGATCGGTTGACGAAATCGGCACATTTCTTGGCTGTAAAGACTACTTACAAGGCAAGTCATCTTGCAAGGTTGTTTATTTCGGAAATTGTGAGGTTACATGGTATTCCCTCTAGTATTGTGTCTGATAGAGATCCGAAGTTTACTTCGAGGTTTTGGAGAGCTTTTCAACAAGCTATGGGAACGAAGTTGTGTTTGAGTACGTCAAATCATCCGCAAACGGATGGTCAGACGGAAGGACGATACAAACAATGGAAGATATGTTAAGAGCTTGTGTTCTTGGAATTGGAGAAAATTGGATAGAACTTTTACCGTTGATTGAGTTTTCGTATAACAATAGTTATCATGCGAGTATTTGTATGGCTCCTTACGAAGCATTATATGGTAGGAAATGTAGGACTCCTTTGTGTTGGGCGGAAGTTGGTGAGGACAGGATTTTAGGACCGGAGATTATTCAAGAAACTACAGAAAAGATTAGAATGATCCGTGATAAAGTTAAACAAGTACAAGATCATCAGAAAAGTTATGCGGATAACCGAATGAGACCTTTAGAATTTGATGAGGGTGATCACGTGTTCTTGAAGGTTACTCCGAGATTGAGATTGAAAGGACTGTTTAAGTCACGAAAGTTAAGTCTGAGAGACGTGGGACCATATCAAATTTTAGAAAGGATTGGTGAAGTAGCTTACACATTAGCCTTACAGCCTTCTCTGTCAGAAATGCATGATGTTTTTCATGTGTCTCAGTTTCGGAAGTTTGTTATAGATCCTCTTCAGCCAATTCTACCAGATACAGTTGAGATAGAAGCAGACTTGACGTTTGAACCTCAACCAAGCCGTATCACAGGAAGAGAAACTAAGGTACTAAGGAATAAAGAGATTTCTCTTGTGAAAGTCCAGTGGGATGAGACGCACCCGGGCGATGCAACTTGGGAACTAGAATCAGAGATGCGAGATGCTTACCCTTATATTTTCAGGTAATCTTTTAAATTCGAGGACGAATTTCTATTTAAGGAGGGGAGGATGTAATACCCCGTATTTTAAACTTCTCTAGATAATATTAGTTATTATCAACTGAGTTCCGGTGTACTTTGAGAAATTATCTGCAGAGATAATTAGAGTAACTGTTGAGCTCAGAGTAAATCCATTTAATATTATCTGACTCTGAGGTTTTAATTATTGGAACTGTAGAGACTATTTGGACAATTAGTAGTGTTACTAATTAATGATATTTCTCTATATCATTTCTTTTCCACCCTTTTTCCTTACATAGAAACAAAGAGAGAAAAAGATAGAAAGAAGTTAGAGAGAAGGAAGAGGAAAGGAAAGAAAAGGAGAAGAAAACCTAGAAGAGGGAAAGATCAAGGTCATCATCTCTTCTTCATCAAATCATCTCATCTTCTTCATCACCATCCTCTAATCAAGGTGGGTTCTAGACAGATGCTTTAGTTGTAGAGTTTCTTGAGTTTTAGAGTTAGGTTTGATATTGTGAGAAAATGAGTAATCTTGCTAAAATTATGAATCTAACGGTTGAAAATCGATATAAATTGCGTAGTATAATCGTAATATGCATGTGATCATTGATGATGCTTGTTTTGGTTGTTTGGAAATGATTTGGGTTACAAAAGATGAATTTTTGGCCTTGGAACTATGAGAAAATGCAGCAGAAATTCTGCTTCTGGTGCGTAGCGCCGGGCGGTACATTGGGTGCCGGGCGACGCGAAGCTTACGCCTCTGCTTCGCCGGGCGAAAGCCAAGAGGCGCAACTAGTTTTGGTTCTGTAACTTTGAGTTTTTGTTAAGGTTTTTACGCCCCTGCTTCGCCGGGCGAAGTAGAGGCGATGGGGCACCGCCGGGCGCCCCTGGGACTTTTTCAAATGTTCCCTTTTCTTTTAAAATCTATAACTTTAGACTCGTTTATCCGATTTAAATGTTCTTGGTACTGATAGAAATCTGTGAAAATAATCTATATGATGAAGGTGAAAAATGTCGGTTTTATTGCCCGATTAAATAATTGGAGGAAATCCAAAAGTGGTACAATTATGTTGAATTATCATATGTGTTTCTATTATGCAATTGTAATATGCTTTGCTTATCCTATTATTGATTAAACGTGATTGTGAGTGGATATGCACGCTAAAATGAAAATGGAATAGGAAGAGTGAAGAAACCTCAACATGAAACTTTAAGTAGAATCTAGTAATGTGACTAGAAATTGATGGAAAAACTCTAGATGGCGATGCTCGGGCATGTGTTGTAGAAAGGTGCATCCTTGCCGAGTAATGGTCTAGATGAGAGTGAAACACTAGTATGGAACATGTGTGAACCTAGTATAGGTGAAAAGGCAAATGGGCCTTAAGGCGAATATAGCCTTGTGATTGTCGAATACAATCACGCTTGTGTGAGTAATCATGTAATCATAACCGTTTCCCCCGTGATGCAGTTTCATGAGTCTCGGACTCCTCTGGAACGTATGCATAATTACTTGGCAGGTTTGATTCCCGCGTGTAGTATGAATGGAGCCTATATGGTAAAGAGACCTGAGATGGTTAACATGCCATGAGAAGTGATGGTTCACGGTTAACATGCCGATGATCCCGAATCCATTTCATATGTCAAGTAAGTTACAAGATCTATGACTCGGGTCACCTTCTAGACGTAGAAGCGGACGGGAAAAGGAGATGCCTTGGTAAGGTTATCGATTAGTGATATTTTGAGTCAATGAACTCATGAATATGTTTCCATATAGTGTGAGAATTGAAATTGTGAACTCGAAGTCCTTTCCCTTTCCCTTGGACTTGAGTTAGGATTGGTTAGAACCTTGTAAAGTCAAGAGGATCCATAAGTTAGGGAACTCACTGAGATTTGTTATCTCACCCCATGTTGTTGATTATATTACAGGTACTACAGGTTCCGCGATGGGTAAGGATAAAGTGGTTTAACTTTTCCTTACGAATCGTAGCTTTTGGGATGGCATGGCTTCCGCTATGGCGTTTTATTTTGAGATCATTATTATGATCTAGTTCTTAGTGTATTTTGGGACATCTTGTATATGTTATGCTTTAGACTTGTAGTACTTTGTACTTTAGGCATTTAATGTATACAATGTGTTAACTAGGAACTTATGGTATTTCAGTACCAAAACATGGATTCATGTTTGATATATATCCTTTGATATATGTTGTTATATATGGGTGTTACAAACACTACTGATGGTGTTGGCATAGGGGTCACTGAAGTCATCGACGAAGGAGTTACTGAGGATTCCCAGGGGATGATGGTAACCAAAGAAATCGCTGACAGTTTCGTTCAGATAGATAAGGCTGCTGAGGGCCTACAGATGGAATTATGTAAGCTTGACATCATTGAGGATGCCAAAATGGAAATTAATATGGTGGAGATTTATCAGGAGGCACCCATGGAAGTTGATGATGAATGCCGGAAGGAAGAATACAACAAGTTGGCCTTCCCGAAAGAGGAGGAAAGTTTGATTGACTTTATACACAGGTTTCAAAGGAAGAGGTCAGAAGTCATGTTGTGCCCCAGGTGTATCGTTGTATTCGACAATAAGGCATCGCAGAATCTCGAAGGAGTTCGAAAAGCCAAGCAAAGGCATGAGGAGAAAGCCCGTCATGTCCTGCGGAGTTTCGACCCTATAAGGTCCGCTTCAAATCAAGAACAGCCAAAGGCTAGAGTACCAGGGGCAAGGCCCACTACGTTTAAACCATTTACTGAACTTTCTAACGACAAGTGGGTAAAACCAAATGAGAATAGGGAGAAAGGTCAGTAAAATTGGAAAGATTTCGATGTCAATAGGGGTTCTTCAATTACCTATCTCAAGAAATTTCAATCCTCCAACAAATTGGCCCAAATTTCTGAGAATTGCAAAGGTAAAAATCCTATGTCTAGGTCGCAGTGGAGGAGGGAGCAGCGAAGGAGGAAAGCCCAAAGGGAAGCTGAATCGAAAGATAAGACGGAGTCAAGTACAAACACACCTGCCGAAAGCAACAGAAAGGTGAAGACAGAAGTTGTCGAAAATTTTCCAGCAAGGCAAAAATTGTTCAAAATCCAAGACGAAGAGGCTAGAGAGAAACATGATCGAGCCATAGCGGAAGACGAGATGATGATGGATAACTTCGATTCTGATTCAGAGGCCTCATTGGACATCATTGTGAATGTGGTATCAGTGTTGCCTAGAGAATTTGATCAAATCACGGAGGTCGAAAAGGGCCGATGCCTTTACAGAAGCTGAAATGGCGGCACACAAACTAGTGTGCTACTATGTAATGAATAATGGTTGTGTCTAAGAGAAAAATGTGTTCTTTGAATGGCCATATGAGGCAATGAAGAGCCATCTGAAGCCTCTATTCATTACTGGAAAAGTTGAAAATGTTCCGGTGAATAAAACTTTGGTTGATTGCGGCGCTACAATGAATTTGATGCCGCACTTTATGCTGAGAAAAATTGGAAAATTCGATACAGACACTAAACCACACAACATGGTTCTGTCAAATTATGAAAGAAAAATTAGCACCACTATTGGTGTTATACATGTTGATCTGACGGTTGGGACGGTTACGAGGCTACAGTTTTTATGGTGGTCGAAACAAAGGTAAACTATAATTTGTTGTTGGGACGAGAGTGGATACATTGAATTAGAGTGGTACCATCCTTTATGCACTAGAGGATTACAATATGGAGGCCATACGACATCGTTGAGAATATTGAGGCCGATCAAGGATATTTCAAGGCCCCAATCAACCATCTCAACCGGCGCCAGTTCGATAAGCATTTAGCCAATATTGTTCCATGCAATCCAACTGATTTTGCTTTTACCCCAGACGATGAAGCATACTGCTCATTGCATCTGCATCCCGTCAATGGTTTTGGATGGGATAGAGAGGTTGTGGGTGAGGATGATTTTGCATACCCTGCCTCTGTACCTGGAATAACCCCGATATGTTGGGGAAACGAATTCAGTGATGATGTCTGAATTCGAAGTGCTAAAAAATATTTCGGCTTATATAGCCGAAAATAAATTGCAAGCGGCCTTAGAGGCTAGAGTTAAAAACATGGCTGACAAGGCCAACAATGATTCACACAAAGGATGTCCTGGTAAGGACTTCGATCCAGAACCACTTGATCAGGTTTGGGATGAAGAACAAAGGCTCGACGCCATCTATGATGATGAGCCTTTAGGTTTCGAGAAGGATCCATTGGCAACCAATATCAAAATGCTAGCGCAAGATCCACTTGAAGAAATCGACTTAGGAGAAGGGGCAGTGAAAATGCATACTTACATCAGCGCCAACATTAGTCCACAACTCAGAGTCGAAGTAATCCAATTGCTGAGGGAGTTCAAAGACTGTTTTGCGTGGGATTACGATGAGATGCCTGGTTTGAGCAGAGAGCTGGTCGAACTAAAGCTGCCAATCAAGTCTGGAAAAAAGTCGGTCAAGCAAAATCCCAGGCGGTTTGCACCAGCAATTCTCTCGAAGATCAAGGAGGAAGTCGAAAGGCTTCTTCGTTGTAGATTTATTCGAAAGGCCAGGTATGTCGAATGGCTTGCAAACATTATGCCTGTTATAAAAAAGAACAATACTTTGAGGGTTTGCATAGACTTTAGAGATCTGAATGCTGCGACCCCAAAGGACGAATACTCAATGCTGGTGGCGGAAATGCTAGTCGACTCTGCCGTTGGCCATGAATACCTTAGCATGCTCGATGGGTATTCTAGGTATAACCAAATATTTATTGCTAAAGATGATGTCCCTAAGACGGCGTTTCAATGCCCTGGGGCCTTAGGCACTTACGAATGGATAGTTATGCCTTTTGGTATAAAAAATGTTGGGGCAACATATCAAAGAGTAGTGAATACAATCTTCCATGATTTCATAAAAACTTTTATGCAGATTTACATTGACAATATTTTTGTAAAGTTTGTTTTAGGGAAGAATCACATTGACCATTTTCGACAGTCATTCAAAAGGATGCGAAGACATGGCCTCAAAATGAATCCTCTCAAATGCGTTTTTTGTGTGAAGGCGGGAGATTTCTTAGGCTTTGTGGTCCATAAAAAGGGGATCGAAATAAATCAAAATAAGACCAAGGCAATTATGGAAGCAAAAGCGCCATCGACAAAGAAAGAACTGTAGTCGTTGTTGGGAAAGATCAATTTCTTGAGAAGATTTATCTCGAATCTCAGCTGGAAGACTCAAGCCTTTTCACCTCTACTCCGATTAAACATGGAGGGATTCGAATGGGGGCAAGCTCAACAGGAAGCTTTCGACAAAATCAAATAATATTTGAGTCATCCTCCAATCCTAGCACCACCTTGTAGAAGTAGGAGCATGAGATTGTACATATCTGCGTCAGACAAAACCTTAGGAAACATGTTGGCTCAAGAAGATGAAAATGGCGTCGAAAGAGCCATTTATTACCTTAGTAGGGTTTTGAATGATACAAAAACTAGGTATAGCATGGGTGAGAAATTATGTTTATGCTTGTATTTCTCTTGTACAAAATTAAAGCATTATATAAATCCAGTTGATGTTTATGTTTCGTCTCATTTCGATATCATTAAACATATGTTATCTAAACCTATTTTGCATAGTCGAATTGGTAAGTAGGCGTTGACATTAACTGAATACTCCCTAACGTATAGACCTTTAAAGGCCATCAAGGGATAATTGGTAGCAGACTTTATTGTCGACCACTCTATAAGCGAGAACGTGTTGAATTATCTTGAGCTTGAACCATGGGAATTATATTTCGACGATTCAAGTCATAAAGATGGCACAAGTGTAGGAGTCTTGATTATTTCTCCTAATAAAATCCCAACAAAATTCAAATACAAAGTCGAAGGTCTCTGCTCGAACAATGAGGCTGAATATGAAGCCTTAATAGCAGGACTTGAAATTTTGTTGGAATTAGGGGCAACTCGAGTTGAAATAATGGGAGACTCAGAGTTAGTCATCAAATAGATTACAAGGGAGTACAAGTGTGTGAAAGAGAATCTCATCATGTACTTTGTAATAGTCAATAGATTACTGAAAAAGTTCGAGATGGTGAGTGTTCGACACATACCTCGACTAGAGAACCATGTGGCCAATGACTTGGCTCAAATTACTTCTGGGTATAAAATTTCGAAAGAAAAATTGCAAGACGCAATCGAAGTCAGAGTTAGAGTTGTGTCAACCAGATTATCCCCATCAGATTTGGAATCAACAAAGCTAGGGTACACTGATAAGGAAAATTTTGAAATCTTAGTCGTAGATAGTTTGACAGACGAAGATTGGAGGAAACCAATAGTAGAATATTTGCAAAATCCAACAACATCCACATAATGAAAAATTAGGTATCGAGCTTTGAGTTATGTTCTTTTGGGTAATGAATTGTTTAAAAAAACTCCTGAAGGAGTCTTTCTCAAATGCCTTAGTGAATCAGAGGCATACCTAGCCCTTTCGACTGTCCATAGTGGGGCATGTGGGGCACATCAGGTAGGCCACAAAATGAAATGGCTTTTGTTTCGACAGGGCATGTATTGGCCTACCATGTTGAAAGATTGTATCAAATATGTTAAAAGATGTCAAGAGTGTCAAGTGCATGCAGGTATACAGCATGTTCCTGCAAGCGAACTACACTCCATAGTCAAACCATGGCCCTTTAGAGGTTGGGCTTTGGATTTGGTTGGTGAGATTCGCCTAGCATCATCTAAAAGTCAAAGGTACATTTTGGTAGGTATTGATTACTTTACAAAATGGATTGAGGCTATACCTTTACCAAATGTTGACCCAGAGGATGTGATCGAATTCATTAGGAAACACATCATCTATAGGTTTGGAATCCCAGAAACTATTACAATGGATCAGGGATCTGTTTGCACTGGTTGGAAGATGCAGGAATTCACTAAAGAAATGGGTTTCAAACTTTTAACCTCTACGCCTTATTACGCTCAGGCTAATGGTCAGGTTGAAGCAGCAAATAAAGTTGTAGTTAGCCTAATTAAGAAGCATGTGGGAAAGAAGCCTAGAAATAGGCATAAAACATTGGACCAAGTCCTTTAGGCCTGTCGAACTTCCCTCAAGGAGGCGACGAATTCCACACCTTTCGATTGACCTTTGGCCATGACGCGGTATTACCAGTTGAAATCTATCTTCAGTCGGTAAGAATTCATAGGCACCATGAGATCCCATCTGAGTCGTATTGGAATATGATGTTGGATGAACTGGTGGACTTAGATGAGGAAAGGCTTAATGCTTTAGAATTGTTGAAAAGGAAGAAGAAGAGAGTAGAACAGTCTTACAATAAGAAAGTTAAAGTGAAGACTTTCTCGCCTGCAGAGTTGGTTTGGAAAGTAATTTTGCCTATGGATCGAAAGGATAGGTCTTTGGGAAAATGGTCTCCTAAGTGGGAAGGTCCTTTTCAAATCATACAAGTTTTTTTGAATGGTGCTTATGAGATCGAAGAATTAGATCAAGGTAGGAGGATCTTGAGGGTAAATGGGAAGTACTTAAAGAAGTATAAGCCTGCTCTTCGAGAAGTAAAAATAGCTAGAGAGTAATCACACATACAAAATAAACGAAGCTAATATGGCAAAATAAAATAAAACACAGTGCCAAAATGGCTAAATTCGTTACATAAAAAAGCGAACAAGCATTACAGAATTCAAGGAACAGTGATGAAACATAAAAAAGAAATAAATTTTTTTTGGAAATTAGAACAGAAAGTTGTCTTTCATGGTGAAGTACTTCGCCCTCAAAAGTTCTAGCCGCCTCTCACACATGGATTGGTTCGACCTCGTGGTCTCCAGTACTGCTTCTAGTTTCTGAGCTTTGTCAGCAGAATCTAGACCTATGTTAAGCTCTTTCACCATCTGGGAGTTGTCAAACTTTTCAATCTCGACGTTCTGCTTCTTAGCATTCGAAATCTTTGCTTGCATCTCTTTTATATGTGCCTCCCAGGATTTGATACGTTGGTCATTGGCTTCGATCTGAGCCTTGTTCTGTTCTTGGATTTGTTCCAAATTTGTCAGTCTATTGGTGGATTCTGTGGCAGCGTCCCATGCAGCCGCGACTGAGCCAGTTTGATTTTCAATATCTTTCGAGATTTGTTTGATTTTGGCAAGGTCCGCAACAATTTGATCAACCATCGAGGTCAACTCCAAGATGATATTTGCAATTTTGGGAGAAGCAGTTATAATATCAACCTCTTTGAAGAGACTCTTCAAAGCAATTAGTGAAGTAGGGTCAGACTCAATAAGTCGAAACAAGTCACCCTTGAAAACCTTTTCTTTAATCTTTGACAATATCTGGCATGAAGGATCAACAATGGTTTGACCACCAGATACAGAGGGCAAACTGAGGGTTTTGTGAGGCAAACTTCCCCTGGAACCAAGTAAAACTTTTAAGTACTCACGGGGGTTATTCTTTTTCAAGGCCTCTAGTTCTTCTCCGGAAAGGATCCTGGAGGTTTTGCTCGAATCCTTTGCAGTTAACAGATTAGGGTTAAGAGCTATTTCGACAATTATCTCCTCTTGAATGTGTAATACCCCGTATTTTAATTTCTCTAGATAATATTAGTTGTGATCAACTGGGTTCCGGTGTACTCTGAGAAATTATCTGCAAAGATAATTAGAGTAACTGATGAGCTCAGAGTAAATCCATTTAATATTATCTGACTCTGATGTTTTAATTATTGGAGCTATAGAGACTATTTGGACAATTAGTAGTATTACTAATTAATGACATTTCTCTATATCATTTCTTTTCCACCCTTTTTCCATACATAGAAACAAAGAGAGAGAAAGATAGAAAGAAGTTAGAGAGAAGGAAGAGGAAAGGAAAGAAAAAGAGGAAAACCTAGAAGAGGAAAAGATCAAGAATCATCATCTCTTCTTCATCAAATCATCTCATCTTCTTCATCATCATCCTCTATTCCAGGTCGGTTCTAGATAGAGACTTTAGTTGTAGAGTTTCTTGAGTTCTAGAGTGTGGTTTGATATTGTGAGAAAATGAGTAATCTTGCTAAAATCATGAATATAACGGTTGAAAATCGATATAAATTACGTAGTACAATCGTAATATGCATATGATCATTGATGATAATTATTTTGGTTGTTTGAAAATGATTTGGTGTGTAAAAGATGAATTTTGAGGCTTGGGAACCAAGAGAAACGCAGCAGAAAATTCTGCTTCTGGTGCGTAGAGCCGGGCGACGCGAGGCTTGCGCCGCCGCTTCGCCGGGCGAAAGCCAAGAGGCGCATCAAGTTTTGATTCTGTAACTTTTAATTTTTGACTTGGGTTTTACGTCGCTGCTTCGCTGGGCGAAGCAGAGGCGAAATGGAGCACCTCCAGGCGAAGCATGTAGCGCCGGGCGCTCCTGTGACTTTTTCAAATGTTTTCTTTTCTTTTAAAATCCATAACTTTTGACTCGTTCACCCGATTTAATTATTCTTGGTACCGATAGAAAGCTATGAGAATATTCTATATGATGAGAGTGAAAAATATACATTTTGTTGCCAGACTAAATAATCGGAGGAATCCAAAAGTGGTATATTTATGTTGAATTATCATATGTAATTCTATTGTGCAATTGTACTATGCCTTCTTATTCTATTGTTGATTAAATATGATTGTGAGTGAATATGCATGCTAAAATGAAAATGGAATACGAAGAGTGAGGAAACCTCAACATGAGATTATAGTAGAATCTAGTAATGTGACTAGAAATTGATAGAAAACTCTAGATGGCGATGCTCGGGCATGTGATGTAGAAAGGTACATTCTTGCCGAGTAATGGTCTAGATGAGAGTGAAACACTAGTATGGAACATGTGTGAACCTAGTATAGGTGAAAAGGCGAATGGGCCTTAAGGAGAATATGACCTTGTGATTGTCGAATACAATCACGCTTGTGTGAGTAATCATGTAATCGTAACCGTTTCCCCTGAGTTGTAGTTTCATGAGTCTTGGGCTCCTCTGGAACATATGCATAATTACTTGGCAGGTTTGATTCCCGCGTGTAGTATGAATGGATCCTATATGGTAAAGATACTTGAGATGGTTAACAGGCCATGAGAAGTGACGGTTCACGGTTAACAGGCCGATGATCCCGAATCCATTTCATATGTCAAGTAAGTTACGAGGATCTATGACTCGGGTCGCCTTCTAGACGTAGAAGCAGACAGGAAAAGGAGATGCCTTGGTAAGGTTATCGATTAGTGATATTTTGAGTTAATGAGCTCATGAACATGTTTCCATATAGTGTGAGAACTGAGATTGTGAACTCGAAGTCCCTTCCCTTTCCCTTGGACTTGAGTTAGGATTGGTTAGAACCTTGTAAAACCGAGAGAATCCATAAGATAGGGAACTCACTGAGATTTGTTATCTCACCCTATTGTTGTTAATTATATTACAGGTACTACAGGTTTCACGAAGGGTAAGGATAAAGTGGTTTGACTTTTCCTTACGAATCGTAGCATTTGGGATGGCATGACTTCCGCTATGACGTTTTATTTTGAGATCATTATTATGATCTAGTTCTTAGTGTATTTGGGACATCTGGTATATGTTACGCCTTAGACTTTTAGTACTTTGTATTTTGGGCATGTAACGTATACAATGTGTTAACTAAGAACTTATGGTATTTCAGTACCAAAACTTGGATTCATGTATAATATAAATACTTTGATGTATGTTGTTATATATGGGTGTTACATAACATCTCCTTCCTCTTCTGCATCGTGATCATTACCATCTTCGATGTTTTCATCATAGTCCATAAAATCCTCAATAGTCATTGATTGGTTAGGGAACGTAAAATGTTTACCTCCTTCTTCCATAATGGAAGGTATTAGCATCCTAGATATCCGTAGTACTCTATGGGAACCTCTTGTTAGTGTTTGTGTTATATTAAAGTTGCTTGCAAAGGGAAATGTGCTAAGGTAAAAACCTAGGGGTATATTCACTAAGTATGCTCGCCAAGACATCGCATCTCGTGCCTACGTATCCTGACGGGAATGGAATCAGAGCATTCGTAGTTCCCCTCAAAGGGGTGAGGAACTCTTGACTGTGGTCAAGGTTCCAAGGGAAAGTAGGGTCTGAAAGCAAGACACCTATGTGGAGTACGGCGACTCCTAAGGTTAAGTTAAAGCAGGGAAATGTTCATGGGAAATAGTAGGGTCTGACAGCAAGACACCGACGCAGAGTGCAACGACTCCATACCTAAGGCTAGGTTAAAAAGGGTAATGAGCTATCTATGACCTTGCGGTCAATAGAGAGACTTTCCTTTGGAATGGATAATAAAAAAGGGATTGAAAAATAAGTGAACAATACGAGTACGACAAAGATAACATTTTCAAAGTTTTGGAATCAGAAACATGTTAAAGCTATGAAATAAAAGCTAAGACGTACAAATAACAGAATGATTTTGGTCAAGTCAAGGAACAACAAACAAATATTTACATGCCACGTAATACTGAAAAGTTCTCAAAATCTTCCAGAGACAGTTGGTGATTTTTCATAAAAAGAATCCGAGAACCGAATATGAAGTAAAACATATTTTTTTGTTTTTGAAGTTTTTAGAAAGAAAAATAAAATAAATATGAGAATTGAAATAAAGTAAGAAAAGAACCAATGCATATTTTTGTTTTTGAAATGTAGAAAGTAAATGAAATTAATAAGTGAAATAAAAAACTAAGTTTAATACACTAAAGTGGCCATGAGAAATAAAATTATGAAACAAATAAATAAATAAATAGCAATGTGGCAGGTGCCATGACTTTTTCATGGCAACCCAGGGTGCCGCCATCTTTTCATTAAGGCATTAAAAAAAAGTGGAAGGCGCCACCCTCCTTTTTATAAAAAGGTGGCAGACGCCACTTAGAATGTGGCAGGTGCCACATGCACCATCTCTTTTTTTGTAAACAGTATCCATAAGAAAAAAATAATTACAACCAAACCACACATAATACTTATTCAAGAATCAAATATTAACATGTTGGCAAAATGATTATGATGTTGCGAAAACGAAATGAAACAGAAATGAAACAGAGGTGTAAGTGTTACCTAGTGGAGAAAGTCCACTGCTTCTTCACTAATACGGGTCTTGAAAAGAATAAAAGACGAGCTTCTCACCTTCAAAATGCCAATAAATTTACAAGAATAATTTAAGGGAGAAAGAGAGAGTATTCACTATTTTTTCGGTGAATCGGGTGTTTAAAACTGAAGTGCAATGCCCTATTTATAGGAGAAAATGAAGAACTTGAAGCATTGCCGATTTTACCCTTTTTTCAAATCCTCGTACAAGCTGGCGTGGTTGAAAAAGTCTTTATTTCAGAAATAGGCTCAGAGGATAAGTTGGCTGAAGAGACGTGGAGCCATGCTTTTCTGAAAAGCTTCTTTTTTCATGATGAAATGAAACCACTTGCCTTATTTTAATTAAAACAAAATATTAAAAAAAAAGGTGTGGCAGGTGCCACCAAATCCCTATGGCAGGCTCCATGGGTTTGTAATGGAGGTGGTGATGGGCGCCACATTCTTTAAGTGGCAGGCACCACACTTAAAGAATGTGGCAGGCGCCACCCTCTTTTTTTCTTTTCTTTTTCTTCTTTTTCTTTTTCTCTTTTTTCTTTTCTTTTTCTTCTTTTCCTTTTTCTTTCTTTTTCTCTTTTTTTTTTCTCTTTTTTTTTTCAAATAAAATCCACAAGTACCCTGGCGGTCTCGAAACACCTGAGAACCTGGTTTATTGTTCTTTGTCCTTTTCTTGCGTCAATCCTGATTTTCACAAAAGAAACAAACTGGCAAAGATAAGGGTTAGTTAATAATGCACAGATGAATGAAAATGTAGGTGCAAGATGTTATGTCATCTAAGGGGTAAAATTTGGGGTACAACATATAACATCATCTTGAGCGGCACCCGAGGTTTCGACTCTTGGAGACTTATCATCAACTTCTTCTTAGACTTGCGACTCAGACCTCCATGTCACCCCCAGTTGTTTCAGATGGTGTGTCTTTGTCTTGGTCATTTTCGTGGTCAGATTCACTAGTGTGAGAAGTTTGTGTGGTGGTCTTGGGCGGAGAAGTTTCACGTTGTTTCTCGACCACTTGGTTGATTTCACTCAGCGAGCTCTTCTCAGAATCCTTTGCTGGAGTAGGGTTGTATGTGGGTTCACCTTCGCTAGTGAGGATTGTTGGGTTAGTTGATTCGGCGGCTGGTTGAAACGAAGTTCCTGCGTCATCATGAAAGGCATCAACAAAGTTAATAGTTAAAGAGAAATACTAAGGGCAATGAGGTATATGTATGAATCATTTTTGTACCTTAGTAGCTTCTGCCCCGAGACTTGAGCTGTCACTTTCAGGTTTCTCTGCAGCATTTTTCGACATCTCCTCAGGTGTTGGCTCCAAGACGAGCAATTTGGTGGGTTTCTCGATCACGACCTTCACGCCTTTCGCCTGAGATTGAGCGATGGCTTCGTTTATCTTTGGTTGCCTTTTCTTCTTCTTCAGAGGTTGTTCAGCAGTTGGAGATAAGTCTTCATCTTCAGATTCGATTATCACTAGTGTATCATTCGTGGCCTTCTTTTTCTGGGGAGTCAGAGGTTGTTTTAGAGCGCCCTAAAGAAGAAAATGTTAGGAAATAATGGATATAGAATGACAAATTTAATAAAGGGTGTTGTTAATTCTTGTAGTTGGCTAGAATTTTGGTAAAACAATGTTGATGTCATGGTTGATGTTTCAACATGAGTTTTTAACAGCCTTGTTATGTTTAGTTAACATTCTGGTTATGTTAAGGGTTGCAGATTTGTGCCGATGTCAAACTCGATGTCATGACATCAGATGACAGAACATCAGTTTGGTAAGTTTTAGGGCAGCGCGTGTGCAAGTTTGTTAAGGATAAGATCTAATTGAGAGATTGCAGGAGAATATCATGGAATAGATATATTCTGTTACAATCAGATTTAGAGCAGATCTTGTTGCTGTTTTTAAGGCTAAAAGATTTAATTGAAGATTTAATTGAAGATTTTATTGAAGATTAGTTTGTTACTATTTTAGTGCAAAAAGATATGGAGAATAGTTTGTTACTATTTTTGTGCAAAAAGATATGGAGAATAAATAGTTCTAATTATGGAGATAAATTAGGAAGAATTGATTGAAGACCTATTTTGTAGGAGAATCTTTTGCAGATTTGTAGCAGCTGATTTGTTGTGATTTGAAGACCCAAATCCAGTCGGGAAAGAGGTTATAAATAGAAGCATTGTAACCTAGTTTTAGGTAGCCAGCCATCATGTAAATTATAAGGGCTGTGTTGGTTGATGAACCACCCGGTTTGTGGGATGGTCATCGTGTTTATCTCGAAGCCTGTAGGCAAGAGATGTATTTTTCTTAGAGGAAGCTGTTAAGCAACTCTAAGTATTGTTCTTAGTCATGAGGGTCATGTCTAGGTATTGTTATAGAAGTGTGTCTTCTATGAGTTTAGAGAGTTGTAGAAATCAAGTTGTTGATGCAGTGGCAGAGTTGTTGACTGCTAGACATCATTGCGATGATTGGGAGTGAGATGGAGTCTCTTATCTAGGGTGGACTTAGATAGAAGGGTCATTGGGTAGTGATTAAATTAGGTAGATTGTCAACTGGTGTGTTGAGTCTGTAATTTGATACTGCTAATAGTGGACTTCCTTCCTGGCTTGGTATGCCCCCAGATGTAGGTTGTTAGACCGAACTGGGTGAACAAATTTTGTGTGTGGTTTATGCGTTTCTGTTACTATTATTCCCTTGTTCATACAGCAGATTGCAATGTTGTGACTTTACACGAGACATCACACATTTGTACCAGAATTTCAATTGGTATCAGAGCAGGCATCCTGTCTGTTTCTGGATGAGATCTAGGGAAGATACTTTCTGGTTCATGAGCAAGGAAGATAGTTTTGCTGAGATGGTGTATTGGACCTGTCTATTGCTATCAGGCTTGTAGCATTAGTGGTGAGCTGCTGTGTGGTTTGACTTATTTCCAAACCTATGTTGACCTAGTGCACATGGAGTGTCGTGTTTGCCTGAAGGTTGTAGAGGAGTTTTCTGGTGTGTGTTCCGCTGCATATATATATCTGATGGAAAATTCCTGGTGGTTTTGTGTTAAGGCTGCAACATTCTGTTCTCCTCTGAAGATGTATCACATGGTGTGGTGATACTTGAGGATATCTTCAATTAGCTTATTAGAGTTGCCAAAGATACTTGTGGTTCATCCCAAGTCCACTCATAAAGGAACTCTTATATGAGCTTGTTGAAAAAAGGTCTGAAGAAAGTTAGAAGCAATTTATTCTTGCCTCCAACCTTACAAGGTCAATCTCTGAGTTGTGTTAAAGGATCTTTTGGTGTGTTTCTTGTGAAGAGAACTTATGTCCTGCTAGTTGTTGGAACATAAAACCAGCAGATTGTGCAGAATCGTGTTGGATAAAGGTATGACATAACAGATGCTTGGGGGCTAAACAAATATGTACTGATCACATCTATTTGGAACCTACTCCTGGCTTGGAAGAGGAGGCATCTGAGTTGTGTGTCTAAGAAGTTTCCTTCAAGAAACATGTCTTAGATATGTATGTTGGTCAAGAGATGATCAATTTTGTGTCACTGACCCAAGTGAGTAGGTGTTCATAGGCTGTTTGTTTTTGTGGAGGTCAAGCTCAAATGTCCATGACATTTTCTCTGATATCTGAAAGTTCCTTCTGATCAAAGCAGCCAGATGTTTGCAATCTTGTTTATGGCCATGGAGCAGATTCTGTTTGAAATGAGTTATATGTGTGTACCAACCATAGGATGAGCATTTCAGTTTTGTGCAAGGAGAAGTTGGAGTTTTTTTTACCAAAAGGATTATGGGTCCCTGGTATCTGCATGAGAAGTTTCCTCTAAAGCTGGAGTTCAGTTATGTGGTGTCCTCACATAATGGAACATCTTTTTGTAAGGATTGAAGGGCATCCTTGTAGGTAGAAGTGTTGAGAATTTACCTTTCTCTATGAGGCTGTTTATTTCTCTATGTGGTGTATTGGTGTGTGATGACCTGGGATTATTACTTAGCATCTGTTCCTAGTAAGTATTGTGGTGGTGATGTTGAAGATGAAGATGGAAGACTATGAAGACTTCATAATCTTGATGGTTACAGCTTGGATCAGTTTAAGTGGTTTGGAGCATGGTGTTGGCTCTGGTTATGAAGGTCGAGGATAAGTGGCAGTTATCTCTGGCGTTCTACTGACGGCTCTACTAAGGGAAGTGACATTCGTTAGTATTGCTATGGGGTAGTCTTGGACTACTTATTTTCTGAAGATTCAGATGTGGTAGGTTTGAAGCCTTTGGAGTTTCTAAGCAGGATGAAGGTTGTCTACTCAAACTTGATTATTGAATCAAGTCTATGAGAGCATGGAAATCTGGTTCTGCAAAGGGAGGAAGTTTTTCTGAGTGGCAGAAGGAGGAGCTAAATTCAACAGTTGGATGTCATAATGTTCTGACATCTAGCTTAACATCAGGAGTCTCAGCTGGTGATGTGGCACATCAGCTAATGATAGGGTGATCTACTGGAATGATAGGATGCTTTAAAAAGATCATTCTCATGGCAGTTTGCGGGAGCTGCAGGAAGGAGAAGATGTTACATGACCATGGCTTAGGGAGTCTAAGTGTGTTTGCTTTTGAGCAAGTGGAATATGTGACTTGAAGATCAAGTTTCCTTGGAGGATCAAGATATCTTTGTGAGAGTTCTGACATACGTGAAAAAGGCCAAAATATGGCATTTGGTTGTTTTCATATGAGGATTCATGAATGAGGTGATCAAAGTGTGGCATTTGGTTGATCTCAGAAGTGGATTCGAAGAATCAAGATAATCAGAGTGTGGCAGCTGGTTATGATTGAGGATTGTCTTGGAACAAGTTACTCTTGGGCAGAAGGGTGATGAGTTGAAGACTCAAGGAGATTATTCTTCTTGAAGGTTTATGAGAGTTTAATTCTCTAGTTCTTTGGATTACTATGCAATAGTAAGTCCAGTTGGTGGAGCATATCAAGAATCATGGTGATGATATCTTGGTGTGTGACAAATGTTCTAACTTATGTTGGTACATTAGTTGGTTGAATATCCTTGGTGAAGGATGATTTTGTTCTGGTCCTGAAGCTTGGTGCCTACATTATGCCTAAGGAACGTCTACATAGTCATACGGGAGAATGATGAAGTAGAAGGTCTGTCTTGGATGGAGAATGTAGAGAAGACTGAAGCAGATCAGGTATTGATTGCTTGGAAGTCTGAAGGTGAAGATGCTCATCAGCTGATCAGGAGTATTCCAATTTATCATACGGGAGAATGATAGGGAATGACTGCCTTTGGATAGTTGGATGATGGAGGGCCCTGCTAAAGCCAGGAGAAAAGCTTGGGGGAGAGAGAGTCCTTTGAATGGTAATGAGAAGCTGATGTCTCTAATGATGTTGTAACATCATGATTGCTAATTGAGATTGCGCATATGGAGGTTGATGCTCAAGCATTTTTGTCAGAAGAGGTGTGTCTGACTGTGTGGATTAGAATTTGGAGATTCTGACCTTGTGTTAGTAGTATGTCTGGCAAAGCATGACTACGAATGTGGAAGACTTCACTAGTATCAACAACCACTAGTGGATGTAATGGCAGAGGAATTGCGTCAGATAAGTTGAGCTGTTCAAAAAGTTTTTTTGGCTGTTCTTACTTCTGTTGCAAGTATCTCTTGAAGAGATTGGTTCTCAGTAAAGCTTTTAAGTAAGCTGAGAAATCGTGGAGTTTGTGAGAAGAGTCAAACTAGTCAGGATACTTGTTTGTGTACTCCAAAAGTGAAAGTACAACATTTGAATGTACTCAGCAAGTGTACTCAAATGTTCATCTTCACCTAGAGCATTAGTTAACCATGACAGGGGTAGAAGTAGCCAAGAGAGCCAAGAGTATCAAAGAGTACAAATGTCAGAGCGTCAGAGCCAAGAGTACAAATGTCATATGCTGTCAAAAGGAGTTGATTGTTGCTGCTAAGGAATCAAGTCAAGGAATATGCTGCAGAGGATGTAGCTGATTGCTGTTGTTATAGTGCAGAAGTGTAGAAATTAAGGGGGAGAGAAGTAGATTTGTTCAGCTATTGTGAGATGGAGATTAGTTTGCTCTGGTCTGAGTATATTGGTTGGATGACTCAGGGGTTGCTTTTGAAATTTTGTGCTTACTGCTATGTTCAGAGGTTGTCCAATTGTGGCTAAAAAGGGGGAGAGTTAGCCCATGTGTTGCCTAGTGTTGTTGGTATAGGCTTGAGGGGGAGTAATTGTGTTTGAACAGCTGGTATGATGGTTCTTGCTTTGAGGGGGAATTTGTTTTGTGTTGAGCTGGTTGGTATTGCTGCAGGTTGTGCTGTGAATGTTAGTAAGTGTTTTCCGCTGCAAGTTATTCTGATGTAGGCTGAAATTGTTTCAGCCGCTGCAAGTTGTTCTGATGCAGGCTGAAATTATTTTAGCCAAAATTAACCAAAGGGGGAGATTGTTAATTCTTGTAGTTGGCTAGAATTTTGGTAAAACAATGTTGATGTCATGGTTGATGTTTCAACATGAGTTTTTAACAGCCTTGTTATGTTTAGTTAACATTCAGGTTATGTTAAGGGTTGCAGATTTGTGCTGATGTCAAACTCGATGTCATGACATCAGATGACAGAACATTAGTTTGGTAAGTTTTAGGGCAGCGCGTGTGCAAGTTTGTTAAGGATAAGATCTAATTGAGAGATTGCAGGAGAATATCATGGAATAGATATATTATGTTACAATCAGATTTGGAGCAGATCTTGTTGCTGTTTTTAAGGCTAAAAGATTTAATTGAAGATTTAATTGAAGATTTTATTGAAGATTTAATTGAATATTAATTGAAGATTTAATTGAAGATTTTATTGAAGATTAGTTTGTTACTATTTTAGTGCAAAAAGATATGGAGAATAGTTTGTTACTATTTTTGTGCAAAAAGATATGGAGAATAAATAGTTCTAATTATGGAGATAAATTAGGAAGAATTGATTGAAGACCTATTTTGTAGGAGAATCTTTTGCAGATTTGTAGCAGCTGATTTGTTGTGATTTGAAGACCCAAATCCAGTCGGGAAAGAGGTTATAAATAGAAGCATTGTAACCTAGTTTTAGGTAGCCAGCCATCATGTAAATTATAAGGGCTGTGTTGGTTGATGAACCACCCGGTTTGTGGGATGGTCATCATGTTTATCTCGAAGCCTGTAGGCAAGAGATGTATTTTTCTTAGAGGAAGTTGTTAAGCAACTCTAAGTATTGTTCTTAGTCATGAGGGTCATGTCTAGGTATTGTTATAGAAGTGTGTCTTCTATGAGTTTAGAGAGTTGTGGAAATCAAGTTGTTGATGCAGTGGCGGAGTTGTTGACTGCTAGACATCATTGCGATGATTGGGAGTGAGATGGAGTCTCTTATCTAGGGTGGACTTAGATAGAAGGGTCATTGGGTAGTGATTAAATTAGGTAGATTGTCAACTGGTGTGTTGAGTCTGTAATTTGATACTGCTAATAGTGGACTTCCTTCCTGGCTTGGTATGCCCCCAGATGTAGGTTGTTAGACCGAACTGGGTGAACAAATTTTGTGTGTGGTTTATGCGTTTCTGTTACTATTATTCCCTTGTTCATACAGCAGATTGCGATGTTGTTACTTTACACGAGACATCACACATTTGTACCAGAATTTCAGGTGTGAAAATACCTTTGTTGTTGTTGTTGTCTTGCTCTCTTCTTTTCCTTCACTCCTGCAAGCTTTCTAGTTGGTGGTTTCTTTGGAGGAATCTTCGTGGCTAAGCAAACAGAAAAGCAGTCATTATATGTGAAAATAAGTAGACAAGAAAATGTTGGGTCGAAATCCTCCCGTTCCACACCTTCATATATTTCAGATTCGATGTAAACATCTTTGATCCCAATATGAAGCTGCCCTTTGAAACTTTCTAGTGTATGCTTGGTCAGAACCACCCATTGTGCTTTTGGTTTTGATTGCTAGCAAAGGATTTTGATGGAATCCCCACAGACGAACCAGTTTGGAAATGGAGGGGCAAGGGCCACTCCAAAGTCAGCACTTGGCAGTCGAGGGAACTTGGGAGGAAAAATATTGAAAGTCGTTTCGTATCGTTTCTCAGGAGGAATGTACAAAGGTATCTTTAAGTTCCCCATTTTATTTAAAAAAAATTCATTCAGAGTGACAGCTACATCGCAGACGGTTCGACCAAGATCATTTGGTCGATAAACAGTTTCAAAGTATTTTTGGAAGGCTTGAATTTCTTTAATGTGCGTCGAAGTACCTTTCTTCACTTTTCCTGCACAGAGAGGAAAGCCTTGTTAATGTGGTGCATGAATGCAGCCACGTCAAAAAATTCTTCAACCTAATAAGTCTTCCACCAGTCATCAAATTGTTGAGTACAAAGAAGCTTTATTTGAAAGCTACTGGAAGAAGCTGCGTTCGACCAACATATCGTGCAATCTGCTTAATGGCCATTGCTTCACTATTGCTGGCGTTGTAAAAAAGGAGAGCACATTTCTTGTCATAGATTGGTCGAGGTAAAACTTGAACCAATCCAAATTGTCGAGCGACAAGATTTGGTTGGTAAGTTATAAAGGAATCTTGGCTTTTTGAGAGGTTAAACCTGAGGGTTAAGACCCTAGGGGTTAAGAAGGCTTCCCAAATCGAAATGGATTCTACTGCTTTTGCTTTCGATGGCGCTGGGAATGGCCTGGTGAACCACTCAGGACCACACTTCCTTGCAGCAAAAGAAGCCATGTTGGGCGTAAAATCATAGCGTTTGGCGAACATCATGATAAAGTTGGTGAAAGCCTGTTGGACAGGTCGACCATCATCAGCAGGTGTCAACTTCGCCAAACGAGGGCCTTCTACTCTTCGATTTTTCTCATCATTAGCATCCTCATTGATTTTATTTTTGAAGGGGATACAAGCTTTGAACGAAGCATTTAACCACAACTGAAGCAGCCAGAAGGGACCAGAAAGTAGTAAACTTCCTTTGTTAGCTAGGCTTTTGAGCTGGGTGACCCCTTCGCTCATGGATTCGTAAAGGCTAGCTAGAATCAACTCGCTTAAACATAAGTCATGACCATCATGTAATTGGTTCGCCATGGTTAGAAAATTTCTAGCGACCTGCAGTGACTTCGAGCAGAAGACACAACGTGACAACCACAAAGCTAAGAAAGCTATATGTTCGACGTCTGATACCTCCTCCGTACTCTTATCATGATAGTGAGCTATGTGGGTCGAATAAGCCTCCTTGGAGGTAGAAAAACCTATGCTATCCTCAGCCATGAAGTCAGGATCATAGGTATTCCCAGTAGGTTTAAGCCCTGTGATAGTGGCTATGTCGAAAAGGGTAGGTGTCATCATGCCACACGGGAGATGAAGGGTGTAGTGGGTACTATCCCAGAAGTACAAGGATGAAATTAGTATATTCGAACAATAATCAGGTCCTACTTTCGACGGCATAATCAGGTCATAAATGCCCATTTTCTTCCAAACGTCAGATTTCGTTTTCTCTAATTTATTAAACCACCCTAAGTAATCAGCGGGATCTTTAAAGGTCGGGCTTGCTCTAAAGGCCCTAAAATGGTTCAAATATCTAAGGTCGATAGATTTTTCAGTCGAAGGATCGTTGGGATTAGCAAGGTTTTCAGTACTAGCCTTAGGTTTTCTACATTTCCCTACAGGTTTGTATTTATGATAAGAGGGGAAATATTCCTTAAGCCTAGAAGGATCTAATTTCAAATCCGCTAAAGGGTCAAACAAAGCCAATGGCTTATCAGAAACAGTTAAAGGAATAAGTACCTGAGAAGCGTAAATTCTCCTCTTTTCTTCATTTAGGGGATCAGGTAGATATTATTGGTCCCCCACCATGGTAGGTCCAGCAACAGAGTTAAATGGGGCAAGTTGAGAAATCTTTTTTAGAGCTCTCGTGGGTTTGCCAGCATCCTTGGTGGCCTTGACAGCGTCTTTAGTGGAGCGTGTAGTGGAATCCATTTTTGATGGAAAATGAAGAAGTTTGAGTTTTTGAAGTGCAGAGATTGCTGGGAAATTTGAAAGGAAGAAGATGCAAAATTGAAAAAAATTGTGGGAGTTGGTATTTATACGTGGGGAAGTGGAAGCGGTTTGGAAAAAATTGTGAAATATTACGACTGATAGTGGGAAACGTGTTCCCCTCACGTTTTTAGATGAAACGGTGGTAATGAGTGCCTACCTCCCCATGATCTCTTAGACCCTAGGGAGGGGTAATGAAGACTGAGATTTTGTGTGATTTGAAAAGACATGTCAGATTTAGCAATAATGGCTACGATGTCATAGGTCTGTTGAAAGGAAGATGAGTAGTTGAAGCCACTAATAAGCGTCGAAACCATACAAGGTCTAAATGAGGCGTCGAATTACATTTTCAAAAAATGCCTTTTTCTGCAATAATGTCGAAAATGACATTTTTGGGGGGCAATTTGTTAGCTCCTAATTTCGACGCTTGATGTTGAATTAAGAGTTTTTCTAAGAGATAGGATTCTGAAGTTCTATGAGACTTCGACATAAATGTCGTTATCAGAAAGTCTAGTCGAAAGGTATCTTTCTGCAGAGAAGAGAGGGTTTAAAGACTTAGAAATATTTCTAAGAATTTGGAAGGATTTCTTCGACAGAAGGCTAAGGAGCATCGTTCGATTTGGAGATTCAAATTCAAAAAATAGGAGGGAACAATTGTTCTTATCCGTTTCTGAAGGAAGACATGTGGCGTTCATCCAAGAAGCAAAGACATGCACGATGCCATGTGTTTCGCCCTGATTAATAGCTCGTTAGTGGATAGTTATTTTTAACCATTATAAATAGAAAGTCTTAGCATTAGATTTGTGTGTGTTCAATTTTATACAAAAACTCAGTGTGCTCAAAGTACCAGTGTAGAGAAAAGAGCGTGTGAGAATGTATGTTGATGTAACATCACTTTTACAATTTAATGCAATTTAATAAGTTTCTTTCATTAAAGTCTCCTTTTATTCATGCAAGTTAACTTCTGCATTTTACCAGTCTTTTCGACTTAAATCCTTTTTACATTTTAGTTACTTTATATTTCTTGAAGTAGACCCTTTTTACTCATGAACGTTGTCGGAGTGTTCTTAAAATTTTCCAGAAACCTACACAGAAAGACAATTAGCACATGTCCTAGGATTTAGTTTGGTCAATCCTGCAAGTTACTCATTTTTACATAAAATTGATAGACCAGAGGTTGTTTACTATTTTTCCCAGTAAACATAAGCCTCTATATCTTTTTAGGCTTTACGAGCAGCCCAGAACAGTTGCCCTTAACCCCTTGTTTCTGCTTTGCATGACGAGGGTTTGTAATGAGTGCTCTTATTTGGCCACGAGGTCATAAGAATAGACATCTTCTCTTCCCTTTGGAAACTGACAAATTTAAACATTATCTTCATGTGGCATTGCATGGTGCTCAGAATGGATGACACATATTCTGGCTCTAATTACTAATGATGCTCTACCTCCACGGAGGGTACTCGAGTGCCTTTCAATACATTTTGAGTGGATTTCCACCGTTGATAGTACGGAATGATCGTGCGACCTTTAGTTCTCTAAATAAGCATTTAAGACTCTCAAAGGGCTATTGTGAACTCCTTGGGTTATTATTGACCTGGCGTAAGACAACTCTTTGTTTCTTTACATTCTTTTTTGGAGATGTTATTGGGTGAGCATTGATTTGCACCTGAGATATTTCTTTGTCGATTTTTTCTTTGCGCGTCTGATTTCTTGTTTAGCTTCTGGCTTATAGTACCTGAGTCTTCTACCTTTATATTTGTTTAACCCATTTTAGATTTTTCTAGGGCGGTGAGCATTTGAGCTTGTTTTTCGTCTTTGATACATCTACATTAGGTTTTAGTACATTTAGTCATGGTTATCACGTCGATCTTGGCCAAGAAGGCCAACAACAACATTTCAAAAGTTTGGATAAACTTGAAGATATTACAATCATCTTTTTTTTTCTCATGGTGATGCTTTTGCTCAAGCGGTCATTGATGTTGGTTCACCAAAAGATTGGGGTGTGTTTCCTCCGAATGAAGAATAAAGGATGTGCGGTCAGTATAGTGGGTGTGTGATCCCATTTCATGAATGCATGTCTTCTCTCATTGGTTATCGTCTTCCTTTGAACAAGTTTGAGATAGGTGTCTTGAATCATTTACTTATTGCCCCTTCGTAATTTCATTCTGTGAGCTGGGCTTTTGTTAAAGTTTTTTATCATTGGCGTGAATACAAAGGGATCAAACTAAAAGTGACATTGTTTTTCCACCTTTCTAAGGTACAAAATGAAGCTAAATCGGTGAATGATTCGGATTATTTTTCTCTAAGACAAAATGTTAAATACTTTGAGACTTACTATGACAAAATGGATCATTTCAAGGATCATTTCTTCTTTATTGCACCTCTTAACGAGGAAGTTCATGCAAAGGTTTTTCGTCTGAAGCGTGATGCCACCTCTTCGTGCATGGATATATTTCGCAAATACTGAACTCAGATTCATTTTTTAACTAAAACCAGAATGTATAACTATCGGGAGGAAGATTTATATAAGTATGAGTTGTACCTGAAAACTCAACTGCTAACCTTTTATCAAGAACTTGGTTTTGTGTAATGTCTATTTATTTTTGTAGATTCTGTAACGCCCCAGTTTTGTCAGTTTTTATTTAATTGAGTCGTTTTGAGTATTTTATTATTATATTATTTTATTTCCAACTTTTATGTGAGAATATGTTATTTTTCACGTGAATATATTTTATCGCGTTTTGGGAACAATTGCGAGATATTTGAGTGTAGGGATATTTTGGGCATTTTCATTTATTTTGTTAAGTTAGGATATAATAGAATAGAAAGAGAGAAAAATAGTAAGAGAAAGAAAAAGAAGAGAAGAAGAGGAGAAGAGAAGAAAAAGAGAGAAGTTGAGAAAACTTGGAAATCAATCAACCGACTTTCTAGAACACGATTAAATCGGGTAAGGGTGTGAAACTCGATTATCTTATGCTTGTGTATGATTATGTATGTATGTGTTTGCATATGCTATTGTCTTTCTATAGTTTTGGATTCTAGGTTGAAATGAGAATATGATGAGAAATCGATGGTTTCACGGTCGAAAATCGGTGTAAACGTAGTAGAATACTTGTTACCATGATTGAGTTATGTGCTAATTGTTATATGTTGGTTTGGAAATGTTTTGGTTGAGAAAATATCATTTTTGGATGAACTGGTGCGCTGCTGGGTTTTGCTGAAGTCGCAGGTTCGCACTGCGAATGACCAGCGAAGGAGTGGCGAGCGTTCGCGTGAGGTTCGCACTGTGAACGTTGTATTATTTTTCATTCTGCCACTGTTCGCTGGAGGATTTGCATTGCGAATGGGGTAGCGAGCATTCGCTGGATGGTTCGCACTGCGAACGTTGGGAATTTTCTAGGCTATTTTGCTTCTGCCACTGTTCGCTGGTACATTCGCACTGCGAATGAAGAAGCGAAGGACTCGCTAGGAGCTTCGCACTGCGAACGTGACAGTTTTTCCCAATTTGTTTTCTCTGTAACTTTTGATCCGTGAGTCGGTTTGAGGCGTGGTTTGATGTGTTAGAAAGCTTGTGAAATGTTCTTTATTATTGTAATGGTTTTGGGATTGTTAGCTAATTTAATTATGTTGGGAATCTGGAAATGTGTTGTGTGTCGACTTTTACCGTTTTAACTGTGTGTATTTGAGGCGTTATTACGCAACATGCTTGAGATATAGTGGTATGACTTGTGTGCGGATTGTATGATATAAATGCATGTGTTTAGATGGTGTGATGGTGGGTTGTGGCCGTATGGCAAATAAATGCATTGTTTTGGGCTTGAATTGCAAAGCATGATTTGTGTTAAGTGAGATGGTTGCATATATGTGTTGCATATATGTATGCTGAGCATCATGATATGCATTCTTGTGACGTCCTAAGTGACAGATTGATTTAAGAGGGAATCTGCTATAACATCGTGAGCCTTAAAAATAAGAGGACTGAAAGCGATCTGATTGGATCGTGAGCCTTAACAATAAGAGGACCGAAAGCGATGGTTATAGACGATCGTGTGCCCATGTGGGGTGTGGGCGATCGGATCGTGAGCCTTATACAAAGAGGACCGAAAGCGATCCATAAACGTCGTGAGCCTTATACAAAGAGGACCGAAAGCGACGGGGAACATCGTATGCCCGACGGGGAGTTACACTAAGTAACGAGCGATGGTTCCAATAGTTCCTGAGTGAACTGGTGTTGAGAATTGATGGAAGTCGGTACCGCATGTGCATATGCATAGAGTCGTTGTGTCGGTCTCTTGCATTTGCATAAATCATTAAAGGTTTGTTGATGTGTGGATTTGTGGATAAAATTGATAAATTGATATATGGGTATGTGTTGGTGATACTTGTATTGTGTATGGTTGGTATACCTTGGTGATGGAAATATGAAATATACATTGTATTGTTTTGTATTTGAATTATCGTATGATTTGTGGTAAGAACCGTTAATATGTGTATTTTTGGTGTTATATATAATTGTATGCAATTATATTATGATTGTTTTTCTCACCCTTCTGCTGTTTTATAATGCTCTATGAGTCATTGCAGATTAGAGTTGCTGGAGGTCTTTTTGTGAAGCTTAGGTCTTCATTCTTTTGTCGGTCGGCTCTGATATGTGACACCGGGTAGTTAGGGAGGCCGTTTGTGATTATTTTGTATTATGTATATGTACCTTTTGGATTGTACATGTATGACTTGATGTATGACAAACTTTCATGATATATATATATATATATATATATATATATATATATATGTTGATATTCAGTTACGGATTTTCCGCTTTTATTCTGTAATTGGATTGTGGGTGTATTACTACCTGAGTTGTTGCATATCTGTATGAGTAATTGTTGTATGTTTGTCTCAAGTTGATGTGACCCCTCGGTCTATGCTGTGAATTTTAAATATACTCTGATGAATTTTTGAATTTTATTTATCGCTTTAATAGCTTGGGGGTATAAATTGGGGGTGTTACATTAAGTGGTATCAGAGCCAGTCCGTGTCAGTTGTGTCAGTCCTTGTCGATCTTGGTGTTTGGAGTGAGCTGTTTGTTTAACCATAGTTTCTGTTATTGGAAATGAACAGAATATGGCTGGTAGGAATGACGCTGCTTTGGCTGCTGCTATGCAAGCTATGGTTCAGGCTGTGCAGGGTGCACCTAATGCTGCAGGTAATGATGAGTTCAGGAAGAACAAACCGCCTGTCTTCAAAGGAAGATATGATCCTGATGGTGCTCAAATTTGGCTGAAAGAAATTGAAAGGATTTTCCGGGTTATGGATTGTGCTGAGGATCAGAAGGTGAGACTGGGTACTCACATGTTACTGGAAGAAGCTGATGATTGGTGGGTTAGTACACGTCATGTGTTGGAAGCTGCAGAGGAGGAGATTACTTGGGCTGTGTTTAGTATTGAGTTTCTGAGGAAGTATTTTCCTGAAGATGTAAGAGGAAAGAAGGAGATTGAGTTCTTGGAGTTAAAACAAGGTAATATGTCTGTTGTTGATTATACTGCTAAGTTTGTGGAGCTTGTGCAGTTTTATTCACATTATGCCGAAGGGACTGCGGAATTTTCTAAGTGTGTAAAGTTTGAGAATGGATTGCGTCCTGAGATAAAGAATGCCATTGGTTATCAAAGGATTCAGAGGTTTTCTGATTTGGTGGATTGTTGTAGGATTTATGAGGAGGATAGTAAGGCTCGTTCTACTCACTATAAGAGTGTGAGCGAGAGGAAAGGGAAGCAACAGTTCCGTGGTGGTCCGTATGTGACACCAGCTGATAAGGGTAAACAAAGGGGGAATTTTGAGAGAAGGTCAAGTGGAGGAGGAATGTTTGGTCCTCTGAGATGCTATAGATGTGGTGATGTGGGGCATCGTCAGTCCGAATGTAGGAAAGATTTGAGGAAGTGTTCTAATTGTGGAGGTTTAGGACATGTTGCAGCTGATTGTGCAAGGAAGAATGTAGTGAAGTGTTTCCACTGTCGTGAACCTGGTCATATTAGTACGAAGTGTCCGAAACCGAAGCAGGCTCAATCTGGTGGGAAGGTGTTTGCCTTAGCAGGAACTCAGACTTCAAGTGCAGATTGTCTGATCAGAGGTACTTGTGTTATTAATGGTACTCCTTTAGTTGCTATTATTGATACTGGAGCGACTCATTCGTTTATTTCGTCTGAGTGTGCAAAGCGTTTGAATCTTGTGTTGTCTTTGATGGATGGTGCGATGGTTATTGATAATCCAGCAATGGGGTCAATAACTACTTCTTTGGTTTGTTTGAGTTGTCCTTTGACCATTTATGGTCAAGACTTTGAGATGGATTTAGTGTGTTTGCCGTTGGAGGGTTTAGATGTGGTTCTGGGAATGAATTGGTTGCAATTAAATCGAGTTCATATTGATTGTTATCATAAGCTGGTAAGGTTTCCTTCTCTTGAGGAAGACGAAGACTCCAGTTTCTTATCTACCAAAGAGTTGAAGAGACTTTTGGCGGATGAAGCTCAGTTGTTTGGGTTGTTTGCATCTTAGACTGTGGATAGTCAAGTTTCACTGGATGTGTTTCCTGTTGTGTGTGATTTTCCGGAAGTGTTTCCCGAGGATATTTCAGACTTGCCGCCAGAGAGAGAGGTGGAGTTTTCGATAGATCTAGTTCCTGGTACTAGACCTGTTTCTATGGCACCTTATCGTATGTCAGCATCTGAGTTGGTTGAGTTAAAGAAACAGTTGAATGAGTTGTTGGAAAAGAGGTTTGTAAGACCAAGCGTTTCTCCTTGGGGTGCTCCAGTTTTATTGGTGAAAAAGAAAGATGGAAGTATGCGGTTGTGTATTGATTATCGCCAGTTAAATAAGGTGACGATTAAGAATAAGTATCCTCTTCCAAGAATTGATGATCTGATGGATCAGTTGGTTGGTGCGTGTGTGTTTAGTAAGATTGACTTGAGGTCAGGGTATCATCAGATTAGGGTGAAGGAGGGAGATATTCAGAAGACGGCTTTTAGGACACGTTACGGTCATTATGAATATTCTGTGATGTCGTTCGGAGTTTCTAATGCGCCAGGTGTGTTTATGGAGTACATGAATCGTATTTTCCACGAGCATTTGGATCGATTTGTTGTTGTGTTTATTGATGACATTTTGATTTATTCTAAGTCTCGGGGGGAGCACGCGGAGCATTTGCATATTGTTTTGTAGGTTTTGAAGGAAAAGAAGCTTTTTGCCAAGTTGTCCAAGTGTGAGTTTTGGTTTTTGGAAGTGAGTTTTCTTGGGCACGTGATTTTAGGTAATGGTATTTCTGTGGATCCATCTAAAGTAGAAGCAGTTCTACAATGGGAGGCTCCAAGACCCGTTACTGAAATTCGAAGCTTTTTGGGTTTGGCCGGATTTTATCGAAGGTTCATTGAAGGTTTTTCTAAGCTAGCACTTCCTTTGACCCAGTTGACGTGTAAAGGGCAAGCGTTCATTTGGGATATTCGGTGCGAGGAAAGTTTTAATGAGCTGAAGAGAAGATTGACGACAACTCCGATTTTGATTTTGCCGAATCCTAATGAACCATTCGTGGTTTATTGTGATGCTTCTTTGATTGGTCTAGGTGGTGTTCTGATGCAAGAAGGTAAGGTCGTGGCTTATGCTTTGAGGCAATTGAGAGTGCATGAGAAAAATTATCCTACTCATGATCTTGAATTAGCGGCTGTTGTTTTTGTGTTGAAGATTTGGAGGCATTATCTCTATGGTGCAAGATTTGAAGTCTTTAGTGATCATAAAAGTTTGAAATATTTGTTTGATCAGAAGGAGTTGAATATGAGGCAGCGTAGATGGTTGGAATTTTTGAAGGACTACGACTTTGGCTTGAATTACCATCCTGGTAAAGCTAATGTGGTAGCTGATGCGTTGAGCCAGAAATTGTTACATATGTCCACTTTAATGGTTAAGGAGTGGGAACTTTTGGAATCGTTTAGAGATTTGAGTTTGGTTTGTGAAGTGACGTCGGATAGCATGAGGCTTGGAATGCTGATGATTACTAATGATTTTCTGATGACTGTTAGTGAGAAACAGAAGACGGATGTGAAATTTGTGGATTTGATGTTGGTGGGAGAAAAAGATGCGAATAGTGATTTTAAAGTGGATATTAATGCTGTATTGAGATTCCGAGGTAGAATTTGTATTCCTGATGATGCGGAGTTGAAAAAGATGATTTTGGAGGAAGGACACCAGAGTAATTTGAATATACATCCGGGAGCGAACAAGATGTACCAAGATTTGAAGAAGATCTTTTGGTGGTCGGGATTGAAAAGAGATGTGACTCGGTTTGTTTATGCATGTTTGACTTGTCAGAAATCGAAGGTAGAACATATGAGACCTAGTGGTTTGTTGCAACCGTTGAATATTCCTGAGTGGAAGTGGGATAGCATTTCCATGGATTTTGTAACGGGGTTGCCGAATACACAACGAGGGCATAATGTTATTTGGGTGGTTGTTGATAGGCTGACTAAATCGGCTCATTTCATTTCGATTGACATCAGTTTTTATTTGGAGAGGTTGGCTGATATTTATATCAGTATGATTGTGAAATTGCATGGGGTTCCGTTGAGTATTGTTTCGGATCGAGATCCAAGGTTTACCTCAAGATTTTGGGAAAGTTTACAGAAGGCGTTGGGTTCTAAATTGAGATTGAGTTCGGCTTATCATCCGCAGACGGATGGTCAGACCGAGAGAACAATTCAGTCGTTGGAGGATTTGTTGAGAGCTTGTGTTCTTGAGCAAGGTGGTGCGTGGGATAGTTATCTTGCATTGATTGAATTTACGTATAATAACAGTTTCCATTCTAGTATTGGAATGGCACCGTTTGAAGCACTGTATGGACGAAGATGTCGAACACCTTTGTGTTGGCACGAATCTGGAGAGAGTTCGGTGGTTGGACCAGAGTTGGTGCAACAGACTACGGAAAAAATGAAGCTTATTCGGGAGACGATGAAGGCTTCTCAGAGTAGACAAAAGAGTTATCATGATCGGAGACGGAAGGAGCTTGAGTTTCAAGAGGGCGATCATGTATTTCTAAGGGTTACGCCAGTTACGGGTGTTGGCCGTGCATTGAAATCAAAGAAACTTACTTCTCGGTTTATTGGTCCTTACCAGATATCCGCGAGAGTGAGTGTTGTGGCTTACAGGGTGGCGTTGCCGCCGAATCTGTCGAATTTGCACGATGTGTTCCATGTTTCACAGCTTCGGAAGTATGTTCCGGATCCGTGACATGTGATTCCGATGGATGAGGTTGAGGTAAGGGAGAACCTTACGGTTGAGGCATTACCAGTTAGGATTTTGGTTCGCGAGGTGAAGCGGTTGAGAGGCAAGGATATTGCACTTGTGAAGGTGGCATGGGGAGGCGCTGCTGAGGGCAATTTGACTTGGGAGTTGGAGAGTCGGATGCGGGAGTCGTATCCAGAGTTGTTCGTCTCAGGTATATTTTCGAGGACGAAAATTTCTAAGTGGGGGAGAGTTGTAACGCCCCAGTTTTTTCAGTTTTTATTTAATTGAGTCGTTTTGAGTATTTTATTATTATGTTATTTTATTTTCAACTTTTATGTGAGAATAAGTTATTTTTCATCGTGAATATATTTTATCGCGTTTTGGGAACAAGTGCGAGATATTTGAGTGTAGGGATATTTTGGGCATTTTGATTTATTTTGTTAAGTTAGGATATAATAGAATAGAAAGAGAGAGAAATAGCAAGAGAAAGAAAAAGAAGAGAAGAAGAGGAGAAGAGAAGAAAAAGAGAGAAGTTGAGAAAACTTGGAAATCAATCAACCGACTTTCTAGAACACGATTAAATCGGGTAAGGGTGTGAAACTCGATTATCTTATGCTTGTGTATGATTATGTATGTATGTGTTTGCATATGCTATTGTCTTTCTATAATTTTGGATTCTAGGTTGAAATGAGAATATGATGAGAAATCGATGGTTTCACGGTCGAAAATCGGTGTAAACGTAGTAGAATACTTGTTACCATGATTGAGTTATGTGTTAATTGTTATATGTTGGTTTGGAAATGTTTTGGTTGAGAAAATATCATTTTTGGATGAACTGGTGCGCTGTTGGGTTTTGCTGAAATCGCAGGTTCGCACTGCGAATGGCCAGCGAAGGAGTGGCGAGCGTTCGTGTGAGGTTTGCACTGCGAACGTTGTATTATTTTTCATTCTGCCACTGTTCGCTGGAGGATTTGCATTGCGAATGGGGTAGCGAGCATTCGCTGGATGGTTCGCACTGTGAACGTTGGGAATTTTCTAGGCTATTTTGCTTCTGCCACTGTTCGCTGGTACATTCGCACTGCGAATGAAGAAGCGAAGGACTCGCTAGGAGCTTCGCACTGCGAACGTGACAGTTTTTCCCAATTTGTTTTCTCTGTAACTTTTGATCCGTGAGTCGGTTTGAGGCGTGGTTTGATGCGTTACAAAGCTTGTGAAATGTTCTTTATTATTATAATGGTTTTGGGATTGTTAGCCGATTTAATTATGTTGGGAATCTGGAAATGTGTTGTGTGTCGACTTTTACCGTTTTAACTGTGTGTATTTGAGGCGTTATTACGCAACATGCTTGAGATATAGTGGTATGACTTGTGTGCGGATTGTATGATATAAATGCATGTGTTTAGATGGTGTGATGGTGGGTTGTGGCCGTATGGCAAATAAATGCATTATTTTGGGCTTGAATTGCAAAGCATGATTTGTGTTAAGTGAGATGGTTGCATATATGTGTGCATTTGAATGTCATGGGTCATTGTATGCTGAGCATCATGATATGCATTCTTGTGACGTCCTGAGTGACGGATTGATTTCAGAGGGAATCTGCTATAACATCGTGAGCCTTAAAAATAAGAGGACTGAAAGCGATCTGATTGGATCGTGAGCCTTAAAAATAAGAGGACCGAAAGCGATGGTTATAGACGATCGTGTGCCCATGTGGGGTGTGGGCGATCGGATCGTGAGCCTTATACAAAGAGGACCGAAAGCGATCCATAAACGTCGTGAGCCTTATACAAAGAGGACCGAAAGCGACGGGGAACATCGTATGCCCGACGGGGAGTTACACTAAGTAACGAGCGATGGTTCCAATAGTTCCTGAGTGAACTGGTGTTGAGAATTGATGGAAGTCGGTACCGCATGTGCATATGCATAGAGTCGTTGTGTCGGTCTCTTGCATTTGCATAAATCATTAAAGGTTTGTTGATGTGTGGATTTGTGGATAAAATTGATAAATTGATATATGGGTATGTGTTGGTGATACTTGTATTGTGTATGGTTGGTATACCTTGGTGATGGAAATATGAAATATACATTGTATTGTTTTGTATTTGAATTATCGTATGATTTGTGGTAAGAACCGTTAATATGTGTATTTTTGGTGTTATATATAATTGTATGCAATTATATTATGATTGTTTTTCTCACCCTTCTGCTGTTTTATAATGCTCTATGAGTCATTGCAGATTAGAGTTGCTGGAGGTCTTTTTGTGAAGCTTAGGTCTTCATTCTTTTGTCGGTTGGCTCTGATATGTGACACCGGGTAGTTAGGGAGGCCGTTTGTGATTATTTTGTATTATGTATATGTACCTTTTGGATTGTACATGTATGACTTGATGTATGACAAACTTTCATGATATATATATATATATATATATATATATATATATATATATATATATATATATGTTGATATTCAGTTACGGATTTTCCGCTTTTATTCTGTAATTGGATTGTGGGTGTATTACTACCTGAGTTGTTGCATATCTGTATGAGTAATTGTTGTATGTTTGTCTCAAGTTGATGTGACCCCTCGGTCTATGCTGTGAATTTTAAATATACTCTGATGAATTTTTGAATTTTATTTATCGCTTTAATAGCTTGGGGGTATAAATTGGGGGTGTTACATTAAGTGGTATCAGAGCCAGTCCGTGTCAGTTGTGTCAGTCCTTGTCGATCTTGGTGTTTGGAGTGAGCTGTTTGTTTAACCATAGTTTCTGTTATTGGAAATGAACAGAATATGGCTGGTAGGAATGACGCTGCTTTGGCTACTGCTATGCAAGCTATGGTTCAGGCTGTGCAGGGTGCACCTAATGCTGCAGGTAATGATGAGTTCAGGAAGAACAAACCGCCTGTCTTCAAAGGAAGATATGATCCTGATGGTGCTCAAATTTGGCTAAAAGAAATTGAAAGGATTTTCCGGGTTATGGATTGTGCTGAGGATCAGAAGGTGAGACTGGGTACTCACATGTTACTGGAAGAAGCTGATGATTGGTGGGTTAGTACACGTCATGTGTTGGAAGCTGCAGAGGAGGAGATTACTTGGGCTGTGTTTAGTATTGAGTTTCTGAGGAAGTATTTTCCTGAAGATGTAAGAGGAAAGAAGGAGATTGAGTTCTTGGAGTTAAAACAAGGTAATATGTCTGTTGTTGATTATACTGCTAAGTTTGTGGAGCTTGTGCAGTTTTATTCACATTATGCCGAAGCGACTGCGGAATTTTCTAAGTGTGTAAAGTTTGAGAATGGATTGCGTCCTGGGATAAAGAATGCCATTGGTTATCAAAGGATTCGGAGGTTTTCTGATTTGGTGGATTGTTGTAGGATTTATGAGGAGGATAGTAAGGCTCGTTCTACTCACTATAAGAGTGTGAGCGAGGAGGATGGTTGGTATACCTTGGTGATGGAAATATGAAATATACATTGTATTGTTTTGTATTTGAATTATCGTATGATTTGTGGTGAGAACCGTTAATATGTGTATTTTTGGTGTTATATATAATTGTATGCAATTATATTATGATTGTTTTTCTCACCCTTCTGCTGTTTTATAATGCTCTATGAGACATTGCAGATTAGAGTTGCTGGAGGTCTTTTTGTGAAGCTTAGGTCTTCATTCTTTTGTCGGTCGGCTCTGATATGTGACACCGGGTAGTTAGGGAGGCCGTTTGTGATTATTTTGTATTATGTATATGTACCTTTTGGATTGTACATGTATGACTTGATGTATGACAAACTTTCATGATATATATATATATATATGTTGATATTCAGTTACGGATTTTCCGCTTTTATTCTGTAATTGGATTGTGGGTGTATTACTACCTGAGTTGTTGCATATCTGTATGAGCAATTGTTGTATGTTTGTCTCAAGTTGATGTGACCCCTCGGTCTATGCTGTGAATTTTAAATATACTCTGATGAAGTTTTGAATTTTATTTATCGCTTTAATAGCTTGGGGTATAGATTGAGGGTGTTACAGATTCCATAAAGCGTGAAAACCATATAATAAAATTGAAGAAGGAGATTCAAAAAACTGTTGCTTTGATTGGGTTTCTAAACACACCTTACACTGAGGGAGTTTACGCTTTTGGCATGCACGCCGGAACCTCTTTTATCTCAGTGGTTAGACAGATTTCTCAGCCCGTTTCTCCTTGGGTTTCAAACGATGTTCAAGATTCTTCCATTCATGATATGGTATAGGGATGATTGTTTTCTCCTTGTTGGGAAAAGGGGGAGGTTATCCTCTATTCCCGAGTTATAGGAATTTCAAAACAAGGGTCCCTTTTGTAAGCGTATTAAACCCATACCTGTAGGCGGGCGACCGGATGTGCGAGAGGACTCTAACCACGTGTTGCTGACCCATATTGGTATGAGGACATATATAGATTCTATTCCTTCAATATATGATTAGGATTATTCTTACTTATCTGGGATTTCAAAGGAAGTTGGACAAAAGGGATTGGTCAACATGACTGATGATGCTTGTCGGGCATCGACTGATCTGACTTTTGGCGCCACTGGTTGGGGATAATTTTTTTACCTGATCGTCTTCCTCAGGAGAGGGAGAGGCTCAATAAACAGGTTAATGATATCTTTGAGCAAAAGAGGTTCTTGGAAGAGGTCTATGATGCTTCCAACTCATTTCTAGCCATATAAATCGCTTTGGAACCATTTGAGTATCTTGAACGTCTATTTAAAAAGATGAAGTAACTCATTCAGAGAGTAGTCGAGAAGGACGAGTCTTTATAAGAGGCTAACCGATCCTTGGAGCTTTCCCGTAAAAGGAATGAGGAGTTGGAGAAGGCTTTGAAATAGTCTCAAGAGAATCAAAAGGAAATTGAGGTCGTCCTTAACAACATGCGTAAGAAGAATCATTCTCCTTGTAAGGAACTTGTCAAGTCACTGCAAGACATTTTCTCTAAGGTCGTGCACGCTTTTGAGAATGCACATAAGTAAGTGGAAAATTACTATCCGACCGGTCTCATTTCTCAAGATCAGGTCCGTCTTAACCAAATCAGTGAGGATAGATAGGTGGTCCCCTTGGATTACTAGTTTTATTTTTTAGCCTGGCTTGCTCGAGTCCAACACTTGTATGACTTTGGTATTCTTATCCAACAATGTCCATTTTTTCTCGGAGTTCGTTGGACATATTTAGGAACCGTGACAGACCAATGGTCGTTACCCCTTCCCATGACTCCAAGTGTAAACCTGGTTCGTGGTCGACGTATTAGCAGACCTACCACAGGCTCTAGAATGGCTATCTACCAAGAGGTGGGTAGGCCGATTATTTGTCATTTTTTAGGAATGATTTTGTTGTGCTTGTGTGTTGGTGATGTCGAATTTTGAATGCTTTAGTCATACGCCACAAGATTTTGTGAAAGCATACTCAAGTCTTTGTGATCAGGCCTCAATCCTTTTGATCGTACCCTAAACTCGTTGCTACCTTTCATGATCATAATGGAAAAGACAATTTAGTGAAAAAAATATTTCTTTAGTTTAATGGTTGTAGTACATCATGCATGCTATGTTTTTTCTTTATAGTAAAGGGAATATAAAATAAACATAACTAGGTGGTCTTGCCACCAATCGTTCGCCATTAGGGCTGGCGGCAACTACTATCAATTTCCCTCGAGTTAGCCACTTTTGTTTATCGAGGTTGACTATTGTACTTTTATGGTTGGAGGCTGAATATGCATATCCTTATGCTTCTCAATAAGCGAGGCCACATTGATTTCCATGGTCTTAGCTTCTCCTTTCTTCTAAAGCCTAGTAAATCCTATTTTCTTCAAAAAAATTGACACTTATCATGATTGGCTCTTTGTGCGTGTTATGGTATTTCAGCTTTAGATGAAGCAAGGAAGCTACTGCATCGAAAGTTTCCACAAAAGGTTGACCCAAGATACAGTTGAAGACTCTTCGATATGTTATGACTTGGAATTAAGAATCAACAATTATGGTATCCCTCCCTTCCTCTGGGATGATATACTCCCAAGAGTGAGTCACCATGCCGCTAAAGGTATGTAACTCGAATATTTCATACGACCATATATTATCTTTCTTCAACCTTATCCTTTGAAAGAGGTCTGTGTACATGATATCACATGAGTTGCCTCCATCAATCAGAACTCTAAAAACATCAAAGTTAGTGATAATAGCCATTATTACCAAGGGGAAGATTTTGTTCGGGACTCCTCCGACATTCTCGTTGTCTCAGAATCTGAGGATCAACCTTTCTGGACTTATGTTCGAGGCACTTCCTTCCTCTTTGTTGATGACCATAAGCTCAACAAGCTTTCTCTTTATGGTGCTCTTGGAGGGTTTTTTTTTTTGTCTAGGTGATCCCCATGATTATGTAGGATATATGTTGGTGTTTACCCTTATGCCCTTCCACTTCCCCCGATACTTTTTTCTTTGCCTTTTCCTCCAATCACAACCTCGTCAATCTTCTTGAGGGATTACTTCTTCTTTGGGGGGGGGGGGGGGGGGGGGGGTGGGTCTTCGCGTCCCCTATTGTCTTCCTTGGTGTATTCTAACACTTGTCCCTTTTTTATAATTCCTTCAACCACGTCCTTGAGTTGGATGCAATAATTGGTTTTGTGGTCGTGACTTTTGTGGAAACGACAATATTTAGATTTGTCGGTCTGGGCAGATTCTCTGATCAGATAAAGGTTTCTTATTCTAGACACATTGAAATTTGTGTTAATTCACTTCCTTAAAAGTTTCTCTGGTGAGGCGTTAAAGTGAGGGTAAAAGTCAAATTCTGAACGGGGTCTCCGTTTATTCTCCTCTTTGGACCACCCAGATTCCTTATCTACTGTCCGACCAAATATGATGTTCCAAGGTCCTCAAATTCCTCCATCGTCCAACATATTTTCCTAATAGTTAATTTAGGGGTTTCCCCTACTTATCAAGTCCTTCGGGTTGTAGGCTTCGTTACGCCTTAACTTTTCCTACAATGTATAATTCAGTTTAAGACCTTTCATAAAGATCTAGAACTTTAAGCTCTCATTTGAGCATCCAACAACTACCTCCACCTTGGTAAAATGATTGATATATGCCTACAAGGTATCCTTTTTCTATGAAAGCCTCACATTGGTCAGATCAGGAATTTATGCTTTTGACGGAGAGAAATTTAAACTAGGCTTGGCCAAACTCGATTAAGTTTAGTGCAAAAAGCTTGCACTTCACATCCCCATTCGTGTTGTTTAGTCTAGCCGATCGTCCACATATTCAACATGTTAGTTCGAGTATATGTTTCTATTTTATTTATGGAGCTTCATTGATTTCTCTAGGGACTTTGGGATCCAGTCATCCAATATAAAATCAGTCAAAAGATTCTTCTTCTAATGCTGGATGATAATTTCTTCATTCCTTTCTCTTCTCCCCAATCAATTGGCTTTAGGGGGGATTGTAGATGCCTCATCCTGTATCAGTATTGGAGCAAGGTTGTAATGCCAATGTCATTATCGGCTTGGTTATTTTTGGATCTCTTCTAGGTCATTTCTTTGCTTGACGAATTTATGTGAAGCCTCCTCCCGCACCGTGTTGTTGTTCGGAATAACGATGTAGATTCTTTCTTCGATATGATAGTTTTGTTACTAGACCATTCATTACATCCTTGTAGGCCAAGGCTTAAGAGTTATGCTATTGGACCATTTGGTACATGTTATTCAATCATTCGTGATCTCCTTGCGGGCCAAGATTAGCCTGCAAGATATGTAAATTTGAGAGTGTTTCCTGTCTAGTTATAGTAAGTGGTAATGTAGGTCTGGACGAAGGTTCACCTAGGTGGAACTGTGGAGTGGTTCCAACGAATAGAGGAAGTCGAGAGGTTCTTGTTCCTACCTCTGGAAGGACAAAAATTAGTTGTGGGAGAATGGAAGGAGTAGTCACAGTGGCCTATCGTTCGTTCTCTAAGGAGGAGGACCATTAACCTCTTTGATAGCTGCAGGTACTTGCCATTGAACGAAGAAACAAGTTGATTCTGATGGTGCCATCACTTGAAGGATTTGGTGAGAGGAGTTCGAATATACACTTTGATTAAATTAACTTGGAGATGGAGATGAAGCCACTGCTTTGCTCTAGAACTAGATGATGATTGAAGAGTTTGAACTAGTTTAATGTTGCAGTGGTTTGAGATTTCAATGTGGTGGTGGGAGCTAACCTGCAAGGTTAACATTCCAATGCTCAAGACAATAAGGGAATAAGACTATAATTTGAATGTGGAGAGATTAAATTCCTGAAAAATATTCAACCATCTCTTTAAATAGAAGAATTTTTTAGAAATTAAATGCACATGTGAGTGTGAAATGAGGGTAACCGTTAGATGGATCTGGACAATGAGGATAAAGTTAGCGGTTTCATTCACATGAATGACTCAGAAAAGGACCTTCATATTCTCCTCCCCTTGTTATTTTTTAATTGTCTTGTATTCAACCTCTGTATCATTTTTGGGCTCTATGGATGGCTCGTAACAAAATTATATTGCACCACAGAGCTATATTTATAGTTAAAATATTCAACTAAGACCCATGAAAGAACATCAGAGATCATTTGATCGTAATGGAAATAGACAATTAGATGAAAAAATGCGAGAGATGATGACATGTTAATTTTGAATTTACTTTTTTCTTTTTACAATATGAATGTTTCTAGTGAAAAAAGGGAAAAAAAATCTCAATCAACCCCATGTATTTCATGGGGATCCTATAAAAACCTCATTTTTATCTTGCTTGAAAGGATTCTTCTTTACACACTTTGTTTGGAAGATTTCTTTCGGAGTGTATGTTTAGATATATGTGATAATATTTCTAAACCTGATTCAACATTATATATTTTATTTTCTTAAACCTTCATAAAAACCTGTCTTTCTTATTCAATTATTGTATTTGATCATGAAATCAATATGTTTTTGACGCAATAAACCTCATCATCATTCTAAATTACATACAATGTATTTTTATGTATCTTTCCTTTTGTATTGGTAAAAAAGTACAAGTGTGCATGTAACCTCTACAAGGGTAGGGGTACTTAAAGGCCTTAATAGGATAGTATTTGTATTGGTTTTAGAGTTTTTCTAGAGAGGCGAGAAGCCTTGTAGGATAGTATTTTTTAGTGGTTTAGAGGGCATGCTCACATGAGGTGAAAGGCTTTGTATATGCTTTTGTTGCTTGTGTATAAGCATATCAGCTAAGATCTGTATGGATTTAGGTCTGTCTGGGAGAGGTATTTATAAAGGCTTTTTAGGCTTAGGGTTTAGAAAACCTTTAGGGGCGGCAACTACTCCCTTATGAATAGGATAAGTTATTGACCATCTAATCTTCTGAAAATCATGGGGGACTTCCTCTCATATGACCAATGGCATTACACACGTCATCAGTGCCAAGGGCGAGTCCTTCTGCATTGTGAGGATGTTGCCTAGGCAACACCATTCTTAGGCGATGACACCTTTGTTTAGGACACTCGCAAATATAACAATACACAGACCCTCATGCACAAGGGATTTGTTAAGGGCGAAGTGTTTTCAAGGCTTCTTTCATTTGTGAGTTACATCCCTCATCCTGGGGAAAGTCCCTCAGCTGACGGTGACTTTTTATTTAAGAGGTGAGTTCCTCAGCTGAAGGCATCTTTTTACTAAGAGGCGAGTCCCTCAGTCGAAGACAAATTTTTATTAAGAGGAGAATCCCTTAGTTGAAGGATACTTTTTATTGAGAGACGAGCCCCTTAGCTTGGACGAGTTTTTACTTCTAAGCAAATGCCTCTTATATAACTAGATGGTAGAGAGATATACCCTATTTCACTTTGATTGGACTCTGAGACAATCAATCTTGAAAGCTTGAGTTTGTTAGTGTGAAAGAGAGCGAATGTGACATTTAATGTACCTCATGATGGCATTCTTTGGGAAAATCAAGTTATCCTCTTTTGTTTACACACGTCTTCCAGGTGTAGAGACTTTCCCTCTTCTCGTGGCAGTTACCCCATTAAGTGGATTTATGACTTGTTCTATTGGGTTTCCCCTATACTGTTTTGGGAAAATCCTTTCTTTTCTTCTTCTTTGTTATTTCTCTTTTTACAAGAAGATATACCGGTCGAGGGTAACAATAGGGAAAGTAAACAATCCTCTATTTTTCTTAGGGTAAAAACGTCTTACCTCATACTTTTCTACCCACGATAACAACAGGAAAGAAAACTAAACATATCTACGTTCAAGATATTGCATCCTTGTATTCTACTACAGATACGATAAACATATTTCATCATGGCATTAGGTTTTCCAGCATAAGACATGAGGAGGATGTGATAATGAAGCCTTGTTCAGGTAGAGGCAGAGCAACCATGTACACCTCGAACAGGCTGTCAGCTACCTATTTTTACATCCAACTTCCCATTATTCACGAGCTAAGGGGTTTAGTTCTATTCACTTCTTTAAAAGTGAATAATCTGACGACTATTAACTTCGTTGAAAGGAAAAAATGATTCAAAACACAGCAAAAAAATTTTTTTTTCCTTTATTTGATCCTTACAAATGATGCATGATTAGTGATAGAACAATTACCTCTTGTGATGATTAAAAACTTTGATGTAGATCCAGATGAATGATCACAAACGATGAACAATGACCAATGCCTCTACTCAGTCCACATGAATAGAATGCCTTCAATATCAGTGCTAGCTTCTACAAATGAAGACTTTGAGAGAGAGAGAGAGAGAGAGAGAGAGAGAGAGAGAGAGAGAGAGATTACAACGTGGTTTTAAAAACCTAATTTTATCAAGCGTTTTAGCTTCTACATAAGGGCTCTATTTATAGAACCACTTGTATGGACAATAAGCTAAAAAAGCCCAACTTAAGTGCACCATATAATAATAATATTATATTATTATAATAACTATTATTATAATAGACACATTTTTATTATTTTTATATTTAATAACTATTGTTATAATAATAACAACAATAATAACAAATTTTATTATATTATACGGTGTTCCATATTCCAGTTAAGTACATTGTACCTTAAGGTGTTTCATAATTCTCTCAAGTACGTCGTACCTTACAATGTTCCTTATTTATTCTATCTCGCATCAATCTAAACTTATGTGTGTGACCCTGTAGGTTCTCGTGACGTTGGCAATTATATTAAATGAGGCATTTAATATAATAAATAGTGAGCGGTATCTAGCAACACATCACTGCCACCCAAGTCATGAAAATGTCATGTGATCTGACAAAACCTTTTTGTGATAATATAATTGTGTACAATTTCCCTTTTTTCCCTCATGTCTATATTGAACACAAGACATACACTGTGTTACCCTTGTCCAGTTCAATATTGGGACCTTAGACATTTATCCTGTTATGCAGGATGGGAAAATTCCATCTAGGTCACTCATGTCCCTTATCATGATTTGTGGAGTACCCGTGAACTATCTTTATAGTCATCCAGTTACAAATAACATTTGATCAGCGATAAAATACTCGACTCCTACATCTAGGGTCCATGGTAGTTTCAGGTCAAAGGGTGGTATACACCACCATCACTATGAGAATAAGTTATGACACTCTGCATAACTTTCTATGTATTATTCTCATAGCAGGTCAATCTAGTATAAATATTACTCATAATATTCATGCATATGTGAATACTTGATAACTCTTTATCCATGATTCATGAGATGTGATCATCAGTCTATCCACATAATAGTCTCAATGCTTTAATGTTATCCCACTTCACAATAAATTTCAACTACAGATACTTTGAGAATAGTGTCCTTATGTTTAATGGGATCTCAAGATTAAGTCACACTTAACATTTCATTAAACAGACTAGCTATTCTAGGGACTTTATTATTTTAGAAAAACAAACATAATAATAAAATGCTTTTTATTATTAATAAATAATTCGATACAAGTACCAAAACTATTGGCCTCTAGGGCTTACACCAATAACCACCCCATCTCATATTACCCCGAACATGTGGGGTATACTCATGGCTTTTGGGATAGTCTGTTTCATCTTGGGCGTGTCCCATATTATGAGGGTGTTCCTTTATTTCTTTTGAACATGAATTCTTTCCAACATTAGCTGGGTAACATTGTGCCCATTGCCAAGTGGATGTCTGTTGAAGCTCTCCACGAACCCTTATGAGGAGCGGAAAGACAAGTTTATGCGAGTGAGAGGGCAAGGCAATGCTTCTTCAATTACCATAGAGGTGAGGGGAAAACATATTTTCTATCTATCATGGACGTTGAAGCCTCAAATTGTAACTCCCCGGTTTATTTTATTTATTTTCCGTAATTTAATTATGTGATAATTGTGATTGTGTTGTATAGTGTGGTGTTTTGTTGTGTTTGAGCCACCCATAGGTGTAGGGTAGTGGCCTTAAGAATAGACATTAAGGTGTTGGGGGGGTGTGTGAGCAATAAAGTAGAGGTTGTTGGTGTGGTGAGTAGAACTAATTAGGTTATATTAATTAGTAATTATTTATTTAAATAATATAAGGTGGATATTATTTAGATTAAATAATTAGTATCATTATTATTGTTATTATTTAATTAGACGGGAATTAGTAATAATAATAATATAATATAATAATAAGAAAAAGAGAATTGGGGAGAAGTTGTCAGATACGTAAAAATAAGAGAAAAGTTGGAGAAGAGAGAGCTAGGACAAGGAAGGAAGATCTAGGAAGAGGAGATCGCCATTGTGGGGTTCAAATTATCTAAGGGTTAGTATGATGATGCTGGGTAGATTATTTTGATGCTTGTTATATGTTTCTTTTCTCTCTATACTATGAGCCTTGTTGTAATTGTATGTTGATGGATTGAATCCTTGATTTCTGAATTATGTGTGGTATGTTGATGTTGTGTGTAGCGAGCGATTTTTGTCGGTGACGCGACCACCTTATCGTTGAAGTTTGGGTTTTCCTCCTCAAGGAGAAAGGGTGCTACTTTCTGATTTCTTATTTATCCCGTGAAACTGGAAGGGAAAGGGAAGGTATCTAAAACTAACCTTGCACACAAATGTTTAACTGAACAGACACTTTAAAGAGATTGGGGGGTCCGGGGTCAGGTTATATAATGGGTAGTTGTCAATTACCCATCTTATATGTGGTTATCCACAAGATATTAGCTTTAGGGTTTCGCTTTGTAATTGATAGTGTTTATCTGCTGATGGGTTGGGAAAGTTTCTTTGAGAGATATGAGTGAGTGAGTGAGTTTTGTTTTCTATGAAAAATGATGATGATGATGATGGCTTAAGGTATGAAACCTAAGTTTTGATTGATTTGAAGGTACTGGACCTAGAGTTTTTTATTAGTATGCTCGCTAAGATTTTGCAATCTTGTGCCTACGTATTCCCGTTTAACGAAACAGGGAAATCAGAGCAATCATAGTTCCCCCTATTCTAAGGGAGGAAAAAGATATTTTGGTGTCTTGTTCAAAGCCCAAGACATGAAGCTAAAGGTGATTTGTATCTTGTTCAAAACCCAAGATATGAAGCTAAAGGGTTTTGGCTGAGAGAGAATTTCTCATCTCTAAAGAGGAATTGTTGATTTTTGTATGCCTTGATCAAAGCACAAGTTTGATGCTAAGAGGTTGATTGACTTAGCTAGGGATTTCTTTATACGAAGCCTAAGAGGAGGCTAGATAAGACCGACTCAAAAAGAGAGTGTATATGTCTTGTACAAGGCCCAAGATTGAGGCAAAAAAGAGACTGACTCTTTGGGGATATCATTATATAAAGCCTAAGAGGAGGCTAACAGTTTGACTTTTCTGGGGAAAATGTTCTTTCTGTCTTATACAAAGCCCAAGATTGAGGCTAAAAGGGATATTTGACTCCGTTGGGGAGGTTTATATGTGTCTTGTACAAAGCCAAAGATGGAGGCTAAAATGAGTTTGTCTCAACAAGAGAGTGCTTTTATGTGTCTTGTACAAAGCCCAAGACGGAGGCTAAACGAGTTGACTCAACAAGAGAGTCTTGCAAAGGTGATTGACCCAACAAGAGAGTCTGAAAGTTGATTAACTCAACAAGAGAGTCTTTTATACTCAACAAGAGAGTGATTTGCTGTCTCGTACGAAGCCTGAGATTGAGGATAAAGGAGATTGACCCAACAAGAGAGTCTTTTATAATCAACAAGAGAGTGCTTGACTCAACAAGAGAGTCTGAAAAGTGATTGACTCAACAAGAGAGTCTGAAAAGGTTAGCTCCGCTGGGGGAGGATCATTGTACAAAGCCCAAGAGGAGGCTGGCTGTGTTGAGGAAATATCATTATACAAAGCCTAAGAGAAGGCTATCTTACTGCTGAGGATTAGATCCATAGGCATGCCCAAGGATGGGGAACTCTCATGAGAGAGATCGGGTTTCTGCTGGAGATTTATCCAGAGTGATCGGTGTTTTTTCCTATGTTTGAAAGGAACTTGAGAATGTCTTTGAGACTCAAGGGGGTTTAGACTGTCCAAGTCTACTGGTGTTGAAGAGTTTTGTCTTTTGTAGGATGCCCAAAATAGGGCAAGGGCCTTAAGGGATGAGAATCAACCCTAAAGTGGCCTGAGGTTTGACACTGGAAAGACTGCTCTAGCAAAGGATGACTAAGTTCTGTCTTATACCTTTAAGAGGTCGTTAAGGTCCTTGTATTAAGCCCATGAGAAAGCATGAGAACTTCTAGGAAGCCGAAGGGTCCTTGTACAATGCCCAAGAGGAGGCGGGGATGCTTTTAGGAAGCCTGTGGGTCCCCAAACCAAGAGAAGTTCAAGAAATGCAATTCACAGAGAAGAGATCATTCCAGGAAAGTTCGAGTGTTTGGAAGAAACTCAAAAGATGCCATTCACGGAGAAAAGATCATCTCTGGGGAGTACAGTTTCTTTGACAATTTATAAGGGTGACAGTCTGAGAAAAGGTTCACCGAGAATACTGCCTTTCTCTTTGTTCCATATTGTTTAACCCCAAGAGAAGGGAAGACTGTATCTGGAATCCTATGGGGATCTAGTTTTGTTTGTATTCAAGAGTGACCAACGGGCTTTACCTAGTTCTAGACGTAGTTGCCGGGGAAAACTCTAAATAACTATACTAGTATATATACAGTTGATATATGACGAGTATTTAAAAGGTATGAAAGAAGACTTACAGTGAAGCAGCCCCACAATACACTTATTTATATGAAAGCAGATAAAAGAAAGCGGATAAACACTTACCCGTTGTAGAGCTTTCATGCTGTTTTGTTAGTTGTTCAAAGATATTAAAGAAAGTTTTGATAGAAACTATACATCTGGATTCAAAATCAAAGGAGAAAGTATTTTTAAACAAAGATCGGGGCTTACAGCTTAGGGAGAGGCCCAAATTTTAAATGTGATTATACTGTTGTTTTGAATTTGTACAGGGACTTATACAAGTGACTGAGGCCCAAAAAGGTTTTCTGTATAAAGGTATGGGTCTTACACTCTACCAAGAGGCCCAAAAGTGCTTTAAAGAAAAGAAATGGGACTTACAGCACGAGGGCAGACCCAGTTGTTTGTTTGAAAAAGGCGATCGCGTCGAGGTTTCTGACGGTATCGGGACTTATACAATACACTGAGGCCCAAAAAGGTTTATTTACAAAGGGATGAAACTTACACTCTACCAAGAGGCCCAAAAGTGCTTTGAAATATTTGAGTATGATTAAAAATCAAAGAAACCCTAATTTTCACTTTTTAAAAGTAATTTTTCAAAGAAAATTAATAAAAAATGATAAAAATACCAAATAGGTTTAAATAAACCACTTGTGATTTTTGGTTAAGGTTTGAAAAATGAGGTTTTAATCACAAGATGATTTAAAACTCATTGGGTTTTGATTTTCAAGATGAATATTCATTTTTAAAATGTTTAAAAATAATTAAAATGATTTTATTTACAAAAATACCGATTATATTAAATAACTGATATAAATTTGATTTTTTTGTAGAATAAAATACTTTACTATTTTTGTGATTTTTCAGAAAAAGAATCAACCAAAAATTATTTGAGAGAGTTATTAATTTTTCAAATCATTTAAAAATAATATGAAAAATGATATAAAGTGAAAAAATGGTAAAAAAGAGGATCCGGGCGAGGGGGATTCGAACCCCAGACCTCTTGTGTGTAGTGCGCGCCTCCTACCACTGGGTGGTGATACATCCGTGTATTAAAACCACCCCATGGAGATATGAGGCATGCCTTGTTTTTGGCTTGGCCAAGGCAAGGCAAGGGAAGATTTTGGCCAAAACGTGAAGCTTGTAACTTTCTCATTTCTCCATGGATTGGGACAAAATTTAGGTATATCCTGCCTAGAATTTCACAAGGAATCCAATGGTGGTGGTGGTTTTTTCAGATGAGGCTCTTATTGAAAAACCCGATAGTGGTTTTGAAATAGGCCATGATTTGCATTTTCTATGCCATCTCTTGTTTCAGGCATGAATTACATGATGAATTGGTTCAAACACAACATATATAACATGTATGAGATGTGCATGATCAGTGGACCTCAAAGCAATGCATATTTCAAAGAGTTCAAGTTGTGACGCTTACCTCTTTAGGAGCTTTTTGGGTAATCTGTCAAGTGCTTTGTTCCAGAAACAATTTAATGCTTTGGACACCCTTAGATGATCCCTTGGAAGCTTTTAGAATGGTTGTAATCAACTGGAATCCTCAGGAACAAGTTTGAGCTCTTTCTTGCAAAAGGGACAAAAGTGGCCAATATAGCAACTCTCTCAAATGGTGTTCTAGATATGGGGAACCATTTGGGACAGTTCAAGGATGATATTTGGAGTGTGTTTGAGGTCTTATCTGGTTTTGAAAGTGACTGAATCAAGACATGGCTTGAAAAATGCAAAAAAGTCCAATTTTGAGGTTTTGAGAGAAGACTTTGTGATTTTGGTGTTACAGGTCACTTATGAGAGTTTGGACAGCTTAGATATGACATATTAGATGCGTTTGGATCATGAGCTGTGATGGAAATGCTCTCTAACTCAAAAACTCAAAGTTACCTTGCAAAAGAAGGCATTTTGGCCTAGAGAAAGAGATTTTGAGGAAAGCAAGTGTTGTAGTGCTTTGGGGTACTCAAACTGAGCACAAATGAGCTCTATTTATAGTAGAGCAAGTTTGTTTTACAAGCAATAGTGAATGGTGGCTGCAGCAGGCTGTTGGCCAATTGCATCCCTTTAGAATCTTAAGTCTCCTCTAGCCATTGACTAGAGGTTAGAGCACAGGCCTATGGTCCTTTGGTTCAGAGCTTATCCTTGACTCATTCATTTGGAAATGGCTCAGTTCATGCCACCTTGGTGCATCGATTAAATTCTTGGAGACAAAATTGGAGTCTTGGCCTCTTTTAGGCTTTTTAGGGTTTAGCATGCTACTTTGGGAATCTTGGACTTGGGAGGCTGATAAATCAGTGTTTGTCCCTTGGTTGTTCCCTCTTGAGGTGTTCAGATGGATAAGCATGCTTGGAACTGCACAATTTGAGCAAATCGTGCCTTCATGCACAAGTCTGCCTTGCCAAGACTGTTTGCAGCAAGACATGTTGCAGCTGTCATAACTCCTAGCTCAGATGGATTTTGATGAAGCTATTGGACATTTTGGAAAGCCCTTATGTGATACAACATATGTGTGAACATAGTTTGTCTTGAAACTTTTTGGATCCAAGTGAAAAATCCCCCTACATTTTGAAAAAAAGCAAGACAAATTTTGACTTAGTGAAAATTTCACTAAGTGTTGGAAAAAGTGACATTTCATGTTTTCAGCCATTTTGATCACTCCATAACTTAAAATCCATGAAGAATTGGAATGAGGTGTAGTTGACACTTGTGAAAAATCTCAAAAAGTCAAACTTTGACTTTTGTGCACAGTTGACTTTTTATCAGATGAATTCTAAACTGTGCGATCCTCTATGAAATCCAGTCCTTGACCTAAATAAAACTTGATGGATATGTTCCATAGGAGTTATAGGGTGTATTGAATCATGTCCCAAGGTTTGGAAGCATGTCCTGGTCAAAAGTCAAAGATACAGTTGACTTTTTCCTCGAAACCCTAATTGTGGTTCAGATGAAATTGAAACTTGTGAATCAAGCTTCTTGAATCAATCCATTATTGCAAAGGGATCAATGTGGTGTATTGGAGGCCCTCAAATAATGTCTTGAGGTCTTGGCTCATGTTTTGTCCCAAAAGTCAACTTAGGGGTGAATTAGGTCAAGAAACCCTAATTCCTGATTTTTGATAAATGCATCCCCTGAGGCTAAATTGACTTGATGATTGGGTCCATGAGGTCCCTTGGAGTATCTTAGGTTGTGCTTTGAAGCATTGGCTGATGCCTAGATGAAAATTTCTATCTGGAGGCTCTAGTCGACCAAACCCTAATTTGGTGACACTGGCGATCTTGAGGCTTGATCTACTTGGAATGTTGCAACCTTGTGCTTGATTCTTGATGTGGGAGTCCTCTTGATCCTTTATAAGTGTTTGAGAGGTTAGACAAGTTGAAGATCATGTCATTTCTTTATTGATCCTTTGTCTAAGCTCTGGGAGGGCTTGAAACCCTAATTCTTGATTGTGGTGAATGCTCAAACATCTCCGAGGAGAGTGATGAGGCATAAAGGAACATCCATATTGTGATGATGATTTGCACAATGATGGGAAATCTTAGTGGTCAAAATTTGGGGTATGACAGATGCCCCTATTTAATCTTCTTGGATCCGAAGGTGTGAATGGTGAAGGTATTCGGGCATTCGGGGTGCAAGAGGATTAAATATCGGAATACCCGAAATTTTGATGGTGGTTATGAATGGTAGTTTCCTCATCCATCTTCTTTTGCTAAGCGTTATTGCTTAGAAAAGGTAAAAACTTCCCCTCGATCCTGGTTTTCAGCCAAGGAACTGATCTCCCTTTTCTTTTGTCAATTAACTTCCCCCCGATCCTGGTCTTCTACCAAGGAACTGGTCCTAGCTTCTGAAATAAACTTCCCCTCGATCCTGGTTTCCTACCAAGGAACTTGTCTTAGTTTCTGAAATAAACTTCCCCTTGATCCTGGTTTCCTACCCAGGAACTGGTCTCAGTTTTCTGAAATAAACTTCCCCTCGATCCTGGTTTCCTACCAAGGAACTGGTCTTAGTTTCTGAAATAAACTTCCCCTCGATCCTGGTTTCCTACCCAGGAACTGGTCTCAGTTTTCTGAAATAAACTTCCCCTCGATCCTGGTTTCCTACCAAGGAACTGGTCTCAGTTTCTTTTGTCAATAAACTTTCTTGACAAGGGACGCTATTTATAGCGGTTTTCCTCAAACTTCTCGCCGAATTTTCCTGGGGAGATGCCATTTGATGGTAAAGGTTTTGATGTCAGACTTACTGGAGAACCCATTCGTCTGAGCTGCAGAGGTGTACAAACTTCTCCATTGGAGACGACATTTGTTGACTCTACTAGGGAAACGAGTCTCTTGAGAGACTGCTTTCTGCTTGGGGATATTATATCATACTTTTCTTCAAAACCTTCTCAAAGAAATGCCATACAATGTACCCTAATTTTGAGGCGCTGCTGACTTCATTAACATTGATTTTCTAGAGAGAAGAATCAATGTGTTGCTGAGAGTCTTTGGTTGAGAGGCTTTCTCTGGGATTTTCCTTAATCCGGGAAAGCGAAGATATCATCTTCAATGGCGAAGAGTGATATTTGTCGAAAGTCTGCTTGCTTTTTGTAACACCCCCAATCTATACACCCAAGCTATTAAAGCGATAAATAAAATTCAAAATTTCATCAGAGTATATTTAAAATGTTCACTGCATAGACCGAGGGGTCACATCAATTGAAACAAATACACATACACCTGCTCATAAAGATATGCAACAATTCAGGTAGCACACAACAAAGGAACTTAGTTCCTAACACCCACAAATCAGATACAGAATAAAAGCAGAAAATCTGTAACTGAATCTCATATATATATATATATAGAGTTTGTAAGTCATATACATCATCATACATGTACAATCCCAAAAGATACATGTATATATAATACTAAATAATCACACTCGATCTCCCCGACTACCCGGTGCTACATATCAGCCAACCGACAAAAGAATGAAGACCTAAGCTTCACAAAAAGACCTCCAGCATCTAATCTGCAATGCCTCGTAGAGCATTTAAAAACAGCAGAAGGGTGAGAAACACAATCATAATATAATTGCATATAATTATATAATAACACGAAAATACACATATAAATATTCTCACCACCACTTATACCAGAACTCAAACATAAACAACGCAAAATATATTTCATGTATTCATCACCAAAGTATATCATCCATGCACAGTACAAATATCACCAAATTATATACATATATCACTCATCAATTTCATCCACAATTCCACACACAATCAATCCATTCATGATCTATGCAAATGCAAAGAGACCGACACAACGACTCTATGCAAATGCACATGCGGTACCATCCATCCATCATTTCTCAACATTAGTTCACTCAGGAACTATTGGAACCATCGCTTGTTACTCAACGTAACTCCCCGTCGGGCAAACGATGTTCCCCGTCGCTTTAAGTCCTCTTGGTATAAGACGCACGACGTATATGGATCGCTTTAAGTCCTCTTTGTATAAGGCGCACGATCTGATCGCTTTAAGTCCTCTTTGTATAAGGCGCACGATCGTCTATAATCATCGCTTTAAGTCCTCTTTATATAAGGCGCACGATGTTATAGCGGATTCTCTCTGGAACCATTTCGTCGCTCACACCCACTAGGGCACACGACATCATCCACATGCATATCATAATGCTTGGCATACAATAACTCATGACATCCCAATGCACACATATATGCAACCATCTCAAGCAACAATAATAATGCTTTGCAATTCAAGCCCAAAACAATGCATTTATTTGCCATACGGCCACAAACCATCATCACACCATCTAAACACATGCATTTACCCCACACAACAACACACAAGTCATACAACATTCATATCCACAACATATTGCATAACACACATCAACTACACACTCTCACAATAGTACAAGTTAACAAAACAACACCATTCCAATTCCTGACATAATTAAATCGGCCAACAATCTCAAAACTAGTTTAATAAGAAGGAACATGTCAAAACCTTTCCAACGCACCAAACCACGCCTCAAACCGGCTCACGGATCAAAAGTTATAAAGAAAATAATTTGGGAAAAACTGTCACATTCGCATTGCGAAGCTCCTAGCGAGTCCTTCGCTTCTTCATTCGCAGTGCGAATGTCCCAGCGAACCAAGTCAGAACTGAAAATAGCCTAAAAATTTCCTAACGTTCGCAGTGCGAACCATCCAGCGAATCTTCGCTTCCCCATTCGCAGTGCGAGTTCCCCAGCGAACAGTGGCAGAAAGAAAACAACACAAAATATCCCAAAGTTCGCAGTGCGAACCTCTGGCGAATGCTCGCCTACACCATCGCAGTGTGAATTGCCAGCGAACGCTCGCTTTCCCCTTCGTTAGGGGATTCGCAGTGCGAACCTGCGAAAACCAGAAATCCCAGCAGCGCTGTTACATAACCCAAAATGATATTTTCACCACCAAAACACTTTCAAACCAACACATAACAATCAGAACATATTCTAATCATGGTAACAAGTATTCTACCGCGTTTACATCGATTTCCAACCGCGAAAACATCGATTTCTACCATTCCGACCTAGAAATGAAAACCATATAACACCACAAACACCCCCCCACACACACACACACATAATCATACACAAGCATAGTATAATCGAGTTTCGCACCCTTACCCGATTAAATCGCGTTTGAAAAGTCGGTTGAATCGGTTCCTAGATTTCCAAGTTTTCTCTCTTTTCTCCTTTTCTTTCTCGTTTCTTTCTTCCTCTTTTTCTTCTCTTCTTTTTCTTCCCTTTCTATTTTCTCTCTTTCTATTTCTATTATATGCAAAATATAATATCTACCCAAACAAAAGACCAAAATACCCCTACACTCAAATATCTCGCAAACGTCCCAAAATGCGATAAAATATATTCACGATGAAAAATAACATATTTTCACATAAAAGTCAGAAATAAAATGATATAATAATAAAATAATCAAAACGACTCAATTAAATAAAATAACTAAAACTGGGGCGTTACAACTCTCCCCCACTTAGAAATTTTCGTCCTCGAAAATATTACCTGAGACGAACAACTCTGGATACGACTCCCGCAGCCGACTCTCCAACTCCCAAGTCAAATTGCCCTCAGCAGCGCCTCCCCACGCTACCTTTACAAGTGCAATATCCTTGGCCCTTAATCGCTTTAACTCGCGATCCAAAATCCTAGCTGGTAACGCCTCAACCGTAAGGTTCTCCCTTACCTCAACCTCATCCATCGGAATCACATGCGACGGATCCGGAACATACTTCCGAAGTTGTGAAACATGGAACACATCATGCAAATTCGACAGACTCGGCGGCAACACCACCCTATAAGCCACAGCACCCACTCTCGCGGATATCTGGTAAGGACCAATAAATCGAGAAGTAAGCTTCTTCGACTTCAATGCACGACCAACACCTGTTACCGGCGTAACTCTCAAAAATACATGTTCGCCCTCTTGAAACTCAAGATCTTTCCTCCTTCGATCATGATAACTCTTTTGCCTACTCTGAGAACCCTTCATTTTCTCACAAATAAGTTTCACCTTGTCCGTAGTCTGCTGAATTAATTTCGGTCCAACCACCGAACTCTCACCAGATTCATGCCAACACAAAGGTGTTCGACATCTTCGTCCATACAATGCTTCAAACGGTGCCATTCCAATACTTGAATGGAAACTGTTATTATACGTGAATTCAATCAACGCAAGATAACTATCCCAAACACCACCTTGCTCAAGAACACAAGCTCGTAACAAATCTTCCAACGACTGAATCGTTCTCTCCGTCTGTCCATCCGTTTGCGGATGATAAGCTGAACTCAATCTCAATTTAGAACCCAACGCCTTTTGTAAACTTTACTAAAATCTCGAGGTAAACCTCGAATCTCGATCTGAAACAATACTTAACGGAACACCATGCAACTTCACAATCACACTGATATAAATCTCTGCCAACCTCTCCAAATAAAAACTGATGTCAATCAGAATGAAATGCGCCGATTTAGTCAGCCTATCCACAACCACCCAAATAGCATTATGTCCCCGCTGAGTGTTCGGCAACCCTGTTACAAAATCCATAGAAATGCTATCCCATTTCCACTCCAGAATATCCAATGGTTGCAACAAACCACTAGGCTTCAGATGTTCCACCTTCGACTTCTGACACGTCAAACATGAATGCACAAACTGTGCCACATCTCTCTTTAACCCGGACCACCAAAAGATCTTTTTCAAATCTTGATACATCTTATTAGCTCCCGGATGTATACTCAAATTACTTCGGTGTCCTTCCTCCAAAATCATCTTTTTCAACTCCGCATCATCAGGAATACAAATTCTACCTCGGAACCTCAAAACACCTCTATCATCCACTTTAAAGTCCTCATTTTCACTTTTATCCCCAACCGTCATCAAATCCACAAATTTCACATCCAATTTCTGTTTCTCGCTAACGGTCAACAGAAAATCATTAGTAACCTTCAACATACCAAGCCTTACACTGTCAGACGTCAATTCACATACCAAACTCAAATCTCTAAACAATTCCAAAAGTTCCCACTCCTTAACCATCAAAGCAGACATATGCAATGACTTTCGGCTCAACGCATCGGCTACCACATTAGCTTTACCAGGATGGTAATTCAAGCTAAAGTCGTAGTCCTTCAAAAATTCCAACCATCTACGTTGCCTCATATTCAACTCTTTCTGATCAAACAAATATTTCAAACTCTTATGATCACTAAAGACTTCGAATCTTGCACCGTAGAGATAATGCCTCCAAATCTTCAACACAAAAACCACGGCCGCTAATTCAAGATCATGAGTAGGATAATTTTTCTCATGCACCCTCAATTGCCTCGAAGCGTAAGCCACCACCTGACCTTCTTGCATCAACACTCCACCTAGCCTAATCAAAGACGCATCACAATACACCACAAACAGTTCAGTAGGATTCGGCAAAATCAAAATCGGAGCTGTCATCAATCTTCTCTTCAGCTCACTAAAACTTTCCTCACACCGAATATCCCAAATGAACGCCTGACCTTTACAAGTCAACTGGGTCAAAGGAAGTGCTAGCTTAGAAAAACCTTCAATGAACCTTCGATAATATCCGGCTAATCCCAAAAAGCTTCTAATCTCAGTCACAGATCTCAGAGCCTCCCATTGTAGAACTGCTTCTACTTTAGATGGATCCACAGCAATACCGTTACCTGAAATCACATGACCAAGAAAACTCACTTCCGACAACCAGAATTCACACTTGGACAACTTGGCAAAAAGTTTCCTTTCCTTCAAAACCTGCAACACAATGCGCAAATGCTCCGCATGCTCCTCCCGAGACTTAGAATAAATCAAGATATCATCCGTAAACACAACAACAAAACGATCCAAATGCTCGTGGAAAATACGATTCATGTACTCCATAAACACACCTGGCGCATTAGAAACCCCGAACGGCATCACAGAATATTTATAATGACCGTATCGTTTCCTAAAAGCCGTCTTCTGAATATCTTCCTCTTTCACCCTTATCTGATGATACCCCGACCTCAAGTCAATCTTACTAAACACACACGCACCTACCAACTGATCCATCAGATCGTCAATTCTTGGAAGAGGATACTTATTCTTAATCGTCACCTTATTCAACTGGCGATAATCAATACACAATCACATACTCCCATCTTTCTTTTTCACCAATAAAACTGGAGCACCCCAAGGCGACACACTCGGCCTAACAAACCTCTTTTCCAACAATTCGTTCAATTGCTTCTTTAACTCAACCAACTCAGATGCCAACATTCGATATGGTGCCATCGACACGGGTCTAGTACCAGGAACTAGATCTATAGAAAACTCCACCTCTCTCTCTGGCGGCAAGTCTGCAATATATCCTCAGGAAACACTTCCGCAAAATCACACACAACAGGAAACACATCAAGTGAGACTTGACTATCCACCGACAACGACGCAAACAACCCAGACAACTGAGCTTCCTCCGCCAAAAGTTTCTTCAACTCTTTGGTAGATAAGAAACTCGACTCCTCGTCTTCCTCAAGAGAAGCAAATCTTACCAGCTTATGATAACAATCAATATGAACCCAATTGAATTGCAACCAATTCATTCCCAAAACCACATCTAAACCCTCCAACGGCAAACACACCAAATCCATCTCAAAGTCTTTACCATAAATGGTCAAAGGACAACTTAAACAAACCAAAGAAGTAGTTACTGACCCCATTGCTGGAGTATCAATAACCATCTCTCCATCCATCGAAGACAACACAAGATTCAAACGCTTCACGCACTCAGACGAAATAAACGAATGAGTCGCTCCACTATCAATAATAACAACTAAAGGCGTACTATTAATAAAACAAGTACCTCTGATCAGACGGTCTGCACTTGTAGTATGAGTTCCTGCCAAGGCAAAAAATTTCCCACCAGTTGGAGCTTGCTTCGGTTTCGGACACTTTGTACTAATATGACCAGGTTCACCACAATTAGAACACTTCCTCAAACCCTTCCTACATTCGAACTGACAATGTCCTAATTCACCACACCCAAAACATCTCGGAGAATTAGACATACCTCCTCCACTTGGCCTCCTCTCAAAATTACCTCTTTGTTTACCCTTATCTGCCGGTGTCACATACGGACCACCACGAAACTGTTGCTTCCCTTTTCTCTCGTTCACACTCTTATAGTGAGTAGAACGAGCCTTACTATCCTCCTCATAAATCCTACAACAATCCACCAAGTCTGAAAACCTCCTTATCCGTTGATACGCGATTGCCTGCTTAATCTCAGGACGCAATCCGTTCTTAAACTTCACGCACTTAGAAAACTCCGCAGCCGCTTCCGCATAATGTGGATAAAACTGCACAAGCTCCACAAACTTAGCAGTATAATCAACAACACACATACTACCTTGTTTCAATTCCAAGAACTCAATTTCCTTCTTTCCTCTTACATCTTCAGGAAAATACCTCCTCAGAAACTCAATGCTAAACACAGCCCAAGCGATCTTCTCCTCTGCAGCTTCCAACACCTGACGTGTACTAACCAACCAATCATCAGTTTCTTCCAGCAACATGTGAGTACCCAGTCTCACCTTCTGATCTTCAGCACAATCCATCACTCGAAAGATTCTTTCAATCTCCTTAAGCCAAATCTGAGCACCATCAGGATCATATCTTCCTTTGAAGATAGGCGGTTTGTTCTTCCTGAACTCATCATTACCCGCAGCATTAGGTGCACCCTGCACAGCCTGAGCCATAGCTTGCATCGCAGCAGCTAAAGCAGCATCATTCCTACTAGCCATATTCTGTTCATTTCCAATAACAGCAACTATGGTTAAACAAACAGCTCACCGAACCACAAAGACCAACAAGGACTGACACAAATTGACACGGACTGGCTCTGATACCACTTAATGTAACACCCCCGATCTATACACCCAAGCTATTAAAGCGATAAATAAAATTCAAAATTTCATTAGAGTATATTTAAAACATTCACGGCATAGACCGAGGGGTCACATCAATTGAAACAAATACACATACACCTGCTCAAAAAGATATGCAACAATTCAGGTAGCACACAACAAAGGAACTTAGTTCCTAACACCCACAAATCAGATACAGAATAAAAGCAGAAAATCTATAACTGAATCTCATATATATATATATATATATATATATATATATATATATATATATATATATATATATATATATATATATATATATATATATATATATATATATATATAAAGAGTTTGTAAGTCATATACATCATCATACATGTACAATCCCAAAAGATACATGTATACATAATACTAAATAATCACACTCGATCTCCCCGACTACCCGGTGCTACATATCAGAGCCGACCGATAAAATAATGAAGACCTAAGCTTCACAAAAAGACCTCCAGCATCTAATCTGCAATGCCTCGTAGAGCATTTAAAAATAGCAGAAGGGTGAGAAACACAATCATAATATAATTGCATATAATTATATAATAACACGAAAATACACGTATAAATATTCTCATCACCACTTATACCAGAACTCAAACATAAACAACGCAAAATATATTTCATGTATTCATCACCAAGGTATATCATCCATGCACAGTACAAATATCACCAAATTATATACATATATCACTCATCAATTTCATCCACAATTCCACACACAATCAATCCATTCATGATCTATGCAAATACAAAGAGACCGACACAACGACTCTATACAAATGCACATACAGTACCATCCATCCATCATTTCTCAACATTAGTTCATATTGGAACCATCGCTTGTTACTCAACGTAACTCCCCGTCGGGCAAACGATGTTCCCCGTCACTTTAAGTCCTTTTGCTATAAGGCGCACGACGTTTATGGATCGCTTTAAGTCTTCTTTGTATAAGGCGCACGATCTGATCGCTTTAAGTCCTCTTTGTATAAGGCGCACGATCGTCTATAATCATCGCTTTAGGTCCTCTTTGTATAAGGCGCACGATGTTACAGCGGATTCCCTCTGGAACCGTTTCGTCGCTCACTCCCACTAGGGCACACAACATCATCCACATGCATATCATGATGCTTTGCATACAATAACTCATGACATCCTAATGCACACATATATGCAACCATCTCAAGCAACAATAATCATGCTTTGCAATTCAAGCCCAAAATAATGCATTTATATGTCATACGGCCACAAACCATCATCACACCATCTAAACACATGCATTTACCCCACACAACAGCACACAAGTCATACAACATTCATATCCACAGCATATTGCATAACACACATCAACTACACACTCTTACAATAGTACAAGTTAACAAAACAACACCATTCCAATTCCCAACATAATTAAATTGGCCAACAATCTCAAAACTAGTTTAATAAGAAGGAACATGTCAAAACCTTTCCAACGCACCAAACCGCGCCTCAAACCGGCTCACGGATCAAAAGTTATAAAGAAAACAATTTGGGAAAAACTGTCACATTCGCATTGCGAAGCTCCTAGCGAGTCCTTCGCTTCTTCATTCGCAGTGCAAATGTCCCAGCGAACCAAGTCAGAACTGAAAATAGCCTAAAAATTTCCTAACGTTCGCAGTGCGAACCATCCAGCGAATCTTCGCTTCCCCATTCGCAGTGCGAGTTCCCCAGCGAATAGTGGCAGAAAGAAAACAACACAAAATATCCCAAAGTTCGCAGTGCGAACCTCTGGTGAATGCTCGCCCACACCATCGCAGTGTGAATTGCCAGCGAACGCTCGCTTTCCCCTTCGCTAGGGGATTCGCAGTGCGAACCTACGAAAACCAGAAATCCCAGCAGCGCTGTTACATAACCCAAAATGATATTTTCACCACCAAAACACTTTCAAACCAACACATAACAATCAAAACATATTCTAATCATGGTAACAAGTATTCTACCGCGTTTACATCGATTTCCAACCGCAAAAACATCAATTTCTACCATTCCGACCTAGAACTGAAAACCATATAACACCACAAACACCCACACACACACATACATAATCATACACAAGCATAGTATAATCGAGTTTCGCACCCTTACCCGATTAAATCGCGTTTGAAAAGTCGGTTGAATCGGTTCCTAGATTTCCAAGTTTTCTCTCTTTTCTCCTTTTTCTTTCTCTTTTCTTTCTTCCTCTTTTTCTTCTCTTCTTTTTCTTCCCTTTCTATTTTCTCTCTTTCTATTTCTATTATATGCAAAATATAATATCTACCCAAACAAAAGACCAAAATACCCCTACACTCAAATATCTCGCAAACGTCCCAAAATGCGATAAAATATATTCACGATGAAAAATAACACATTTTCACATAAAAGTCAGAAATAAAATAATATAATAATAAAATAATCAAAACGACTCAATTAAATAAAATAACTAAAACTGGGGCGTTACACTTTTCAGAGGTTCAAGTTATCAAAGTGGTCGAGGACCGTCTCCATACCAGAAATAAACTGGGGATAGATTGCTTAGATGATTCGCTTCCTGACGGGGAAAGAACTGACAACTCGATTGACAAGAGGACTTTACCACTTAGAGTTAAGACTGACTAGAGTGATAGTGATGCAATATGAATATGAATGCAAATCAATAATGCATGATGTATGTATGTTTATGCTGACAACACTGACATGACATACAAACTAATATATGAACACGACTGGATACTCGACCACTGCAGGGAGAGATAGCAATTCTGCCTTGCTTAGGAGAGATAGTCCCTATGGGGAACAACCGTTGGTCAGATTAAGGAAAATCCTGATCTTCCATCGAAGATGACCTTGACAGGAGTTTTCATGATGGATGACACTACTACTGCTGAGGGATTTTCCCCTTTGTTGGACGTAGTTACTTGCCATTAATCCCTAATTTTTGCCTGGACTGTACTTTGAGATTTCCAATTCACCGGGATTATTTTTTTTATTATGTCTCTAATTTTTTCCTGGACCGCCCTTTCGGGTTTTCAATCCACCGAGACGTTTTTTTATTTAGGCGAAGTATTTCTTGACTACATCAACATTCGTGGGATAGGCCAATTCTTCTCCATCCATGGTTGCGAGTCTCAAGGCGCCGCCTAAGAAAGCTTTCTTGACCACATAGGGGCCGTCATAATTCGGAGTCCATTTGCCCCGGGAATCAGTGAGAAATGATTGTATCTTCTTGAGCACGAGGTCTCCTTTCCTGAAGACGCGAGGTCGAACCTTTTTGTCAAACGCCTTCTTCATTCTCTGCTGATACAACTGACGTGGCATAGTGTTGCTATTCTCTTTTCCTCGATGAGGTTCAGTTCACCGTGTCAACTTTGACACCACTCAGCTTCTGTTAGCTTAGCTTCCATCAATACCCGGATTGATGGGATCTCTAGTTCTATAGGGAGCACTGCCTCCATGCCATATACTAGAGAGAAAGGGGTTGCCCCTGTTAAAGTGCGGACAGATGTGCTATAACCGTGAAGAGCAAAGGGTAGCATCTCGTGTCAGTCTTTATAGGTTACGACCATCTTCTGAACAATCTTCTTGATGTTCTTGTTAGCCGCTTCCACCTCTCCGTTCATCTTAGGTCGGTAGGGAGATGAGTTATGTTGTTCGATCTTGAACTCACTGCACAACTCTTTCATCATTTTATTGTTCAAGTTGGATCCATTGTCAGTAATGATCTGGCTCGGAACACCATATCGACAAATGATATTGTTTTTGATAAATTGGACCACCACCTGTCGGGTTACATTAGCGAATGATGCTGTTTCGACCCACTTGGTGAAGTAGTCAATGGCTACCAGGATGAACCGATGTCCGTTCGAAGCCTTAGGTTCGATCATGCCAATCATGTCGATTCCCCATATAGAAAATGGCCATGGGGAAGAAAGAACTTTGAGTTGTGTTGACGGAACATGGATTTTGTCTGAGTATATCTGACACTTGTGACACTTCCTCATGTACTTGTAGCAATCAGATTCCATGGTTAACCAATAATACCCTTCTCTTAGAATTTTTCTCGCCATTGTGTGTCCGTTGGCATGAAGGCCAAAGGACCCCTCGTGAATTTCTTTTATCAGCAGGATTGTTTCTAGTCTGTCTACGTATCGGAGCAAGACCCCTCGTAAATTAATGTGGGGTAGGTTAAAACCTTATTCCACAACCTTTTGCATAATTTAGGAGAATAACAGTCGGCGTGGTCGCATCATGTTGTTTCTGTTTGTACGCAAAGAACTCGTTAGCATACCTTAAGCGAATCTCTTTTTTTCTTTACTCAGTAGCAATACTGAAATTTTCATAATATGAAAGACAAAGAGGAAACACATATCAACCAACATATATTTATCATCTTGAGAATAAAATCTCATATCCAACATGTTACTAATTTAAACAAAGGTGAAGTTATGAAAATGAGCTAATAGTAAAGCATAATACATTGTACCTAAAATTTTGAACTCTATTTCAAGTAAAGCCTTCACATAAAGAAATGTGTCAAACTGTAAGAGACATGAATCAAAGATAAAAGTATTTCTAACAGTCTTTGCCGACCATTGTTAGATGGTTAATGAAATTGGATAGTTGAGCCCTTTGTTGAGTCTGGAAAGTTGAGACAACTAAAAGATATGGACCAATTAATTATTGTTAATTGTTTGATTATATAAAAAAAGTTAAACTACAGCAAGAAAAGCACTTAAAACCAGAATGAAAATGCATTGTTGCACGATGTTATCTTACTTGAGTAAACTATTGCCTGTAGCCTATAGAACCTGCAAGTTGAAGGACCAAATTATGATTTATACAGTCCAACATTATCTTCATCTTCACTAACTGACAAACCAAACAGAAACAAATAAGAACCATAACAATTAGTTCAGTATCAATTAAAAAACCTAAACAGATCAACTCTGATTATAGCAATTAATTTTGATTTATAGATTCATAGGTCCAGCACGTAAACCATGTCCAGCACCATAAAGAACAACTCTGTTATACGCAATATGATAAGAAAAAAAACTTTTGGTTGAATGAATAAAGCAGAAGCCTCAATAGCAGCTGTAACAGCAGCAACCATGTATTCTGAACCCTGAATCCTTTAGACTCTGCTTCCAGCCCCAACCTGCACTCAAACACCGACAATGAGAAGGATCAACAGATTTTAGAAACACTACAGATTTTAAAGAAACGCCTATTTGAATCAGATCCCTCAAAAATTATATATTGCACCAGTGGAATCAAAAATGATACTAAGGACCTGGTCAAACACTGCAGCTGAATCAAACCATGGCTCTTTAATAGTTCCTGCTGTCACAAAACCAAAGGTCCATACAAAATTCAATTGTATTTTCATCAAATAGAAACTATGCACAAAAATTCTGTCATTGCCAAAACACTTTTAAATAGTGATAGACATGAGAGTAGAAATTTAAATAACACAATTATCCCTTTTTTGTACCATATGAATTCAAAAACCTAATGTTTGCCCTACCCTGCTGAAAAATCAACGCAAAATTTGACAATGCTAAGTGAAAAAAGAAGAAGAAGAAATGTAATTTGCACCAATCACTGACCCAGTTTATCTCAAAGAAGTCTTCTTTAATTTCTACTCATAAAACAGAGGGACCCAGTTTAGCTTCATCTTCTTTCAGAGCTAATCATTCCTGAGGCAAAAATTAAAAACACATGGGCAATTAGCATATAGACTCTTGGATATAAGAGATACTTAACAGAATGAACATCAAGTCTGTTGTTTCAAACCTGCAAGAAACCTCTGAAAGGAGTCAACTCAGTGCCAGGACCTATCATAAGTACAAAAACATAACCTCAATGAAACTTTGAGAGGAAATAATACAGTTGATCGATTTAAATCCTCAAGGTATAAAAAATGTACAAATTGGAAGGTAACATTTTCTGCATTATCTCCACCAAATCCAAGAAACTGTCTCGATTGGAAATCCAATAAATCACCATCCTTAAAAGAGAATACCAAACACCTCTTCACCCCTCCAAAATTTCACAAAGAAAGGTGTAGCTTTTAAGGTGAACACTTCTGAGTTTTGGTCCACCAATAGTCTGTTTAAACTATCATACAATACATGTTTAGAAAGGATTACCTTTAAGTTTTACATTCAGAGCCTTGTATCACAACATTAGTATCACGCGATTAAAAACTGATAATGACAAAATTTCTAAGGAATATATTAAAAGAAATATCCATCTATTGAACAGTAGAAGAAAAGGAGTTACCGTTCAGTTTTAGAAGTGTGAAGACTATAGCAGTAATGAAGAAAACCATAGAGATGGCAACCCAAAAGTGCTACAATAAACAGAATGAAAAGCATTTTAAGTGTAATCAAGCTTCAACAAAATGAGAAAATGGAAGATCAAAAGAGTTACATATAAAGCCTTACAAGAAGAGTTCATTTTTTTTGTCAAGTAGCAGAAGGAATGCTTCCTCACCATCATCCATAATACTTCATCACCTTCAAACAACATCAACATTAACCACATCAACAACAGAAACATATTGAACACAACCCTAACAATAAATCAAATTCAGAAGAATGGAACAAATTAAGGAGGAGAATAACAAAAGGGCAAGAAAATGAGAAAAGTAGAGTTTACCTGCTGAGGAAACCGTTGTGTTTCACTCGGCTCAACCGTCGCACCACCGCAAACCGATCCGCACACCCTTCTTTTTCCAATTTCCTTTTCCGACCACAACAGCTCACCCTTCTTCAATCAAGTCGTCCCCCATCATCAGCGCTCAGTCACGTTAGTCACACGCAGAACCATAACGTCACCACCGATTTACACTTCACATCCGCCTTCTCAACCGCAATCTCACAGTTTCAATGGAAATCCATTTAGGTTCGGAGAGGAGATACAGAGAGATAATGTTTCAGATCTACTTTAGTTAGATAGAAGAGAGAGAAATAATAGTATAAAATGAAAGGAAAGGTAAGAAAAAGAAATATTAGAGAAAAGAAGAATTGTCTTTGAACAAAGTGACATCAGCATTTGATTTAATATGGGAAAGCAAAGACATAATTCATTAACCATGAAGTTGCAATAGAACTAAGTGACATCATCGGTTGGAAAAAGTAATATTTTGACACAAATTACCCTCATAATAGACACATGGCAGCTTATAAGATGGGGGCAGAAAGGTATTTTCCAGAACCTCAAATTTTTTTATATAGTAAGATGGGTGTCCTTGCAGCGAAGGCAATTCGAACGAGTTTTCTTGAAATGGATAATCTTAATGCAGGTACATATGACTGTGTTTTAGTTAAGTTGATAATACATGTTTTTCGGAAACATTTTTTCTTATGTGATGTCTCCCTCTAAATGATTCGGATGATTGAGTTGTATGTATAGGATTGCTTCGTACATATGTACTTGAAGTCGTGATGTTTTCTATCACCATCATTTGCAGAATGGAGATAACATCACAAGGAGAACACATCTGATTAGAAATGCTCTTTTTTGGACATGATGAATGAGTTTGAGAAATTGAATGATGTTTAAAAAAAGCACAATAGAAAAATTATAATGCCAAAAATTCTAATAGATTTAGATGATGTCATTGATATCACTTATTGTTGAGTATTATAATATTGTTAGGTTTCTTTGTATGTTTTTCATATTACTTATTTGTAAATGTGCATAATACAAAGTGTGTCTGAAGATATGTTATAGGAATAAGGTGTTATGGATGGATCAATCTAAAAGACAACAAATGAATAAAAAACAACGTAGACTAGGAATTATCCTTCTAGAACACTCCATTCTAAAAGCATTCTTTCAGACACATCATTTATTATAAAAATTAAATCAGGTGTAGTATACCATATAAAGTATGTATATTATAAGACAGAAAGCAAGTACATGGAAATATATAATACTCTTAGGTAACATGTAAATATGTGACACTATGTAATACCATTGGATATAACCGAATGTAATATTCCATGGTCGATCAAGGGTCATATTTTATACAATCTCTAGAACCAAGTGCTCTAGGTAGTCAATATATAAGGCGTATTAATAGTGGGATCCATTGTGATTGTCATCACTACTCCAATCTGCCTCAATACACACTATAGTAAATAAGGGCCCATGAATCGAGTCCCGCAAGATAGCCATCCAGAGTATCATCAAATGTCCTCTAATGGTTGTGTCTAGATGTGATTGTTGTATGGAGTGAAATAAATGTCATCTGCCAAAACACGATCGAGAGATTGATGAGACATCCTTAGTTGTACTCCCCTATCTACCATATAAGAAATTCTTATACCACCACTTTTACCTTTCTGCCCTTTCTTTCACATGTCACTCTTTAACACACTCTACCAAAATCTCTTTTTCTTACATACTATTATTTTATGTTATTCTTTTCTGATTCCCTCTTCATAAAAAAAAAATAAAACACTATAATTTATTATTTTCAAATTCAAATCATTTTTATTATCCACTTTCTCTCTCTCCTCATTTTTCCTACTGATCCTCTCTCTCTCTCTCTCTCTCTGTCTTTTCTTTTTCTCAGTTTCCATGTTGAAAGTTAGGTTGAAATTTTGACTTCACCGTTAACCTTCTCCTGTTTCTTCTTCGTATTCCTCAGCCTTGAGTCTGTAACAGCATCATCAGCATCCTATTCTCCCTCTTCTGGTTTAATCGTATCAACCCCAAACAATAATAGTGTCTGGATCAGGTTACGTTTGATTTTAGGGTTTCCAGATTTTTTCTGATTTCTTTCGATGTAATGTTTGTTGTTTTAGGTTTGGTTGTCTTGGGTCACGCTGGCTGGTGGAGAATCGCGGAAAACTCAGTCGGAACGAAATTTCAATGCTGAGCAAACGATTCTCTATGCGTGGTTTCGCCGTTGATGAGAAGGGGTAGACAAATAAGGAGGTTGTGTATGTATGATTTTTAGCCCTTTCACTTTATACATATGAAACTGATAATGTCTAATCCCAAATTTTTTCCTTCATTTCGATGACACATAAATGGTTGTTGAGGTCACACATTAGTTATATACAATGTTCAATGAGGTACTATATCTTTAGTATATTTATTTTGTCGTTGATTTCGATGATTTCGTTGAAACTGATAGTAACCTATTCTGGAACCAATGCAGCGCCTTCTTCTTTTGTGTGAGTTACCTGTAGAAGACGTCGACATCAACAATTGTGATGGAACAAGCAGCTGCTACAGGTTGGCTTTTTTATACATTTTTTGTCACTGAAACATTGATTATGAGAAGCTGATATTATTGGTGAAACATTACTAATTCAGTTTATGAATTTTTTTCAAGAAAATCATAGTGGGAAACTGATTCTGTAATTTTATTGGGTCATCTTGTCATTTGAATCTGGTTTTTGTTAAATGTTGTGTTATTTGACTATTACTTCTTCATCAATTTACTAACATAGGAACACTATCGAAATCCTCACCATTTCTTTTGACTTTGGTCTAATTTTGTTTTTCAGGTTCTTCAACTTTGATGTCTGGGTTACTAACTTCCTTTGTCATCAACACATAGATGGTTGTTGAGGTCACACATTAGTTATATACAATGTTCAATGAGGTATTATATCTTTAGTATTTTTATTTTCGTTATTTGGGCCAGTTGGATCTGATAAACCTTAATCCCTAATTTTTTCGTTGATTTCGATGATTTCGTTGAAACTGATAGTAACCTGTTCTGGAACCAATGAAGTGCCTTCTTCTTTCGTGTAAGTTACCTTTCGAAGACGTTGACATCAACAATTGTGATGGAACAAGCAGCTGTTACAGGTTGGCTTTTTTATACATTTTTTGTCACGGAAACATTGATTCTGAGAAGCTGATATTATTGGTGAAACATTACTAATTCAGTTTATGAATTTTTTTCAAGAAAATCATAGTGGGAAACTGATTCTGTAATTTTATTGGGTCATCTTGTCATTTGAATCTGGTTTTTGTTAAATGTTGTGTTATTTGACTATTACTTCTTCATCAATTTACTAACATAGGAACACTATCGAAATCCTCACCATTTCTTTTGACTTTGGTCTAATTTTGTTTTTCAGGTTCTTCAACTTTGATGTCTGGGTTACTAACTTCCTTTGTCATCAACACATAGATGGTTGTTGAGGTCACACATTAGTTATATACAATGTTCAATGAGGTATTATATCTTTAGTATTTTTATTTTCGTTATTTGGGCCAGTTGGATCTGATAAACCTTAATCCCTAATTTTTTCGTTGATTTCGATGATTTCGTTGAAACTGATAGTAACCTGTTCTGGAACCAATGAAGTGCCTTCTTCTTTCGTGTAAGTTACCTTTCGAAGACGTTGACATCAACAATTGTGATGGAACAAGCAGCTGTTACAGGTTGGCTTTTTTATACATTTTTTGTCACGGAAACATTGATTCTGAGAAGCTGATATTATTGGTGAAACATTACTAATTCAGTTTATGAATTTTTTTCAAGAAAATCATAGTGGGAAACTGATTCTGTAATTTTATTGGGTCATCTTGTCATTTGAATCTGGTTTTTGTTAAATGTTGTGTTATTTGACTATTACTTCTTCATCAATTTACTAACATAGGAACACTATCGAAATCCTCACCATTTCTTTTGACTTTGGTCTAATTTTGTTTTTCAGGTTCTTCAACTTTGATGTCTGGGTTACTAACTTCCTTTGTCATCAACACATAGATGGTTGTTGAGGTCACACATTAGTTATATACAATGTTCAATGACGTACTATATCTTTAGTATATTTATTTTGGTTATTTGGCCCAGTTGAATCTGATAAACCCAAACCCTAATTTTTTCGTTGATTTCGATGATTTTGTTGAAACTGATAGTAACCTCTTCTGGATCCAATGCAGCACCTTCTTCTTTCGTGTGAGTTACCTTTCGAAGACGTCGACATCAACAATTGTGAAACATTAATATTTCAGTTTATGATTTTATTTCAACAAAATCATAGTTTTCAACTCATTCTGTAACATAGGAACACTATCGAAATCCTCCCCATATCTTTTGAGTTTGGTCTAATTTTGTTTTTCAGGTTCTTCAACTTTGATGTCTGGGTTACTAAATAATGCTGATATGGATTGGATGGGAAACTGAATAATGTTGCCGCATACTTTTAATTTCCTCATGAAGATTTCAATAAACAAGATTTGTCTTATGGATACGGTACCATTTTTCACCAGGGGTCAACCTATAGTGCAAAGGTATGATGAGTATCAAGCCATAACTTCGTAACTTATCATTGTGTTCGTATTACGTAATACATCCACTGTACATATGTCATGTGTTTCTTATCTTTTTAAATTTGTTTGACATGAAGGAAGCTTATAATTTTTGTCTGGTTTGATCTTTAGATCTGGTGAATCGTACCAGTTGGCAGGTAGGAAAAATCTCTGAATGCGTCAACAATTCTCAATAACCCATATACCCAAACGTGCAAGAAATGGAATCATCCAAAATGATTATCAGGTAGAAAATAAAATTATTTCGTTTATAGTTCAAACTTTAAATTTTGCCAACTTTTCAACTTCTCCAACTTTTCAAGTTTTCATTACTCTTGACCATCACCCCTACTTATTATTTTGCCTCCCTATTTTCCACTATTAAATTTTCAACATAATTAATGCTTTTGCATTACCGAGTGCAGGGAGAAGATTAAGAGTCTCATTCCAAACTATATAAACAACCCACTTCTCTCACCAACACAAACTATAAATTAGAAAAGTAGCACTATTTCTATGGCAACAAACAACATCGTCCATGTTTCACAGCCTTCTGACCTGCTGACTGCGCCTGCAATACAACCATCAACGGCATTGCAACAGACATCTCAGGTCCAACAACTAGAGCAGGTTCGGCTCCTAATTTACCTACTTTGTTTTTCAATAACTACATATATCTCTCCAATTTTCTTTCTTCCCCTTTCAACCATTTTTTTATTAATACACGCAACAAAAAGTCGATGCCCCTATCCAAATAACACCAGCTGCTGACATCCAACCACTTCCTGAGAATGAACCACCTGTCGACCAAGAGCACCCATTGCCGCACCAACAACCTCCCCATGTAGAGCATCGTCATCAGGTCCCCACGGTATGTTTCTGTTTAATCCAGGCTCTTGGTGCCCCTTCTTGAACATTGTCATCATGGTCCGTTATTTTTTCTCTTCATGTCACACGAATTATTTTCTGTTCATGTTCTTTACAATAATCTCTTACTGGTTTTCTCCAACAGCTACCCCGGGCCAGTGTTGTGCGACAAACACGAAAGAGGAGACGATTCGGGAGATCAGGAACAACGGGTAGAAGGGTTAAAAGATTTCATTCGGATGATGATGATGATGAAGAACCGGAATATGACATCTTTGATTCTGATGATGACGATGAGCACGACTACAACTGGGACAACTTTATGACACCGAGGAGTTTTACATTCGATTATTAACTTTGGAAATTTCCGTTGTGATTGTTTGTACTGAGCTGTTTCGACAATTCAATATTTATATTATTACATATTTTAATGTTATCATTTTATCATATTTGAATTGCACTCCCATGGTTTCTTAATTTCTATATGTTGTTTGTTGACACATAATTTAAACTTTTTTTTAATAATATTTTTAATAATATAGATACTAACATTATTAAATATCTTTAACAATATTAAATATTGTTAACATATACTGGTATACAAAATACTATTATAGTATATCTGTTTTTGTCCTAAAGCAATGCAAGTCATTCATTGGTCAAAAAGTTTAAATTTCTTTATTGTACATGTGATTTTGTATAACTTCTTCAATTCTTACTACAATTTTTGAATAACTTATTTAATTTTACATAATGACTTACATATTTTGTAAAATTTTTTTTATAAATATGGTCAAAAGCAAATAAATAATTGATTTCAATATTTTTATAAACGGGACGAACTATACTATTGACTATAATATTTTTATAAATAATGTTAAAACACAAATATTTTTTTAATTTATATCTACCATATCAGAAAATCAGCTACCACCAAAAATATTTATTTTCTTATTTCCATGAAATTAATAATTTATTATATCAAATTGAATAATATTATATACAATTCATTTTCTATGTTACGGGTCATTATCACCATAATACTTTTTATTTTAATATTTAGTCAACATTTACCTTTATTAGTGAAACAAAATTCTTATTTTCAAATATCAAAATTTTATTTTATTTTTCTCTATTTTACAATTTTTTTTTCTTTTATATACTTATTTAATATAGTTAAATTTAGATGATCACTGTCTATTTTGTATATAACTGACTCTTTTTAAATTTATATGTGTCTCTATATAAAATTTATACAATCTCAAATAAATTTACACTTACAAACAGAAAATATATTATAAATATTTTTATAAACGGTAATAAATTATAAATTTTTTTATAAATATTTTTATAAGTTATAAATATTATCAACAACTATAAATATTCATTTTCATATATTTATGAACGGGAAAAACTTTACTATTGATTAGAATATTATTATAAATTTTATCAAAACAAAACTAATTATTTTCATTTGAATTTTTGTTAACTCTCATACTCTTACTTATTATTTTTATAAACATAACTTATAAATATTGTCAAAACAAACAGGAAAAACATTTTATATACGGGAAAAACACTATTCTTATAAAGTATAAACGGGATCAACGTTACTACTTATCCAAATTTTGAACAATAGAATTTTATCAACCATTTTTTTTAAATATATCAAAACAATTTGCAAAATATAATATAAAATATTGACTTGATTTTCTAAATTTGTATTCTCTCTTATAAAATATTTGTCTTATTTTAAAATCATATTATTTTACATATTTTGGTCTACATTTCATCTTCTACATTTATTGCTATTTAATCTTAAATTTAATATTATTCTTATAAACTTTTTTTATAAACAGGAAAAACTTTTTTGATTCAAATATAATTATAACTTATGTCAAAACAAAAATAATATTTTCATTTAAATATTTTTATAATTGGGAAAACCTTGACCATTTATTCAAATATATTTATAAATACTTTCTAAAAACAATTATTTTTTATATACGAAAACAATACATAATTTATTTCTGGAAACATTTTAATTCTTTTAAACAAAATAACATACATTTTCTGCTTCCAATTTTTTTATAAACATTATCACAAAATAAAAACATTCATTCTCATAATTTTACAAACGGGAAAAACTTTATTATTGATTATAATATTTTTATAAATAATGTCAAAACAAAACGTGCTATTTTCATTTAAATTTATTTTTAAACGAAATCAGCTTTACTATTTATTCAAATTTATTTCTAAATAGTTTCAAAACAAAAATATTACTTTTTCGTTATTTTTTCATAACCTAACTGGTGACGTATGCGCAGTCTACACCAGAACCCGTGCGGACGCACAGTTTCCTACTAGTTTGTAGAATTAATGTAACAAGCACAAGGAATATTTTTATCTTATTCATTTATAATTTGCCACGAAACAATAGTAGGAAAATACCCGAACATCTAGGCCTAAAAATAGGTTAAACATAAAACATTAGGAATTACATAAAAATTATGTAGGAACTTAAAATATTAAATTACATAAATATTATTTGAAGGAGACAATTGTTTCTTACCAATTGTTTCATCTTGAACTTAATTGTTTAATTTAGTTAGGTGTATAATTATACTAAACATGCAATTGCCCATTTTCACGTCTAATAAGTATGATAGATATACAACATCACAGTACATTGCACTCTTATCCACAAAAATTGATATGCCAACCAAATACAAAATATATTTCCTGATGACTCGGAGTCTATGATACTCTTAGAGTTCTTCATCATTACGATGATTAATTGCGCTAGTCAAGTAGGCCTTATAAGAATTTCTAATGCTTCATCAAGATCAAATCATAAGTGTTGGGTTGCATCCTCTCAAGTCCCAGTAATCTCGATTTCGCCCTCATCAAAATCATTTCTTAAGTGTTGAACCATCTATTCTAATACTTCACATCTTTGAATCGTGGAATGATCCAATAGTTAGTATTTTGATAGAAAGATATATTAAAAAAAGAAACATCGTCTAGAGTGTTATAATTTATGAACGATAAATGTTCATGAGTGTGTTCCAAAATAACAAGAAAAGTGGAAGTGAGTAAATGCTAATAAATGCTTGAGAAATAGTCCCACATAGAAAATTTCGCTCACGTTAAAAGCCTTTATAAAGAGTTATGAGCATTAACTCAACAAAAGGACAAAGGAGGATAAAGTGCCACATGGACAAGTGTGGTGGTCCCAAGCATTATGCCACATGTCTCCCTCATACACCACTCACCGGTGTCGGCGATTCCAACTCTGGCTCCGGCTCCGGGACCGCGTCCGAGGGCGTGGGCATAGAGGCGCTAGTGACAGCTTGTACGCCGAACTTGAGCACTTAGGCACGACGCATCAAAGCAATCGGGCTACTCGCAGTGTTATGAGGCGGCGCCGGTGACGCTCCAGAGGGCGGTGGACGGTCTCGTTTTGGTCGATGCACGCGTTTAAATTTTGAATTTGAAGAGAAGCAAAACTTTGTGAAGTGTTGCAGTGGAATGAACATAATGCTTAGAAACGGCACAACTTTTGGTTAAAATGTGTTGTTTTATCAAGGGTCGCAACCTTGTGAAACAACACATACATGGCCTATAAATACAATATTTCGGAATTTAGAAAATCACATCACAAACTGAATATCTGCTTGAACAAATTCCAAACACTCTTTGCTACAAGTCGAATTTTCGTCGGTCTTGCACAAATTTGATATAAGGTTGAATTATCCTGAGTATTCTTAAATTCCAACTCTAAGACATACAAGAGAGTGCTTGAAATATGATGTTGTATTTATCCAAAGTAAGTATTGTGTTATCGTATCCACGGAGACTGGAGTGATATTACGAATTCTCTTCTAGATTACTGAAAGATTTTAAGTGAAAGTTGTTGAAAAAGTCTTTAGATGTTTTAAAGTGAAACAATTAAAACAAAATGGAATAAATTAAACGGGATTGTGATATGACAAGTTATCTTGCAGGGATTGGATTTCCTCTACCGTTCACGTATGCAATTTACCGATTAATTATGACGCAATCATGTTTTCTTTCATATTTCCATATACTTTGCCAAACAATATGTATGTCTACATAAAAGTTCACAGATTTTAATTGGTTTATTGAATCGGTGATGTCTCAACCGATTAAACAAACAGACCATATGAAGAACAAGTATTTGAATTGGATATTAAACCTAATTTTATGTCTAGAAATCAGAGTTTAATAGATTTATATCTTTAATTCCTGAAGTCGAGATCAATTTTCATTAATAACTGAATTCATAAGATTTGGAAATAAAGAAAAGATAGAATCAATACTAATGAAAACATGCTTGCATTTAAATTAAAAGTGGTACATATACATACGGTTACGGTAGATTCTTCCAATCCCAACAAGAGAGAGAGAGAGAGAGAGAGAGAGAGAGAGAGAGAGAGAGCTATCCATTTTCATGGTAGCTTGTACAAAAAGGAAGAAGTGGAGATGAATGAGCATCAATAACGATTTCTCGATCCTTGATGCGTATCCAGCTTGATTCTTCGATTCTCTCCCTTAAAGATCTATTGGGATACTCTCTTAATAACTATTACAAACTGTATTTAATAAAACATGAGATATCCTTCTGCATTGCCTTTGATCCCTTTTTATATATTTTTTGGCCGCCTGAGTTCGCATAGCGAGAGAAAGTTTGCTATGCGAAATTCCTTTCCTTCTCCATTAAGATTTGAACTTTCCAACCGCCTTTTAGAAACCGCCAAACTTCGTTATTCGAAGTATCATTCGCGACGCGAACTTTGGTCACTTCTTCTCGCTTTGCCCGCTTCAAGTGAATATTGGCCTTTTTGATTATGTTTCTGTTCGCCTTTCCTCGCGTTGCGACCGTCGCCTTCCATCGCGTTGCGATCTTCAAGCGAAATCCTTCGCTTTCTCTCGCTTCCTTCGCTTCAAGCGAAGTTTGGTCATTTTTTATTCTGTTTTGACTTGCTGGAGTTCGCTCCACTTTTGCATAGCGACGTTCGCATAGCAAGGCTTTTGGTCGCGATGCGAAAATTGCAGGGCATGGGTTTTCTTTGTGTGCAACTAGTTTTCTTCATGGCTAAAACCTGCAAAACCACACATATTTACAAGTACCAACCTTTTGGGTCTTTTATTAGTCAATTCTCATTAAAAATGCAATGGAACAAATTAATTCGTTCGAGTTTTGACCAATGATACATTGACTTTTGGGTTGTTATCAAATTCTCCCCAACTTAGTTTCTTGTTTTTCCTTAATCAAGAGCATGATTTGTTTAGGAAATGTTTTCATGATTCAATCAAGTAGCTGAAGTGAATTTTTGGAAAAATAATTTAATGGTTCAAATGATTACTTCTCGAACAAGAATAATGTTTAACTGATTTATAGAATCAGAGAATGATCATGGCATTGAGTTCTAGCACACAAAATCACATCATATGCTCACAATTATAATGGCACATTCTTCTTGAATTTTCCTAACTCTCTTCTTCATATAAAGGAATGAAGATTTTTGCTTTTGGAGGATTGACTCTCATTAAATAACTTGGTCAACATCTGGGTCGATTCATGATTTCATCCAAACGATTCCATAATTTGAGCAATTGAAGGCAAAAATCACAAAGGTCTTTTTGAGGTTGTAATGTGGCTAGGTTTCACAAAGAGATGGTTTTTCTCCTAAGGCTAATTTTTTAAAAATCTATCCACAATTGCAATTTCTTTTCTTGCTTCACTCATTTGTTTTATCATCATGCTTTTTCTTTTTCTTTTCAATCCTTCATGATACCAATTTCTTCTTTTTCTTTTCTAGTTTCCGATTTCTCATTCTTTTTCTTTTCCATTTTGTAACATCATCAAATTTTTCTCCCCAACTTAGTTCTTTTCATGAGTAAAGCATTATTGTTTCATATCCCTTTTGGTTTAAATTTGTGTAAGAAGAAATTTGGACTGGATCACAAATCTTAATGATTTTGTATTTTTGAAATTTGATCCATTCTTTGCATTTTTTTCGGTTTCAAAAACGGTTTTGACAAATGCTCACTCACTCACTGGTTTTGATGAGTTTTTCTTTTTTTTCGGCTTATGGTGGTTTTACTCATAATCAAACAATTGCCTTGATCATCTTAAAGCCTTTACAAAGCTCAAATTAGAATTTCCGGATTTGAACATGAATCAACCGAGTCCAACGCAAGGATTTCATTGTTTGTTTTAAGTAAATCATGGAAGTTTTCCTCACTTTTCTGGTTTTCTTTTTGCTATTGATCCAAGCAAGTGTGCACAATGTAAAATGAGACATGATATGAATTTGTATGAGAAAAAAAAATCCAAGATCATGCTAACATTCTACAAAGCAAGTAAACATGTACCTTACTTGATCTTCGTCCGGTTCATATCATTACCACTCAAATTGTTTTGTTGATTTGTTCAGCCTACTTGTTGAGTTTGATCATAATGTAGCAACATCATTCCATGCTCATGGTTTCAGATCTCACTTGAAACAAAACTTATGAAAAACATAATTTAACTTGAAATACAAAATACTTCATACAACCTTGTCCAGCGGTTTGAATCCGTTTTAGCAAAACATGCGAATATAACAAAAAAGTTGCAACATATTACAACTAACAACAGAATTTTAGACAAAAGGAAATTAAACTTGCGATATAAAGATGGAAAGCACAAAATAATAACTTGAAAGCTTAAATAAATTTCACTTTGTTTAGGCAAGCTTTCTTGCAGAATTTCAGCATCCTACTCTTCATTCATTTCCTCAGTTTCACTCCCACTTCCTTCTTCACCAGAAGCCTCTTCTTCTTCCTCTTCTTCTTCTTCTTGGTCCTCAGCCTCCTCATTCTCAATAGTCTCGGCAGCACCACTACCAGATGCGTGACCTGTACCAGCAGCCCATCCCAAATAAAATGGCATGTCCCCAGGCCAAGAAACATGTGTCTGGTAAGCGTCCGGAGTGAGGATCTGATGCGCGACATCTTCTGGCCTCCCCATTTGTAATTGCAAACGGTACATGGAGTCTTGTATGCTGGTCATTACACGGTTGGTAGCTTCGTTTTGGTCCCATGTATATGAGAATGATGCTCGGAACCGCGGATCCCACTCATCAAAGTTCAGGTTATCAGAAGTAGGTTTGCTGGGGGCTTGCCTTATGGTTGTGTCAACTTTTCAAAAACGGGTAATATAAGCATCGTTTACTGTACCTTTTAGAGTCTGGTGCACCTGGTTGGGGATTACCATGCGGGAAGAGCGTAGTAATCCCATGATCAGTCCTGGAAAAACCACCGGACAGGAGGATTTGGCTCCCGTTCCCGGCTCTCTTCCACTTTCTGCTACAATTCTCATTTCATTTGCAATAACTCTTGCAGCACACACACTTTTTCCCTTCAAGCTAAAATACAATAACTGTGCAGTATCTAAGGTAAATGTAGTGGTGCGGCTACGGGGACGAATGTTATGTAAAATGAGAATTAACATCACCTGAGCAGTCTACTTTAGGTCTTTGCAGAGGAAATGTGTTGGTACCCCCGCGACATTCTTCTGCACTTTTCGTCCTTTGATCAGGATGTACCTGGAGATTTCCTTGATGTCTGGGGCCACATTCAAATGGAGTTCATATTGGCAAGCATGACCCTCTGGAACATTTAGAAGATTCCCAAGATATTCGTTGATTGCATTGTAGTTGAAATCAATCGTGCAGCCTTGGACCGTGGTTTTGTAGCTGAAAGGTTCTCCTTCCGCTGGAAGAGCATTGGCGTAAAACTCATGGACCATATCATAATTGAGGTGTTTTAGAGGGGTGACCAACTTTACCCACTTCCCATCTTTCAACACATCCAAGACCTGGTGGTAATCGCCTTCCTCATCCACTTCAAATCTACGTTCGGGCCAAATGCTCCTTGATTCAAGTTCTCTGAACCTTTTCGCTTGGGCAGCACCGACATAACGTGATTGGTCATAAGGTCTGGCCCTTGAGGTTTCTCCTCCAACTTTTTTATTCTTTTGTGGGACTTGCTTCTTGGGTGCCATTCCTACAAAACAAAAAAGTTTTGACAGCACAAAGACAAAGTTTTGTTAATAAAATACTGCTCTAGTTCTGAATCAGTTTGCATAGCGACCCAAGTTTCGCGATGCGAAACTGTTTAAGCAGAAATTCTGCAGTTGTGATGTTATCCAAATCCCTTTTTTTGCAGTGATTTAACAAACCCTAGTCTATCTTTAAAGAAGAGTAAAAAAAATATGGTCAAAGTAAGACATGAAACTAGCAAAGAAGAGTGAATTAGGGCAAGAACATAGGGTTCTTTTCAATATTTCACAAGTTTTGTTCATGATTGAAGAAACAAGTTCAGATTAGCAGCCTACTATCTACTAGATTTGGAGCAAGAAACCATGAAATTAGTAAGAGAGAGACATACCTTGTTGATGCAGATGCTTGAGAGATTTAGAATGAAAATTTTCTTGAGAGTGATTTGTGTGTGAGATAGGTGATTTGTGTGTGAGAGAAGTGAAGAGGTGGAATAGTAAATGTAAAGAAACAGAAAATTAAAAGCTCAGCAGAGGTTCAAAACACGAGCAGGTAGGGTAGAAAGTGGGTGGGTGTGTGTAATAACTTTCATAAATGCAGGTTTGACCGGACAACCTTCGCGTTGGGAAGTATGTTTCGCATCGCGAACTTTCGCATAGCGAAAGTAATTTTGCGTAGCGAACTTGTCCAAATTCTTTTTTTTCTCTGCAGAAGGATTGTCACCTGGGCTTCATAATCCATCTATTCTAAAAACTGAAAATACAATGAAAAGAACTTACAACATTGGGTTGCCTCCCAACAAGCGCTTGTTTAACGTCGTTAGCTCGACGTTTGAGGTAGCTTTTTAAGGTTCGCGTAATGAGATCATTATGGTGTGTCTATCAACATCACCACCCAAGTATAACTTGATTCTTTGGTCGTTGACAGTTCATGTTGCTTTTGAAACTAGATCCTCCAATTCAATTGCTCCATATGGCTTGACGTCTTTTATTTGAAATGGATCAGACCACTTTGATTTAAGTTTCCTAGGAAATAATCTTAATCGGGAATTGAAAAGGAGAACTATTTGCCCAATTTTGAATTCCTTTGGAAGAATTTTTCTATCGTGGTATCTTTTTATCCTTTCCTTGTATAGCTTGGATGATTCGTATGCTTGAAGTCGCATTTCGTCCAGTTCATGTAACTGTAGTATTCTTTTTGTGTCGACTTCTTGTTGATCAAAGTTTAGAAATTTCAAAGCCCAAAAGGCCTTGTGTTCCAATTCCACCGGTAAATGACACGCCTTACCGTATACCATTTGAAAAGGTGTGAGTCCTATTGGTGACTTGTAGGCGGTACGATAGGCCTAAAGAGCTTCATCTAGTTTTAATGACCAATCTTTCCGTGAACTTGAAACCATTTTTTCCAGAATTATTTTGACTTCACGGTTGGACACCTCAGCTTGTCCATTGGTCTGAGGGTGATATGGTGTGGCAACCTTATGCCTGACTCCATAGTGTTCAAGGGCCTTGGCAAGAGGTGCATTACAAAAGTGAGAACCATTGTCACTGATTAACACCCTTGGTGTTCCAAACCTAGTAAAAATGTGTTTCTTCAAGAATTTGATCACCATTTTGGTGTCTGCTTTTGGTGATGCTACTGCCTCCACCTATTTGGATACATAATCTACTGCCACTAGGATGTACTCGTTGCTGAAAGATGAGGGAAAAGGTCCGACGAAATCAATCCCCCAACAATTAAAGACTTCTACCTCTAACATGCTTTGCAATGGCATTTCGTTTCGCTTGGAGATTCCACCAGCCCTTTGACAATTATCACAATTCTTGGCATGTTTATATGTATCTTTGAATAGAGAAGGCCAATAGAATCCTGATTGTAAGATTTTGGCATCCATTCTTTCTCCGCTATAATGGCCGGCATATGGTGAATTATGGCAATGCCATGTGATGCTTCTGGCTTCCTCTCTAGTGACACATCTCCTTACTAATCCATCGGATTCTATTTTGAACAAGTAAGGATCATCCCAAACATAATGAGTGGCATCACGCAAGAATTTCTTCTTTTGTTGCCAATTGAGATCTTCGGAAATGAGACCGGAAGCCTTATAATTTACAAGATCAGCAAACCATGGTCTTTCCTCAACCATGAGCAATTTCTCATCAGGGAATTTTTCAAGTACTTCTCGTTCTTCTTTTGTAATTTCTGGATTTACCAATCTTGATAGATGATCCGCAACCAGATTTTCGTTGCCTTTCTTGTCACGGATCTCTAAATTAAATTCTTGCAGGAGGAGAATCCATCAGATTATTCTTGGTTTAGAATCAGCTTTGTTGATCAAGTATTTTATCGCTGCATGGTCAGTATAACAAATAATCCTTGATCCTATGAGATAAGAACGAAAATTTTCTAATGCGTATACAATAGCAAGCAATTCTTTTTTCGTTGTTGTATAATTGATTTGTGCATCACTTAAGACTTTGCTTGCATAATGTATGTCATGGAAAACTTTGTTCTTTCTTTGGCCTAAAACGGCACCAACCGCATAATCACTGGAATCGCACATGAGTTCAAATTCGATTGTCCAATCGGGTGCAGTGATTATGGGCGCAGTGCTCAGTTTTTTCTTTAAGTTTTCAAAAGAAAGTAACCAATCTTTATCAAAAATAAATGACCTATCCTTGTTGAGGTGGTTGCTTAATGGCTTTGCAATGTTTGAGAAATCCTTAATGAATCTTCGATAAAACGCGACATGGCCAAGGAAACTCTGAATTCCCTTGACATTGGTTGGTGGAGGAAGCTTTACAATGACGTCGATTTTGGCTTGGTCTACTTCAATTCCTCTTGCTGAAATTTTATGTCCAAACACTATGCCTTTGGTGACCATGAAATTACACTTCTCCCAATTCAATACTAAGTTTGTTTCCACACACCGCTTCAGTACGGTGTCCAAATTGCTTAAGCACAAATCAAATGATTCTCCAAAAATGGAGAAATCATCCATGAAGAACTCGATGGATTTTTCAATCAAATCGAAGAAGATGGCTTGCATACATCGTTGAAAGGTTGCAGGTGTGTTGCAAAGACCAAACGACATACGTCTATATGCAAAGATACCAAAAGGACATGTGAAGTTGTTTTCTCATGATCCTCGGGGTTTACGGTGATTTGATTGTATCCTGAGTAGCCATCTAAGAATCGGTAGAACTGCTGCCCGAATAATCTTTCCAACATTTGGTCCATGAATGGAAGCGGGAAATGATCCTTTCTTGTTGGTTGATTGAGTCTTCTATAGTCGATGCACATACGTCATCCATTTACCATCCTGGTTGGAATCAACTCGTTTTTCTCATTAGTTATCATTGTCATGCCACCTTTCTTTGGCACTACTTGCACGGGACTCACCCAAGCACTATCTGATATGGGATAAATCATGCCTGCTTCTAACAGCTTAAGTACCTCTTTGCGTACGACCTCCTTCATTGTTTGATTCAAACATCATTGCGGTTGAGCAATTGGTTTGTAGTTCTCTTCCATATTTATCTTGTGCATACAATATGATGGACTAATACCTTTTAAATATGATAGGAACCATCCAATTTCATTTTGGTTCTCCTTGAGAACTTGCTTTGAATTTTCTTCTTCACGGTTAGTTAAGGAATTGCTGATAATGACAGGTTTCTTGCCGTCTTTATTAAGGAAAACATACTTCAAGTGGCTAGGCAGCATCTCTAACTCCAGCTGGTCATTCTTTTACACAGTCTCTTCTTTTAGATCCTCGATTCTTGCCTCTTTCATAGGAATTTCTCTTGCAGTGTCAAGTTCTGTCAGGCATTCTTTAAGTTCTTTCTCTTCTTCTGGGTCAAGCACATTGACAGCATCCATGAGTACTCTCTCTAATGGTGATGTTAGGTAGGCTTGATTTTGTACCTGTAGTACTTCTTCATCAATCCTATCAATGTGAAAACATGCTCCATTATCCTTGGAATGTTTCATTGCATCAAAGAGGTTGAAGGTAACTTCTTCATCTTGAACACGTACTTTCATTAAACCGTCATCAATATCAATCATCATACATGCGGTTTTCATGAATGGACGTCCCAAAATCAGTGGTACATCATCATCTTCCTCTATATCCGGATGGCTTTGTGACTGATTAGTCGGCTAGTTGCTAAGTCATCCTAGTATTCTTCATGTCCAAATCACCGATTCTTCAGATTACTGAGAGTGGAATAAGGTTGATGCTTGAACCAAGATCTATCAATGCTTTTCCAACATTCACATTTCTGATTGTAACTAGTAGTGTAACTCTTCCTGGATCCTTTTCTTTTTGCGGAAGTGTTCTTTGAATGATTTCACTGCAGCTTGCATCAAGATGTATGGTTTCTTCATCAGTAATTTGTCTCTTTTTGGTGAGAATTTCTTTCATGAATCGCGCATATGTAGGCATTTGTTCAAGTGCTTCTGCAAAGGGGATATTGATTTGCAGTCGTTTGAAGATATCCAAGAATCGAGCGTATTGCCTTTCTTTATCTTTTTTGGTTGGAGCATGAGGGTATGGTAGATTTTGTATTGGTGGACTTACCATTTTTCCTTTTTCTTCCCTTGTTCTCCTATTTTTCTGTCCTTCATTTGTTTTTTCTTCTCTTTTATCTTTTCTCTCATGCTTTTTTTCAATTAATTCTTCTTTATTATTCATCCTTTCTTTCCCTTCTTCTCTTTTCTTTTCTTCCTCATCATGATTCTCAACAACACTCCTTTCTTTTTTCTCATTATCGTCACCGTTTACATTCAGTGTTTTTCCACTTCTTGTTACTATTGCCTTGCAATTCTCTTTTAGAGTGGGTTGAGCTGTGGCTGTGAAAGTGCCTCCTTGTTGCTCCGCCAATTGTTTTGCAATTTTTCCGACCTGTGTTTCAAGGTTTCTAATTGATGCGTCAGTGTTTTTTTGATTTGCCATAGATAGTTCCATGAATTGTTGCAAAGTTTCTTTAATTTTGGATGTTCTATCTGGTTGTGGTGTATTTTGTTGGTAATTCTGATATTGGTTTGGCCTGCTGGTTGTTCCATAATCTTGTCTCCACCCTTGATTATAGTTGGTGTTGTTTCCGTGTTGAAAATTTTGATTCCCTTGATATGGTGCTGGTTTTTGTTGATTTCCTAAGTAGTTAGCTTCTTCATTGATTGGGGGACAAAAACCAGTTTGATGGTCTCCGGTACACAACTCACAAAAGGCTACTTGTTTTGGTGCATTTGTCGAACAGTGCATCTCCTTCAACTGTTGTGGAAGTTTGGATAGTTGCTTTGTCAATTCTTCCACTGTTTGAGTAAGTATCTTATTTTGCACCAAGATTACGTCATTTGTGCCTAACTCCAAGATTCCAGGCTATCTTGGTGTCGTGCCCCGATTGTACTGCACCTGATGATCATTTAAAGCCATACGGTTGATGATAGATACAACATCCTCTGTGCTCTTAGATAACAAAGATCCACCAGCAGTTGCATCAAGTAGGAGCTTGGGCTGCGCCTAAAGTCCATTTATGAAAATATGGAATTGTGTAAGCTCATCAAACTCATGATTATGGCATTTTTGCATCATAGATTTGTAGCGTTCCCATGCTTCACGAAGAGTTTCAGTTGCATTTTGCGCGAATGAGGCAATTGTTGCTTTGGTATCCATAAATTTGTTGTGCGGGAAGAACCTATTCAGAAAGTGTTCTTCGAGAACATTCCAATTAGTCATGATGTCAGTAGGTTGGTCCAACTACCAGTCCTTTGCTTTGCCGATCAAAGAATGAGGAAATAATCTCATAAAGACTGTCTCTTCTTCAGCTTCTGGTGCTCATAATGTACCAGCTAGCTCATAAAATTTGGTGAGATGACTGTAAGGACCTTCATGGTCAAAACCTGCAAAAGGATTAGCGTAGATAATCTGTAACAGTCCAATCTTCATCTCAGCCTGTCAATTATTTGGAGTGGTGGTAAGACGCGCTAGTCGTCTTGGACTGCTCCGGCACGGTCCACCGTTGACAACCTCAGCTCTATCTGCGGTCATTTTTTCTGTTATTGGATGTGTTGATGAAACAGAACATGATTCCTTTTTCTAGTGTTTGGTTAATTGCTTTTACTTCTTTGTGCGTCTTTTGTTTTTCCAGGCTGTTCTTTCGATCTCGGGATCAAAAGGAACTAGTTCCCTTGAGCTCGTACCTCGCATACACAAAGCTTTGCAATTTCTAACCAACAAATGTTAGGGAAAAGTAAGATAGAGAATAGTTGTAATTATATACATTATTTTTAACAAATGTACACTCTTAAAAGATAACAGTAATCGTTGTATTCGTAAGATCAAAATGCCACTCCCCAACAACGGCGCCATTTTGATGTTGTATTTATCCAAAGTAAGTATTGTGTTATCGTATCTACAGAGACTGGAGTGATATTACGAATTCTCTTCAAGATTACCGAAAGATTTTAAGTGAAAGTTGTTGAAAAAGTCTTTAGATGTTTTAAAGTGAAACAATTAAAACAAAACGAAATCAATTAAACGGGATTGTGATATGACAAGTTATCTTGCAGGGATTGGATTTCCTCTACCATTCACGTATGAAATTTACCGATTAATTATGATGCAATCATGTTTTCTTTCATATTTCCATATACTTTGCCAAACAATATGTATGTCTACATAAAAAGTTCACATATTTTAATCGGTTTATTGAATCGGTGATGTCTCAACCGATTAAACAAACAGACCATATGAAGAACAAGTATTTGAATTGGATATTAAACCTAATTTTGTGTCTAGAAATCAGAGTTTAATAGATTTATATCTTTAATTCCTGAAGTCGAGATCAATTTCATTAATAACCGAATTCATAAGATTTGGAAATAAAGAAAAGATAGAATCAATACTAATGAAAACATGCTTGCATATAAATTAAAAGTGGTACATATACATACAGTTATAGTAGATTCTTCCAATCCCAGCAAGAGAGAGAGTTAGCTATCCATTTTCATGGTAGCTTGTACAAAAAGGAAGAAGTGGAGATGAATGAGCATCAATGACGATTTCTCGATCCTTGATGCGTATCCAGCTCGATTCTTCGATTCTCTCCCTTAAAGATCTATTACAATACTCTCTTAATAACTATTACAAACTGTATTCAATAAAACATGAGATATCCATTGCCTTTGATCCCTTTTTATAGAGTTTTTGGCCGCCTGAGTTCGCATAGCGAGAGAAAGTTCGCTATGCGAACTTCCTTTCCTCCTCCATTAAGATTTGAACTTTCCAACCGCCTTTCAGAAACCGCCAAACTTCGATATGCAAAGTATCGTTCGTGACACGAACTTTGGTCGCTTCTTCTCGCTTTGTCTGCTTCAAGCGAAGATTGGCCTTTTTGATTCTGTTTCTGTTCGCCTTTCCTCGCGTCGCGTCCGTCGCCTCCTATCGCGTTGCGATCTTCAAACGAAATCCTTCGCTTTCTCTCGCTTCCTTCGCTTCAAGCGAAGTTTGGTCATTTTTTATTCTGTTTTGACTTGCTGGAGTTCGCTCCACTTTTGCACTGTGACGTTCACATAGCGAGGCTTTTGGTCGCGATGCGAAAGTTGCATGGCATTGTTTTTCTTTGTGTGCGACTGGTTTTCTTCATGGCTAAAATGTACAAAACCACACATATTTACAAGTACCAACCTTTAGGGTCTTTTGTTAGTCAATTCTCATTAAAAATGCAATGGAACAAATCAATTCGTTCGAGTTTCGACCAATGATACATTGACTTTTGGGTTGTTATCAAAATACTTTTAAGGAAAGTGACATCATTCACGATTCAGTCCTGGATCCATTCAACTTTACCGATATTTCTATTAGTCTTAAATATATTTAAATAATAGCTTCGGACGCTGCAATTTCAAGCATCAAGGTTATGAACCGGGATCTTTTCAAGTTGGATCGCTTTGATGGAACCAACTACACCCGGTGGCAAGATAAGATGACATTCCTACTGACTGCTTTGATGGTTCACTATGTCCTAGATCCCGACTTACCACCAATCTCTTAACCAACCGAGGATGACTTTGATGAACTCAAGAAGGAGCATAAGAAATGTAAAGAGGATGAATTGCTATACCGTGGACATATTCTGAATAAGCTATCTGATCGTCTCTACGGCCTCTATTCGAATACCCAATCTGCAACAGAAATTTGGAAAACACTTGATTTTAAATTCAAGGCAGAAGAGGAAGGTACAAAGAATTTTTTAATTTCTAAATACTTTGATTTCAAATTTATAGATTCTAAACCCATTCTTCCCTAGGTGCACGAGTTAGAGGTTCTCGTGAATAAAATAAAAGCTATGAAAATAGACATTCCTGAGACCTTTCAAGTTGGTGCAATCATTGAAAAATTACCACCTTCGTGGAAAGGCTATAGAAAGAAATATTTGCACAGTTCTGAGGACTTCTCTCTAGAGAAAATCCAGAAACATATTCGAATCTAGGAGGAATCGAAGGAAATGGAGAAATTAGAATCTGCTGGTCTTTCCAAAGCCAATGATGTGACTGCCAAACAGAAAAACAAACATGATGGCATGAAAGTCATCTTGGACCTAAAAAGGAACATAACAAATTCAAAAATTATGGCGGTCCGAAAAGCAGTTGTTTTGTATGTGGAAAACTCGTACGCTATGCTCGAGATTGCGGGCTCAATAAGTCAAAAAAAATGAGATCAATGCAGATCATGCAAATGACGACATAATCGCCATAGTGAGCGAAATAATAGCAATCAAAGGAAAAGTGCAAGGATGGTGGTATGACATATGTGCTACAGTGCACGTCTCTTATGACAAGGCTGCTTTTAAAACCTATTATGAGATTACTGATGGACAGGAAGTACAAATGGGAAATAAAGTACAATCTAAAGTTGTTAGAACTGGATCCGTCGAACTAAATTTCTCTTCCGGAAAGAAATTAACTCTTGTTAATGTGCTTCATGTCCCCGACATGACTAGGAATCTTGTTAGTGAGGATTCGTTGGGTAAACTAGGAATTAAATCTGTATATGAATTGGACAAACTTATATTGACTCGTAATAGTGTTTTTATAGGAAAAGTATATTTCGTCGAGGGAATGATCAAACTTTGTACTACGAATAATATTATTAATGAAATCTCTAATTCTACTTATATGCTTGAATCTATTTCTATAAGCATTCTATATTACACATATTTGTATTAGTACTATGAAAAGACTAATTAAATCTGGATTGATCTCATGCAATATTCATGATTTTGAAAAATGTGAAATATGTGTAAAATTAAATATGATCAAGAAACCTTTAAAAAGTGATGAAAGAAAATAAAATTTGTTTGATCTTGTGCACTCTGATTTGTGTGAATTTAATGGCATGCTAACCCATGGTGGAAACCAGTATTTCATAACCTTTATTGATGATTGTTCTAGGTTGACACAAGTATACCTTTTAAAGCATAGAGATGATGTTTTTAATTCCTTTAAAATTTACAAAGCGGAAGTAGAAAATCAATTAGGTAGAAGTATCAGAGTCCTTAGAAGTGATCGGGGCGGTGAATACTTTTCTACATAATCTAATGCATATTGTGAAGAATATGGAATTATACATGAATGTTCCGCACCTCGTACACTACATCAAAATGGTCTAGCCTAGAGAAAGAATCGAACATATCAAGAAATGATAAATGTTATGTTAATGCATTCTGAATTTCCATTTAATTTGTGGGGTGAAACATTATTATCTGCATGTCATATAATGAATAGAATTCCCTTAAAGTTAATTGGTATTTCTCCATATGAGATATGGAAAGGTAGATCACCAAATATCAGTTATTTTAAAGTGTGGGGGTGTGTAGAATTTACAAAAATATGGATTCCAAAAGAACGAAATTGGGTCCTCAAGGGATCAATTATGCTTTCATAGGATATGCATCCAACAACAAAGCATATAAACTTTTAAATTTGGAGTCTAACGTAATTGTTGAATCTCGAGATGTGGAGTTTTTTGAAAACCTTATCACAAAGGATAAGGAATCTGAGATTCCCTCAAATGAAGAATCTTGTGATAAGGACTTTCCATGAATTTTTGGAGTACAACATGAAAATATCTCGAGGATTGTTGAAACACAGCCTGAGCCGAAGGTAAGCAAAAGACTCCGAAAAGCTAAAGTTTTAGGTCCAGATGAAATCAATTCTCAACTAATTTCCTTTTATCTAGTTGAAGGAAATTGCAAGAATGATGTTCATAAGATCCCTATTATTCTCCAATTAGAAGATGATCCAAAAACCTATAAAGAAGTTGTGGCTTCAAGGGACTCTTATTTTTGGAAAGATGATATCCAAGATGAAATGGATTCGATTATTTCAAACCACACATGGGAACTTGTCGACCTTCTGAAGGGTTCAAGGCTCATTGGATGTAAATGAGTGTTTAAAAAAGAAGTATCGTAGTGACGATACATTAAACGCATATAAGGCAAGATTAGTAGCAAAAGGATTTAGTCAAAAGGAGGGTGTTGATTACTTTGACACATATGCACCAGTGGCAAGAACAACAACAATTAGAGTATTGTTCGCCTTAGCCTCTTTGAATGACCTTATTCTTCATCAAATGGATGTTAAAACAACATTTCTAAATGGAGATCTCGATGAGGAAATCTACATGGAACAACCAAAAGGTTACGGGCTTCCTGGAAATGAACAAAAGTATGTAAACTTGTCAAATCCTTATATGGTTAAAACTGGCACCAAAACAATGGCATCAAAAGTTTGAATTTGTCATACTTTCAAATGGATTTACTCCAAATTCTTATGACAAATGTTTGTACATAAAGGTGCGTGGAAACATTGTAATATTTTTGTGTCAATATGTTGATGATATGTTAATCATTAACAATGAGATGAATGGAATTTTAGAAATAAATAAATTTCTGACTTCCACATTCAAGATGAAAGATCTTGGACTAGTTGAAACTATTTTAGGGATCAAAGTAAAATCAAATAGTGGGGGTTATGAACTTAGTCAAACACATTATATTGAGAAAATGTTGGATAAGTTCAAACACCTACACTTTAAGAAAGAAAGCACTCCATTTGATCCTAGTGTCAAACTTCAAAAGAACAATGGAAAAACTGTAGCCCAATTGGAATATGCAAGTGCAATTGGATGTTTAATGTATTTAATGCAATGCACAAGACCAGACATAGCATTCGCAGTTAGTAAGATGAGTAGATTTACTAGTAATCCAAATGGTGAGCATTGGAAGGCAATAACCAGGATTTTTGGTTACCTCTTAAAGACAAAAAATATTGGTCTTCATTATGGTAGGTTTTATGCTATACTAGAAGGATATACTGATGCGAGTTGGATATCGTGTGTTGGAGATCATAAATCTACAACTGAGTGGATATTTACATTAGCTAGAGGTGTTATTTCTTGGAAGAGCAAGAAACAAACATGCATTACTCTTTCGACCATGAAATCAAAGTTTGTGGCTCTTGCTTCCGCCGGTCAAGAAGCATAATGGTTAAGAGACTTTCAGTTGGGAATCCCATTGGCTAAAGAGCATGTTCAAAATTTTTGATACATTGTGATAGCGAAGCCACCCTAGCAAGAGCATTCAGTGAAGTATACAATGGAAAGTCTATGCATATTGGTCTTAGACACACTTTCGTGAGAAAATTGATTAAAGATGAAATCATTTCACTCACCTATATACGAATGAGCTATAATTTGGCTGATCCATTTACTAAGCCACTGGCCAGAGACTTAGTAAAAACAACTTTGAGAGGCATGGGTTGAAACTCCTTGAGTAAGAGTTCCAACAACGGCGACAATCCAATCTTACGTTAGTAGAACATTAACCTCAAGATTCAATGGGTAACAACAAGTCGTTGATTTGGATGTTTGTCGAACATTTTGTCATAATATTGACCTTTGAAATGAGGGTTGAGTTTTTATTTAAACTCTTAATGAAGTTCACTACCGAGGGTATGTGTCTCATGGAAAATGATACAATATGAATTTCACCTATGTGAATTTCGAGATGGTGTCGTCTCAAAGTGAGAGTTGGAGTTTCTCTCGTGAAAAATTTACAAACAGGAAAAGCACATGGCCATAAATAATGCTAGGTGGGAGATGTAGGAGAAGAACCATTAAAGAGTGTGTGTAAGGTAACGTCGGTATAATTACAGGGGATAACGGTTCAAAGCATTGCTACCTAACATTCCGATTAAACTTTGTGTTATTCTTACCAAGGTTATATTCAAATCGAAAGATACTTAACTGTATTAACATTCTTCGTTTCTCTTTTTTGGAATTGGTCTTGCCATTATTAGAACAAGTGGGGGGTTGTTGTAATTTATGAACAATAAGTGTTCATGGGCGTGTTCCAAAATGACAAGAAAAGTGGAAGTGAGTAAATGTCAATAAATGCTTGAGAAATAGTCTCACATAGAAAGTTTCACTCACTTTAAAAGCCTTTATAAAGAGTTATGAACATTAACTCTACAAAAGGACAAAAGAGGATAAAGTGTCATATGGACAAGTGTGGTGGTCTCAAGCATTATGCCACTTGTCTCATCCATACACCCCTCGCTGGTGTCGGCGACACTGATTTCGGCTCCGGGACCGGGTCCGAGGGCCTCGGCGTAGAGGCTCTAGTGGCGGCTTGTAGGCGGCACTTAAGTACTTAGGCATGACGCATCAGAGCAATCGGGCTACTTGCGGGGTTATGAGGCGGCGTCGGTGGCGCTCCGGCGGGTGGCGGTCGATCTTCGGCCGAGCTCATTATTGCTCTCGTTTTGGTCGATGCATGCGTTTAAGTTTTGATTTCGAAGCGACGAAGTGTTGCTGCTGAATGAACATAGGCAATGCTTGGAAACGATACAACTTTTGGTTAAATGGTGTTGTTTCATCAAGGATCGCAAAACACATACATGACCTATAAATACAACATTCCAGAATTTAGAAAATCACATCACAAACCAAATATCCTCTTGAACAAATTCTAAACACTCTTCGCTACAAGTTGAGTTTTCGTCGGTCTTGCGCAAATTTGATATATGACTGAATTATCTTGGGTATTTCAGCGTTCCAACTCTAAGACATACAAGAGAGTGTTTGAAATACTTTTAAGAAAAGTGACATCATTCACGATTCAGTCCTGCATCCATTCAACTTTACTGATATTTTTAACAATAGCGTAGATAAATCAATGATGTCTCCAAATGACATCTCTTAATAGACACATATAACAGTCCATGATTTGTAGGTGTATTTGATCCTCATAACACCATTTATCCTAAATGCTACTAATATCTTTTGAAATCTTACCTCTTGAGACTGCATCAATTTTTAAACCTACACCACAATGGAGATTTATGTGCAATTCCAATTTTTTACTTACCTACCTTGCCATATTTACTATCCTAAATGGCTTGATAAAATATATTTCTTAGAAAAGAAATATCAAGTAGGTAATGATTAGGAGATTGAGAGTGATTGATGGTTGAAGAAAGTGGATTATTGTAAATCACACTTCAACTAATTGCATTGTTTTCAAACTTTCTTTCATTTGTTAAAGTTGGCAATTTTTTTTTAATTTAATTGCTTAAAAAGTAAAAAAAGGTTAATGCCACCATAACCCATTCTTAAAAAATAATCAAGTCAAATAGTGCTGTCAAAAGGCAAGTCAATTGATTCTATCACGTTCTAAGATTCGTCCTGGTTTTGAGAGTTGCATGTACAAGCAAGATTGTTAGTAATTTATTGTAATCTGTAAGTTTTCTCAAAACAATCAGCGTATAATAAAACCATACTCATTCAAAAAGTAACATATTTATGATATTTAAAAACAAATGGTTAATGAATTTCAGTTAACATTTAAAATCGAATGATTTGGAATTTGTGTTCATTTTCCTTGTTTTATGTAAACTAGTGGGATACCCGTGCGTTCGCACGGATTCCCATCAGTGACGCACATTTGTCTTCATTTAAAATTTGAAAGAAAAATAAAATTAATAAAAATCAGTATATATAAAAAAGAGAATGTATATTTAAAAAAAAGAATCAATACTCATGGGCATCGATTGATTTTTTTGATTAAAATATTTATGCAATGTTTTAGTTTTATAAATATCAAATAATATTATAGTATTTATAAATATTATTTTAGCTGGATAAATAAATATTATTAACATAAATAAATACATTTTATATAAGTATTATTACAAATATCTATTTCGTAGTACTGATATGTTACACACATCTGTTCAAACTTAAAATATCTGTATAAATAAATATTATTAACATTAATAAATATTACTAATATAAATAAATATATTTTATGTAAGTATTATTACAAATATGTATTTCGTGGAATACACATATTAGTACTCGTGTGTTTGTCCGAGTACCGGTATGTTAAGCGCATTTATTTAAAAAAAAAGAGGATTAAGAAAAATTAGTAAACATATAAAATATAATTTATATTTAAAAAAATGATAGAATTAATACCCGCGAGAATCGGTTGGTATTTGGTATAAAAGAAAAACATATTTTTATTTTTATTAGGAACATAAGAAGGGCTTGTAACAAACCAGTACCCGTATCTGTTGCCTATATTTGGAGCATAAATATAAATATATACAAATATTTGAATCAACCGTATATTTTCTTAAATATTAAATTTGTTTTGACATTATTTATAAAAGTAGTTATACAATCATTTCGTTTTATAAATATCAACTAATAACATAGTATTTGAAAATATTATTTTAATTCTCTAAATAAATATTAGTAACAAAAATAAATACATTTTGCTCGTGTTTGAATATATACATTATTTAAAATTTGAAGAAAAAAAATAAATATGATTAATAAAAATTAGTAAATAGTGAGCTTGATATATATAAATTAAATTCAAGAAAACATAACTATATATAATTAAAAATGGAAGTGGAAGTGGATATATAAACAACAACTTAAGTTAAGATTCAAAATCACACAATATGTTCATATTCAACCATGGAGATTCATGCATATCTTCAAACCGAAAGCAACGACCTCTGCTTCAAGTCAAATATAGCATAGTAAGTCTAATAATTTACACATCTTTACAAAAGCACAAAACGAAGGTGTTGACATCAAACGGTCCATTCGCCTATAATTTTATAGTATTGCCATTTGAAAGACAAATTCACAAACATGTAGATTACTCTTGGATCAATGGATATGAAATATCATGAAGTAATCACAAACTTCAATAATCCTACCACTACTACAAGCCGACGAGAACCAAATAAACCGATAGAAACATTAGCAAATACACCCGGCCTCCAACACAATTAACATAAAAATGATAAAACAATCAACTTAACTCAAACAGTAAGATAACAACAACATATATTTACAACATCCATAACGAATGCAGAAAGAGACAGTAACCGCAGCGAAATCGAATACACCATACAACGGTAAACCTCACAGTACAAAAGCAAGTTCAATTCGAATATTACCGAAATGTTGATTAACACGAATGAACCACAACAGCAGCACGGAGTCGCGATATTCAAGAACTTACAAAACTCATAATAACGAAATCTTACACAATTATACACAAAAGGGTATTGAGCAAAATGGTAAAGCATTGAATAATGTAAACCCTCAAATGCTACAAAGCTAGATAGAATACATTTCAAGTTAACCAAAGGGATGATACATTATACAAAATCGTTACAATAAAAAATCATCATTCCTAAACTCCATGCTATGTACAAACTCCACAAGCCTCATTTACAAAGCAACGTTACAAAATGCATCCCAGCCAAAAAAAATCATGCCTCAACTTATGTCCTTGGAACTATAGGCTATATTGATTCGGAATATGCACGAACTTCTCGGCTGAATGAGAAATCAGATGCATATAGCTTTGAGGGCTAATGCCAATGCCCATGTTGCTCATTTGATGGGGCATCTGATGGCCCATTTGATGAGTGAAACTTAAGTTATGGCCTGAATGCATGATCTCGTGAGGGTGCATTGGATGAGGCTGAAGACCAGGAAGTGGATTAGGACCACCAAACTGTAAAGATGCATGTGACGGCTGAAATGGTGTAGACATTGAAATCCCAGTTGCAGGAACAACAGAAGGCTTCAGCATCTGGCTTGCTGGGATCAAAGCTGGAACTTGAGGGTCCTTCTTAGCCTTAGTCCCCAGATTAGTCTCCCTGGCATTAGATTTCTCAGTTACACCTGAATCATTCCTAGGTGGTTGTTGTTGTTGCTGCTTTGGAACAGGAGGTATTGGCACTGAAGGCACAGATCTAACAGAGTTATGATGAGCTTGAAAGTTTTAGAGAATATAATCAAGCAAAAACTTGCTATGAAAAGTGAAAACACATAAAGCGAGCTAACTTCATGTAGAGAAAACTTGTTATGACCTCCTCTTTTAGATTCATTTCCAAAAAACAATATCCATTTATATCATTCCTTTGGAAGCATTGGGAAGTGGCACTAACTCCATCCAAAACTATACAAAAGTATGGACATCAGGGAGAAAGTGACAGAGAATAAAAGTGAATACCTGATCACGCTTCTGCTCATCTAAATTAGGAGGAGCTGAGCTTGTACGAGCGGGAATCTGCATATTATAATAACATCATCATTCATTCACCCTACAATTCAATTGAACACATAAACCAGACATTTAACAATAATATATCAGAACTTACAACCACTCCATTCATAAAGCCAGGAACAATCGATCCAAACTGAAAAGGGAATGCCTTTGATGCATCTTCTGAGAAAGACAAATATTTTGATTACTCAACTATCACAACCAAAGCAACTAAAGACAAACAAATAAAATTGTCAGCACACATTCATGTGGCCCAATCTACAATTAACAAAAAAATAGGAGTTAATCCACATCTAATGTACCACAAGATAAACCTACAAGACTAACATACCCTTAGCAGGGCCTGTAGGAGCGGTTTTATCAGAGCTCACGGGGGGTGGTTGAGAAGTTGGATTTGGAACAACTCTAGGGCTCCTCTGTGCGGCGATTGATTCAGATGCCTTTGCAACCGGCCCATCAGATGCTCATATCCTACCACGTAAACTAATGAATTACATATACAAACACAGCCATAATTTACCAAACACAAACAAAAACATTATTTGCATATTCTACCGCTGCAGTAACCTGTTACCGAACACCATAACCAGACACCAAAAACCAATGACGAGAAGAATGAGACATTTTTTAAAATTTAATAAAAACTCATGGTAAAGCTTACCATGCAATTATGGTTGTACATGAGTACCATTATGCAGGGTTCGAGCAGCAGAAGCACTGTTTGACTCTGTTGAATTCACTTGGGAAGGGTTCACCCTATATTGCCCACCTTATGCATTATTAGACTTGTTGTTAACACTGAAACATGCAACACAAATAATCAATAAAATAGGAACATAGCGAAGATAGCTATAGGATACATGAATTCCATTTGATGCACAAAACACGTACAACTTTAACTGCTGCCATCCAGGGTGCAATTCCATCTGATTAGCAGCAGGATGCACTGTTTCTATGTCCAATAGAGCTTGAAGTTTCTTTGTAGCGAAATGACTCACTCCAAAATCTTGGGCCTTTCCAGAGTCATATAACGCCTCCATTAGCTTTCCATGTGCTTGGTATGTCAGGATGGCCAAGATTTTTAACCTTAAAATCATTTATTTTAGAACATTAAAACAGAAAATGTATTAACTAAGTTTGTGCAAAAATGTCACCTTTCATTTTGAGGAAAGAAATAAAGGCCAATGGTGAGGTTATCTATTCCAAATTTCTTGAAACTCTCTGGCCACACAGCTGATCTTTGAACCACGTCTCCATAAAGCACAATAGGGAGATGTCTTGTCTCCTCGAGAACTTTTGGGCACGCTAATGTGGACAAATGACCCATTAGTCTTGTGATTTTATCAAAGCTTTTCTTGAAAACCTGCAAACTTCCCCTAATATTCAAAAAATTAAACTTCAGACAATGTTTTCGTCTTAGCACATACATAAAACTCGTTAATTCTAAAAGACAGTAACATAAGATACAAAATATGTTTCTTACCTCCAGATTGGATCACCAATAGGTTGTGGATCAACAAAAGTAGCACATTTCTCGATGGAATCAACTTCACATTTTTCTGAATCTGCAGCTTTGCTATCTGGATAATCTGCGCCTAATATCTTTTCTTCGCAATCCTCAACAGTACATTAAGATTAGAAACATGAAGCAAGAAACACTGATGTTCAGTACATTAGGAAGACGGAAAACATAGAAAATCAGCCGACAAGAATTCAAATAAAGTTTGAAACATAAATCACTAAATTAAAAACTCCTCGATGTTAAAAAGTTGTCCCATCTGTAGTCTCACTGATCGTCGTAATCAGAATCAAATATTTCATTGTCCAGTTCTTCATGCTCTACTGCTGCAGGCCTTCTTCCATGTGGCGGATACCTGTAACAGACAACTTTATAAACCACAACAACACAAAATCTAAATCCTTCCTTTTAATTAACTTGTATTGATTATTTTCCTTGTGGAAATTCTTCAGATGAAAATTGGTATAATTTACATTTCTATGAACTATGGCAACATAATGGATACATCAGAAAAACATATGATTAATGCGAATCATGTTCAGTTACCTTGGTTGGAAGGTGTCGGTGTGAGGATCATATGTAACCTCGACATCATAACATGATAGCAGAAATCCAACATGGCCATTCTGTAGAAGAAGTAGTGGCATTTAAAAGGATGGAAACATGTATCCAATGGTCCAAGCAAGAAGCAAACCTGCACCAGCAAGAGGCAAACCAATAGCTAAAGTGAAAACACATTTTCTTCTACCCCTAACCTTTCGTCGATTCTTCCTGTGTTATTTTTCGGCCCTATAGGAAAACATGTTGTCCATCAATGGCTGGTTTTTGTTCTTGAACTGAAGACATAGATTCTTCAGCTGCAAAACATGCAGCCATTGCTTGTAAGCAAATAGTTGCAAAGCCTGTTTGAAAAATAGCGACGAAATTTGCTCCTTCTCGTTGCAGGCTGCCTGTGCTGCCTTTTCAGCCTGTCGCGCCTGAGTTTGGGATTGACATAAGGGTTTCAGTAGCTCTGCCTTGGTCGCGCTCTCGGTACTCATGTGGCTTAAATCAGAGTCTTTGCTCTCACTCGAACTGAAAATGTGTATAACGGTTTCATACAAAGTCTTATGGCATAGTAATCATACTAATCAATAAAAGTAAGCATAGTGTTCTTTTATAGCGTTACGTGAAAGCTCTGGGAGATCGCAGTTCTCGATATACTCACGAGATTTCTTCGCAACCAAGTAACCTAAGTCGTCTTTTCCTGTAGTGTCCCACCAAGGCCGAGCTTTTCCACCTCGCAACCAATGCAAAGAGATCAAACAGTCCAAATTGAATAACCAATTGATGGAAAGAAAAATGGAATAATTGGCAGAAGGAGTTCGGGAGAAAATCGAAGACAATATACGCATATTGCATCGGAGTGTCCACGTGACAGAACTTCTGAATAACGAAAACAAAGACACTCACAAATCGACACAACAAAAGTACGAGGAAGAGAGCAAAGTGTTTGGTGAAAAATTTGTTGATTATAGGAATATTCATCATAGATAAGGTGAAAGGAATGTATGCATACCCGAAAAATCCTTTGGTTGAATCATCTCTAGCGTGTGCTAGAATGGCATCACCACCTGGATGTTCTTCCACATATGAGGTGACATCGTATACCTACAGTGAGTTGAAACCAAAAAAATATAAACTCTGAATCAGTTATAGATTTAATAGTGTAAAATTATAGAATTAGCAAATAAAGTAGCCTATATAGGATTTAATGCTGAACAAAAGTTTTGATATGAAACCAAGGAAATAGCTCATTGATACCTTGTTCTTGATGATTATCCAACAATCTGTTCTTGTGTTATGCAACGTGACTTCATTTTTACTATAGGATTTTGATGTCTGCAAGCAAAACACAGTATACAAAACATGACAACAATTGGATCATAGTTTCAAAATTATTATCAAGCTCGAACTCCAAAATTGAGAAGGCCAGATTCAGACACCGGACACGATATTAAGACTGACACACCGACATTGCTAATAGTTTGATAAAATGGAGTAATTGAATGTAACCAACAGTACGTGTCGGTGTTATGTCACGTCAGACACCTGACTGCAGACATATATTCAATATGAAGTATCAGAGCTACATAAAACGTGATAACTTTCCTTCTAAATACTATGGAGGTCCTATTCTACATTAGGCAATTGTAAGATGAAAAGATGGTGGTGGGTCCATTACAATAAGTGAGGTTCTGCATAATAGCCGCCATAAAGTTACTTCCAGCTAGAACCCCTAAGTTTCAAAATGGTAAAACTCTGATCCTCACTCATACATTCATTCTCATCATTATCATTATGATAAAGCTGATTTAAGGTCTGCTATAAGTCATTCCTTTGCTTTTAGATTGTTCTCAACTCAAACAACCGTGCCATTAATGGTATCAAGATACTAATTAACACTCTTTTTCTTTAACATGCTCTTTATTGTTGGGTTGAAATCTTATATTGGCCTCTAGAAAGCACAAATATCACAGGGGAAGGGACACACATTCCAAACAAAATGGTACGAGATGGTCATACAACAAACTCTAAGAATCCGACACAACTAAAATACAATAAATAAAGTGTGAATCACCAACTTAGTCCCTCAAATTGTAGAGACCGGTGAATTCAGTTCCTAAAATTAATAAAATTTCATAATGTAATTGACCGAATTGCAAAAAGAAATCACACTATTCAACTTGTTCTAAGATGATCCAAATAGCAAAATCTAACAGTAATACAAAATAGAGCTAATAATTGTTTGAGCTTAGATATGCAATGAATAATACCTTATCATTGTTTGAGGTGGAACCAGCTTTTCCCTTTTGTCCTAAGAAAGATTCAAAGAAATCACATAAAAATACATACATGAATTCCCAAAACAAAATCACAATATTACAATAATAATAATAATTAATAATAATTAGAAGGGTGTGAAAATTGAAAAAGGACCAACCATATTTGTGGTGTCTTGGGTTAAAAAGAAGAAGAACAATGGCAAATAACATTTTTCAATGAGATCACATAATTACTAAAGGCATAGACAATACCTGCATCTGATGTTGTTGCTTCTGTCCATTCCATGAGTTTGGCAAACACCCCGAGATTGTTTTTTGAAAGTAAATTTTGATGAGCATAAGCCAATGTGCAAAAGTATTAATGTTAAAGTACTTCCTCATTTCCACTTGTATAGAAAAGCAGCTAGATCTAACATGTTTCCCAGCCGTACTGATGCTGCTAAGGTTGTCAACAAAGTGCTTCATGCTTTGAATGGTTAGTTGACCAGTATGTCATTTCGTGTCCCAACTATGGATGCCTCAGTTGTTGACCTTACAGTGAAGCTCGAGAATGACAACTCCCAAGGTTTCATCACGCCCTGCATACACGGACACAACCATATGAATACACATCAGATTTTCCCTGCGTGTGATTCAACAGCACAATTCAATATTAACAACAACCTGGCTTTGCATCTGATGAAAATAATTCTTGACATCACGACACCATTGAATGTCAATATACTTACCCTGAAACTGAAAGAGAAAGAATGTGAATTGGTTAGCCTTGGGGAGAATAAGAAGGAAGCAATAAGACAACTTTGTGTTTTGGCCGATTTTCATCGTGACTGTTGTCTCTATCTGAAGGATTCTATGTCAAATATGAGGATAAAGAACATGAAGTGAGTTTGTTAAACTTAAAATGTAAGTTTTCCTCACCGTATTTGCGGAATGTTGTCCTATATTCTGATAAACATATGTTTGACTGTAGACTATTACCTAAACTATACTGAGAGTTGCAGATGTCACGGGATCTGAGAAATCTCCTCCAGGTGGAGAAACAGCACCAACAATTGTTACACTGCCTGTTCTTTCAGGACCTCCAAGACATTTTACTTTCCCAGCACGTTCATAGAAATAAGCTAAACGTGCAGCAAGGTAAGCAGGATATCCACTATCAGCAGGCATTTCGGCCTGTGGAAAACAACAATCTCATTAATTTACAATGATCAATGCCCATGTGTGTCATTAGTAATTATGTATAAACCTATATATTTAACATCAGTGGAGAAAGAAACTCCAACATCAGAAACCAAATCTCCAAAAATAATATATCATAAAGAAACAAATTCTTTCTAAAAGAAACTGGTGAACAACCGCCGCTGGATAATTGAAATTCTCACCAATCGTCCTGAGATTTCACGCAATGCTTCTGGCCATCTAGATGTTGAATCTGCCATCATACTGACATTGTAACCCATATCTCTGAAATACTCAGCTAAAGTGATTCCTGCAATTTGAAAATGAAATAGTTAGAATATAATATATAGTTCGAAAAAAGTATAGTTAGAATACAATATATAGTTCGAAAAAGTATTAAAACTCACATGCAACACACATGTCAAACTATCTCATTATATGGACAATATAATATTTGTTTTCTGCACATAAAATAGAACATTCTGTACCAATTTTCTTAGGCTGAAATTCCCAAAGTGTGTCTTTGGCAAGTGCGGGAGCTAAAACACCACGGGGAATATAGACATCAGCAGATATTCTAGCAATAGTTTTCAAAGGCCTCTGTCGCAGTTAGAAAATATTCAAATTAGTCGCCAATTGAAATCAGATATAAAATACAACCAAATGTCTAAAGAAAAAAAAAGACAAACCTGAATTCCATCAAAAATATTTCCCAATATTCCAGGTCCCAACTCCACAGACAAAGGCTGTCAAAAAAATAAAGAAAAATGAATATAGAATCCAACCTTGTGTGTACGTAACACCGGATCATTAACCATTAACCCATCAGTTTCCTCGTAAACTGAAGTTGCATACAACCAACAGATTTGTTTCAGTATAAACTAACTATAGTAGCAGAAAATCATGAATTATCAATTAATGCATCTGTATCATAGTATGAAGTTATGCAGAACCTTGGATAGTGGCATATTCTTCTGGAACAACAACAACACCCTTATCCTTATTAGCACTGACACCAACTCTTTCATCACCCATCACACCCACACCTTCTTCAACCACCTTCTTCAAAGTTTCAGGGATCAACAACTGTGTCAACGGCTCATATTTCTTGGCAGCCAATACAACTTACCTCGTCTGACCCCTCATCCAACCAAAGCAGGACCTGGCCAATGCTTCCACCTACTAACAGGGGCAAGGCCAAAACTTATGAATTGCTAACATAGTAAAACTTATGAATTGCAAACATAGGAAACTAAAATAATAAAAATAAATCAGCACCAAGAAAAAATAGCATATAATCAAAATCTAAATCAAACAATACTAAGAAGTTCATCGTTCGAACCGTGGAAACTAATATATCACTAACTAACATTTGTCAATATAAGTAAAAAAACAGTAGCGAAAAGTCTGCAATCAAACAAAATGGGCACAGTCGAATACCAGGCTAAAGTTTCACAACAATGCCATAAATATTTTGTCACACCATCTAGATTCATGGCCTACAAATCATTGGCAAAACTTGGTAAGATTCACAAATTGAGAGAAAAAAACCAACATAAGAGCACAAACAACATCAGTTCCATTGCAAAATAACGAACATCTTAAAGACAAAAAAATACCACTCATTAACAACTTTGCATACCTCAAATTATTCTAACGTAGGATAAGATCCATTCGCTAACTTCTTCCTCGTCGTGGCGAAATCCATGGGATGCTCAATCACATTGTGATATAATCAGGAAGCTGCATGTTAAAACACAATTTGAACTTCCAACTCAAAGGAGTGTTCCAAAAGCAAGGATAATGCATATTTAGATACGCAAAATTGATCAAAATCTCATACGCAATAGCTCATCTTGCATGTAAAAGAATGTCACTTTTTGAATACAAAATTGAATACAAAATTGGAAATTAGTTAGTTATTGCCTCCATATTCTTATACTTTAAGACTAAGCATTGACATAAGAGTATGGATAATCAATCACTTGCAGTGATGCACTGGATTTGCTGTTTGCTTATGGAAGTCATTGTTAATGGAGCTCAACGCTTCCCCAAAACCTTATACTGGACCTAGCTTCCTCCAACTCCAGTCAACCATAAGCTAAATTCATTCATATGGTGATAAATTATCAAAATATCTGATGCAACTTAGATGGGTAAAGTAGACAAAATATAGATCAAAATCTTATCAGAACGTATGACATCAACCTTTTCATTAGCAATCTCTTCAGACAGATTCTTCACTATCATTAGGTAATGTCATTGTAAGTTGTGAAAGAAGAATATACATAAAATTAAAAATATTCAGAACTAAATCAAACATGTTGGACTACACAACACAAATTAACTTCAACAGCCATAACACAACACAACACAACAAACCCAACAACTATAATGGACTACTCAGAAAATAAAAAACTTACTTCAAAGACCGAAACCGCAATATTAGGTTTCACCACATCAGATTTTAGGTTTTGCTTAAGAAGATTGGCTTTCAGCACATTTAATGGTTGAAGTAACCAAAACATTGGCTTACCCGTCGAATCCTGGTTCCATACTTCCTGAAAGAGCAACAACAAAAAGTCAGATACGGAACGACAAGACAAAATCATATGTGGCAATGAGAAGATAGAAAATCGCATCTGCAGAATCGAGTTCGATAGTTTTAATTTCTTCGGTTAGGGATTCGTTAGCGAGGTATATAAAGAAGAGGAAGAAGGAAGAGGGAGAAAGAAGAAGAAGGGGAAGAAAAAGTTGCAGAAGGAAGAAGAAAATAGATAGAGAAATAGAGGTGAGTGGGTTAGATAGAACAGCAACATTGAATAGGGAGTATGAGAAAGTAACCATTTACAAATGTTGATCGCCTAGGAAGCCACGTGGAAGCGTGTGGATGCAGAGGGGCATTATAGTATTTTCCCTAGCCATTTAAGTTCTTATATGTAAGATGTGTTACTTTGAGAAATTCAGGGCCCTTTGTTTTAATATTATAAAAATAATTTTTTTTATATTTTAAAAACAATTTTATGAATTTTTTTAAAGTATTGAAATGTTTTAAATTCATTTTTATAAATTAAAAGATCAATTTTGACATCAAATAACATAAATATACATTATTAAAAATTAAAATATAGTAAAAAATCACATAAGTTTTCAAGAAAATAATATCTTAAAAATTATTTTTTGAAAAATTATTTAAAATAAATTCATAGTTAAGTGATTTTTTAAACTTTTGATAGAGAAAATTATAATAAAAAGTATAAATAGCTAAAATAAAATTTCATGAAAAACTATTCAAACTAATTTTTAAAGTTTTTTTTTTAAATCTTCGTTTTTTTAAAAATAAAATCATCTTGCACTATAAAAACAAATTTTAAAAATATATGAGATGAATAGGCTCTCCGAATTTATCTCATTCTTATAGAGTTTGAAAGTGTGAATATTGTGTTGTGTTTTTTATTTTTTATAATAAAGATGAATTTCAAAGAGTACCCCAACCCAAAATTACAACAAGTTCAAGAAATAGATACAACTTTAACACCAAAAACAAAGACAACAAATCTCGAACCTAAGACTGAAAATCCACCAGATTTTTGAACCACTCATAGTAGTTACATCTATAAGAAAAAGGTGATTCTAGTGCCAACTACCACTATAAAATATGTTGAATCCTATGAAAAATATCAGATGGGCTAGTGATACCATCATTGAAAATAACTTGCTTTCTTGACTGCCAAATGCACCAAATAGTAGCTATCTAAATCAAGCAGCCGCTCGATTTCGGACATTTCCGACTGGCTACCAAGAACCATTCCAACAAGTGGTGTCCACCAATAGCTTACTCCATAGAATGCAACCCAATCCAGTTTACCACCTTCTGTCAAACCAGTAAGATGCTAGGACATGAAAAGAAGATATGATCATTGTGTTCTTCGAAACGGGAGCACCCTACATAAACCTTCTCATGGCTAATCGTAATAATACCTTTGTTCGCTAAGTTCATACGCGTGGGCAGTCTATTAATTAACAAACGCAGCCAAAAATCTTCGATTTAAGCGGCACCTTCGATTGCCATAAAATCTCCAAAGCCAGCAAGGTATTCGCTGCAAGAACCTGTGGACCAACATTCTGCATCAAAGTGGAATAATATGAATTAACAGAAAATGAGGACGAAACATCCTTCGACCAAACAGCTGCATCTGTAACGCCCCAGACTACTTTTAGGATTATCGACTAACCCCACAAACCAACACGGGTCTTTTCAGCATGATTTATCCTCACTCACATGCTTTCCGAGAAACTTCTCAGAAGGTCACCCATCCCAGAATTACTACAAGTCAAGCACGTTTAACTGTGGAGTTCTTACGGAACAGGCTACCGAAAAGAAGATACATCTTGTTGGTATAGGTAGTACCAATTAATCCTTATAAGCATTCCTTCAACCATGCAGTCCCATACCGGCATAGCTTTAGGATCCCTCTCATTCTGATGTGAATTCGGGTTTCCCTAGAAGCTACTAGGAGTGTCTCATTGTCATGCCTCATGCACCGACAACCACTCCTTCGCCAAGCTTCTAGGAGTGTCTCATTGTCATGCCTCGTACACCGACAACCACTCCCTCGCACTCGGGTGTTACATGCCCACCAGCTTCCGCTTGGTTCGTCCCCGAACCACATCGTATTGGGAGAGGTCTAACTCTGATACCATTTGTAATGCCCCAGAATGCTTTCAGGATTACCGACTAACCTCGCAAACCAACATGGGTCTTTTCAGCATGATTTGTCCTCACTCACACGCTTTCCGGGAAACTTCTCAGAAGGTCACCCATCCCATAATTGCTGCAAGTCAAGCACACTTAACTGTGGAGTTCTTATGGAACAGGCTACCAAAAAGAAGATGCATCTTGTTGGTATATGTAGTACCAATTAATCCTTATAAGCATTCTTTCAACCATGCAGTCTCATACCTGCATAGCTTTAGGCCTCTCATTCTGATGTGAATTCGGTTTTTCCCTAGAAGCTACTAGGAGTGTCTCATTGTCATGCCTCATGTACCGATAACCACTCTCTCGCTAAGCTGTTAGGAGTGTCTCATTGTCATACCTCGTACACCGATAACCACTCCCTCGCACTCGGGTGTTACATGCCCACCAGCATCCGCTTGGTTCGACCCCGAACCACATCGTACTGGGAGAGGCCCTAGCTCTAATACCATTTGTAACGCCCCAGACTGCTTTTAGGATTACCGACTAACCCCACAAACTAACACGGGTCTTTTCAACATGATTTGTCCTCACTCACACGCTTTCCGGGAAACTTCCCAGAAGGTCACCTATCCCAGAATTGCTGCAAGTCAAGCACGCTTAACTGTGGAGTTCTTATGGAACAGGCTACCGAAAAGAAGATGCAACTTGTTGGTATAGGTAGTACCAATTAATCCTTATAAGCATTCCTTCAACCATGCAGTCCCATACCTGTATAGCTTTAGGATCCCTCTCATTCTGATGTGAATTCGGTTTTTCCCTAGAAGCTACTATGAGTGTCTCATTGTCATGCCTCATGCACCGACAACCACTCCCTCGCTAAGCTGCTAGGAGTGTCTCATTGTCATGCCTCGTACACCGACAACCACTCCCTCGCACTCGGGTGTTACATCATATGTCATTTGAGGACAAGGATGAACTTCATGCAACATCTGCACTAACTCTTCCAGCTCCCTGCCTGTAAGTTCTGATAGCTCCCAAAGAACAGCATCGAACTCTCACTACCATATGTTGTTAGACCAGCAACCCATTTCGCTTACAGCCACGTCTGACAGACGCACAGATTGAAAAAGTTTCGGGAACAAAAACTTCAATTTCGTTGGCCCAATCCAAATAGAATTCCAAAATGATGTAGAACAGCCATCACCTAACCTCCAAGTTAACTAGTTGCAGAAACTCCACTCCTCATTAGCATCACCTAGCACCATTAGATCTCTCCACTAAAGCGATTCAAAATTCGCTCCTTCTTGGATAACCTTGTGGATAATACGATTTTCCAGCTTACCATATTTAAACTCTAAAATATCTCTCCATAAAGGAATTGGTTCATGAAGAAATCTTCATAACCATTCTGAAACCAACGCTTTACTAAACACACCGATATCCTTAATTCCCAATCTACAACACTTTCTAGATTGGCATACCAACCTCCAACTCACCCATGTTATACTCTTCTTGTCCATTGATCCCCCCCATAAAAATTTCCTTTGAATGCTGATTATATCCTTGATAACTTTAACCGGAGCGATGAACAATAAGAGATGATGAACCAGTAAGTTTGTGAGAACTGAGTTTAAAAGAACGACCCTCCCTCCAATTGATAACATTTTCCCTTTCCAAGACGAAAGCCATGATTTGAAACAAGCTATGACTGGTTTCCAAAATGCCAGTCGCCTATGGTTTCCCCCAATGGTAATGCCTAAGAATTTAAATGGCAGCTTACCAGAGTTACAAGAAAGGAAGCGAGTTGCTGCCGAAATGAATGAATCCTCAACCCCGACACCGTAGATGCAGCTTTTCCAAAAGTTAATTTTGATGCCATATATCATTTCAAATCCTCTTAACACCGCCTTTATACCCCCACAAGTTTGACCACGAACCTTCGCACGCAATTATCGTGTCATCCGCAAATTGCAGAAGACTAATGGATTTCTCAGCCTGTAATTTGACACCTTTCAAGATCCCCACTGAGTTTGCTCTTCTCATAATATACGCCAAACCTTCACCCACAAGAGTGAATAGAAAAGGAGACAACGGATCTCCTTGTCTAAGGCCCCTAGTGACTTTAAAATCGCGAGTCGGGCTACCATTCACCAATACCGATATAAAGTTGTTAAACACTCCGCCTTTCATCCACTGAATCCACTTCTCTCCAAAATTCATAGCTACCATGATCTTCTCAAGAAAGTCCCATTCTACGCAATCATACGCTTTTGTGAAATCAACTTTGAATAATAGGCAGTTACTCTTTCTTCTCTTGACATGATCAATAAGCTCATTTGCTACAAGAATACCATCTAGAATTTGCCTATCGGGAATGAGAATGATTTGGGAAGATGACACAAGACTTCCGATGACTTTACGTAACCTTGCTGCCAGAATTTTTGATACAAGTTTATAAATGCAGCCAATAAGGCTAATTGGTCGATAGTTCTCCAGCTCTTGAGGATTGACGGTTTTGGGAATCAATGCAAAAAAATGTAGAAGTCATGGCTTTAGGCAACACCGCTGTCACAAAAAATTCTTGGATGCATCTTACCACATCATCTCCTACCACCTCCCAACATTGTTTTAGAAAATCCAATCTGAATCCATCAGGACCCGCACTTTTGTTGTCGTCACTGCTATCCAATGCCAACTGAATTTCCTCTCTTGAAATGGCCTTCTGCAATCCCTCGAATTCACTCCTAGAGAGTTTTGGTATTCCAGTCATATCCAATGAGGGTCTTTTTGTTGCATTGCTCATGAACCTTTCAAAATAAAAATCTGAATCAATTCTTTTAACAGTTTCTACATCATCCACCCAGTTGGAACCTACTTTCACTGCTGTAATGTTGTTAGAATGGAACCTATTTTTAAGCATTGAATGATAATACATGGAGTTCATATCACCATCTTGAATCCATTTAATTCTCGATTTCTGCCTCAATATGCTTTCTTTGGAATGTAATTTGTTCCAAATTTCCCGTTGTGCTTTACTCATTGCCGCTAGATCCTCATCTGTAAATGTGTTATCAGAATTAGACATCTTCATTTTAATTTCATTCAAGGAGTCTACCTCTTCTTCTATCCTTAAGTCAACCCAACCATATACATTTTTGTTCCACCACCAGAGTCTCTCTTTCAAATGCTTGAATTTCGCAATTGTGATACGACACGCTTTCCCTGAAACCCGAGGAAGGTTCCACGAATCTTTTACAAATTGATGGAAGCCAAGATGCTCAAACCAGCACTGAAAAGTCTTGAATGGCTTTGGGCCCCAATCAACTTTATTAGGTTTGATCCAAACTGGTCGATGATCAAATATATCCCTATCCTCCACAAATTGAGCTGTGACACCCCAATTCTGAACCAGAGCTTCAGATAATAGAAAGCGATCCAATCTACTCTTGCTTTTACCATTCGAATTAAACCATGTGTATTTGTGTCCCACCGCTGGTATGTCCACAAGATCTATAGCTTTAAAAAAATATGAAAAATCATTCATATCTATGATAGATAATCTGCTCAACCCTTTTCTTTCCTCCTCTACTTTGACCGCGTTGAAGTCGTCTCCTATCAGCCATTCCCCATCCACAACCTTGTTTTTCAATTCAAGTAAAGTTGGCCATAGATTCCTCTTCTCTGCTAAATTGCATGGCGAATACACATTGAAAATATAGCATTTGATGTTTTTCCAAGTGCCATATATTCCCAGATATCCTTTGCCTTTAAAGCTAAAAATGGGGTTGAATAATGTCTTCTTCCAGCAACTAAGAATTCCACCTGAATGCCCTTCCGCCCCTGATGTAGACCACTCTATATCTTCATTGCCCCAAATTGAACGCACTAGAGCCTCCTTCATAACCTGTACCTTGGTTTCCTGTATAAGGCAAAAATCTACCTTCCCAATGGTTAGCAAACGCCCGATGCGTCATCTCTTTATTGATGACCCGCACCCACGCACATTAAAGGACATAATATTCATGGAACCCTCAGTTCATTCGCCCTTTTATCCCTTAACACTTTCCTATCTATGTATTCCATTTCTATAATAATGCCTTCAAATACCTTGTCATCTTCATCTCCTTCAATGCCCAATTCTTTAATAACTTGCCATACCTTCTTCGGGACATCCTCAATTTTCCTTTTGATTCAACCATTTCCTCGAATGACATTGGTATCGCTAATTGATTCGCAACACATGACAGAGCCTCTGGAATTTCTAGAGCTGGTATCCTCCATATTTGAATGTATCGAAGGAATGGTTTGTGATAGACTTGGTTCTAAATATAAAGGTTTGCAAATTCTATCTGAATGTAGCAGAGTAGAGGAATACGATGGGGAGAAAGGAATTCTGATGTTAGCATAGATCTCATTAATCAATTTTTTATTTTTTGGCCTACTGAGACTTCCAGGCCCAATGGGCCTTAATGGAATCCCACCAGTTGGATATACAATAATACTTTTTGGGTTCATGGTTTTTTTGTTTACACAGTCTACAGGGGCAACGGTTAGTTCCCTAGACTCTTCCACTTATCCCAACTCTATAGCTCCTTTTTCTCTAGCATTTAATGAATCCTCTTTCCCTGCCACATTATCCACTCCAAAATATTTTACCTTTTTTCTAAAAAACACCTTTTCCCCCTTCTGATACAACTGTCGCAGACTCTATCACTTTTCCTTTCTCACCTACCACCTCAAAACTTCCTCCTATTTCCTTTTCCACCGTCTCATCAAAGTCTCATTTCTCGTTGAATGGATTATCATGATTATGGTTCTATTCACCTTGGAAATCTCCATTCCGAATACCAGCTTCCTCCATACCCTCTTTCGATTACAGACTATCATCTTCCTCATCTGTTTCCGATACTTCCGTATCACTTTCCGGCAATACAGCTTTAGGAATCACTACTCTTTTGGACCGTGGTAATCTTCTACGATTTTAATCCGGAAAATCTTCTTGTTAATATCGATATTAAAGTTTTCATTCAGATTCAATGCGAATTTCGTCTTGATTAAGAATCTTGCGACATCCATATGTTTTTGCAATTCAGTTTCCTCACCACAACAGATGAATTGTCCAACCCTTCCTGATATAAACCTAAACACATCAGTATGCCATGCATGGCATGGGAGCCCGTATCATTTTAACCACGTCAATCTTGCATTGTCCATGTTTTCCTGCGACCATGGGTGAATATCTATAAACCATTGAGAAATCCAATCTTCCTCTTCCCCCAATGATTGTGCGAATATCACCTTCATCATTCTCTTCTAAAAGACACAATTTTACCCCTAAAGGGGTCACCTTGATCTCAAAATGACCTTGTGAATGAAATGCTTTTTGAATTTTGTATGTGTTATCAGTTTTCTCACTATGCCCACAAATGCCCTTTCGAATCTAACCATCTCTTTTTTGTCAATGTTAAATTGTAGATGGGCAAATATCAGTTTTACCTCTGTTTTTGAATTCCAACGTGATGAGTTCCCTTCACCAACTTGACCTTTGTTATTATACTTATTCCTCCTTACCACTTGAGCATAAGTAGTCCTATTATCATTACTAACAGTATTAGTTTTTTACTTCTCAGATACCTTTCCATGCTTACCATTGTTACTTTTAGGATGATATCCTGCATTATCACCCTTACCAACATTGTCATTCAGTTTAATCAGTTGAAATCTTGGGATATTTGCGAAAGTCTTCCTGACCTGAATCTGAATGTTGTCTAACTTAACCGCCATTAATCTGTCATTTACCACCTTTCTAACTCTCACAAACCCGTACCATTTACCTCTTCTGTCACATCTCGCCGGAATGAAAACCTCTGTAACTATGCCATATTCTTTGAAGACTTCCATCATCTCCTTTTCTCTGAAGGACTCCGGAAACTCTGTGAAAAAGAACGATGAAATCTCTTCATTATCCCCCATGCCCTTACCTCTCGATGTTGTCCATACAGAATATTTATCAATTCGGATATGAACTTTCTTTTTCCTAACTTCTACCCATTCACTATTCATCTTATCTACTTCCTAACAATGGCTGATATCAATGGTTTTATTTGGGTCCTATACCTACCTAAGATGAAGAAACCTAACTAAAATACTACTGAGGTAAACACTAGCAAGAATAAAGGAGAAGAATGAATCCACCCGGGGGGAGGAAGGTCCTTAATCCTAAGATTAAGACTTTAAACCAAACTGCCCCAAGCCTAACTCATTCAACCCAATATGTGATGTGAATGATATTAGGTGGCGGACTAATGCTAACATAGGGGGAGAAACTTGTTGTCTATGCTTTGACACATATGTGAGACCCATAACTCGCATGTGTGAGAAAAACGAAAATTTGACTGTCTTTGTCCATGATTCATTGCATGTCTGAGACCTATGACTTGCATATACGAGCAAACATAGGGAATACATGTTCTTTATTCAAATTTGGCTTTAACAAAGGAAGGGGGATTACAACTAACTCAATTACAATCCACATGTTTCTAGTGGTCTCTCTCTCTCTCTCCCCCCTCTCTCTCTCTCACATACACACACACACATACAACTTATCGTGTCTTTGTTCCCTTTTACCCTAGGGTTTGTGGTTGCGCCCCTCCCAGATTATTCTAGACCGCTCACCAAATCTTGTTTATTTGACCCCACCCTATCATTTAGGGTTTCCTTGTGTCTATTATCCACGATGTGTTTTAGTCATTGTTAAGTTACCTAGCTGCTTATCTTAAGAAATTGAGAAATGGAAAAATATATATCTCATAAAGAATAAGATGAAGGTGTCACTGTAGTGGTTTATAAGGTTAATGGAGAAACAAAATTTCAAAAAACCCTCGTTGGGAAGTGTCGCTCCCGAGGATTTGCATCCATGGTACAAACGCGAAAGTGGCGCAAAAAACAGAGTCGCCAACAATGTATATTTATCCCAAGAGAGGGAAAGGAAACACTGCGTAAACCTGAGGGAAGAGGAAAGAGCATGGTCTCGTGACCAAGAAAAGTGGGTAAGGGAGTCGGTTACGCGAAGGGAAGGTGTTAGCACCCCACACGTCCATCGTACTCGACGGGATCCACGCTTGTTGTCTCGATCAAAGGGTGTCGTCATCTGGAGCTCCACTGCTACTGGAAAGGAGGAGGAATGGGAACGGAAAAGAACGAAGGAAAGGAAGAAGAAAAGAAAAAGAAGGAGTGACTCGATAGGACATCGCTCGTCCTATGCCTACGTATTCCCTAGTGCAATGGGAAAGTCAGAGTCAACGTAGTTCGGACACGAACTAAAGGGGGAGGTTGCTCACCAAGACATCGCCGTCTCGTGCCTACGTATCCTCAATCAGACAAGAAAGAGGAACTCAGAGCAGTCGTAGTTCGACCTAACGAGGTCGGTTAGTGTTTTTTATGAGCGACGTTAGATTCGCGTCCGACAGTTAGGGTCGATGACTGTTTGCGACGAGACGGAAGTAACGTGCCCTTTTCTGAAAATGAGTTGAGATTAACGATCTCGAAGGATGAAAAAGGTTTAAGTTTGTTTTTGTGTTTTTTAGACAGAAGTGGATTGAAGTTAGTTCGTAACTTACATTGCACTAAAGTCTACCATGCGGGAATGAGTGAATCGCATGGTCGCCCCCAAATGGAACATATGCTAAACACTCTAGAAGAGGAAGGGAGACCCCTCGTTCTTCATTTACTACACTTAAGGCTCGAGCACAATATTCGTTATATTTATTAAGTGTTTTAGAAGTGTTATGAGATGAGAAGAGAATACTCAAAGGGAAAGAAAACACTAAGGGGGATTCTATCCTAATGTTGTCATGCAAAGGTGGCCCTATAGTTGAGGTTAAAAGGGGAACATCTACCTAAGTTAGCATGCAAAAGAAAGCCTAATGCTAATCCTACTCCAAGCTTAATCGGAAATTAAGTTGGACTAGGTAGCTCTAAGGGAAGGAATCCAAGACTTAAACAAGTCTTGAGATTCAAGGGAAGAGAAAGAGTGAAAGAGACGAAGGAGGAAAAGAAGCGAATAAATAAAAACAGCAGCTACCACAACGCCCCTGCACCAAAACAACGGTAAAAAGCAGTACACTAGCAAGGCAGAATACAACAGCATATAATTCATCACAACAAAGGGTGTGAAAAGCCAAACAGCCGTACATACAACAGCGCACATACACATAGACAGCCGTAGAAGAACAAGGCAGCATGCATTAAAAAATGATTCACTCATGGAAAAGCACACATGCATCAAGCATCACATATTCCTCTATCAAACATGATCACGCATCATACCAAACATCATGGTAAACATTATGAAAGAACGATCACGGGATGATGCACAACATTAAGCACATGAACATGTCAAGCCAAGTATGCATCTCATGAAATTATGTGGACCAACAAACACAAAGCAATTCCAGCAACATAAGCATCAATCAACAATTATCATGCGCAAGGATTGTGTGCAAAGTGTTCATCACATCAAGTAAAAAAACAACAACGCAATCATGGACATTCATCAATGAAAACCAAAAGCCGTGTATCGAAGAATCGTGTTCATGCAAGGGTGTGAGGCAAAACAGCTCAAGAATAATCCTCAAATCATCAATACATCAATCCATGAAGTTTAAACATGCAAGAGATCCCAAACAAGCAAGAAAATGCAAGAAAAACACAATCTGCTTCAGTGGTAATCGATTACTCACATAGGGTAATCGATTACTCAGTTGAAAATTGGCTAAAAATGTGAAAATCAGGCAGAGTAATCGGTTACCCTGTTAGAGTAATCGATTACCACTGAAACAGAGGCACAAATTCAACTTTGAAAAGCACTTTTCAGCAGCAAACCACTTATTCCAACATCCAAATGATCATGTAAACAATAGTGCATAAAAATTAAGTTCAATCACAGCAATCAAACATCAATTAGATCCAACAACCATCAACATCCACAATCAAGATCAACCAAATGAATCAAAACACACCAAAATTCATTGATCTACATTGTATAAGTTGTAATTAAGTTAAAATGAGTATGGATCTGAAATTAACCAACCTACAAAGCTGAGATTTGCTTTGGTAAGTGTTGTAAACAGAAATGGATGAATTCAAGTAGAGAAATCCAAGATCCACAAGCTCCTTGCACTCAAACGTTGAAGATCCAAGCAAATAAGCAATAAAACTCCAAAATCACTTCCAAGAATCACTTCTGAAAATTCAGCACCAGATCCAAATGAAAATCCAAGTTGAAAAGCTGAAATGTAGTGATGATGAGAGGCTTTAGCTCAAGAATTAACAAGTTCCAATGAAGAACTTGTTAATCTTTGAAAGAGAGCTTTGAGTGTGGTTGAAAATGGAGATTGAGAGTGAAAATATGAGAGAGAATTGAGAGAATTCTGAAATTTGGGAGTGGCAAAAATGATCTAGGGTAGTGAGGCTTGGAATGAATTGGTTTAAATAACCCCTAGGTTAGGAATTAATTTTGGGTTGGGAGTGAGGTTAAGTGAGTGGTAATTGGGATGAAATGTGAATTAGGAAAGAAAATGTGGAATTAGAGTGGAAAGAATTTGAATTTTTGGATGGAAAATGATGAAAATAGATCAGTTCTAGATCCTTCCCACACATGCACAAGCCAAGCACATAATCACAAAACACTAAAAAATTCTGCAGTGCTGAAAATGCTACATTTTTGCAATTTCGCCCAGAGTAATCGGTTACTCACTTTGAGTAATCGATTACTCCATTCAAAAATTCAAAAATTGGCGCCAAAAGGAGGGAAACTTGGATATTCGCCCGGTTCCACCTATTCTGAACCATGATAGATCTCTGAAACTTGCCATTTGATATTACCACTGGAAAACACTTGAAATATGCTGTGAACTATTTTTCCGTACTCCGATTAAATTGTTGATCACAACCATCTGGTGCTGAATAACTGATCAAAAATCGACTGTCGGAGTTTCTGATCATCCAATCGCTTAATGAGCAAAATAAATGCTCAAAAGACTTGGAAAGCTATCTGCTTGGCTCTGAACACTGTTAAAAATCGAACTGGAACCGATGACGCCCTGATCTGCTGGAAGAAAACCTTGATCCCATGCCTAAAAGGACAATACAAATGCAGGAATGATAATGCAAATGAAAGGAAACATAAACCAATTAGGCTAGAAACAAAAGGGAAAATTTTGAGGTGTTACAGCTGCCCCTATTCAAACTTCTTGGATCCGAGGGTATGGAAGCAACGACTTTCAGACAATCGGAATACACGGGGTTTGAATACCAAAATAACCTGAAAATTTGCACCCTGCGGGGAGGATGATATAACGTTGTTTACGAGGATGGCCGCAGACGAACTCGAAAAGGTAGACCGACCGAAGGCAGACTACGCTGGGGAGAAGCAAAATAAATCAAGTACGACCGAAAGCGGACTCGAAAAGAAAGACCCATCCGAAGATGGACTTCCAACAACAAACGAGTACGACCGAAAGCGAACTCGAAAAGAAAGACCCAGCCGAAAGCGGACTTCTAACAACAAACGAGTATGACCAAAAGCGGACTCGAAAAGAAAGACCGACCGAAAGCGGACCTCCAACAACAAACGAGTACGACCGAAAGCGGACTCGAAAAGAAAGACCGACCGAAAGCAGACTTCTAACAACAAACGAGTACGACCGAAAGCGGACTCGAAAAGAAAGACCGATCGAAAGCGGTCCTCCAACAACAAACGAATACGACCGAAAGCAGACTCGAAAAGAAAGACCGACCAAAAGCGGACATCCAACAACAAACGAGTACGATCGAAAGCGGACTCGAAAAGAAAGACCGACCGAAAGCGGACTTCCAACAACAAACGAGTACGACCGAAAGCGGACTCGAAAAGAAAGATCGATCGAAAGCGGACCTCCAACAACAAACGAGTACGACCAATAGCGGACTCGAAAAGAAAGACCGACTGAAAGCGGACCTCCAACAACAAACGAGTACGACTGAAAGCGGACTCGAAAAGGAAGACCGACCGAAAGCGAACCTCCAACAATAAACGAGTACGACCGAAAGCGGACTCGAAAAGAAAGACCGACCGAAAGTGGACTTTAAACAACAAACGAGTACGACCGAAAGCGGACTCGAAAAGAAAGACCAACCGAAAGCGGTCCTCCAACAACAAACGAGTACGACCAAAAGCGGACTCGAAAAGAAAGACCGACCGAAAGCGGACTTCCAACAACAAACGAGTACGACCGAAAGCGAACTCGAAAAGAAAGACCGGCCGAAAGAGGTCCTCCAACAACAAACGAGTACAACTGAAAGCAGACTCGAAAAGAAAGACCGACCGAAAGCGGACCTCCAACAACAAACGAGTACGACCGAAAGCGGACTTGAAAAGAAAGACCGACCGAAAGCAGTCCTCCAATAAGGGTTATACCATATAGGATAACTCTACTGGGGACAACGAAATAGCAAAGAGTGCGAGGACTACCAAAGTCAAACTCGAAAAGAAAGACCCAGCCGAAGATGGACCTCCCCAAAGAAGGACTAAGTCAAAGATAGACCTTCAAACCCAAGATAGGTAGAATCCACAGACCCGCAACGATAATTCCATTGGGGAAAAGAGAAATCCAGACAGACAACTCTGTAGGGGGTATATGAAGGAATAGGAAGGACGAATCCACTGGTTCCTGTGTAATGTTAAACAACGTCTCCTGAGTTCTGTTACTTCCTGCTGGGGAAAGAAACTGGCAAAGGATATCAAACCTGGCTTATGCTTCGAATGCATATGTTTGAATTTCTATGGCGTAATGCTCCATACGAAATGGAAATGCTACGCGTTTGGGAGGATGCCATGCAAAAATGCTTATGCAATGCAAAAGAGGCGTCTCAGCAAAATAAATGCTGAAGACCAAGGCAGCTCCACCGGGGATGACAAACTAAATTGTCCTCTGACGTAAGAGACCCTGCTGAGAAAGACTTCACTCTGCTGAGGAAGATCCTGATCACAAACTCTGCTGGATACGAAAACTCCGAGAGAAGATCCACTCTGCTGGAGATGGATAAAAAATGAATAATGAAGATGAAACCCAAAGAGAAACTCTCTCCGCTGGGGATTATCAATGAATTCCACCGAAGACAGAACTCAACACCTGGATTTGAAATATGCCAATAACCATTAGACTTAAGACCTGCTGGGGGATTTCAACTGCTGTTAAACAAACCGCTGCGAAAATCGCCACCAAACTCTGTTTGGGGAGACAAGTCAATAATTCTAAACCTACTCGGGGATATTACCGAACTCAACCTGCTGTTGGGAGATGCCATGCTTTTACCCTGCTGGGGAATATCAGTACTTTTACACTGCATGGGAGTACCGGCCATGACCAGCAAATCTGCTTGGGAATGGTAGATGCTGACATCCACCCTGCTAGAGGATAACATCAAGCTTACTCGTTTGAGGGGATTAACTCGTATCGTTGTTGATGAGGAAAACACTTCCTAACTAGCTGAGGAAAATGGGTGTTCAGACTCTGTGGGGAAATAACATGTTTGTCCAAAGAAGATAATTCATAAGTCTCTTGCTGAGGATTTCAACAGCATCAACTTCTAATTGCTCGCTGAGAAAGTGATAAATCAACCACAACTCTAGCTGGGGGAATAATCCTCTGCACTCTACTGAGGAAGATAATCCTTGACACTCTGGTTGGGGAAAGTAACAACTTGCTGAGGAGGATGAACTTTTCAACGTCGAGGAGAATAGCTCTACTGGGGAAAGACAAACCTGTTACCCTGCAAACAGAAATAACAGAAATTTCTATGTGCAAAAGGCTACTTCTTCTACCATTACAACGACCACTACCTAAGCAATTTCCACTATTTTCTGATATGCTTTGCAAAGCTTAACATTTTCGCATGCAATGTTTTATCAAAATATCGGACGTTTTCACAAACAAAACAGCAAAAGTAAAAACACAAATGGAAAGCTTTTGAGTGAAATGAAAATTTTATTGAATGGATTGGCCTGTGAATAGGCATTTACATTTAGAAGAAATTCCTGGAAAGAGGTAATTGCAAAAAGAAATAAAAGAAAATACACATGTCGGCAATGTGGGGAACAGAAATCCACCATGATTCAATTCAGCTATGACCCAGTATGCCTTGCTTATCCGTAGATGTGTTGGCCTTCGAAGAGACTGACTGGACTGATTCCTTTCCTTCGAAATTTCCACGTGTCAAAAGTGTTCACAGATCGAACGCAGCTCGTAGCCTCTTGCTTTCAAATCCCTAACTTTTGCCTGGATCGCCCTTTTCGGGTTTTCAATCCACCGGGATACCCATTTTTGCCAAAGTTGCCTTTTCAGGTTTTCAACTTTGCGAGTTTATTCTTTTTTTTCTTTTTATCCCTAACTTTTACCCAAACCCTTTTCTTTTTATGGTTCGCTGGGATGCCCCTTTTTTGCCTGGACCTTTCTTTTTGTGTCCAGCAGGTCTCTTTTATGCAAAGTATTTTTTGACTACGTCTGCGTTCACATGGGACGTAGAATCCTCACCATCCATAGTTGAGAGTAATAAGGCTCCACCAGAGAAAACCTGTCTTACTACATATGGCCCTTCGTAGTTTGGAGTCCACTTGCCCCTGTGATCTGTTTAAGGAGGAAGGATCCTTTTCAAACCCAATTCACCAGCCTGAAAACACTGAGGACGCACTTTCTGATCAAAGGCTTTCTTCATCCTGCTCTGATACAACCGACCATGTGCAATGGCTGCCAATCTCTTCTCTTCAATAAGGTTCAGCTGATCCAGTCTGGAACGTACCCATTCAGCTTCATCAAGCTTCACGTCTGCCAGAATTCTTAAAGAAGGAATCTCAACCTCCAATGGTAGAACTGCTTCCATACCATATACCAGTGAGAAAGGAGTTGCCCCAGTCGATGTGCGTACCGAAGTACGATAACCATGTAAAGCATAAGGCAGTATCTCATGCCAGTCTTTATAGGTCACTACCATTTTCTGCACAATCTTCTTGATGTTCGTATTTGCCGCTTCAACAGCCCCATTCATCTTCGGACGATAGGGAGAAGAGTTGTGATGTTTAATCTTAAAGCTTTGACATAGCTCCTTCATCATCTTGTTATTCAAATTTGAACGATTATCAGTAATGATTCTCTCCGGGACTCCATAGCGGCAGATGATGTCCTTCTTAATAAACCGAGCTACCACTTGTCTGGTGACGTTGGCAAACGAGGCTGCTTCCACCCACTTCGTGAAATAATCGATGGCAACCAAAATGAAACGATGCCCATTGGAAGCAGTCAGCTCAATCTTTCCGATCATATTAATGCCCCACATGGCAAAGGGCCAAGGTGATGACAACACATTCAGAGGAGTAGGCGGCACATGCACCTTATCAGCATAAATCTGGCATTTATGACATTTCTGGGCGTATTTGAAACAATCAAATTCCATGGTCATCCAATAATACCCCGCTCTCAACAGTTTTCTGGCCATAGCATGCCCATTGGCATGGGTACCGAAAGATCCTTCATGAACTTCCTCCATTAACAGGTTTGCCTCGTGTTCATCAACACAACGTAGCAAGACCATGTCAAAATTCCTTTTGTATAGCACATCGTCCTTTGTTAGAAAGAAATTTCCCGCCAGCCTGCTCAGAGTTTTCTTATCTTTGGCGGATGCACCTTCTGGATACTCTTGACTCTTCAGAAAAACCTTAATATCGTGATACCAAAGCCTGCCATCTGATACACCTTCAACTACAAACACAAAAGCTGGTCTATCCAGACGCATGATTCTGATCGAAGGAGTTTCATTCCAACGATTCACCTGATACATCGAAGACAATGTTGCTAACACATAGACCATCTGATTCTCCAACCGCGGTATATGATGGAAGTCAATTCTATCAAAGAACGGTAACAACCTTTTGGTGTAGTTGTTATAAGGCACCAAGTTCGCTTAACGAGTTTCCCATTCACCTGTAATCTGATTGACTACCAACGCGGAATCACCATAAACATCGAGGTTCTTGATTCTCAAATCAATCGCTTCTTCTAACCCCATGATGCATGCTTCATACTCCGCCTCATTGTTGGTACATATGAACGCCAATCGGACAGTGAAAGGTATATGAGAACCTTTTGGAGTTGTAATGACTGCCCCGATTCCGTTACCGTATGAATTAACAGCCCCATCAAAGACCAGCTTCCATTGGGATCCAATTTCAGGTCCTTCATCCGGTAGAGGCTCTTCACAGTCTTTCATCTTTAGATACATAATATGCTCATCAGGAAATTTAAACTTCATTGGTTGATAATCCTCAATTGGTTGTTCAGCAAGATATTCTGACAAAACACTTCCCTTGATGGCTTTTTGGGAAACATATTGAATATCGTACTCTGTCAGAACCATATGCCAACGAGCTATTCTTCTGGAAAGCACCTTCTTTTCAAACACATACTTGATTGGATCCATCTTCAAAATCAAGAGGGTTGTGTGATTTAACATATACTGCCTCAAACGCTTAGCTGCCCAAGCGAGTGCACAACATGTTTTCTCCAACATCGAGTACCTTGACTCACAATCAATAAATTTCTTACTCAGGTAGTAGATGACATGCTCTTTTCTACCTGACTCGTCGTGTTGACCGAGCACACACCCCATTGAGTTCTCAAGAACCGTAAGATACATAATCAATGGCCTTCCTGGCACTGGCGGCATAAGGACCGGAGGTTCCTGCAAATATTCTTTTATTTTTTCGAATGCCTTTTGACAATTCTCGTTCCACCTGACCTCTTGATCTTTTCTTAGCAACTTGAATATCGGTTCACACGTGGCTGTAAGATGAGAGATGAATCTAGCAATGTAGTTCAACCTCCCTAAGAAACCACGAACCTCTTTTTCTGTTCTTGGTTCAGGCATTTCTTGAATGGCTTTTACTTTAGCAGGGTCCACCTCGATACCTTTTTCGCTGACAATAAGACCCAGTAACTTTCCAGATCTCACCCCGAAGGTGCACTTGTTCAGATTTAACCTCAGTCTGAACTTTCTCAACCTTTCAAATAGTTTCTGAAGATTCGCTAGATGCTCTTCCTCCGTTTATGACTTTGCAATCATGTCATCAACATAGACCTTGATCTCTTTGTGAATCATATCATGAAAGAGAGTCACCATCGCCCGCTGATATGTTGCCCCAACATTTTTCAATCCAAAGGGCATCACTTTGTAACAGAATGTTCCCCACGGTGTTATGAACGTTGTTTTCTCCATGTCCTCTGGGGCCATCTTGATTTGGTTATACCCAGAGAAGCCATCCATGAAGGAAAACACATAATATTAAGCAGTGTTGTCTACCAACACATCAATGTGAGGAAGCGGGAAGTCATCTTTTGGGCTTGCTTTATTCAGATCTTTGTAATCAACGCACATCCTGACCTTTCCGTCCTTCTTAGGTACAGGCACAATATTAGTAACCCACGGAGGATAATTTGTTACAGCAAGAAACCCAGCATATAACTGTTTCTGAACCTCTTCTTTAATCTTGACGGACATTTCCAGTTTCGTCCTTCTCAGCTTCTGCTTAACCGGAGCACATCCTTCTTTGAGCGGCAGTCGGTGTACCACGATGTCTGTGTCGAGCCCAGGCATGTCTTGGTAAGACCAGGCAAAGATATCCATATACTCTCGGAGTATTTCAATCAATCTTCCCTTGACAGAGTCTTCCAAAGCAGCCCCAATCCGTACCTCTTTCTTTGCATTCTCGGTTCCCAAGTTAACAACCTCGATTTCCTCCTGATGAGGCAGAATGACCTTTTCCTCTTGTTTTAACAGCCTGGCTAATTCCTCCGGTAAGGCACAATCTTCATCAGTCCCCTCTTTAGCCTGATATATGGGATTATCGAAGTCATATCGAGCCATAACTGAATCATGATGAGTGGAATCTGAACAAGAAAACCTGCATGATTGATGATATATGTTTATTATGGATGCATCAAACAAAACACATTGCCATTTTGATGTGATTTTAATGCAAAAACAAAAACAGAAAAACAGGGATCTAAACATTTGAATGCGAAAACGTCCTTTATTAATGATAAAGAAAAAGCATACAAAAACATTCAAGCCCTACAAACATGAATCACTACGTCTTGGGCAGAACATAGGATTAACAGAGATGACAAACAGAAGAAATTACTCTGGTCCTATCACTTAAATGGCTCTTTCTGACGACCAGTTGCGAAGGCTCTGACCTGGGACACAGGGGCGGATCCAACTATCCATATCACAATCATTATCCCCATCCTCCTCAATCGCATTGACTCTGTCGAAGAAAACACCGGCACTGGTGAAATGGACTGGGCCATAAAACTTGGGAGGCTCTTCAGAAGGCCTGGGTGGCTTGTATCCCAGTCCATGAGTATCCCGCTTTTCCTGGATATCAATAACCTGACCCCGCCTTTGTGAACCACCAGCTTCAACCACGGCCCGAGCATCTTTAAAGGAAGACATTGAAATCTCCTCATGGTGTACCACTGTAGGTTGAACCACTTCTGATTGGCTACCTTCTTTGAGAGGCTTCTCAGTGATCTTCACTGCTTCGAAACCCTGACATAGAGTTTCATGGATTCCGCCATCTACCTCCACATACTTGAAATTAGATAGCTGGCTTATCATGATATCCTCTTCTCCACAAACCGTCACCACATGCCCGTCTACCATATACTTTAACTTCTGATGCAATGTAGACGTCACAGCCCCAGCACTGTGAATCCATGGACGACCCAGCAGACAGCTATAGGCAGGTTGGATGTCCATGATATAGAAGGTAGCGTCGAAAACTTCCGGCCCAACCTTAATTGGTATCACAATCTCACCGAAAACAGACCTCTTCGAGCCGTCGAAAGCGCGCACCACCAAATCACTAGGTGGCATATCAACCCTCGGGTGTCTAGCTTCATCAAGGCTTTCTTAGGCAGAACATTTAAAGAGGACCCAGTATCCACAAGCACATGAGATATCAACGATCCACGACATTCAACAGAAATATGCAAGGCATTGTTATGGTTTCTCCCAGCTGGGGTCAAGTCAACATCAGTAAAACCTAGACCATTGCCTGCATTGACATGGGCCACTACCCCCTCCAATTAATTAACAGAGATCTCTTGAGGTACGTAAGCAGCATTCAGTACTTTTAGCAACGCGTTTCTGTGTGCCTCGGAACACAATAACAGGGACAAGATAGAGATTTTGGACGGAGTCTGATGCAACTGATCAACAATCTTGTAATCGCTCTTCTTGATTAATCTCATAAATTCTTCTACATTCTCGGAGAAAGAATTATCAATCGGCCCTGCCGTGGAGTCATTCACTACTGGTGCTTGCACAGAATTACCTACAATCTGCTTCCCCTTGTCTTGTCCAGAACTACCAGCTTGATCATTGGAAGGGATAAAGACCCTACCACTTCTCATGATAGCCCCTGCCTCGATATTGCTTTCAACACCAGAGTTCACTACAGAAGTTCCCACCAGTTCTTGTTTCTGTCCATTGACAAACACTTCGGCCCCATAGTTCCAAGGAATGGCCTTGGTACTCTCATATGGTACGGGTCTGGGAGCTGTAATAATCACCGGTGCTGGTCTGACTGGCCCTGAAATAGTGATTGTCTTGAATGGGATAGTAATGGTAGCAACTTCATTTTTCCTGCTAACAACTTCTTTCTATTGGTCATATCGGTCAAACTGCAATCGACCTTCATCTATCAACCTTTGAATTCCTGACTTCAACAAATCACACCCATTCACTAGTAACATACATTCTGAACAATTCTCATCACATTCGGGGAGGACCCCTCCCTTTAGCAAAATATCCTTTACTACCCTCAAAGGCGTCTTTAATTCATTCACATCCATAACCAGATTCAAAGACTCACACTCTTCTAACACAACATTAACCCTTGGCCCGCCATGGTTCGGTATTGGATTTTGAATGACATTCGGCCCATCATTTGAAAAGTTAATGGCCTTTGAATCCACCAAGTCTTGGACTGCATGCTTAAAAGCTTTGCAGTCTTCAATATAGTGTCCGGGTGCCCCAGAATGAAAGTCACAGTGGGCATTAGGATTATAACCCGGAGGTGGATTACCGGTGGGAGGAGCTAGAGTCCTTTTTTGGATTAACTGCAACTGTAGCAAATGTTGAAACAACTGTGAATACGGTAAAGGTGGAGTATCAAAATGTCGGTTCTGTTTAGGCGTAAAATGCTGCTGGCGTGGAGCACGATTCTGTTGCTGCTGTGGAGGTGCTGCAGGAATTGTTACTGATGCTACCTGCTGGTTATAACTCTGATGCTGCTTTCCTTTACCTCGGTGAGACAACACAGAATTTGTTTCCTCCTTCTTCTTATAATTAGCATAGGGTTTCTTCCCTTGAACTGAAGACGACCCATCACTACCTGCTACCTTCCCCGCTTTGATTCCACTCTCTAGCATTTCCCCGACCATGATCAAATCAGCAAATTTGGGTGACGCGCAAGGTAACAGTTTCTCATAATAACGTCTCGGCAAAGTATCCATAAACAAATTCAACATTTCCTTTTCCAACATTGGCGGCTGCACCCTTGCCGCTAGTTCACGCCATCTCTGTGCATATTCCTTGAAGCTTTCATTATTCTTCTGGGACATATTCTGTAGCTGGGTCCTGTTAGGAGCCATATCGGTGTTATATTGGTAATGCTTGATAAAGGCCTCAACCAACTCTCTCCAATTACGAACATGGCATCTCTCTAGTTGCATATACCATTCCAAGGATGCCCCAGACAGGCTGTCCTGGAAAAAATGCATCAGCAATTTCTCATCTTTAGAATACGCGGTCATCTTCCTCGCGTATGCCCTGACATGCGTCTTAGGACAGGTGGTACCATTGTACTTCGCAAAAGTGGGCACCTGAAATTTGTGCGAAATTACAACACCAGGAACCAGCCCCAAATCCTCTAGATCCATTCCTACGGAATTCTGATTCACCACTCCCCTCAGCTGTTCTTCAATTAGTCTGAACCTTTGGTCATTGTCGGCCTGAGGACCAGCATCCCCGCCTGGCATGGAGAAAACATCATCTTGTTGGTCTTCGAAACGACGACCATGAACAACACAAACATTTCCTCCTCCCACAACAGAAGGAATCACAAGCTGCTCTCCTCCGCCCGGAGGGATCATAACACCAGGAATGGGGATCTCTACGCCCATAGGACCTCCCTGAGCACCGCTACCAACAAAGCCATCATGGACTCCGCCATGAAGAACCCCGTCTTCATCCTTGCCACTAAGGGTTGGACCAGAGTCCTCAACTACTCTTGCCCTTGGGCAACACCTTGCATCAGCTCCATGAATTGGTCTATACGGGCCTGCATGGCAGCCATGTTAGCTTGCATCTTCTCCATAATTCTCTTCTGATTTGATCTAGTAGAATACCGATGAAACAGCTGATTATCAATCCTGCCTGCAACCAAATAAAGGTTAGAACAAACCGGAACGAGCACCTGCGATGCAAAAATGAAAATGACCATGCATATGCAAATGAACATGTTTGAATATTTGCAGGGCGATCCACCCCTTGATTCCAGTTTAAAGATGAGATAGGATGAAACTGCTGCTCATATAAATCAGAGAAAAATCACTGTCGGAGGTTACAACCCAAGATAACAATAATGAGTCTGAAACAAAAGAAGCAAAGATCCCGGCCAACAATTCTGGTGGTGACCCAAAATACAAAGAAAACAAACTACAGAGCATCACCCACTTCCTGATCTAGAGCCTTCACTCTGAGGCCTCTTCACCTCAGCTCGTATCTTCAGCTCTGCTATGGTTGCTATGGCCTCATTCAGTGGCTCCTTAACTGTGTGTCTCTGGAACGTCCCTAATAAGATCTCCTCGTCTTTCTTCTTGAGCTTCGTCTTCAAACTCTCGATCTGATCCAGGAACTTATCTTCTTTCTGCCTGTTGGCTGTTATTGCAGTATCTTGGTAAGTGTTGAACTTGTGAATCTTTGACCAAGCCTTGGCTAGGTCTTCCTTCTTGGATTTGAGGATCCTGCTAACACCTTTCAGAGCTTGTCCTACCTTTTGTCTGGATATGACCTCTTCAGCTAGCTCTTGTTCTTTCTTAGCGAGAAGCTCTGTCTTCAACTTGGCGACATGAACAGCTTCACCTCGCTCATGTTTCAACTGGTAGATTTCTCTTTGCAGCTCACCGTTCTCCTCTCGAAGCTTCTCCTTTTCAGCCCACAATTTGTTATACTTCTCTATCTCAATTGTGGTCGGGGATTCAATCAGCAGGGGGTAAGATGGAGGTTCTCTGCAGAACGGTAGAAGTACACTCTCTACTCTCCTCTGAATCCAGTCCTCGTATGCAGGGAAGGCTTTGTTGTTACACTTTCCAAAAGAAATCTTCCCTTTCTTGTGGCGATCTCTCCAAGTATCTGCAGCTTCCTTTAACACTTCCAAATTGGCTTCTCCACTCACATATAGAGACTCTTGAACATCTTGGTCCTTTGGCGGCTCCTTCAAAGCATACCCAAATTGCCTAACAGCAAGAATAGAGTTATAATTAATTCCCCCTTTTCTTCCTATTAAAGGTACGTTTGGGTAACCTCCACAACTAATCAGGATCTCTTGGCCCAGCAAATGACGATTGATCCAAATCAAGTTGTCAACCCTTAATCCCATCAATCTCCTTGACCAGTCTAATGTTTCCTTGGTGTCTACAAATGCCCCAGAGTCAGGAAGGCGATCGGCAAACCATTTGTACAGAACTGGAGCACAAAAGTAAAGAGGTCATCCTCTCCTCTTCTCATTCTTATAGTGCATCGAATAATACAGATCCCCAAGCAAGGTAGGTACCAGATTCTTCATGGTGAATATCTGGACAACGTGCACATCTACAAAATCCTTCACATTAGGGAACAATGCCGTTCCATAAACACACATAGCCAGAATTACATTGAACATCGACCAACACTTAGCCTTAGCATAAATAACAGCCTGCTCAATCAAAAACTTTGTGCGAAAGCCTTTATAACCTCCTTTACTCGCAACATTCTTCTTCAGTAAAGACTGATCCAAAGATAACGCGGCAGCGACCTTTTCCAGATCGGGAAACTCCTTAAAAGGATAGAAATGGACTTCTTCTTTGACAGAAACACCAAAAATGAGAGCATACTCTTCCAATGTCGGAGCTAAAAGATAATCCGCAAACAGAAAACACCGCAGGTGAGGGTCATAAAACTGTGCCAGAGTGTGCAGAGCCCTGAACTCATAGTTGGTAACATCTCGGGCGAAACTCAGAATCCTCCCATATTCTCCTCTAAAGTCTGCCCATACCCCCGGTTTTGCCATAGCCGAGATCTTGTGCACAACATCTATATGAAGCTTCGGGAACTTGTACGGGATGATATTCTTTCTTTCTTAAGTGCTAGTACTCATCATGGACAGTCTTCGGACAACCAGAATCAAAGTTAGGATGTAACCCTACAAATGAACAAACATGTTAGAATGCAAAATGATGATGCAAATGCAAACATGGGATCAAGGTATCCATGATGCTCAAAACTGTTGTTGTTCTGCTAACTGAATAAAACCCCAGATATCAGAAACCCAGAATTCCCAAATAACGGCCCATTCAAACTTCCAGAAAATCAGGATAATAACAGTACACCGTTGAGAAATCCAGAAAACCGGGTAGGTTGAAGGTTTCGGTTACCTGTAGACCTGCAAACACCCATCCCCTCTCACATGTGGGTTCTAGAAGACGGGATCCTCAGTCTCGGATTCTTGATTTGAGAAGCAATAGTACATTCATCCCTTGGGGTACAATACTATCATCAAACAAAGAGGTCGTCCACTGATTCCCCCAAAAATAAGGGTCATCCTATGGTAATTTCCCAGCATTGGGTCCTTGGATCGACAAGTGTAATGGGTTTTCCATTTCTGGATTGCCATTATCACATGCCAGGAGGAGAGGCGTTGCTGAGTCCTCGGGAGATGGTCGCCAGAGTCGACAGTTTTCCAGGTTATATTCCATCGTCTGCCCCAAATGCGCAGGATAGAATATTACCAAGAAAACCTCGTATGGATGTGGAGTTTTCGTGTATACTAAGTCTGGCCAAATGCCACACAGGTCACACTACTTTCCACACTAATTATAGGTGTATGCTCAAGCCTGGGTATTTGGCTTTTCTCTCATGAATCCAACCCACCCTACAAACATAAAATCCAGCAGCAGAACAGTACAACAGTATAATGAAATGCAATGCCATAAATGCGATAAAACAGTAAAAGAGTAATACAGTAATATACAACAAAACAAAGCACAACAGATAAACGCCCAATGAAAAAAAACAAACAAGCGCTAGGATTGACTCGCAAAAAAGGGATGGACCAGCCAGAGGTCTATCTACTCCCCAGCAGAGTCGCCAGCTGTCGCTCCCGAGGATTTGCATCCATGGTACAAAAGCGAAAGTGGCGCGGAAAACAGAGTCGCCAGCAATGTATATTTATCCCAAGAGAAGGAAAGGAAACACTGCGTAAACCTGAGGGAAGAGGAAAGAGCATGGTCTCGCGAACAAGAGAAACGGGTAAGGGAGTCGGTTACGCGAAGGGAAGGTGTTAGCACCCCACACGTCCATCGTACTCGACGGGATCCATGCTTGTTGTCTCGATCAAAGGGTGTCGTCATTTGGAGCTCCACTGCAACTGGAAAGGAGGAGGAACGGGAACGGAAAAGAACGAAGGAAAGGAAGAAGAAAAGAAACAGAAGAAGTGACTCGATAGGACATCGCTCGTCCTACGCCTACGTATTCCCTCGTGCAATGGGAAAGTCAGAGTCAACGTAGTTCGGACACGAACTAAAGGAGGAGGTTGCTCGCCAAGACATCGCCATCTCGTGCCTACGTATCCTCAATCAGACAAGAAAGAGGAAATCAGAGCAGTCGTAGTTCGACCTAATGAGGTCGGTTAGTGTTTTTTATGAGCAACGTTAGATTCGCGTCCGGCAGTTAGGGTCGATGTCTGTTTACGACGAGACGAAAGTAACGTGCCCTTTTCTGAAAATGAGTTGAGATTAACGATCCCGAAGGATGAAAAAGGTTTGAGTTTGTTTTTGTGTTTTTTAGACAGAAGTGGATTGAAGTTAGTTCGTAACTTACATTGCACTAAAGTCTACCATGCGGGAATGAGTGAATCGCATGGTCGCCCCCAAATGGGACGTATGCTAAACACTCTAGAAGAGGAAGGGAGACCCCTTGTTCTTCATTTCCTACACTTAAGGCTCGAGCGTAATATTCGTTATATTTATTAAGTGTTTTAGAAGTGTTATGAGATGAGAAGAGAAGACTCAAAGGGAAAGAAAACACTAAGGGGGATTCTATCCTAATGTTGTCATGCAAAGGTGGCCCTATAGTTGAGGTTAAAAGAGGAACATCTACCTAAGTTACCATGCAAAAGAAAGCCTAATGCTAATCCTACTCAAAGCTTAATCGGAAATTAAGTTGGACTAGGTAGCTCTAAGGGAAGGAATCCAAGACTTAAACAAGTCTTGAGATTCAAGGGAAGAGAAAAAGTGAAAGAGACGAAGGAGGAAAAGAAGCGAATAAATAAAAACAGCAGCTACCACAACGCCCCTGCACCAAAACAGCGGTAAAAAGCAGCACACTAGCAAGGCAGCATACAACAACATACAATTTAGCACAACAAAGGGTGTGAAAAGCCAAACAGCCGTACATACAACAGCGCACATACACATAGACAGCCGTAGAAGAACGAGGCAGCATGCATTCAAAAATGATTCACTCATGGAAAAGCGCACATGCATCAAGCATCACATATTCCTCTATCAAACATGATCACACATCATACCAAACATCATGGTAAACATTATGAAAGAACGATCACGGGATGATGCACAACATTAAGCACATGAACATGTCAAGCTAAGTATGCATCTTATGAAATTATGTGGACCAACAAACACAAAACAATTCCAGCAACATAAGCATCAATCAACAATTATCATGCGCAAGGATTGTGTGCAAAGTGTTCATCACATCAAGTAAAAAAACAACAACACAATCATGGACATTCATCAATGAAAACCAAAAGCCGCGTGTCGAAGAATCGTGTTCATGCAAGGGTGTGAGGCAAAACAGCTCAAGAATAATCCACAAATCATCTATACATCAATCCATGAAGTTTCAACATGCAAGAGATCTCAAACAAGAAAGAAAATGCAAGAAAAACACAATCTGCTTCAGTGGTAATCAATTACTCACATAGGGTAATCGATTACTCAGTTGAAAATTGGCTAAAAACGTGAAAATCAGGCAGAGTAATCGGTTACCCTGTTAGAGTAATCGATTACCACTGAAACAGAGGCACAAATTCAACTTTGAAAAGCACTTTTCAGCAGCAAACCACTTATTCCAACATCCAAATGATCATGTAAACAATAGTGCACGAAAATTAAGTTTAATCACAGCAATCAAACATCAATTAGATCCAACAACCATCAACATCCACAATCAAGATCAACCAAATGAATCAAAACACACCAAAATTCATTGATCTACATTGTATAAGTTGCAATTAAGTTAAAATGAGTATGGATCTGAAATTAACCAACCTACAAAGCTGAGATTTGCTTTGGTAAGTGTTGTAAACAGAAATGGATGAATTCAAGTAGAGAAATCCAAGATCCACAAGCTCCTAGCACTCAAAATTTGAAGATCCAAGTAAATAAGCAATAAAACTCCAAAATCACTTCCAAGAATCACTTCTGAAAATTCAACACCAGATCCAAACGAAAATCCAAGTTGAAAAGTTTAAATGTAGTGATGATGAGAGGCTTTAGCTCAAGAATTAACAAGTTCCAATGAAGAACTTGTTAATCTTTGAAAGAGAGCTTTGAGTGTGGTTGAAAATGGAGATTGAGAGTGAAAATATGAGAGAGAATTGAGAGAAATCTGAAATTTGGGAGTGGAAAAAATGATCTAGGGTAGTGAGGCTTGGAATGAATTGGTTTAAATAACCCCTAGGTTAGGAATTAAGTTTGGGTTGGGAGTGAGGTTAAGTGAGTGGAAATTGGGATGAAATGTGAATTAGGAAAGAAAATATGGAATTAGAGTGGAAAAAATTTGAATTTTTGGATGGAAAATGATGAAAATAGATCAGTTCTAGATCCTTCCCACACATGCACAAGCCAAGCACATAATCACAAAACACTCAAAAATTCTGCAGTGCTGAAAATGCTACATTTTTGCAATTTCGCCCAGAGTAATCGGTTACTCACTTTGAGTAATCGATTACTCCATTCAAAAATTCAAAAATTGGCGCCAAAAGGAGGGAAACTTGGATATTCGCCCGGTTCCACCTGTTCTGAACCATGATAGATCTCTGAAACTTGCCATTTGATATTACCACTGTAAAACACTTGAAATATGCTGTGAACTGTTTTTCCGTACTCCGATTAAATCGCTGATCACAACCGTCTGGTGCTGAATAATTGATCAAAGATCGACTGCCGGAGTTTCTGATCATCCAATCGCTTAATGAGCAAAATAAATGCTCAAAAGACTTGGAAAACTATCTGCTTGGCTCTGAACACTGTTAAAAATCGAACTGGAACCGATGACGCCCTGATCTGCTGGAAGAAAACCTTGATCCCATGCCTAAAAGGACAATGCAAATGCAGGAATGATAATGCAAATGAAAGGAAACATAAACCAATTAGGCTAGAAACAAAAGGGCAAATTTTGAGGTGTTACAAGAAGTTGTAGACAGAGAATAGTTTTAATGCTCGTGCTTTCACAAGCACTATCGTTAGAGCTTAGAGGCTAAAAAACTCGGTGAAAACCCATTAGCTCAACAAAAATATTTTTCTCTTTAGATTTTCTTCCAAAGCAGATATAGAAGCAGTGTTACGAAATGGGCATTTGAGTTTTGAAAAAAACCTTCTTGTTCTGGATCGAGTCTTAGGTGAAGAACAATTGTCAGACATGAACATACACTACGAAGTCTTCTAGGTAAGTGTCTATGAACTTCATATAATGCAAAGGTCTGAAATGATGGCATGGAAAATTGGTAATAACCTGGGGACCCTTGAAGAGATGGATTCAAAAGAATCTCATCGAAACAATCAATTTTTAAGCATCAAGGTAACTGTAAATCTGAATCAACCTTAAAAGGGGGGAAATATGGTCAGATTCAAAGAAAAAACCTTTGAGTTTACTTAAAATATGAGCGCCTTCCATTCTTCTAATTTGTTTGTGGAAGGATATGTCACCAACAAAAGGACTATAAGGCATTAAGAGACTTGAGTGAAGAAGATTGTGATGATATGGATGGGCAAGAATTGCCACATGGTGTTTGGATCAAGGCCTCGCCCCTACCAAATATTTTTGAAGATCAAAAGAACAAAGATTATAGTTTAGGCACATGAAGTAAAATCTTGTTCAAGGTATCCTCTAGCCAAAGCAAATGCGAGCAGAAAGAATAAGAGAAAGAAAGTGAGGTAGAGATGGAATAAGAAAAAGGAATCATAGTAATACTAAAAGCAAAGCAAACCAGGAAGGATGCAGAATCAAAGGAAAACAATTTTGAGATAGAAACTGTAGTTGAATCCCTTGGAGCGGTGCTTATTACTAACAATTGCAAATAAAAGACCTAAAATCTTAAAAGTGGAAGTGTCAAGAGGAAGAAATGGAATAAATAAAAAGTTTGGAGGAATGAAATTACAGACCAAATCAAGGTGTTGGAGTTTAAAGGGGAAAGAGGCAATTGGATGATGTTGTAATCACAAAGGGTTCACTGGAGAATCTTTGAAGTGGAGAGAAGAAGAGGAAATACACAAGTGATCCGATGGTTTCCAATTCACAGAACATTGAGGTGGTGTTGGATGACCAACATTGCATAACCCAATGAAACTCTTAAGCTAGAACTAGTCTTGCAAAGGCTCACTCGTGTGAAAAATCCAAATATGGTCTTTTTAATGGAGACTCTCCTAAAATACCAAGATATGCAGAATGTTCAAGTAAGATGTGTGTTTGATCACATTCAAATAATAGATTATAGAGAAAAAGATAAAGAACAGGAGATATAGTATTAGTTTGGAATGCAAACTTGAAGGTTGCTATTTCATCTTTCTTACTTAATCATATCGGGGGATCTATTTTGGACGAGGAAGAAAGTCAATCATGGTTCTTTTTAGGGATTTATGGTTATACAAAAGATCATAACAAAAGAAATATGTGATTTCTTATCCGAAAATTATCATGGGAGACTGGAGATAGATTCTTGTGCTTAGGAAATTTTAATGACGTCCTTTCTAACAACGAGTAGCATGGTAGGAATAACATAAAAATGAATAAATTACTTTGGAGGAGATAAATGGTGGAACTCTGTGAATTACAAGATCTAGGCTTTGAGGAGTATCCATTCGCGTGGTCAAATGGAAGAAAAGAAGAGGACAGTATCTAATGTCGTCTAGATAGAGGTTTAGCAACGCCAAAACTCACTGACAGGTTCTGCCTCATCAAATTATTCATCTCTCTAGATTTGGTTCTGATCACTTAGCCATTCACATAGATTTGGGGATTTCCCCATATCATGATAACAGGAAGAGAAGCCATTTGTTAATATTTGAAGATGTGTGTACTAGAGATATCAGGTGCGAGAATTTGATGAGACAAATTTGGTATGGACCCACCACCCAAGGCTATAACAAGCTGAAATCAATTAAACTACCGGGAGAAGCCTTTAAAGAGTATACGTGAAAGGCTATGAGAAAAGATGTCAAACTAATAGGAGATATTTTAAAGAATGATGTTAGGTCATCATCAAGAGAAGAGGACATTAAGGCCTATAAAGCTTTAGAATGTCAATAAAAAAATCTCATGAAATCAAATGAGGTGATTTAGATACAAAGAAGTAAGGCAGCGTGGCTTAGGGAGGGGGGCCAAAACACAGATTTTTTTCATGGTAAACCCGATTAGTACAGAAAAACCAATTCCATAAAGAAACTTAAAGATGATAATAGTATTTGGTGGAGAGGTTACAACCACTGTGAGAGACTCATCCTTAACTATTTTTCAAAAATATTCTCATTATCACCCCTATAAATATTAAAAATACTTATGAGGTTTTCCAAGGAAAACTAAACAATGAGCAGAAGGATTGGTGTAAAGCTACCTATTCAGAGCAGGAGGTGGAAGATGCAATTTTTCAGATGCATCCTTTAAAGGTACAATATTGGGAAGGATGTTTAGAAGATGGTTTTGAATATTCTGAATAATAACCCAGAACCCACAAAGCTGAATAAAAGCTTTATTGTCTTGATTCTGAAAAACAAGACCCTGATATCTCCAAAAGGCTTCAGGCCTATTAGTCTTTGTAATGTGGTTATGAAAATGGTCACCAAGATGATAGCAAATAGAGTGAAACATGTTCTACCAAAAATCATAGATGAGGAACAAATCAAATTCGTTAAATTTAGACATATTATGGATAACACACTTATTGCAATGGAGTGCTTCCATTAGATAAAAAGGAAGACGAAAAAAGAGAAGTAATGGATCTAAAGATGGATATGTTGAAGTTATACATCATATTAGAATGGGACTTTTTGGATGGAGTTTTGGAAGCTATGTGATTCCCGGAGTCAATGGTGCAGTTAATTCGGAGATGTATATCCTCAGTGTCATATCAAATCCAAATAAATGGTCATCATAGAAAATGGTTTTACCCTGAGCAAGGGCTCCGTCAAGTTGAACCCATCTCTCCGTACTTGTTTATTTTTGTGTTTAGATGTATTGTCTAAAATGATAAAAAAATAAGACAAAGGAAAACAATATCCATGTTATTCAGGTGGCTAGAAAGGCGCAAAAAATATCTCATTTATTCTTCGCAGATGATAGTTTGTTGTTTTCTTGTGCAAATTCAAAGGAAACAGACTGTATTATGGAAACTCTTACTAACTACCTGGCGTTTTACGGGAAGGTAGTCAATTTGGAAAAGTCAGAGGCATCTTTTAGTCGAATTATGCATGATGAAGTTAAAGATATGATCCATAACATGATGGGCGTAAAGACTGTGATGACTCATTCAAAATACATGGGCCTCCCAATTCTTTTTGGAAGATCCAAGAAGGAAATTTTTTCCTTTGTAATTGACCTGGAATGAGAAGTTCCTTTCTATGGAAGGCAAGTAAGCTTTAGTCAAGGAACTGGCTCAAGCCATTCCAAGTTATACCATGAGTTGTCTTAAACGTCCCGAGAGATGTTGCAAAGACATTGAAGCTACGGTGGCCAAATTTTGGTGGTGCACCAAGAAGGGAGAGATAATGATTCAGTGGATGATTTGGGATAAATTGGCTCAGGCGAAAGGCACAAGAGGCATGGGTTTTGTAGGCATCATTGATTTTAACACAAGTTTATTAGGTAAACATTATTGGAGATTGCTCATAGGTGAACAATCCTTGTTGGGGAGAGTGTTTAAAAGTAGGTATTATCTTAGAGGTTGTATACTGAATGCAAAAGGTGGATTTTTACCAAGTTATGCTTAGAGGAGTGTACATAATGCTAGTGATCTAATTGTAGCAAGATCTAGGTGGAGGATTGGAAATAGGAAAAAAGTGAAAGTGTGGGAAGATAAATGGTTGTCTGATACATCATGATTTAAAGCTTAAAACCCCTATGCAATTTATTGATAAAAGTTCCATGGTGAGTGACCTCATAGACCAAGATTTGTTCATCTAGAAAATGGACCTTCTAAGTACCCATTTTGATCCTTTTGAAGGGGATTAAATTGCTAGTATTCCTTTATCACTAAGGAGATCGAAAGAAAAATTGCCTGACATAATGAAAAGGATGGTGATTACGATGTAAGATCCGCCTACCATATTTATGTGCTAAGAGAACTCATAAACAACAAGGTTCATCGTGCCCACCCCATCAAAAGCTATGGAAGAAGATTTAGCACTCCCCTATGCAAGCCAGAGTCAAGAATTTCCTGTGGAGGCTTGCAAAAAACATCCTACCAGTGAAGCCTAATCTGAAAAAAGAAAGGTGTTAGGTTAGATGCTCTCTACCCCTTATGCCATTCAATCCCATAATCTTCCCAACACTTGTTCATGCAATGTGATCTCACCAAAATGGTTTGGTTTTCTTCTCCTTTTGGTATTTGTATCCCCTCTAACTTAGAATTACATGAAGATTCGATTATGTTTATAAGCAGGAACTTGAATGTTGATGTCCATTATATGATTGATATTGGAAAATGCTTAGATTTCAGAATTTTGTTGGATTGTATCCTATTAGTAGGAGTAATTTCTCCTTATTTAGCTTATGTTTGTTTCTCTTGAATGAAAAACCCATCTTTCATAAAAAAAAGGGGAAGGTTGTGGTGGTTTAAAATTAGTCTAATTATCTTACTATAATATTGAGATGCATCTTCAAAAGTATTTTAGAGATGCATCTCCGGAAGGTATTGGATCTTAAATCGCGCCAAAATCCTTCTCCTTACTCATTTCTAGAAAAACTCAACTTTCTCAAAATCCCTTAAAAACATTTCTGTCAACCGAGTCCAAAATCAAACAACTAAGCTCAAAGGGTCTTCAATAAACATCAAGTACATTAGAGACATCATCCAACACTGAAGCAAAGTTTAAATTTGTAAGTGTTTGATAAGTTTTTTGATTTTTTGTGTAAATGAGTAGAAAATGATGATTTAGGTAAGAAATGAGTAGGAATTGCAAGAATGGTAGTTTATACATACTATAAAACATGTTTACTGGTTGAAAATCATGATTAAACCATTATTTTTGGGGTTTGCATGCTGCATTTCCGCCATTGAAGGACCTGAAGAGTTGCAGAAAACTCCGGAGACGCATCTCCGAAATTTCTCAACGTTTGGACTCCCAGTAACCAGAGATGCATCTTCGGAAATTGTCAGTCTATTTTTTATTTTATTTTTTTGCTTGTAGTGTTGCTTGTACTAATTTTCCTATTCACTTACAGACATTGTGGATGATAGACAATATAGATTGAGGCACGAGAGGATTGTATAACATGCATCACTGCGGCGGGAGGAGAGTCAGGTTTCGGAGGCTCATGTTCTCTCTAGCCATGCGGATGCATTTACTTCTAGGGCTCATGCTTCTCCATCTTCTTCTTCCCGTAGGAGAGAGGCTTATCCTACCGATGCACCACTCCCTTCATCCTCCCGCAGGTGACATGTCTCACCTATCCAGGCGCCAGAGGTACCCGAGTCACCGGTGGTACCTGAAGCACCAATGCCACCTCCAGCTGTTGATGCTACTGAGCTAGTGCCACCTCCAAAGGGTGAGGCTGCTGAGGATGATGAGCCAGAGCCATCTTAGGCATTTGGAGGAGGCCTTGTAGAGTTGTCACTACTGCCTCTATACTCAAACCATATTGCCTGACATATCTGAGATGGAGAGGTAACATTAGTTCGAATCATTGTTTTAATTTATGTTTATTATTGTATTACAAGTTTCTGGCATTGATTTTTTTTGCAGAACCGTGATCTGCTCAAAATTATCAATCACATGCGAAATATTATTATCTTGCTGATCACGTCTCACTGCTCCTCATCTTCCCGAGCGCGTGATGTGGCATTTCAACTATATTTAGACCATTCCCAGACACTTTGTTGTCTCTGCTCCTCCTGCTTTGACACTTAGAGAGATGGATGTCATGTTTGATGATTATGAGAGTCATCTGGTACCGAAGGAGGCACGAAATACCATAGCTGAGAGAGACCGGAGTTACCTCGATGGATACACACTACTACAAAACTCGCAAACAACAACTCCAGGTTTACAACGGATTCATATACACCGTTGTAATAGGTTAAAAATTTTGCGCCTAGTGCGTTGCTGGATTTATAAACAGTAATTTAATGATGGTTGTCTTAAAAAACCGTAGTAATAAATTATGTGTAGCAAGCTTCGATTCCCAACAACTACATTTTTTCTATTTTTTAGAGTACATGAAGCGTATGTCACTTGAGTCCATTTTTTAAACGGTTGGTTTAAACAATTGGTTCACCATAGCTACTCAAGTTAGCGATTGGTGAAGATGAATATGAAGACGTATCTGAAGGTTTAAGTATGTTTAAAGAGTGAGATGGATGTTAGGGTTATGTTATGAGAGAGAAGAGTGAAATATGTTAGGATTTTCTTTTGAGAGAAACAACTGTCATGTACTGAACGATAGATACTTTCGCTTATATACTAAAAAATATCACTTTTCATCATGGTTAGAAAAAAAACTATGATGCAATTTTCAAAATTTACAACGGTTGTATTGTAAAACCGTCGTTAAATAAGTTTTAATTTTTTATTTTTTATAAACCGGTGGTATTGTAGTACAGTACAATTTATAGTCCTCTAACAACGGTTGGTTTACTTTGGCTATGATACATATGGTTTGTGTAGCTATGAAGAAAAATACAAGAAGTATGAAGCTATTGTGTAAACTTTATTCACCTTGTACTTCTTCTTCATAGCTTCATAAACTAGATGAACTTCATAATTTGTTCGAGATCCACAATTATTTTAAAAAAAGGTGCATTCTTGAAACATTACATAATATCTTGTGTTATTATATGTTGTTGTATGTTGTTGTTGATTAATGTTGATTAATATTCTTAGTCACTTTTCGTCTTCTTTTCCCCCAGTCACTGTTCGTCTTCTTCTCACCCAGTTTCTTCAAGTTTCCATCAAATCCTTCCATTAAAATGTCTCAGCAGTCCGATTGTAGCCATGGAAGCAGGTCCTCAAGTCGTTCAAGGTACATATGCAAGTGTGGTCTCGACGCTCCGTTGATGACGACATGGACCGATTCGAACCCAGGTCGCCGTTTCTATGGCTGTGGGATGAATAAGATTCAAGGTTACAAAAAATGCTCTCACTTTGCTTGGTTGGATCAGGAGATGGATGCTAGGGAAAAATAAATAATTTCTTCACTGGTAAAGAGTTTAAATGAGGAGAATGAGATGGTTAACACCTACAAAGCCAAAGAGGACGAATTGAAGTTGAAGGTGAAGATCCTGAAGAAACAGTTGAAGATTACCTGGATTTTTTTATTTGTAGTGTTCGTTGCATTTATTGTAACAACAATGACGAAATAGGTTATAGTTGGATTCGTGTGATGATGTTATGGTGTATTGAATATGATACAATTATGTGATATTATAAATATGATATGATATTATAAATATGATACAGTTAATATTATTATGATAACTTTATCACAAATGTGAGTTGTATTTTCTGTTGTGATATGGTGAACAATAATAAAGGTAAAAAATGGGATTAATTATAAAAATAGGATAATATTTGTTAATTCTGCAGAAAATATAACAACGGTTATATATCATAACCGTTATAATATCTTGCGCGATGTCTAGAAAAAAATAAATATCAGAACGGCGCAGCTAGGAATCGAACCTATGACCATTATTTTTATCACAACGGTCTTTTTGAAAATCCGTTGTGATAGGGCGCGCGCTTTCCAGTTTATTACAACGGTTACTGGGCCGTGATTGTAAGTATCATATATACAACCACACTCTACATATCTTTCCCAACCTCCTCTAGTATCTCCTGGGCCCGCGTGATTATATATCTTTCCCAACCGTTGTTAAATGGCATTTCCGTAGTAGTGACATCAGGTGGTTCTTCAGGGTGTCACATCCGTATATGGTGCATGCTGCTTTAGGAGATCCATCGAGACCAGTTCATCAGGAGATACTAGAGGAGGAGCAGGCACAATTATATCATGTTCATGATGTCTTACCTAGATGTCGTTGCATAGTGGAGATTGCACATGAAGGCATTGTCAGAGGTATCTTCCCCGATGGGTCTGATGTGAGGCAGGTCCTAGATGCCATCATGATGGAGGCACAAGAGGCATTGATGTATGGGAGACAACGCCAGAGGACGGGGGTATTGAAGGTTGAAGAGCCAAAGGAGGCAGAGGAGATGTAGTCCGACATATGCGGTAGTGCACTAATATATAGTAGTTGTACTTTGGATTCATTATGGATTGTATTTTATTTTAACATCATTTCTTTATCGTGTATTTCGACTTTATTTTTTTACTTCATTTTTGGACCATTTGAATTTTTATATGTCATATTTGCATATTAATTGTATGGTTTAAATCTCATCACATAACATAGTTCATAACGTTTATAAATCATCATCTTCATCTGAATAAATATAAATAAAACATAACTTGCACTATTTTGATAGGGTACATAGATATATCTCCGTAAACCCTTAACAGAGATGCATCTCTGGAACAATAAAGGTGTAAAATACCTTCAAGATAGAATGCATGATGTATATTTTTAAAATATTAAGAAAATACATCTCCGGATTAGTTAAAGATCCAAAAATACATCTCCATAATCTAATGGACATTTTGAATTTTTTATATGATATTTTTTCATCCATAATGGAATAAGAAATCTTCTAAAGTTAAAATTCATTTTAACATTTCTGATTTCATAAATCTTTTCATAAGACATGTCGTCCTGACATTTTTGGCTTCATAAATTTAAAATTTATTTTAACATGTTTACCTAAATTAAGTTGTTCTCTTACGAAGAGTTTGTCCATCTAAATTGACATTTCTCACTTCATAACTACAAAGTTTGAATTTAACAAATTTACTTAAATTTTTTGGACAGGAAGTTGCCCTGAGAGTCTTCTGTCCATCATAAAAGACATTTCAATTTCATAAATACAAAGTTTGAATTTAACATATTTATTTATTTATACTCTTTTTAGAAGAGTTTGTCCATCATAAATGACATTTCCAATCTTATAAAAGAAAATTTTGAATTCAAAATATATAGTCAATTTTTTTACTGAAAATTTATTTAATTAATTAAATATTACATATTTTTGAATTATATATATATATATATATATATATATATATATATATATATATATATATATATATATATAATGAAAAAAATTCTATTTTTAAAAAATATATCTTAATTTTAATTTAAATAATAATATGACATAAAGCCAATACACAAATTGCATGATAAAGTTGCAATAAATTTTAACATAACTTATTCAACATGTATTTACAAGTTAAAAATTCATAACTAATTAGTAAAAAAGACTATGGAAAAAAAATGTTAAACCTCTCTTATCAAACAAATTATACTACCTCCGTTTTTTAATAAGTCGTTTTGGAAAAAAAATTTGTACCACAATATAACTCGTTTTATAATACCAATGAATCATTAATGTTATTTTTCCTATTATACTCTTAAATATTTATTATTCTCTCTCCTTTCAATTATGTAAATTTGTCTTTCTAATATCATTAATAGAGGACAATTTTATAAAACCATTTATAATTTCTTTTTTCCTTATTATATTTATTATATTTCTTAATATATGTGAAAAGCCAAAAACGACTTGTAAAAAAAACGGAGGGAGTATAAGTCAAATAAAACCTTATAATATAAGTCAAATAATACAAATCTTCACCGGCCTAACATAGCTACACTCTAGTGGGGACTAAATGGGCTTTGGCTCATACAAACCTAACATTAGTGACAAAAGAATTCTCAAACTCTAATTAATCATAACTAATAACTTTTTATTTAAAGTCATAATCATGTGTCCCCTAACGGTGGAAAGATGACTATATATGAAGCACATTTCTCTTTTTTATTAGATTAGACGTGTTTCAAAAGTCATACACGAGTTAATGTTTAACACTTGGAATGATATGTATCCGCTAATTAAAAGAAAGGTTCATTTATGTGGTTTAAAAGTAAATCTTTACTATTTTAAATAAAATTTAATTTTAGGAAAATAAGAGTTAAATATATTTTTTGTCTATATAAATAATTCAAATTTAATTTTAGTCTTTATAAAAAATTTCTTTGAACAATGTTTTTAAAAATTTTTAGTCCATATCGTCTACTTTATTTAACGGAAGCTGACGTGAGACGTCACGTTGCATGCCACATCATTTAAAGTCAACATTAGATTTAGGTAAAAAATTATATTAGATTGCGGGGTTATAATAAACCCCTTTAAATTAAAATTAATTTTTAAAAAACACTAAAGTAAAATTATTCATCTCTAAAACTTAAACCAGAATATACATGTTGAAAGCTCATTAACATTCATAATCATTCATTCATTACAAAAACACAAAATCCTTTATTTATCAAGCTCCACAACATATTGAAAGATCATTAAAAGCTCATTAACATTTGAAGTGTGATTTTCGTTTAATCGTGTGGTTTTCGTTAAAGATGGATGAAGACCATGTTAAAGATGGTTTTATGCAAGGGTAAACATGTTTCTGCAACAATAGCAATGGCCACGGTAGTGCATACACGATTTTGTAATCCATGAAGAGTTCTACCAAGATGATGAAGATCTGGTGAAGTGAAGAGCCCGACTTCGATTTGTTCAACCAGCTCATCCTACAACATATATGAAATTTCATCTTTAACAGGTAGATTTAACTAAAATAAATATTGTTGAAAGAAATATCTACTTACAATCCTTTGAGCCACTTCGCGCGTAGCATATTGATGTGAACTCACCGTATTTTCTGTGACGTGCCCTCTTCCATTTCTCGTGGCGTGATGGTGAAGATGAAGTGCGGTCAAGACTTATAGAACCTCTCAGCTCTTTCTCCCTTTGTTTTCTTTTTTCTTCGATCATCGTCTTTTCAAGTTTACAATATCCTCCATGAGACAATCTACGTGGATAGATATTTCTAGCTCGATTTACATTTCATTTTTGGCTCTTTATTAATAATTCAGAAGTGGTGTGAGACTCTACAAATTTCTCCCAAACATCTTGATCAATATATGAATACACATCGTATGAAGGTTTTTCTTTAGCTTCTTCATGTTTAATATAATCACGGGTGAGTTGTGTCTTAAAGCCTCTCCAACGCTCACCACAATATGTAATCATCTTCTTCTTCATATTATCATTATTTGGACAAACAATGAACACATCCTATGTTTACACAATAGAGATGTTATTAGTAACAATGAACACATCATATATTTAAACAAATCATAAAATACCTAAACATCTAGCCATATGACGTCTTTCAAATCACCATCAACATCGTGCCAACTATTAATCAAAATGCTCACTTTACTTCTACCTTGTAACACAATGTAACCCATAAAATTGTCAGCGTGTTCACCATAAGCCCTGCCGGTTGCAGCATCAACTGTAACTGGGTAATGAATACCGGTTTCTTGGGCTTTTTTCACCTTGGCATACATCGTGACACCTCTAGTTTTTCTTATACGATTTGTATTAACAGATGTTGCAGTGGATGTTGTATGTAAGGTGCTTGTCGAATCGGCCATGACTATCAAGATAAATGATATAAACCTCAAAATGATCAAGAGAATTTATACGTTTCAATAAAAACAAATAGAAAATCGTATAAACAAAATGATCAAAAGACAAACTAACGTAAAAACCTAGACAAAATGATTAGTGGAAAACTAAGTGATATATAACTCGTTTCAGTAAAGAACAAACATGTTGCAAAATGACTTTTGATGAATATTTGTTGGAAGAGTTTTGATGAATAATATCTGTTGGAAGAGTTTTGATGAATATTGTCTAGGGTTTTTGCGAAATGAGAGTGATGAAATGACGTTTGAGTGTTGATAGGTAAATAAAAAGTTAGAAACTAGCTAGATTATAGTCTAAAGTTTCTCATGCAATAAATGTTTCACGTCGGTTTTTTTATAAAAACCGACGTGGAGTTATTAATAAAAATATAAAATATAAAAAAACATAACAACACCATATTCTGTGAATTCAATTAAAAGATATATAACGTCGGATTTTGTTGTAACATCGAGGGGTTTGAAAAAATAAATAAAAATTAAAATAAGATTTTGAAAATGATTAATGCAAAATATATTACGTCTCAGTTAAGTAGATAATATCACCGAGTTATATATATATATATATATATATATATATATATATATATATATATATATATATATATATATATATATATGATAAAAAATGAACTTGGAAAGGCGCCAAGTGAGAAACACAAACTAAAAAACTAAAGAAAAAAACATAAAATGCAATGACTGGGTGTCGAAGCGAGTTCCCTTATAGATCTATTCCCTTGCTTTTCTGAAAAAACGAGGTAAATAGTTGTTAATTTCTTTTAAAAAAAATAATAGTTGGCGCTCCCAGTACCTATTCCCTCGTTTTTCTATTATTCGAGGTGTTAGCTTCGTCATAAAAAGCGTTATTTGTTGTAGTGTTTGAACCATCAACAATGGTGGCCAAGGACCCTTTAAACATTACAGACACCTTCAACGATACATTTACAACCTTCCCTGACTAGCATCAGGGAGGTCAACCGGTTTATGTTCTTTACACAAGAACAATTTCTATCTTTTGCAGGAAGGATAACCTTATTAACTCGAACCTCAACAGTCTTCCTATCTTTATCCTATCATTCTGCAAATCTCTTGTGAAAGTTTAGAGAGCCATTGATAAAGTCAGGCTGTGTTTTCTTTGGGGTAGTTCGAAATTGAAGACAATGATCTATTGGATGAAATGGGATAATGTTTTAAAAAATAAGGAGTTGGGAGGCCATGAAACCAAAAGTATTGAAGAATTCAATTTGGGTCTTCTAACTAAATGGAAGTGGATAATTTTAGGTTAAGAGAAAGCTTTATGGAAGAGAGTATTAAAAGCAAGATATGCATGAGTTAAGCATTAACTATTGATGGAGCAAATCTGCAACCTTAAAAGATCTTCATCAAATTGGTGGAAGGACTTGTGCAACATTGAAGATTTAACTACTAACAAAGGTTTTTATTTTGTAGGATCAGTTAAATACAATCTTGGAGAGGGAACATTGGTCCCTTTTTGGTCTGCTAACTGGTATGAAAGTCCTTCTCTAGCTAGCTCCTTTCCTGATTTGTTCGATATCAGTCACTACAAAGAAGATTTTGTAGTTAATTTGGGTAGCTGGCATAATGGCAATTAGATTTGGGGAGATTTAGGTATCCCAAGGAAGCTATAGAAGTCTGTTGCAGACAAGATTTTGTGTTTGCAGAATCAGTTGTCTGACTTTCAAGTAGTTGTCAGAGCAGAAGATTATTTGCCATGGCGTGGAGTCAATAGTGATGTTTATTCTGCAAGAGAAGGTTACCAAAGTTTAATGTGTTCTAAAATTCAGGATAGGTTGGATCCGGACCACTGTCGTGCTTTCGGTTTGTTGGGGAGGACGCAAGCTCCGGCAAGGATTATATCCTTTGGTTGAAGGATCTTCTTAAAAAGGTTGGCAACGAAAGACCAATTGAAGAAAAGAGGTTTGTGCCTTTCTAACATTGATGAAAGTTGTGTTTTATGTTCTCAATTTGCAGAAGATTTGAACCATCTGCTTTTCGTCTGTCCGTTCTCCTCGAATGTTTGAGACTTGGTGGGAGTTTGGTTTGGTTGTTATGTTTCTTTTGCAGATACCTCGTGGAAGCATTTTGTATCCTGGTGTGGTTTATTAAACAGCCATGTAAGGGAAGTCAATATGGGTTTAATTTGGTTGTCGGTTGTTTGGAACCTTTGGAAGGTTAGGAATGATATTGTTTTAACAACTCTAAATATAATTTGAACGATATTATATGGAGTATTAAATTATTAATCTAAAAGTGGTCTTGCATAAGAGAAATTTCTTTCTCCAACTCTAATTTTTATGACTTTAGCATGGCTCCGTTTGCTTGTGTTGGTTGGAAATCTCATATTATGTATTTTGTTTTGTAAAGGGTAAAAATACTCCTTATACTCTATATTTTTTAGAAAATGAAATTAAAATTAAAATTTATTTGAACATTTTCGATTTCATAAATCTTTTCAGAAGACATGTAGTCTTGACATTTCTGGATTCATAAATTTAAAATTTATTTTAACACGTTTACTTAATTTAAGTTGTTCTCTTACTAGGAGTTAGTCCATCTAAATTGACATTTCTCACTTCATAACTACAAAGTTTGAATTTAACAAATTTACCTAAATTATTTGGACAAGAACTTGCTCTTTTCAGAGGAGACATTTCAATTTCGTAAAAGACATTTCAATATCATAAATACAAAGTTTGAATTTAACATATTTATTTATTTTTCCTTCTTTGAGAAGAGTTTGTCCATCATAAATGACATTTCCAATTTTATAAAAAAAATTTAAATTCAAAATATATAATCAAATTTTTATTGAAAGTTTATTTAATTAATTAAATCTTACATATTTTGAATTATATATATATATATATATATATATATATATATATATATATATATATATATATATATATATATATATATATATGTGTGTGTGTGTGTGTGTGTGTGTGTGTGTGTGTGTGTGTGTGTGTGTGTATAAAATAATTCTATTTTTAAAAAAGATGTCTTAACTTTAATTTAAATAATAATATGACATAAAGTCGATACACAAATTGTATGATAAAGTTGCAATAAATTTTAACATAACTAATTCAACATGTATTTACAAGTTAAAAATTCATAACTGGTTAGTAATTAGGCAAAAAAAACTATGGAAAAAAAGATGTTAAACCTCTCTTATCAAACATATTATATAAGTCAAATAAAACCTAATAATATAAGTCAAATAATACAAAACTTCACCTGCCTAACATATCGACACTCTAGTGGGGATTAAATGGGCTTGGCTCAAACAAACCTAATATTTGTGACAAAAGAAATCTCAAACTCTAATTAGTTATAACTAATAACTTTTTATTTAAATAGTCATAATCATGTGTCCCCTAACGGTGGGAATATGAAGCACATTACTCTTTTTTATTTAGATTAGACGTGTTTCAAAAGTCATACACGAGTTAATGTTTAACACTTGGAATGATATCTATCAGCTAATTAAAAGAAAGGTTAATTTATGTGGTTTAAAAGTAAATCTTTACTATTTTAAATAAAATTTAATTTTATTTATGTGGTTTAAAAGTAAATCTTTACTATTTTAAATAAAATATAATTTTATAAAAATAAGAGTTAAATATGTTTTTCGTCTTTATAAATAATGTTTTAGTCTTTATAAATTTCTTTTTTGAATAACGGTCTTTCTAAAATTTTTCATCCATACTTTTTGTCTTTATCGTCTATATTTAACGGATGTTGACGTGGCACGCCACATCACTTGAAGTCCACATCAGATTTGGGTAAAAAATGACATTAAATTGCGATTAAAATCAACTTTTAAAAAACACTAAAGTAAAATTATCCATTCCTGAAACTTAAATCAGGATCTGAATGTTGAAAGCTCATTAACATTCATACTCATTCATTTATAACAAAACCCAAAACCCTTTATTCATTAAACTTGATGTTATAAAACCTGGACCGATCATCGACCCGATCAAATTATTGGGTTATTGGGTTAGTGGTCGGACTAGTTTGTCACTTGTTAGACCACAGGACTTCTAATTTAGTTTATATAAATTAAAAAAAAAAATCATGAAATAAAATTCTTGACATAAATTTCATAACTATAAAATATATGAAAAAAGTCTATGAATTTATCCATGCAAAGTCAAATAACAATTTTAAATAAAATTCCAACTTTCAAACATAACATATATTTATAAATTAACAAAAGTAAGAAATATAATTGTACGATATAACACTGTCATAAATTAATAAACTAATAAAGAACATACACAAATATTATGCTCTATGTCATACCCCAAATTTTGACCACTAAGATTCCCATCATTGTGCAAATCATCATCACAATATGGATGAACTTTCATACTCATTAGTCTCCCCAAAGATGGGTGAGCATTCTCTACACTCAAAGAATTAGGGTTCCAAGCCCTCTCAGAGCATTTAGACAAATGATCAATCAAGGAATGACATGATCTTCAACTTGTCTAACCTCTCAAACATCCACAATGGATCAAGAGGACTCCCACATCAAGAATTAAGCACAAGAGTGCAACATTTCAAGTGGATCAAGCCTCAAGTTCATCTAATACAAAGTCAACTGACGCAGAAGGTCAAAGTTTGACTTTTGGTCAACTTTGAGCTTCACAAGCCATTACTCAAGAAAATATGATGGGTGATTTAATTTGATCAAATTTAAATCAAGAAATCATGCAAAATTGCAAAATTGATCAAATTGAAAGAAACTTAGAAATTTTTTCTAAGTTAAAATCATGTTCAAGTGCACAACTTTTCAAGGTTGTAACTATTGACCCAAGCATCCATTGGTTTTGCGTAAGGGCTACTTTTAAAGAGGGTATTTGATACTTCAACATTGTAGAAGGAATCAACTCAAAATATCATAAGGATTGAAAGATATAGGTGATCAAAGTTGGGAATTCTTAATGTCAGATGTTCCAACATTTCATAGGACATCATTAATATTTTTCCAGCAAGAATGTCCCAACTTCAAGGATGTTTTTCTCCATGATTCAAGTTGATTCAAGCCAAACCTTGAACATCAAAGTTGAAGTACGTCATCTCACCTTTCCAGAAAGTCCTAGAAAGCTCATTTATCATTCTCGAGCAGAAAGTTATGGTCTCTGTAAAAGGCATTGATAAAATAGAATTTTCATGACAGCTTTTAGGACAGATTTGACCACACAAGTTCAAGGTCATTTTTGACAACTTTACAAGTTTTATCTTCACAAACCTTGAACATCAAAGTTGAAGTACGTTATCTCAGCTTTCCAGAAAGTTATAGAACGTCCATTTATCACACTCGAGCAGGAAGTTATGGACTTTACAAGAAGGCTTGTTGCAACTGTTTTTTAGGACAGATTTTGTGCACGTTTTCTTGTGCCACACAATTTTCAAGCTTTGTCACCATGCAAGACAAGCATCAAAGATGCAATTCACTTCAATTCAAAATATCATAGTGGATTAAAAGATACAAGTGATTAAAGTTTGGAATTATTAATGTTCAAAGTTGTCAAATGTTCCAACATTTCATAGGACATCATTAATATTTTTCCCGCAAGAATGTCCCAACTTCAAGGATGTTTTTCTCCATGATCCAAATTGAACCAAGTCTAGGGTCAAACATCAAAGTTGAGGTATGTCATCTCAGCTTTCCATAGAGTCATGGAACAGCCATTTATCATTCTTGAGCAAGAAGTTATGGATTTTATAACAAGGCTTGCTGCAACTGCTTTTTAAGACATGTTTCAGGACAGATTTGCACATTTTTTGTGCCACACGAATTTCCAAGCCTTGTCATCATTTTGGACACATATGAGGATCAAATCCAAGGGGGATGATCTGATCCATAAGCCCCCCAAGTCCAAGATTTCACAAGTAGCATGCCAAACCTAAAAAACCCTAAAAGAGGGACAAGACTCCAATTTTGGTGTGGAGCATTTAATGGATGCTTAGAGGTGGCATGAACTGAGCTTCCTCTAACTGAATTCAGTTAAGATTCCTCCAATAACTAGGGAACCAGCAGCCTGTGCCCTAACCTCTAGTCAATGGCTAGAGGAGACTTGGATTTTCATTGGCCAACATTGAACAAACCTCTGCTGCAGCCACCATTCACTATTGCTACCAAAACAAGCTTGCTCTACTATAAATAGAGCTCATTTGTGCTCAGTTTGAGTACACCAAAGCCATCAAACATATGCTTTCCTCAAAATCACTTCTTTCACTCCAAAATGCCTTCTTTAGTAAGGTAATTCTGAGTTTTTGAGTTAGAGAGCATTTCCATCACATCTCATGATCCTAACACCTCATAAACATCATATGTAGGTGATCCAAACTATCACTAGTGACCTGTAACACCAAGATCACAAAGTCACCTCTCAAAACCTCAAAATTGGACTTTTGTGCATTTTTCAAGCCATGTCTTGATTCAGTCACTTTCCAAACTAGATAAAACCTCAAACACACTCCAAATATCATCCTTGAACTATCCCAAATGGTTCCCAACATCTGGAACTCCATTTGAGAGAGTTGTCACTTTGGCCATTTTAACCCCTTTTGCAAGAAAGGGCCAGTTTTTTTTTTTTGCAGGTTCCAGCTGATTCCAACCATACTAAAAGTTTCTAAGAGGTCATTTGAGGGTGTCCAAAGCATTAAATCATTTCTGGAACAAAGCACTTGGTAGGTTGCACAAAATCTCCAAAAAAGAGGTAAAATTCACAACTTGAATTCTTTAAATCATGCTTTCCTTTGATGTCCACATACATGCATCATATTGAACAATTCTTGAAGCAAAAATGTAGTCCTTAATGTGTATGTTATGATCCTCCTACTGTTTGCACTTTAACATGTTCATATGTGGAGTTTATGTTGTTTTAAACTTAAGATGCAGATCTGGTTTTTTGCCTTGTGTGTGTTGTACATTAAGTTTCAGTATGTATGAGTGATACCATTGGATTCCTTGTGAAAAATTGGTCAAGATAGGTTCTTACGGATTTTAATTTCGTTAAAAATTGAGAGAGTTATGAATGTTTGAAGTTTGATAAAAAGATGTTGAAACTAAAGTTTCAGTTCTGGTTTTTTAAGATGTCGAATGTGATATTGTGACATCTTCCCTTTTTCTCTTATCTTCAAAACTCATGAAAGATGTCGAATGTGATGTTGTGACATCTTTCCTCTTTTTCTTAGTTTATCTTCAAAACTCAACCAATTCTTTTACATAGCAAAAATCATCATTTTCCAATTATGTTTTACACACTTCTTATTCATACTCCATAATATTTTAATCCACAAAAAATCACAAAAAAATATTATTATTTGATATATTTTTAATATATTCAAAAATATTCTTTTAAATTGTTTTAAATGCTTTTAAAATGATTTCTTTTTCTTGATTTTTTAAAACCAAAATGATTTTAAATATTCATGTGGATAAAATACTTTTTCATAAACCTTAATCACTGTTTATAACATGATTAATGATTTTATTTGATATTTTTATCATTTTTTACTTGATTTTTCTTTGAAAAATGCCCTTTAAAAAAATGAAATTGGGGTTTCTTTGATTTTCACCCTTACAAATCATTTTCAAAAACTCTTTGGGCCTCTAATAGAGTATAAGACCCAATCCTTTGTAAATACAAACCTATTTTGGGCCTCACTTATTGTATAAGTCCTGTTGTATTTCAAAATTTCGGCGCGATTATCGGTCATTCAAAACTATCTGGGCCTCTCTTCGAGCTATAAGACCCATTCAAAAATCATTTTTGGGCCTCTATTAAAGTGTAAGACCCAATCCCCTTTTAACCAAAACAAATTTGGGCCTCAAATTGTATAAGTCCCTCCGTGTTAAAAGAAAATCTCGGCGCAATCGCCATTTCAAAACAAAAAACATCTGGGCCTACCCTCGTGTTATAAGCCCCATTCTTTTTAAACTCTTTGGACCTCTTGAGAGAGTGTAAGACCCATTCCTTTGTACAGAAAACCTTTTTGGGTCTCAGCCACTTGTATAAGTCCCTGTACAAAACGATAGTGCGATCACTGATAAAACCCTGGGCCTCTCCTTGAGCTATAAGCCCCAATTTTCCTTTCAAAGCACTTTCTCCTTTGATTTTGAAATATATTGTTGTTTTCAATCTTTCTTTGTTGAACAACTAACCAAACAACATGGAAGCTCTACAACCGAGTAAGTGTTTATATGCTTTCATTTATCGCTTTCATATACATATAACTGTATTGTGGGGCTGTTTCGCTGTAAGTCTTCTTTCGTAAACTCATATCGACTGTGTAATAATAGTATAGATATTTAGAGTTTCCCCAGCAACTACGTCTAGCACTAGGTAAAGCCGTTTCGATCATTCTTAGAAATAGACAATATTAGATCCCCCATAGGAGCACCAGATACAGTCTTCTCTTTGGCTGTCCTCCTTAGGAATTGTCAAGAAACTCTACTCCCTAGAGATGATCACTTCTCCGTGAATTGCATCCCTTGAGTTTCTTTTAAATTCTTGAACTTTCCTGGCTTAATCTATTCTTTGTGAATAGCCTGTCTTGAACTTCTCGGGGTTCGGGGACCCACAGGCTTCTTAAAAGCATCCCCGCCTCCTCTTGGGCGTTGTACAAGGTCCCGTCGGCTTCTTAGAAGTATTCACAGCCTCCTCTTAGGCTTCGTATAAATGATTTCTTCCTCCGGGAATGATAGCCTCCTCTTGGGCTTCGTAAAAATTGTCCCTCGGCTTCTTAAAAATTTCCAGCCTCCTCTTGGGCTTCGTACAAATTGTCCCGACGACCTCCTAGAGGTATAGGAATAGAAATTAGTCATCTTAATAGAACAGTCTTTCAAAGAGTCTAGATCTTTCTACCGTGAACGTACTACAACTGTTTCTTTAAGCATAGTACAAAAGATAAAACTCTAGACTTGGACAGTCTAATTTCCTTGAGTCTCAAAGACATTCTCAAGTCCCTTTCAAAAATAGGAAGACACCCGCAGACTTGGACAGTCTCAAATACCCTTTGGATTCCCCGTTTCCTTAAAGAACAGGAAACAATCCCGATTCTCAGATCAAATCCATGAGTGCAACATTACTCATATAAGAACTGATTTTCTCTTAACCAACATACTGGACCTGTCACTCAACTGAAACAGTAACCTTTTAGCCTCCATCTCGGGCTTCGTACGAGATACAAAATCACTCTCTTGCTGAGTATAAAGACTCTCTTGTTGAGTCAAACCTTTTAGCCTCCATCTCGGGCTTCGTACGAGATACAAAGACTCTCTTGTTGAGTCAAAACCTTTAGCCTCCATCTCGGGCTTCGTACGAGATACAAAGACTCTCTTGTTGAGTCAAACCTTGTAGCCTCCATCTCGGGCTTCGTACGAGATACAAAGTCTCTCTTGTTGAGTCAAAACCTTTTAGCCTCCATCTCGGGCTTCGTACGAGATACAAAAACACTCTCTTGTTGAGTATAAAAGGCTCTCTCATTGAGCCAATCTCCCTTTTAGCCTCCATCTCGGGCTTCGTACGAGATACAAAATCACTCTCTTGTTGAGTATAAAAGACTCTCTTGTTGAGTCAATCACCTTTTAGCCTCCATCTCGGGCTTCGTACGAGATACAAAATCACTCTCTTGTTGAGTATAAAAGATTCTCTTAGTGAGTCACCATCTTTAGCCTCCATCTCGGGCTTCGTACGAGATACAAAAACACTCTCTTGTTGAGTATAAAAGATTTTCCTGTTGAGTCAACCCTTTTAGCCTCTCTCTCGGGCTTCGTACGAGACACATAAAAACTCCCTCTTGTTGGGCCTATAGCCTCCTCTTAGGCTTTGTATAATAAAATCCAGGTTGAGCCAATCAACCTTTTAGCATCAAAGATGTGCCTCGTTTACATCGTATAAACATCAACAACTCCTTCCCCTTCATCTAATCGCTGTAAGTGGCAAGCCTCTGGATTATTTACATCCATGCCACTATCCCTCTTTTAGCATGAAAAATTCCTAAGGAAAGATAGCATTGCTCTACACTGAGTTAAAGTCTTCTCCTTCAGGTTGGAACCCCCCTTATAAAGGCAATTATGGCATTGCCGGATTCACATATCCCGGTTAAAGTAATTCTCCTTTATAAACAGTTGTGACAAACAGACCCTCTTTAGAGATGACAAATTCTCTCTAAAGACAACACCTTTTAGCTTCACATCTTGGGCTTCGAACAAGATACAAATAGACCCTTCAGCTTCACATCTCGGGCTTTGAACAAGATACAAACCACCTTCAGCTTCACATCTTGGGCTTTGAACAAGATATAGATCACCTTTCGCTTCACGTCTTGGGCTTCAAACAAGACACCAAAACACCATTTCCTCCCATAGAATAGGAGGAACTACGATCACTCTGATTTCCCTGTTTTGGTAAAAGGGAATACGTAGGCATAAGATTGAAAGAAAAAATCTTAGCGAGCATACTAATCCAAAACCCAAATCCCGTACCTTCACATATCGATCGAAAAACATCAGTCTTAAACTCCCACCAATCGCCCGGGCACTATTTTAACAAAATAACCTAAGGGAGACCCACAATATTTGTAGCATCTGTAAACCAACAGTCATCTGTTCAAACTCAGTTTGCAAGCAGGGTTAATTGGAGACATCTATTTCCCTTCCTTCATCAGCTTCAATAGGATAAAAAATGAATCGAACTGTAGTACCAAAGCGATAGTGCTTCACAACCACGTCCAAAATCGCTCGCTACAGAAAAATGGCGACTTCACTGGGGAAGTGTCTTTAGGATCTATCTCACCTTAGTCATCATTCGTCACCATTTTCCACAGAAAAATGGCGACTCCACTGGGGACAACGAGATCTTGTTCTCTTCCCATCTCTTAGGTGGAAACCTTAAAAAAGTTCCACAGAAAAATGGCACCCACCGTGGGGCCGATTTGACTTTCTTTGGGATTTCACTGGGATAGGACTTTTTGTTGACTTCACTAGGATCTTAGGTCAAAACCCTTTAAAGCTAGGAAGGTACCACAAAATGGCGACTCCGCCGGGGAGCCATTTTTGTCAGCAACATAGGATTCATAGCTCTTTAAAGTCTAGGACTTTAGGACGAATATATATATTGCTTTTCCTAATTGATATACGTGTTTATTTTTCTGCTAATGGGAATGCGTGTGATGTCTCATGTGGAAAGATTGAGTATACACATAGGAAAATCACCTTTTTTTGTAGTGCGGAAGCTATCGGGAATAGCTGTTACGCGATAAACTACCCTCTTCTGAGGTTTCTTTGATGGACATCACCTAGCACGGTTCCCGACCCGCTGGTGTTCTCAAGAATCAATGATTTTGAGTGACAGGTACAAAAAATCACCCGTAGAAAACCTTTGGGGGGGGGGGTAGAGCCTTGACTTCATGACACCGACCCTTTGACCCCATGTTTTTCCTATGTTTTTTGTGTGCTGCATTCATGCATTCATCTAAAAAACATTAAAACAAAAAATTTTCTCCTCTAGTCTCTCTTTTTTCAAATTAAACTAAGACAATGATTGCAAATGTCAGAGAGAAAAAGATTGCGCTAATGGATTTCGGTAGAAGGAGAACTCATAAGTATACCTTCAAGGTTCCAAAACTAGAGGATTTGAGAAGTTTAGCGAGGATGATCACTAACCCTGAAGCTTTCAGAGCCAAATACGGAGGCCTGCTACCTCTGTTAAGAGTCCATGTGATTGAAGGAATCATGGAAGCACTCATTCAGTTTTACGATCCAGTTTATCACTGTTTCACATTTCCGGATTACCAGCTTACACCAACGCTGGAGGAGTATTCTCACTTGACCGATTTACACATTACTGATCGAGCTCTATTTTCTGGACTGGAAGAAATTCCAAAGGATCAGACCATTGCAAGACCAATTTATTTGGATATGTCGGAAGTCAAGACTCACCTGACCACTAAGGGTGGCATCCAAGGTTTGCCAGCCCAATTCCTGATAAAGAAGGCCTTGTACTTTTCCAATATAGGGAACGTGACTGCTTTTGGAAGCATTTTTGCTTTGCTCACCTACGGGTTATTTTTGTTTCCCAACATTAATAACTTTGTAGATATCAATGCCATTAAGGTTTTTCTCATTGGAAACCCTGTGCCAACTTTGCTTGCGGACGCGTATCATTCTGTACACTTAGGGAATTTGTACAGAGGAGAAATGATCACGTGCTTTGTACCCCTACTATATAAATGGTTTATCTCCCATTTGCCCAAGTCTGCTGCATTTTGGGATCATAAGAGTGCCTTACGTTGGTCGCAGAAAATCATGTCTCTCACCAACTCTGACATAGATTGGTGCAATAGGATTTATGACAGGATCATGATAATTGACCGTTGTGGAAACTTCCCCAACGTACCCCTCATAGGAACTAAAGGAGGAATCAACTACCATCCAGTATTGGCTCGTCGTCAATTTGGATACCCGATGAGGTATGTCCCGCGGAATGCTCATCTGGAAGGTCTTTTCTTCAAAGAAGAAGAAAATGACAGAGCACTAAAGATGGAAATAGTGTACGCTTGGAAACATGTTCACAAGAAAGGATGGGAGTCTCTAGGAAAAATGGATTGTGTCTCGGTGGAGCCTTATCTCCACTGGGTACAAACTAGAGCTCTCAATCTAAAGATGCCTTATCCTCGTCATGAAGTTCTTCCGCTAAGGGAATCTGTCATGTACTTCATGACTGAAACGGAAAAACTTCAGGTTACTCTCAACAAAGTTCAACGGGAGAGGAGGTCTTGGAAGAACAAGTACCGCACCCTCAATGTGGAGTGCATCAAAATACATCAATTACTGAAGGATAAAGATGCCCTTATTGAAATTTTGGAGCAGCATGTTGTGGATAATCAGGATGACCAAAGGAATTTGCTCGCTCCTTTCACCTGGAAAAGGAATGACAACCCGACAACGGCCCAAGAGCCCCGGTCCAAGAAAAGGAAAGTACCAGAATCAGCACCCGGATTCTCCTCAGAGAGGACTCGAGACCCATTAGCTTAGGTTTCTGTTTCCGCACCTTGTAATTTACTGTATTTCCATTTCCGAAATCCTTTGAATTTTAATAAAACGGGTTTTCCCCACTGTTTGATATTTGCAATCTAATTGTCAAAGTTTATTTTGATTAAACAAAAAAAACAATTAATATAATCATTGCATTCATCATTCTCCCGTAACGTATTCTTCTTGCCTACGAATCTCACGTTTGTGTCTCGGTTCTAGAGTCAAACTGTCTCATTCGTACAATACGCGGGCCAATCGTCAGAAAAAGATGGATGATCTCGAGGAAGAGAACAGAGAGTTGAAAGAAGAGATCGATGCTCTAAGAGAGGATATGAGAAAGCTTCGTAACGACATGCTAGCCATGGCAGAAGCTTAATAACAAAGAACTGTGATCTCAGAGATCACCTCAACACCCATAGTGGAAAAGTATGATCCTAGGTATCAAATGCCGAAAGATCGTCCTTGGGGCATGCCTGTTAATTATATCCCGGAAGGATATGTTCCGCCGATCACTGAAGATCAGGGAATCACAACAGAAGCCGCTGGGACTGAAGGTTACAAATTTCGGGAAAGCGAGGATGCTAGAGGCATACTGAGGACTCCTGAAGGTTACAAACTTCGGGAAACGCCAAGATTTGCTGCCCTAGTCACGGTACCACCCCCTGTGGTGCACACTGTCCCAGAAGGACAGATTCCGCAGATACCTTCTGGTGGAAACGACAACATGTTCGAAAGAATGAATGAGTTCCAGGAATAGTTCCTGGGAATGCAGAAAGAACTGCAGGCCCTTTGTGGTCAGGATTTATTTGGAAAGGACGCCGCAGACCTCTGCTTGGTCCCCAATGTGAAAGTTTCGCACAAATTCCAAGTGCCCGACTTTGAAAAATACAAGGGTAACTCTTGCCCTCAAAGTCACTTGGTGATGTACGCTCAGCGAATGTCGGCTCAGAGAGAAAATCAGGACCTATTGATTCACTACTTTCAGGATAGTTTAACCGGTGCCGCATTAAAATGGTACATGGGTTTAAACCGCGCCACGATCAGCACTTTCAGAGATCTTGGCACTGCCTTCGTCCAACAGTACAAATATAATTTGGACATGGCACCCGACAGAGATCAACTCAGATCAATGTCACAAAAGGACAAGGAAACCTTTAAGGAATACGCTCAGAGATGGTGTGAAATTGCCGCTCAAATTTGTCCACCTCTTGAGGAAAAAGAGATGACAAAGATCTTCTTAAAGACCTTAAGCTCGTTTTATTACGACAGAATGGTTGCCAGTGCACCCAGTGACTTCACCGAGATGGTCGGTATGGGAGTTCGTCTTGAGGAAGCCGTCCGGGAAGGACGTTTAGTAAAAGACGCTGGATCATCAAGTAGTGTAAAACGATACGGTAGTGCTCTCCCTAAGAAAAAAGAGCAGGATATTGGGAATATCTCTCTCAGAAAGCAAAGGCGACGTTATCAACCAGTAGCGGCTGTGACTCCTGCTATCAACCTTGCGCATATTTCTACATATCAACCTCAGGTTGCGCAGAGCCAACCTAATCAACAGCAGTTTCAGCAAAGGACACAACAACCTCTTCAGCAGGCTCGTCCTCCATACAATAACAACCACACAACGCGGCCACCAGGATTTGATCCTATACCCGTATCGTACGCGGAACTATTTCCGTTACTACTGGCTAAGGGGCACATCCAGACTAAGTCTCCTCTTACAGTACCAGAAAATCCGCCTTTTTGGTTCAAAGCGGATCAGACTTGCCCTTACCATCAAGGAGGACCAGGGCATAACATAGAGAACTGTCTCAATTTCAAATCCGACATGCAAAAGATTGTTAGGAGCGAGGTCTTATCTTTCAAGGATACAAATCCCAATGTTCTCACGAACCCCCTGCCTCAACACGAGAAAGCTACAGTCAACCTGATAGAGGAAGAGTCTAACAATGTTTATCAAATTCATTATGTACTCTTGTTAAGGACCAATCTGGTCAAGATTCATTGTAGACAGAGTGGGTATGGCCACGTGCCACCTCATAATTATCACCAGTGTGATATCTGCTCTAAAAACAATCAAGGATGTTCTATGGTGCAATCAACTCTACAGGAACAGATGGATCTCAGATGGATCCAAAAGCACCGAGTTCATGGAGTTAACATGGTCTATACGAATTCCAACGTCATTCAAAACCACTACATCTGTGTGATGAATGTCAACTTGGTGGCAATGCACTCAAGGCAAAGCCGGTATCATAATCTGCCGCGTCACGATTATAATTCCTGTCTGACTTGCTCGGTAAACAAACAGGGATGCTCTTTTGTACAAGAGGCCCTCCAGCGTCAGATAGATCTTGGATGGATCCAAGACTACCATGATAGGAATCATTATTAAATCAACATGGTTCAAATCTTCGATATTCGCTTGATGAATACCAGCCTGGTGGAGTTACATGCTAAACAGGTCCGGCTCGGGTTCTTGGTATCACATGATTATCAGAACTGTAAAGCGAGTTGCGAAAATGATCTGGGTTGTGCCCTTATCCAGGAAACACTTCAGCACTTGTTGAACCACTGGTGGCTTCCAATCTATATGGATGAAGACACCCAGTAAATTAGTATCACTAACGGGAATCCTACAAGATATCAAAGTCAGGATGTTCGGTCGATGGAAACAGACCTAGTAAAGCTACACTATATTTAAAGAGGACGTGGCCAGGTGCCACTACACAACTATGAGTGGTGTGGAGTTTGCTCAGTGAATAATCAAGGATGCTACCTCGTTCGAGCAGCCCTTCAAAGTCAGTTGGACTGCAAAGAGATTCAACCATGGTCAAGTTCTGGATCAGTCAACTATCTCGCTGATCAAATCGAGGACGTTGTCGTAATCTCCGATCATCAGAGGGCTAGGGATGTTTGTGCCATCATCCCTCTACTTGACGAATCGAGAGTTCCTAACCAGGAATAGATCAAAATTACTTATGATGGTCAGAAAAATCAGAAGGCTCCCATAGTCATCTATCTACCAGGACCACTACCGTATGAATCAACTAAGGCTATCCCTTACAAATACGGTGCAATAACAGTCGAGAATGGAAAGGAAATTCCATTACCCTCCGTCGTGAATATTGCAGACATCAGACGAGTAACACGGAGTGGTAGAATCTTTAACCGAGGGGTTGGAGAACCTATCAAAGAAAAGGAACCTCAGACAGAAGTTCCCAATCCACCAGTCGGTCAATCCAGTAATCCCGACCTTTCAAAGAACAACGATGAGATGCTGAAGCTCATCCAAAGGAGTGAATACAACATTGTTGATTAACTATTAAAACTCCTTCAAAGATCTCGGTATTATCACTGTTACTCAGTTCAGAAGCGCACAGGGAGGCTCTACAGAAAGTCTTGGAGCAAGCCTTTGTGGAACAGGATGTAACAATCAGACAGTTCGATAGCATTGTCTCTAACATCACTTCCTGCAATAACTTGAGATTTAGAGATGAGGAATTACCTGAAGAGGGTCTCCGTCATAACATGGCGCTCAATATTACAGTCAACTGCTAGGACAATGCTTTAGCCAGCGTACTGGTAGACACAGGGTCAGCCCTGAATGTTATGGCGAAGTCCACTTTGATGCAATTATCATTCAAAGGCCCTCCGATGAGAACTAGCGATGTCGTCGTCAAAGCATTTGACGGATCTTGAAAAACGGTTATCGGCGAAGTTGATCTTCCCATAACTATTGGTCCTCACACTTTCCAAGTCATTTTCCAGGTCATGGACATCCAGGCAACGTACAGTTGTTTATTAGGAAGACCTTGGATACATCAGGCTGGGGCGGTCACCTCGACCCTCCACCAAAAGCTAAAGTTCGTTCAGAACGGTCAAATCCTCACGGTCTGTGGGGAACAGGCTTTGCTCGTAAACAATTTATCATCAGCCACTTATGTGGAACTAGAAGGGATAATCGGAACTCAGTTCCAAGCGCTTTCGCTACACAGAGGCGGTCAATCCGAATGAGGAACCTCGATTTTCTCATACAAAGATGCTATCAAAGCGGTCGAAAGTACCAATACAACAGGATGGGGACAGCTTGTCATTCCTACTGACAATAAAGCAAAGAAGGGTCTTGGTTTTTCTGCAACCTGTACTTAGATAGCTGCCAGCGATGAAAGTCTTCATCCCATTCAAAATGTCTTCTGCAGTGGAGGTTTCCTTCAACCAACGACTCAAGAAGTACACACTATCAATGAGGAGGATCCCTCTGACATAGATGTGGAATGGAAGTCCTACCTCAACGAGGACGGTTATATGTCTCAGGAAGAGGTGCCTACGCCATTTTTCTATCCTGCACAGAGTCCGAGATTTATACCAAGGTCAGACGTCGAAATGATATACAGAGATTGTGATCCGGAAGGATGTCGTGCTCCACCAAACTCATTAGAGGAAAACACTCTGATGAAGGACAGCTTTGACCACGACTACTATGGCCCGATGGATGGTCTGCCAATGTGGCAGCCTTACCCAGGAGACTTAGGGCAAGAGAGTCAGTCGAACAATAAAAATCAGCTGAGCATCATTAAAAAGAATGCCTGCGTCCCCACCATGTCATGGGATCAACACTCAGGTCATTCCGAAAATATCTCGTTGTCGCTCCCGGGATTTTCATCCTAGTACAAACGCGAAAGTGGCACCGAACAGAGTCGCCAGCAATGTGTATTTATCCCAAGAGAGGGAAAGGAAACACCGCGTAAACCTGAAGAGAAGGAAAGAGCATGGTCTCGCGACCAAGAGAAATGGGTTCGGGAGTCGGTTACGCGAGAGGAAGGTATTAGCACCCCCACGCGTCCATCGTACCCGATGGGATCCACGCTTGCTGTTTCGATCAAAGGGTGTAAAGAAAGGATACTGGAAAAGGAACTAAAAGAAAGAAATGGAAAGAAAAAGGAACAAATGTAGGGAAAATAAAAGAAGTGCTCGAATGGGCCCTACCCCACTGCCTACGTATCTCATCGGGACCATGAGAATCAGAGCGACGTAGTTCCCCTCACTAGGGATGAATTGTTTGTGTTTTTTAAGGAACGGATAACGTTCTAGCTCAGGTGTTGCAGGCTCGCTGGTCCGAGTGCGTTACCATCTTGCAAGAGAACGAGTAGAAGCGCGTTCGTGCGTTGAGAGTGAATGAGGTGAGAAAAGAATTCCCGAAGGAAAGACGTTATTGTTTGTTTTTGTCTTTTAAGAGTTTTTTCATTTGTTTGCATATGATAGTGTATCTGAATCTTAGTTATTGGAATGTGTACTTTCTCACATTCCAAGATGGAATGGGTAAGAAAGCACACTAAGGGTGAAGAAGACCCTCACACTTAGTTCCAATTGTCAAGGTTCAAACACACTAGCATACTTGTGTTTATTAAGTGTTTTGTTGATTAAGAAATGAAGAAGTGTTTTTCTTTGTACCTTCAACAAGTATTGCATTTAAGTCCCTCATACAAGATCAAATGTTTAACACATTGACCCAAGATGGGCTATATGCTACACATTCTAAGATTACAAGAGAAGACCCCTTATAATCTTTTCTTTATATGAAAGGCCTAAATGCAATAAATGCCTACCTTTATTATATGTTTTGAATTTTCTTTGAGATGAGAAAAGAGACTCAAGGGAGGATAAAGGTAAAAATCTATATGGACTAAGACTCAATCCTAATTGAAGATTAAAGGGAGTGATCCTAAAGGTTTGTGAGGTTTCAACCTAAAATCTAAAGAAAGAATGAATTAAACAATTCACTTCCAAAGTAGAAGATGAATTGTAATTCAAAAGGGAAAGTAATGAATTATTGAAAGAAAGCACATAAGTGCTTAACAAAACATGGAATTGTAAAAGAGAAAGGATAGAAGTTGAATGTGGGTTCCTTATCCACACTCAATTGAAACTTACCAAAGCCCCTACATGGTTAGCACAATCACTTACAAGTAAAGTAAGAAGGTATAATGAACAAATCAAATTCAAACAAGTTGACAAACAAAGTAAAATGAGATTAAATGCTATACATGCTTCCAAGTCAGAATGTAACTCATATTTACACAACCTAATGTTATCCTAAATGAGCATACCAAACCATGCAAACAAAATCTCAATCCAACAAGAAGCAAAGAAGGAAAGGGGAAGTGATGTGAATGTGGTTCATACTTGTGAAACAAGTGACTTAAGGTGCAAGATAAACATCAAACATGCAAAGATGAAACCCAAATGTCACAATCAGAAGTCAATTAACATGCTATACATCCTCAAACAAAACCACAACTCATGGCACAAGTGCCTTCATGATCAAGCAAACCAAACATGAGGCATACATTCACAAAATGAACAAGTTAAACTTCATGCTTCAAACAAATAGCAAACATGCTCCAACAATTATGACTTTCACCAATCAAACACCTTAAACCCATGCCATTAACATATCAAGTCCACAAGCAATGAATCAGAACCAAAGTCACTCAACAATTAGGTCAAAGTCTCATGGAAGTTTCATGCATTCATGCTCAAAGCAACACATCAAAAGTCATCCAAAAAAGACTTAAAAATCATCTCATAAATCTCAAACATACCTCAACATATTGTGACCACAATGCAAAAAGAAAGGCATCAAAATCATTTTTTATGATCAAGAACAAAAATGCACAAAATCATATGTCACATTAAGTATGCATGCAAATGGAAATTCAAAAGAAATAATGGAACAGGGGCAAAATGGTCATAAAATCAGAAAATAAAATCATAGAAAATTTCCTAAATGTTTTAAGAATACACATGAATTTTTGTAGAATTTTCCAATATGTTTTGATATTTTTAAAAATTAGAAATCAAACGTGTAGAAAGAAATAAAAAATGAAAAATGAATGCAAAATGCAAGGGGGTGCAAACATAGCAATTAGACAGTGTAAATGCATTGGGCTTCAAAACAGGAGGGTGCAAATATCAATCTGGATAAGTCCAAGTCTGCGCGCCAAACACAATAACAAAAATGCGCCTGCAGTCAACAATCTTGACCCACTCACAACCATTAGATCAATTCAAAGTCAAGTCAAAGTCAAAGTACACAGAATCAATGCACGTGCGTGAGGACACACACTCACTACCATGCACTACACCACACCACGCTTAAGTGACTTCAGAATTTTGGCACATGACATGCACATGTCTTTTAATGCGTTGGCACGTTCTCAGTCACACGATCAAAAAAAATGGACGAACGAGATTAAAACGCACACAAACCCTAGTATCAACTCACCGGCCGGAGAGGGACCTCCGGTCACCTTCTCCGGCCACTCTCCGGCGCTGCAACCAACCAAACAATCCAGAAATTTATGCAATGCACATCAAAATGTTCAGGAAGTCACGTAGAGCATGAATCTAGGATTAGTTTTCATAAACAACACACAAACAGAGAGAATCGAAGCAATGAAATTAGCCCTAGGTTTTGGATCTAAGCTTCTAAGAAGCTCTATCAACTAGCCAGATGGAGGAGTGCTCTTAGTGAGCTCAAATCATCACAACACGAGCTAGACAGAATGTAAATCGTGCCAAGAAAGTTTAGGATATTGAAACCTGAAAATGTAGGAAACTGTAGTTGAAAGAGAACCAGAGAAATGTGCTTCCTCTTTGATCTTCAACTGGCCAAATAAAGGCTCACAAATCCTTGCAAATGTTGATGAAATTCAATATGCAGTGGAAGACACTTCAATCTCTTCAATGCTACCAAGCTTCAATGTGTTCCAATGCTGTGTGATGTTGAGGCTTGAAGATGGATTCAGATGTAGATGATGATGAAATCGTGTGAGAGGAAGAGAAGCTTCAGAGAGAGAGAGCTTGCGAATTTCAGAGGAAAAATGAGAATGAAGTGTAGTTGAGTGAGAGTGTGAAAATGAAGTTGAAAACTGAATTGTGAAGTGAAGTTTGAATTTATATCATGAATTAACCATGGTTTAGTGAGTTGGTTAATTGAGTTGAGTGGGTTAAACTGAGTCATCCCTAACTAACTGAGTCAAGTTAGTTAGGGAGAGCAGTGCTATGGTGAAGATGGCTCATGGTGAGATATGGTGGGAGCCAGGAGAAAGTGAATTGGCACGGCTTTTGTAGGTGAAACTTGCTCAGCAAGTTGTTCTTTCTATTTTTATGTAATGCACGTGCTCATGTGCATGGACATGTGATGAATGTTTGGTTAAATGAAGAAAGAGTTGGAGAGTGAGCAATGCACGGGCAAACTGAGACCACAACAACAACATTCATTTTTCTGGTTTTTTTGTGACAGTTTGGAAATAATGCAAACATGGATGTTTAATGGTGATTTTCTCTTGGCATTGTGGATGATCTAATGAGTTCTTGGAGACGTTGGAAAGAGGGGATGTAATAGGACAACTTTGATATGAAAATTGAATTGAAATGGGGTTTGGAGTAAGTTGCAAAATGACTTATAACACATAAGCTTGAGACTGGTATGAGGGCGTGGCAAAGGTTGGTTGACAAGGTAACATGGCACCTAGGTTCTCAGCATGATCATAGCACATTGGACTCAACATAACTTCTTGACCTTTGATCAAATGAAAAAAACATGAACACCAATCTTAAAGATCTCACATAGAGGAACAACTTTCATGTTGAAAGATTTTTCATTTGAGGCCTTTAACCATGAGAAAAATGAGTGGACATTAGGCCCACCACATGTTTGTTAAAATGACCGCGCGCGTGCCCTGAAAATCTTGGTCATGACCTAGTTTTGAACCTACTTTGCTCAAACTTTGATCAATCATATCTCACTCAATTTTTATCCAATGGAGATGTTCCACACATGGATTTGAAGCTTAAAACAAGATCTTTCATTGAGGCAGAGTGGATTTTTCATTTGGTGCTCCAAATTTAAATGGCCTTGGTTCAAATTCTGATGCAAAATGGCCAAAACTTGCTATTTTTAGTAACCCTTCTTCATCCAAAAATGGCAACTTTCTACACCTTGAATTTTTCATGATTCCTTTGGAATTTCTTGACCAAATTTTGTACATTGGACACATGTAACATGAATTTTATGAATTTGGCCTCAAAAAGTCAAGAGTTGACTTTTTCCTCTGATTATTTGACTTTGCCCCAATTTCCTGATTTTTGATCTTTCTTCCAATTGAACCACCTCCAAAACCAATTGAGATGCAATTTTCCACATACATACACTTAGGGACATATGGAATACCATGACATCAAGTTTTGTCCAAAAAATCAAAGATACCCTGATTTAATTGGAAACCCTAATCTTGACCCCCTCTGGTTAGGAGGAAAAAATGCAGTCTTCAATTTCAAATTCCTCAGAGTATGTTGTGTATCCCTTTAAAGGATGATGGGATATGCCACTTGAGGATGATTTTGAATCAATGAGCTATCTCTTTTGAGGATTTTCCTTCAATTTTTGAACCTCTTGCATGATGAAAGATGTATTGCTTCAATCTCCCATTGGATTTCACTTTCTTGAGATTGTGGATGATCAATTGAGGTAGTATGAGACATGAGAGACCTCTTGGCTTGCCTTGAGACCACTTATTTGACCCCTTGGTGTTTTGAATGATCCTTTGATTGTCCACCTTCCACCTGATCACATGCCCTGATGGTAAGAAGGATGCCATGCTTCATTTTTCTATGTTAAATGCAATGCAATGCTAATGAGATGGATATGATATGATAAATGATAATGCCATGCTATGATGCCAAAAGGGAAGAGCAAATTTTGGGGTATTACAGCTGCCCCTATTCAAACGCTGTAGACCTGAATGCCTGAAAGCGATTGCTTTCAGACTTTCAAGGTATATAGTGATTGAATACCAAATATAACCAAAAATTTGCTCTGGATGATGAAGAAGAAAAGGGATATAAACCCAACAAGACTGCTGGATTGAATCTTCGACGAAACGTCGGAGAGATCTGTCTTTTGAACGATGCCAGACGACTACTGGCTTGCCACGCTACTGGTGGACTTTAATACTGTCTTTTAAACGACGCCAGACGACTACTGGCTTGCCACGCTACTGGTGGACTTTAATAATGTCTTTTTGAACGACGCCAGACGACTACTGGCTTGCCACACTACTGGTGGACTTTAATAATGTCTTTTATGCAATTCCAGACGACTACTGGCCTGCCACACTACTGGTGGACTTTAATAATGTCTTTTATGCAACTCCAGACGACTACTGGCCAGCCACACTACTGGTGGACTTTGCAGCTTCGTGCCACCCGAAGATGGACTTTTGCCAATCCACTGTTGGACTTTTGCCACCCGAGGACGGACTTTTGCCAATCCACTGTTGGACTTTTAGAATATGCCACCCTTAGATGGACCTTTCGCCAATCCACTGTTGGACTTTTGCCACCCGAAGACGGACTTTTGCCAATCCACTGTTGGACTTTTAGCTGCTTTGCCACCCGAAGATGGACTTTTGCCAATCCACTGTTGGACTTTTAGAATATGCCACCCTTAGATGGACCTTTCGCCAATCCACTGTTGGACTTTTAGAATATGCAAAATTGCATTACTCTCTGCATCTGTGTCAGACATCTATGCTGACTCTGCTGAGGAACAATGATCAATGACTTGACTTTAGAGGTTCCTGAGAGGATAATATCTCTGCTGGATAATGAATGAACAATCCGTCTGCTCCGAATTATCAAGTTTGCCAAAAATAAATTGGACTTGAAGAAATGAGGGAATGACGACTCTGGCAGGAATTATTCCATCTGTTTGGGGCTGGATTCTGGTCACAGCAACTCCGCTGGGGATGAGAATTCTTAATGACGTCCTGCTGGGGAAATGAGCCATTAAAACTCTGCTTGGGGATTTATTCAACCCAAGATCCTTTATAGGGATTATCAACCTTATGTACTATCACTCTGCCGAGGAATAGATTTTGTTGATCAATAAGCCTCTGGTGGGGAGTATAACTGACAACATTCACTGCTGAACTCTGTGGGGATACCATTACCAGAGATACGATCTTGCTGGGGATTAAGTCTACTTTGCCAGGGATATGCAAATCCTGGTTAGAACATTCCCCTGCAACTTGCTAGGAAGAGTCATTAGAGATTTGTTGGGGAAACCCAAAGCAAATCCACAGTAGTCTGCTGAAGAATATGACTGTCGAGCTTAGGATAAGTACTACAATGCCCCATGTTAGGCGAGCTTCCCTTTAGACAATTCCGTTGGGGATGACGAGTTTATAACAAACTCTGCTGGAGGAAACTGCTTTAAAACGTCTCGTGCTGGGGAATGCCTTTTGAGAGGATTTTACAGAAGACCAACTGTCCTCAAACTCTACTGGGGATGATCAACACTTCATGCTGGGGAACCAAACATGCCCCGTGCTTGGACAAAACAACAATTCGTCCCCGAAGGGGATGTCATAAGAGGATTTTACAGAAGATCTAGCCTCTTCAAACTCTTGTGACTTCGCTGGGGATAATGACCATCAGTTTCAGTGTCGATGAGACCACCCTTTTGGGGAACCTGTGACCGTTATCGATATAGAAAAGCTTGTAGCTGTTGGAAGTACTGAATGAGAGAATCGACTTAATAAGATACAACGGTACCCAGTTGAACTTAATTCACTGAGATCGACCCGATAAACGCCGATCTCCTTACCCATAATTGCCCCAGTCTTTTGCGTGGAGTGATTTATTACTAGTCTTGTGCTTAAAATCATCTGCACCTGCTACCTGCAACAAAAGAATATGCCCACATGCCCCGCATATTGCGTGGCTAGAATCCACCATCCGGGAGTATTCAACATTCGAAGTAATTTCAAATGTTTTTTCTGCGCATGTTATTGCAAGGCTGCCATGTTTTCAAATGCAATGTTTTATCAAAAATTAGGACGTTTTTGCAAACAAAGCAATAAAACAAAAATAGAAAGCTTTTTACTGAAATTCAATTTATTGACTGAGAGCCCAGAATAGGCAATTACATCCGGAAGCAATCCCTGGAAAGAGGTGATCGCTAAAAATTGAGAAAAGAAACTATCCTAATGGCAATGTGAAAACGGAATTCCACTGAGTTTCCATTCTGTTATGACCAGTATGTCTTCAAAACTCCCCGACCTTGCCTTCTGAGGAATGATCAGACCGATTCCTATCCTTCGGAACGTCAGTTGTTCAAACGGTAATGGGGTACAGATAACTCAAACCGTAGTCATTCGCTTAAATCCCTCTTTTGTGTGGACCGCCCTTTCAGGTTTTCGATCCACCGGGATACCCTTTTTTGCCTAAGTTGCCCTTTCGGGTTTTCAACTTACCGGGTGTACAAAATTTTTTCAATTATATCCCTAATTTTTGCCCGAACCTTATTCTGTTTTTGGTTCGCCGGGATGCCCTTTTTTGCCTGGATTTTTTTATTTTTATTATCCAGCGGGTCTATTCATGCGAAGTATTTTTTGACTACGTCCGAGTTGACAGGGGATGAAAAGTCTTCGCCATCCATGGTTGTAAGCAATAAAGCTCCGCCCGAAAAGACCTTTTTAACCACGAATGGACCTTCATAATTAGGAGTCCATTTGCCCCTGTGATCTGTATTGGGAGGAAGGATCCTTTTGAGTACCACATCTCCGACTTTATAAACCCGAGGACGCACCTTTTGGTCAAATGCCTGTTTCATTCTGCGCTGATATAGTTGCCCATGACATACAGCCGCCAATCGCTTTTCCTCAATAAGGCTCAGCTGATCAAATCTGGCTCGTACCCATTCAGCCTCATCTAGCTTAACATCCATCATAACTCTGAGGGACGGAATCTCTACTTCAACCGGTAGCACTGCCTCCATACCATATACAAGTGAGAATGGGGTTGCCCCAGTGGACGTGCGTACCGACGTTCGATACCCATGCAAAGCAAACGGCAACATCTCATGCCAATCTTTGTACGTGACAACCATCTTCTGTACAATCTTCTTGATATTTTTGTTGGCCGCTTCGACCGCGCCATTCATCTTTGGGCGGTACGGAGAAGAATTGTGGTGTTCGATTTTGAAGTCCCGGCATAATTCAGCCATCATCTTATTGTTCAAATTAGAACCATTATCAGTAATGATTCTTTCGGGAACTCCATATCGGCAAATGATATCCCGTTTTAAGAAACGAGCGACCACTTGTTTTGTAACATTGGCATAGGATGCGGCTTCAACCCATTTGGTGAAGTAATCAATTGCCACCAAGATGAAACGGTGACCATTGGAAGCTGTAGGCTCAATCTTTCCGATCATATCAATGCCCCACATGGCAAACGGCCAAGGCGACGACATGATGCTCAACGGATTTGGAGGCGCATGCACCTTGTCTGCATAGATCTGGCATTTATGGCATTTGCGGGCATATTTGCAACAATCTGACTCCATAGTCAACCAATAATATCCCGACCTTAACAACTTTTTAGCCATTGCATGCCCTCCGGCATGGGTACCGAAAGAGCCTTCGTGCACTTCAATCATCAACAAGTCTGCTTCATATCTATCCACACATCTAAGCAGGACCGTGTCAAAATTTCTTTTATACAGCACGCCATCTTTGTTCAAGAAGAAACTACCAGCTAACCTTCTCAACGTCTTCCTGTCTTTGGACGATGCCCCGGGCGGGTACTCTTGACTTTTCAAGAAACACTTAATATCATGAAACCATGGCTTGTCATCAGACGTTGCATCGACCGCAAACACAAATGCTGGTCTGTCAAGGCGGGATACCTCAATCTTAGGTACATGGTTCCATCCTTGCACTTTGATCATGGAAGACAAAGTGGCCAAGGCATCAGCGAACCTATTCTCATCTCGAGGAATGTGGTACAGTTTCACTGTTGTGAAAAATGTCAGCAATCTCCTCGTATAATCTCTATACGGCACTAGATTTGCTTGGTGCGTGTACCAACTCCCTTTCACTTGATTGATTACCAAAGCTGAATCACCGAATATATCAAGGGTTTTAATCCGTAGATTAATCGCCTCCTCGATCCCCATTATACAAGCCTCGTACTCTGCTTCATTGTTGGTGCATCCGAAAGTTATTCGGGCAGTGAACGGCATATGAACACCTTCTGGCGTGATAAGAACTGCTCCAACTCCGCACCCATTCATATTGACAGCCCCATCAAACATCAGACTCCATTTGGATTCAGGGTCTGGCCCCTCCTCCGGAAGTGGTTCCTCACAGTCTTTAGCTTTGAGAAACATGATGTCTTCATCAGGGAAGTCAAACTTCATGGGTTGGTAATCATCAATCGGCTGTTGCGCAAGATAGTCAGACAAGATACTTCCTTTGATGGCCTTTTGTGAAGTGTACTGAATGTCATACTCTGTCAAGACCATTTGCCACCGTGCAACTCTGCCTGTCAATGCTGGTTTCTCGAAAATGTACTTGATAGGATCCATTTTTGAAATCAACAAGGTCGTGTGCCTAACCATATATTGCCTCAATCGCTTAGCGGCCCATGCAAGCGCACAGCATGTCTTTTCAAGCATTGAGTATCGGGACTCACAATCATTGAACTTTTTGCTCAGGTAGTAAATAGCATGCTCCTTCCTACCTGTTTCGTCATGTTGACCGAGAACACAACCCATGGCACCTTCAAGCACTGTCAGATACATTATCAGCGGTCTCCCTTCAACTAGAGGTATTAAAATCGGAGGTTCCTGCAAGTATTCTTTTATCTTATCGAATGCCAATTGGCAATCGTCATTCCACCTGACCGTTTGATCTTTCCTTAACAATTTAAATATTGGTTCACACGTGGCTGTTAGGTGAGATATGAACCTTGCAATGTAGTTCAATCTACCCAAGAAACCACGAACCTCTTTTTCTGTTCTCGGTTCAGGCATTTCTTGTATTGCTTTCACCTTGGCAGGATCAACCTCGATTCCTCTTTTGCTCACAATGAAACCTAGCAACTTTCCAGAACGTACCCCAAACGTGCACTTGTTTGGATTTAATCTCAGACGGAACTTTCTCAACCTTTCAAACAGCTTTTTCAGGTTAACCAGATGTTCCTCTTCTGTTCTCGACTTGGCAATCATATCATCTACATAACATTCGATCTCCTTATGAATCAAGTCATGAAACAATGTCACCATCGCCCGCTGGTACGTTGCCCCTGCGTTTTTCAACCCAAAAGGCATTACTTTATAACAATATGTACCCCACGGAGTAATGAACGTGGTCTTCTCCATGTCTTCAGGTGCCATCTTGATCTGGTTGTACCCGGAGAAACCGTCCATAAATGAGAACACTGAAAACTGAGCTGTATTATCGACCAGCACATCAATATGAGGTAGTGGAAAATCATCTTTCGGGCTAGCTTTATTAAGATCTCGATAATCCACACACATTCTCACTTTTCCATCTTTCTTCGGTACTGGCACGATGTTGGCTACCCATGGCGGATACTTTGTCACAGCAAGAAAACCAGCGTCCCACTGCTTCTGGACTTCCTCCTTAATCTTTAAAGCCATGTCGGGGTGAGTCCGACGAAGTTTCTGCTTGACTGGCGGACATTCTTCTCTCAATGGTAGCCTGTGCACGACAATATCCGTATCCAACCCCGGCATGTCTTGATACGACCAGGCGAAGACGTCAACATACTCGCGCAACATTTCCGTCAGAATTTGCTTCACATCTGCTTGCAAGCTGGCACCAATCCTGATCTCTTTTTTGGCGTCCTTGGTACCAATATTGATGATTTCTACAGTCTCCTGATGAGGCTGGATGACCTTTTCCTCCTGTTTCAACAATCTGGCCAGTTCTTCAGGGAGTTCACAATCTTTCTCATCCCCTTCTTCGGCTTGATAAATCGGATTGTCAAAGTCATACATGGCCATATCAAAATCGTTATCAGTGGTATCCGGAGGATCAAGTCTGCATGAACGGGTTCATGCCTTATTTTAGAATTTATTTTTAAGCAAAACAAAAGAAAATGAAACATTGCCATTTTATTTTTTTGTGCAAAAATAAAAACTGAAAGACAGAGAACAAAATTTGATTGCAAAACGTCCTTTATTAATGATTAAACATTGCAAATGCAACCATGGTGGCCCTACAAATGAATCTATACGCCTTGGGCAGAGCGCAAGATTTTGTCATGCATTATGGTTAGAAAAAACAAAGAAAAATTACTCTGTCTGAAGAGTAACCCGGATGACTTCTTCAACGAACCAGTTCTGCACTTGATGTCCCGAAGCATGAGGGCGTACCCAGTTGTCCAGGTCACAATTACTGTCAACACTATCCTCCGTGGCTGCACAAGACTGGTCCATGTAGATAATTCCCCCACTATTGAAAGTAATGGGTCCCCTGCTCCCCGCATCTGAAGTTGTAGAGGGATGATAACCAATACCAAATTTGTCTTCCTTCATTGGGGTCTCTATCAACCTGCCCCAACCTTGGGCGTTGCCTGCCCTGACGACTTCGACAGCTTGTTTGTAAGATGAAATGGAGGTACCAGCCCCAACTGGTACAGAAGAAGACTCAGGTGCATCGTCAATATTGACTGCTTCGAATGATTGGCACAGCATCTCATGAATTTCCCCATCCATTTCAATGTACTTGAACGTGGACAAGTGACTCACAAAGATGTCTTCTTCCCCACACACTGTCACAACCTGCCCTTCAAACTCATACTTCAGCTTTTGATGTAGAGTGGAAGTAACAGCTCCAGCTCCGTGAATCCAAGGGCGTCCCAATAGGCAGCTATATGCAGGTTGTATGTCCATTACATGGAACGTGGATTTGAATACCTGTGGTCCAATTTGTACGGGCAATTCCACCTCACCAAACACAGATCGTCGGGTCCCATCGAATGCTCTGACCACCAACTCACTAGGCCTTAAGATCAAACCATCAACTTCCAGTTTCATTAATGCCTTCTTGGGCAAGACATTGAGTGACGAACCAGTGTCTACCAGTACATGAGATAACACTGCGCCCTTACACTCCATCGTGATATGCAAAGCCTTATTATGGTTTCTTCCTTCAACAGTCAAATCTCTACTTGTAAAGCCCAAGCCATGGCTAACATTAACATTGGAGATTACGCCCTCGAGCTGATTAACAGTAATTTCTTGTGGCACGTACGCACTCTTCAACACTTTCAACAACGCCTGTCGGTGCGCATCAGAGCACATCAATAGTGACAAGATTGAAATCTTTGAAGGGGTCTGATTCAGTTGGTCCACAATCTTATAATCGCTTTTCTTGATTATCTTCATAAATTCTTCCATTTCCTTATCAAAAGTAATCTTTGTCTCTGCTTCAGGTGTAGGCGCACTTTCAACCACCTGTTTACCTTTAGCCTTTGCTGCAGCTTCTGCCTCTTTATCACTTCTCAAGGTTTGGGGAGCGAACAACCTTCCACTCCTTGTAAAGCCCCCTACGCCCCCTACGTTATCAACATTTGGGCTGACTGACGACTCAACTTCCTGTTTTTTACCTTCGTAATATACATCTGCCCCATAGTGCCATGGGATAGCCTTCGTAGACGTGAACGGAATTGGTCCTGGCACCGTGATAGTGACAGGACTGGGCCTTTCTGGCGCAACACTCGCCACGGGAACTGCATTGACCGGCATTTGAATCTCAGCGGGAGTGTAATAGATGGTCACGGTTGATATCTCATCAGTGTCTTTCACGACTCTGTCGAACTGTAGACATCCTTCATTGATCAGATTCTGTAAACCCATCTTCAACTTATCACAGCCGTTCTCCTGATTCATACACTCAAAGCAATCTTGATTACAGCCCGGGAACACCTGTCCCTTCAATAAACGATCTTTTACAACCAACAAAGAAGTTTTCACTTGACGGATATCTGTCACCAGATTCAATCTCCTCCCATCTTCAATAGCGTACACATTTGCTGCGCTATGATCAGGCATGGGATGCTGAGTAATATTAGGAGCGGGAGAGAAATTGATGGCTTTAGCATCAATCAAATCTTGTACTTTATGATGGAAAGCCCAGCATTTTTCAATGGAGTGCCCCTGAGCACCTGAGTGGAACTCACAACGAGCATTAGCATCGAAGTTAGGTGGCAGGTTTCCAGCAACCGGAGCTTTCATAGTACGGAGTTCTACCAACTTTAACTCGAGTAGCCGGGGCAACAGCGCGGCATAAGTCATAGGGAGAGGATCCATCTTACGATCCCTCTGTCTAGACCTTTGCTGGAAAAAAGGTTGTTGCTGTTGAACTTGTTGTTGGGGTTGTTGTTTCTGAACAGACGGTGTGGGGATTGTCACAGCATCTACCTGATAATAAGCTCGAGAACGCCCTCTGCCTCGTCCTCTAAACACAGCATTCGTATCACCTTCTCTTCTTTTCTGGTTACTAGCAAACGGTTTCTTCGTCCCCGAAGAGCCAGCCCCACTCACATCCTGGATCTTTCCAAGCTTTAACAGACTTTCTATTCTTTCTCCCGCAATCACAATATCAGCAAATCCAGTTGACGGACAAGCAGCTAATCTATCCAGATAGGCCCCTTGCAATGTGCCCATGAACATATCTGCCATTTCTCTGTCTGACAAGGGAGGTTGAACCTGGGCAGCCATTTCCCTCCACCTCTGTGCATATTCTTTGAAACTCTCCTTGGCATTTTGTGACAACCCCTGCAATTGAGTGCGGTTTGGCGCCATGTCAATATTATACTGGTATTGCTTCAGGAACGCTTCTGCCAGATCTTTCCAGTTCTTCACAGCAGCTCTATTCAACTTCATGTACCAGGTCAAGGATGCCCCAGCCAGACTGTCCTGAAAATAGTGCATCCATAGCTTCTCGTCATCCGTATGGGCTGAAATCTTCCCAAAGTAGGCTTGAAGATGCGTTTGGGGACACGCATTGCCGTGATACTTATCAAAAGTAGGAGGTTTGAATTTAGGGGGAATTCTGACTCCTGAGACCAGCCCCAAGCTAGTAACATCAATACCCATAGAGTTCTTGCATTCTATGGCCCTGATCTTTTCTGCTAACTCCTCATACCTTCGATCACCTTGATTACCCACATCAGCGTCTAGTAGAGTAAATTGGTCTTCCAGAGTATCTTCAAGAGTAACACCAGCATGCCTACCATTCCCATTACCCCGATTGTTACCACCAGGAGGAGGGTTGCCACCGGGAGGAGGAATGCCATGTCCCTGTGAATTGTCATGATGATCACCTTCGGGCCCGTTGTCGGGACGCTCTACCAGAAGCCTCAGTCTCTCCTGATTTTGCGCCATGCCAGTCATGAGGGTCATGAACTGGTCCATACGCGCCCTCATTTCCGCCAAATCACTTTGCACTTGATCCATGATTCTTACTTGATTCCTTCGCGTCGAATATCGGTGAATATGACTCTCCGCTATAATGCCTGAAACCAAATAAAGGTTAGAGACCCCGCAACGAGTACCTGAAAAGCAAGTAACAAAAATGCAAAATGATATGCAATGCCATGCAATGCTATGTTTGTCATTTCCAAGGTGCTTTATACCCTGATTCCAATCCAACCACAGAAATCTGAAGACCAGAAATTGTGATATAAAGAGACGTGTCGTGGTCATGTGCTTGTGCGCAGCTATCTGATAAAGAATAATTCTGAATAAAACTGCTCATACTCATTCAACAAAATATTCAAGTACATTTAAGAAAGGTTCAGCCGCAAATGCAATACAAGGAAAAATGGATCCATCAACAAGCCTGATGGTAACCATTAACAACAAAATATAAGGAAAAGAACATCAGTCTGACAATTCCACATCCTTCAGCTTATCACTTGAATACTTGATTTCCTCAAAAAGTATATGGGTACGCTGGTGATTCGGCTTTTCAATCATCTCTTTGATCAAGACATCCCTTTTCTCAAGAGCTTCAGTTAAAGAACCCATGTGCAGCATCAGAGCCTCGTCATCACACACTCCTTTGTGTCTCTTTATGCCAGCTTGCGTCTTGAGTATCTCCCTTTCTATCATGACTTCTTCAAGCTCTTTCTTGGTATTCTTCAACTGGCTTCTAACTTCTTCTAACTGTTCTTGACTCTTACCGAGGCTTTCCCGATACTTTCTCCTCTGCTCATGTGCCTTTTTAAGCTCCTCGTCTTTAGTCTTCGACTGATCCTTTAACTCGGCATTTTCAATTCTGACTTCATCCCAAGCTTGACGAAGTTGAGCTAATGAATCTTTGCTTCGGGCTAAAGCCTGTTTTGTAATCTTGTGAGCCTGACTAGTGTCATCTGCTCCCAAAGTAAGTTTCCGAAAGTACCGAGCTCGGTCATCAAAATCTTCCTCTTTGTCAGCCAAGGTTTTTTCCGCTTTCAAGGCTCTCTTTTCCAACTCTTTGTTGTCAGCTAGAGCTTTCTGAAGACATCTGCTCATTCCAGAATTTTCTATCTGCAGCTCTCTGACCATTTTCTTCCACTTCTCACATTCTTCAATAGCCACCATAGTGGGTTGTTCTGGCTGTACTGCACATAAAAGAGGTCCCCTTGAAAAGGGTAAAAGCAATTCCTTTACTTTCGTTTCAATCCACCTGTCATATTCAGGATAAGATCTACAATCTCCTCTTCCAAAAACTGCTTTTCCAATTTTGTGCTTATCTTTCCAAGCATTCACTACTTCTACCACCTTCGCATCTTTAGTTCCTGTAAAGAATAAAGATTCTTCCACATCTTGCTCTGTAGGAGGATCCCTGGAAGCATACCCAAACTGTCGGATGGCCAAAACTGGATTATAATTGATCCCTCCTTTTCTGCCAATCAAAGGCACATTTGGAAAATTTCCGCATCTTGTGACCAGCTCTATTCTCAATAACCGGTGGTCAAACCATACAATGTTATCAGCAGTTAAACTCATCAATCGTTTAGACCATTTCGCCACATCTTTGGTTTCCACAAAGGCACCTGTCTGAGGCAAATGTTTGAAAAACCAATGACTCAGCAGTGGAGTACAACAACTGACAGATCCTCCCCTCCTTTTCTCATTCTTATAGTGCACAGAATGATAAAAATCTCCTAACAAAGTAGGGACTGGATTTTTAAGAACGAAAACTCTTGTTGCTTGCATATCCACAAAGTCTTGCTGATTGGGAAAGAAAACTAGGCCATATATGCAGAGAGCCAGAATGGAATTGTAAACCGTCCAATTTTTAGCACTTGCAGCCTCCTGGGCCTGTCCAGACAGAAATTCTAAATGAAATCCGCTAACTCCATTTTTACTGCTCACACCACTCTTTATCACTGCCTGATCCATTTGTAACGCAGCAGCAATTTCTTTTACGCTGGGAGAACTACCAGAGAAGAATGGTATTGCCGACGTGATCGGAATTCCCAAAATAAATGAGAATTCTTCCAGTGTTGGCATCAAAATGTAATCTGAAAAAAGAAAGCACCTCAACGAAGGCTCGTAGAACTGCAGCAGAGTGTGCAAAGCATCATGTTCATACTTGGTGATTGTACGGACCATCCCAACCAAATTCCCGTAGCTCTTCTGAAACCTATCAAGAATACCCGGACCAGCCATATCTATAACTTTGAGCAATGAATCCAAGACAGGATCTGGAAACTTGTAAGACACATTGTTCTTTCTCTCGGCGACGATCTCTGTTGAACCCATGGATTGGAATCAGAAATGTATTATGCACCTGAAAATGACAAACATAACTGTTATGATATGATAATGCAATGCAAAAGGGCATGTGATCAGGTAATCAAGTGTCGGTGTTTGTATTGAACTGTGTGCACTGTGTCTCTGTACTGAGTCTGGCAATATCTGAGATGAACACTTAAATCACTGTCATAGGATACAATGTCTGAAATCATCATAGAATCACAAGTAAGGTAGGTAGGAGGCTGGGTTTCCTGCAAACCTGTAAACATCCCGCCCATACTCACATGTGGTTCTTAGAAAATAAGGCTTGTCAGCTTCGGAGGTTTGAGAAGCAATAGCACATTCAGCCCGTAGGATACAATGCTATGCCAATCAAAGAGGTCGTCCACTGACTCCCCTTAGAAAATAAAAGTCATCCTATGCAAGTTCCAAAGTGGGCCCTCGGGTGCGAATGGGTTTGCCACAGAATGTGGTCTGCCATTGTCACCACTAAAGAGGGATATTTCCACTAAGGTCCTCATGATCGGTCACTAGAGTCGACAGCTCTCTAGATCTACATCCTGGAATACGCAAGATGCGCATGCCACGACGTGTCCCAAGATAGCCTCGTCTAGCTGTGAATTTCGTGAACACCCAACGCACTCCAAACGGCACGTAGGTCCCACTACTCTCCACTCTAATTCTAAGTGTATACTCAAGCCTGTGTAATGGGCTTATCTCTCAGAAATCCCATCCCGCCAAACAGACAAAACAGTGCAGCACAATATAATATATGATATGTAATGCTAAAATGCAGTAAATACTGTAAAGGAAATAAACAGCAAGATATAGCACAACAGTAAACACCCAATGAAAAAAAAAAAAAAAAACAAGCGCTAGGATTAACTCGCTAAGGAAACCAGAGATTCTGGGTTCGTTCCCCAGCAGAGTCGCCAGCTGTCGCTCCCGGGATTTTCATCCTAGTACAAACGCGAAAGTGGCACCGAACAGAGTCGCCAGCAATGTGTATTTATCCCAAGAGAGGGAAAGGAAACACCGCGTAAACCTGAAGAGAAGGAAAGAGCATGGTCTCGCGACCAAGAGAAATGGGTTCGGGAGTCGGTTACGCGAGAGGAAGGTATTAGCACCCCCACGCGTCCATCGTACCCGATGGGATCCACGCTTGCTGTTTCGATCAAAGGGTGTAAAGAAAGGATACTGGAAAAGGAACTAAAAGAAAGAAATGGAAAGAAAAAGGAACAAATGTAGGGAAAATAAAAGAAGTGCTCGAATGGGCCCTACCCCACTGCCTACGTATCTCATCGGGACCATGAGAATCAGAGCGACGTAGTTCCCCTCACTAGGGATGAATTGTTTGTGTTTTTTAAGGAACGGATAACGTTCTAGCTCAGGTGTTGCAGGCTCGCTGGTCCGAGTGCGTTACCATCTTGCAAGAGAACGAGTAGAAGCGCGTTCGTGCGTTGAGAGTGAATGAGGTGAGAAAAGAATTCCCGAAGGAAAGACGTTATTGTTTGTTTTTGTCTTTTAAGAGTTTTTTCATTTGTTTGCATATGATAGTGTATCTGAATCTTAGTTATTGGAATGTGTACTTTCTCACATTCCAAGATGGAATGGGTAAGAAAGCACACTAAGGGTGAAGAAGACCCTCACACTTAGTTCCAATTGTCAAGGTTCAAACACACTAGCATACTTGTGTTTATTAAGTGTTTTGTTGATTAAGAAATGAAGAAGTGTTTTTCTTTGTACCTTCAACAAGTATTGCATTTAAGTCCCTCATACAAGATCAAATGTTTAACACATTGACCCAAGATGGGCTATATGCTACACATTCTAAGATTACAAGAGAAGACCCCTTATAATCTTTTCTTTATATGAAAGGCCTAAATGCAATAAATGCCTACCTTTATTATATGTTTTGAATTTTCTTTGAGATGAGAAAAGAGACTCAAGGGAGGATAAAGGTAAAAATCTATATGGACTAAGACTCAATCCTAATTGAAGATTAAAGGGAGTGATCCTAAAGGTTTGTGAGGTTTCAACCTAAAATCTAAAGAAAGAATGAATTAAACAATTCACTTCCAAAGTAGAAGATGAATTGTAATTCAAAAGGGAAAGTAATGAATTATTGAAAGAAAGCACATAAGTGCTTAACAAAACATGGAATTGTAAAAGAGAAAGGATAGAAGTTGAATGTGGGTTCCTTATCCACACTCAATTGAAACTTACCAAAGCCCCTACATGGTTAGCACAATCACTTACAAGTAAAGTAAGAAGGTATAATGAACAAATCAAATTCAAACAAGTTGACAAACAAAGTAAAATGAGATTAAATGCTATACATGCTTCCAAGTCAGAATGTAACTCATATTTACACAACCTAATGTTATCCTAAATGAGCATACCAAACCATGCAAACAAAATCTCAATCCAACAAGAAGCAAAGAAGGAAAGGGGAAGTGATGTGAATGTGGTTCATACTTGTGAAACAAGTGACTTAAGGTGCAAGATAAACATCAAACATGCAAAGATGAAACCCAAATGTCACAATCAGAAGTCAATTAACATGCTATACATCCTCAAACAAAACCACAACTCATGGCACAAGTGCCTTCATGATCAAGCAAACCAAACATGAGGCATACATTCACAAAATGAACAAGTTAAACTTCATGCTTCAAACAAATAGCAAACATGCTCCAACAATTATGACTTTCACCAATCAAACACCTTAAACCCATGCCATTAACATATCAAGTCCACAAGCAATGAATCAGAACCAAAGTCACTCAACAATTAGGTCAAAGTCTCATGGAAGTTTCATGCATTCATGCTCAAAGCAACACATCAAAAGTCATCCAAAAAAGACTTAAAAATCATCTCATAAATCTCAAACATACCTCAACATATTGTGACCACAATGCAAAAAGAAAGGCATCAAAATCATTTTTTATGATCAAGAACAAAAATGCACAAAATCATATGTCACATTAAGTATGCATGCAAATGGAAATTCAAAAGAAATAATGGAACAGGGGCAAAATGGTCATAAAATCAGAAAATAAAATCATAGAAAATTTCCTAAATGTTTTAAGAATACACATGAATTTTTGTAGAATTTTCCAATATGTTTTGATATTTTTAAAAATTAGAAATCAAACGTGTAGAAAGAAATAAAAAATGAAAAATGAATGCAAAATGCAAGGGGGTGCAAACATAGCAATTAGACAGTGTAAATGCATTGGGCTTCAAAACAGGAGGGTGCAAATATCAATCTGGATAAGTCCAAGTCTGCGCGCCAAACACAATAACAAAAATGCGCCTGCAGTCAACAATCTTGACCCACTCACAACCATTAGATCAATTCAAAGTCAAGTCAAAGTCAAAGTACACAGAATCAATGCACGTGCGTGAGGACACACACTCACTACCATGCACTACACCACACCACGCTTAAGTGACTTCAGAATTTTGGCACATGACATGCACATGTCTTTTAATGCGTTGGCACGTTCTCAGTCACACGATCAAAAAAAATGGACGAACGAGATTAAAACGCACACAAACCCTAGTATCAACTCACCGGCCGGAGAGGGACCTCCGGTCACCTTCTCCGGCCACTCTCCGGCGCTGCAACCAACCAAACAATCCAGAAATTTATGCAATGCACATCAAAATGTTCAGGAAGTCACGTAGAGCATGAATCTAGGATTAGTTTTCATAAACAACACACAAACAGAGAGAATCGAAGCAATGAAATTAGCCCTAGGTTTTGGATCTAAGCTTCTAAGAAGCTCTATCAACTAGCCAGATGGAGGAGTGCTCTTAGTGAGCTCAAATCATCACAACACGAGCTAGACAGAATGTAAATCGTGCCAAGAAAGTTTAGGATATTGAAACCTGAAAATGTAGGAAACTGTAGTTGAAAGAGAACCAGAGAAATGTGCTTCCTCTTTGATCTTCAACTGGCCAAATAAAGGCTCACAAATCCTTGCAAATGTTGATGAAATTCAATATGCAGTGGAAGACACTTCAATCTCTTCAATGCTACCAAGCTTCAATGTGTTCCAATGCTGTGTGATGTTGAGGCTTGAAGATGGATTCAGATGTAGATGATGATGAAATCGTGTGAGAGGAAGAGAAGCTTCAGAGAGAGAGAGCTTGCGAATTTCAGAGGAAAAATGAGAATGAAGTGTAGTTGAGTGAGAGTGTGAAAATGAAGTTGAAAACTGAATTGTGAAGTGAAGTTTGAATTTATATCATGAATTAACCATGGTTTAGTGAGTTGGTTAATTGAGTTGAGTGGGTTAAACTGAGTCATCCCTAACTAACTGAGTCAAGTTAGTTAGGGAGAGCAGTGCTATGGTGAAGATGGCTCATGGTGAGATATGGTGGGAGCCAGGAGAAAGTGAATTGGCACGGCTTTTGTAGGTGAAACTTGCTCAGCAAGTTGTTCTTTCTATTTTTATGTAATGCACGTGCTCATGTGCATGGACATGTGATGAATGTTTGGTTAAATGAAGAAAGAGTTGGAGAGTGAGCAATGCACGGGCAAACTGAGACCACAACAACAACATTCATTTTTCTGGTTTTTTTGTGACAGTTTGGAAATAATGCAAACATGGATGTTTAATGGTGATTTTCTCTTGGCATTGTGGATGATCTAATGAGTTCTTGGAGACGTTGGAAAGAGGGGATGTAATAGGACAACTTTGATATGAAAATTGAATTGAAATGGGGTTTGGAGTAAGTTGCAAAATGACTTATAACACATAAGCTTGAGACTGGTATGAGGGCGTGGCAAAGGTTGGTTGACAAGGTAACATGGCACCTAGGTTCTCAGCATGATCATAGCACATTGGACTCAACATAACTTCTTGACCTTTGATCAAATGAAAAAAACATGAACACCAATCTTAAAGATCTCACATAGAGGAACAACTTTCATGTTGAAAGATTTTTCATTTGAGGCCTTTAACCATGAGAAAAATGAGTGGACATTAGGCCCACCACATGTTTGTTAAAATGACCGCGCGCGTGCCCTGAAAATCTTGGTCATGACCTAGTTTTGAACCTACTTTGCTCAAACTTTGATCAATCATATCTCACTCAATTTTTATCCAATGGAGATGTTCCACACATGGATTTGAAGCTTAAAACAAGATCTTTCATTGAGGCAGAGTGGATTTTTCATTTGGTGCTCCAAATTTAAATGGCCTTGGTTCAAATTCTGATGCAAAATGGCCAAAACTTGCTATTTTTAGTAACCCTTCTTCATCCAAAAATGGCAACTTTCTACACCTTGAATTTTTCATGATTCCTTTGGAATTTCTTGACCAAATTTTGTACATTGGACACATGTAACATGAATTTTATGAATTTGGCCTCAAAAAGTCAAGAGTTGACTTTTTCCTCTGATTATTTGACTTTGCCCCAATTTCCTGATTTTTGATCTTTCTTCCAATTGAACCACCTCCAAAACCAATTGAGATGCAATTTTCCACATACATACACTTAGGGACATATGGAATACCATGACATCAAGTTTTGTCCAAAAAATCAAAGATACCCTGATTTAATTGGAAACCCTAATCTTGACCCCCTCTGGTTAGGAGGAAAAAATGCAGTCTTCAATTTCAAATTCCTCAGAGTATGTTGTGTATCCCTTTAAAGGATGATGGGATATGCCACTTGAGGATGATTTTGAATCAATGAGCTATCTCTTTTGAGGATTTTCCTTCAATTTTTGAACCTCTTGCATGATGAAAGATGTATTGCTTCAATCTCCCATTGGATTTCACTTTCTTGAGATTGTGGATGATCAATTGAGGTAGTATGAGACATGAGAGACCTCTTGGCTTGCCTTGAGACCACTTATTTGACCCCTTGGTGTTTTGAATGATCCTTTGATTGTCCACCTTCCACCTGATCACATGCCCTGATGGTAAGAAGGATGCCATGCTTCATTTTTCTATGTTAAATGCAATGCAATGCTAATGAGATGGATATGATATGATAAATGATAATTCCATGCTATGATGCCAAAAGGGAAGAGCAAATTTTGGGGTATTACACTCGTACGACGATGAATTCGCAACGTTTGCAGGACTAGAATTCATTAACTATGCTTTTCCCGAGGTCAACGTCATCGAGAGAGATGACTCCTCCGGTTCCAAAGAGGTGTGGGACAACCAAGTGAAAAGTTTGACTTCATGGTCAAGTACACTGCTCCTAAAAGCTCTCGTATCAGGCTCGAAGACATCCAGCCAGCTGGATGGGGAGATTTACCTGAGAGCACAAATACTCTGCAAAATGCAACAGAGGAATCCTCCTATGACAATTCTGCCTGGGAGAGAGATTCCAATGATCCTGCTCCACCAGAAATCAACGTCATTTCTAAATACAAATCAAGGAAGGTGCCAGAATTTGTGATTCACTGAGGAGTTCGCCACCAATGGGTTGCTGTCGATGTTCCAAAGATCGTTCATAAGTCAAAGTAATTGCCGTTTTTATCTTAACCTTTCACCCTGCCCATGTGAAACAGATGTTTTGATAGGGCTCACTTTCTGTAAATATACCTCTTCGCTTCGCCCAAAGCGACAGAGTTTTGTTTTATAGGGTTGTAGTTTCAAGAATCGACTTATTCATTAATAAAATAACGTCGTTCTGTAATTTCCACAGTAATTGCTATTTTCTCTTTTCGTTTTTTCAGAAAATGGTAATCCTAAAAAACAATAATAACAAACAAGCAGTTTTCCAAAGAAAAACACTGCACACACTCTTGCATTTTCTCTATCTCTTCTAAACACGAATCATCACGTCATGCAGATTGCTTGTTTTAAACCCCATTCAAACATACGATCCGATGCCTTCTCTCGACTTTGAATTCTCGGTATTTGAGGCTGAAGAAGAAGAAGACGCAGAAATTCCAGAAGAGATCTCCCAATTACTCAGACAGGAGGAAAGGTCCATTGAACCTCACAAAGAGCCGTTGGAAACGATCAACGTGGGTTCAGAAGAAGAGAGAAAAGAAGTCAAGATTGGGGCACTACTCAGTCCAACTGTTAAAGAAAGTTTGAGGAAGCTTCTCAAAGAATTCCCCGATGTATTCGCTTGGTCCTATCAGGACATGCCAGGGTTGGATACCAGCATTGTGGAACATCACTTACCGTTAAGATCGGAATGTTCACCAGTAAAATAAAGGTTGAGACCGACTCATCCGGACATAGCCATCAAAATCAAAGAGGAAGTACAGAAACAGATTGACGCGGGTTTCCTCGCCACATCTGAATATCCTCAATGGTTAGCCAACATCGTACCCGTTCCGAAAAAGGACAGAAAAGTCAGAATGTGTGTGGATTACAGAGATTTAAACAAGGCTAGTCCAAAGGACGACTTTCCTTTACCGTACATTGACATGCTGGTTGACAGTACAGCAAAGTTCAAAGTCTTCTCCTTCACGGATGGATTCTCGGGCTATAATCAAATCAAAATGGCGCCAAAAGACATAGAGAAAACTTCATTTATCACCCCATGGGGCAACCTCTTTCTCTCTAGTATATGGCATGGAAGCAGTGCTTCCCATAGAAGTAGAGATCCCATCAATCAGGGTATTGATGGAAGCTAAGCTTACAGAAGCTGAATGGTGTCAAAGCAGACATAACGAACTAAATCTGATCGAAGAAAAGAGAATAACGACTCTATGCCACGGTCAGTTGTATCAGCAAAGAATGAGGGGGGTGTTTGATAAAAAGGTCCAACCTCGCATCTTCAGGAAAGGAGACCTTGTGCTCAAGAAGATATAATCATTTCTCACTAATTCTCGGGGCAAGTGGACTCCGAATTATGACGGCCCCTATGTGGTCACGAAAGCTTTCTCAGGCGGCGCCTTGAGACTTGCAACCATGGACGGAGAGGAATTTGCCTACCCCACAAATGTTGATGTAGTCAAGAAATACTTCGCCTAAAAAAAATGTCTCGGTGGATTGAAAACCCGAAAGGGCGGTCAAGGCAAAAATTAGAGACATGAAAAAAAAACGTCTCGGTGGATTGAAAACCCGAAAGGGCGGTCCAGGAAAAAATTAGAGACATGATAAAAAATCATCCTGGTGGATTGGAAACACCACAGTACAATCCAGGAAAAAGTTAGGGATAATGGCAAGTAACTATGTTCAACAAAGAGGCATGTCCCTCAGCAGCAGTTGCATCATCCGTCAGGAAAACTCCAGTCAAGGTCATCTTCGACAGAAGCTCAGGAAGTCCCGAATTCAAAGTTGGTAGAAGGATAGTGGTCGTTATGTTTCAACGTAGGCCTTTTCCCTGTAAATTACCATTTTCTAACTTTGTAAATGCTCTATGGAATCACGCGCTTGGCTGATTTCCATCCTATCAATAAAATTTGAGCCCTTGTGCTTTTATTGGCAATTCATGTTTGTTTTAGCTTTACATAATGATGTTTTAATATGATCAATGATTCTTGAAATAAAACAAAAAAAAATGAATTTACTTGTAAAACTTTTTCTGCTTTTAAAATAAAGTCGGCAATTTCTTTTGACTGTTGAACATCAGAAGAACATCGGTCGCTTCTCCAAAGGTGTTCAAGCCTCAAAGTGCAGAATCAAAGTACTCCTTCTAAACCAGTGCACCTGAATGAAAGATCAACTATGTCAGATACGAATACTCCATCTGACCTCCTCGGCCGAGTTCTCATCGCCTAAGCCCGACCAACATAGTTCCCAACAGGGACTATGTCTCCTAAGCAAGGCAGAATTGCTATCTTGAACCAGCGGTACATCTTCGCCCCGCAATGGCCGAGTATCCAGTCATGTTCATCTTTTAGTTTGTATGTTACGTCAGTTTTGTCAGCATAAACATACATACATCATGCATTATTGATTTGCATTCACATTTCATATTGCATCACTATCACTCTAGTCGGTCTTATCCCTAGTGATAACTGTCTTCTCAGTCGAGTTGTCAGTTCTTTCCTCGATTTGGAAATGTTGCATTTAAATAATCTCTCCTCCAATTTATTTCTGGATTGAAGTTGGGTCCTTGACCACTTTGATAACTTGAACCTCTGAAAGACCAGAGAACCTTCAACCGATGTCACTCTTCGCCATTGAAGATGATATTTTCGCTTTCCCGGATTAAGGAAAATCCCCAGAGAAAGCCTATTAATCAGAGATTCGGCGGTACGGCAGTTTTTCTCTGAAAAAGCCACTGACGAAAAGGTCATCGGCACCTCAAAATTGGATCCCATCATATGGTATTTCTCCGGGAAGATCCCGAGAAAATTATTATGTGATATCCCCAAGCGTGAAAGCCGTCTCTCAAGAGACCTGCTTTCCCCAGTAGAAACAAATGGCATCTCCAATAGAGAAGTTTGTGCACCTCTACAACTCAGACGAATGGGTTCCCCATCGAGTCTGACATCAAAACTTTTTCCATCAAATGGCATCTCTCCAGGAAAATTCGGCGAGAAGTTTGAGGAAAACCGCTACGAATAACGTTCCTTGTCAAGAAAGTTTATTGACAAAAGAAACTGAGACCAGTTCCTTGGTGGGAAACCAGGATCGGGGGGAAGTTTAAATCAGAAACTAAGACCAGTTCCTTGGTAGGAAACCAGGATCGAGGGGAAGTTGACAAAAGAAACTAAGACCAGTTCCTTGGTAGGAAACCAGGATCGTGGGGAGGTTTATTTCAAAAGAAAACTGAGACCAGTTCCTTGGTAGGAAACTAGGATCGAGGGGAAGTTCTTACCTTTTCTAAGCATCATTGCTTAGCAAAAGAAGAAGGATGCGTGAACTACCATTCTTAACCACCATCAAAATTTCGGGTATTATGATATTTAATCCTTTTGCACCCTGAATGCCCAAATACCTTCGCCATTCACACCTTCGGGTCCAAAAAGATTAAATATGGGCATCTGTCATACCCCAAATTTTGACCACTAAGATTCCCATCATTGTACAAATCATCATCACAATATGGATGAACTTTCATACTCATTAGTCTCCCCAAAGACGGGTGAGCATTCTCTACACTCAAAGAATTAGGGTTCCAAGCCCTCTCAGAGTATTTAGACAAAGGATCAATCAAGGAATGAAATGATCTTCAACTTGTCTAACCTCTCAAACATCCACAATGGATCAAGAGGACTCCCACATCAAGAATTAAGCACAAGAGTGCAACATTTCAAGTGGATCATGCCTCAAGTTCATCTAATACAAAGTCAACTGACGCAGAAGGTCAAAGTTTGACTTTTGGTCAACTTTGAGCTTCACAAGCCATTACTCAAGAAAATATGATGGATGATTTAATTTGATCAAATTTAAATCAAGAAATCATGCAAAATTGCAAAATTGATCAAATTGAAAGAAACTTAGAAATTTTTTCTAAGTTAAAATCATGTTCAAGTGCACAACTTTTCAAGGTTGTAACTATTGACCCAAGCATCCATTGGTTTTGCGTAAGGGCTACTTTTAAAGAGGGTATTTGATACTTCAACATTGTAGAAGGAATCAACTCAAAATATCATAAGGATTGAAAGATATAGGTGATCAAAGTTGGGAATTCTTAATGTCAGATGTTCCAACATTTCATAGGACATCATTAATATTTTTCCAGCAAGAATGTCCCAACTTCAAGGATGTTTTTATCCATGATCCAAGTCGATTCAAGCCAAACCTTGAACATCAAAGTTGAAGTATGTCATCTCACCTTTCCAGAAAGTCCTAGAAAGCTCATTTATCATACTCGAGCAGAAAGTTATGGTCTCTGCAAAAGGCATTGATAAAACAGAATTTTCATGACAGTTTTTAGGACAGATTTGACCACACAAGTTCAAGGTCATTTTTGACAACTTTACAAGTCTTATCTTCACAAACCTTGAACATCAAAGTTGAAGTACGTTATCTCAGCTTTCCAGAAAGTTGTAGAACATCCATTTATCACACTCGAGCAGGAAGTTATGGACTTTACAAGAAGGCTTGCTGCAGTTGTTTTTTAGGACATATTTTGTGCACTTTTTCTTGTGCCACACAATTTTCAAGCTTTGTCACCATGCAAGACAAGCATCAAAGATGCAATTCACTTCAACTCAAAATATCATAGTGGATTAAAAGATACAAGTGGTTAAAGTTTAGAATTATTAATGTTCAAAGTTGTCAGATGTTCCAACATTTCATAGGACATCATTAATATTTTTCCAGCAAGAATGTCCCAACTTCAAGGATGTTTTTCTCCATTATCCAAATTGAACCAAGTCTATGGTCAAACATCAAAGTTGAAGTATGTCATCTCAGCTTTCCATAGAGTCCTGGAACAGCCATTTATCATTCTTGAGCAAGAAGTTATGGATTTTACAACAAGGCTTGCTGCAGCTGATTTTTAAGACATGTTTCAGGACAGATTTGCACATTTCTTGGGCCACACGAATTTCCAAGCCTTGTCATAATTTTGGACACATCTAAGGATCAAATCCAAGGGGGATGATTTGATCCATAAGCCTCCCAAGTCCAAGATTTCACAAGTAGCATGTCAAACCTAAAAAACCCTAAAAGAGGGACAAGACTCCAATTTTGGTTTGGAGCATTTAATGGATGCTTAGAGGTGGCATGAACTGAGCTTCCTCTAACTGAATTCAGTTAAGATTCCTCCAACAACTAGGGAACCAGCAGCCTGTGCCCTAACCTCTAGTCAATGGCTAGAGGAGACTTGGATTTTCATTGGCCAACATTGAACAAACCTCTGCTGCAGCCACCATTAACTATTGCTTCCAAAACAAACTTGCTCTACTATAAATAGAGCTCATTTGTGCTCAGTTTGAGTACACCAAAGCCATCAAACAGATGTTTTCCTCAAAATCACTTCTTTCACTCCAAAATGCCTTCTTTAGTAAGGTAATTCTGAGTTTTTGAGTTAGAGAGCATTTCTATCACATCTCATGATCCTAACACCTCATAAAAATCATATGTAGGTGATCCAAACTATCACAAGTGACCTGTAACACCAAGATCACAAAGTCACCTCTCAAAACCTCAAAATTGGACTTTTGTACATTTTTCAAGCCATGTCTTGATTCAGTCATTTCCAAACTAGATAAAACCTCAAACACACTTCAAATATCATCCTTGAACTATCCCAAATGGTTCCCAACATCTGGAACTCCATTTGAGAGAGTTGTCACGTTGGCCATTTTAACCCCTTTTGCAAGAAAGGGCCAGTTTTTGTTTTTGCAGGTTCCAGCTAATTCCAACCATCCTAAAAGCTTCTAAGAGGTCATTTGAGGGTGTCCAAAGCATCAAATCATTTCTGGAACAAAGCACTTGGTAGGCTGCACAAAATCTCCAAAAAAGAGGTAAAATTCACAACTTGAATTCTTTGAATCATGCTTTCCTTTGATGTCCACATACATGCATCATATTGAACAATTCTTGAAGCAAAAATGTAGTCCTTAATGTGTATGTTACGATCCTTCTACTGTTTGCACTTTAACATGTTCATATGTGGAGTTTATGTTGTTTTAAACTTAAGGTGCATATCTGGTTTTTTTGCCTTGTGTGTGTTGTACATTAAGTTTCAGTATGTATGAGTGATACCATTGGATTCCTTGCGAAAAATTGGTCAAGATAGGTTCTTACGGATTTTAATTTCGTTAAAAATTGAGAGAGTTATGAATGTTTGAAGTTTGATAAAAAGATGCTGAAACTAAAGTTTCAGTTCTGGTTTTTTAAGATGTCGAATGTGATATTGTGACATCTTCCCTTTCTCTCTTATCTTCAAAACTCATGAAAGATGTCGAATGTGATGTTGTGACATCTTTCCTCTTTTTCTTAGTTTATCTTCAAAACTCAACCAATTCTTTTACATAGCAAAAATCATCATTTTCCGATTCTGTTTTACACACTTCTTATTCATACTCCATAATATTTTAATCCACAAAAAATACAAAAAAATATTATTATTTGATTTATTTTTAATATATTCAAAAATATTCTTTTAAATTGTTTTAAATGCTTTTAAAATGATTTCTTTTTCTTGATTTTTTAAAACCAAAATGATTTTAAATATTCATGTGGATAAAATACTTTTTCATAAACCTTAATCACTGTTTATAACATGATTAATGATTTTATTTGATATTTTTATCATTTTTTACTTGATTTTTCTTTGAAAAATGCCCTTTAAAAAATGAAATTGGGGTTTCTTTGATTTTCACCCTCACAAATCATTTTCAAAAACTCTTTGGGCCTCTAATAGAGTGTAAGACCCAATCCTTTGTAAATACAAACCTATTTTGGGCCTCACTTATTGTATAAGTCCCGTTGTATTTCAAAAGTTCGGCGCGATTATCGCCCATTCAAAACTATCTGGGCCTCTCTTCGAGCTATAAGACTCATTCAAAATCATTTTTGGGCCTCTATTAGAGTGTAAGACCCAATCCCCTTTTAACCAAAACAAATATGGGCATCAGATTGTATAAGTCCCTCTGTGTTAAAAGAAAATCTCGGCGCGATCGCCATTTCAAAACAAAAAACATATGGGCCTACCCTCGTGTTATAAGCCCCATTCTTTTTAAACTCTTTGGGCCTCTTGAGAGAGTGTAAGACCCATCCCTTTGTACAGAAAATCTTTTTGGGCCTCATACAAGTCCCTGTACAAAACGACAGTGCGATCACTGATAAAACCCTGGGCCTCTCCTTGAGCTATAAGCCCCAATTTTCCTTTCAAAGCACTTTCTCCTTTGATTTTGAAATATACTGCTGTTTTCAATCTTTCTTTATTGAACAACTAACCAAACAGCATGGAAGCTCTACAACCAAGTAAGTGTTTATATGCTTTCATTTACCGTTTTCATATCCATATAACTGTATTGTGGGGCTGTTTTGCTGTAAGTCTTCTTTCATAAACTCATATCGACTGTGTAATAATAGTATAGATATTTAGAGTTTCCCCGACAACTACGTCTAGCACTAGGTAAAGCCGTTTCGATCATTCTTAGAAATAGACAATACTAGATCCCCCATAGGAGCACCAGATACAGTCTTCTCTTCGACTGTCCTCCTTAGGAATTGTCAAGAAACACTACTCCCCAGAGATGATCTCTTCTCCGTGAATTTCATCCCTTGAGTTTCTTCCAAATTCTCGACCTTTGCTGGCTTGATCTATTCTTTGTGAATAGCCTGTCTTGAACTTCTCGGGGTTTGGGGACCCACAGGCTTCTTAAAAGCATCCCCGACTTCTCTTGGGCGTTGTACAAGGACCCGTCGGCTTCTTAGAAGTATTCACAACCTCCTCTTAGGCTTCGTATAAATGATTTCTTCATCCGGGAATGATAGCCTCCTCTTGGGCTTCGTACAAATTGTCCCTCGGCTTCTTAAACGTTTCCAGCCTCCTCTTGGGCTTCGTAGAAATTGTCCCGACGACCTCCTAGAGGTATAGGAAAAGAAATTAGTCATCTTAATAGAACAGTCTTTCAAAGAGTCTAGATCTTTCTACCGTGAACGTACTACAACTGTTTCTTTAAGCATAGTACAAAAGATAAAACTCTAGACTTGGACAGTCTAATTTCCTTGAGTCTCAAAGACATTCTCAAGTCCCTTTCAAAAATAGGAAGACACCCGCAGACTTGGACAGTCTCAAATACCCTTTGGATTCCCCGTTTCCTTAAAGAACAGGAAACAATCCCGATTCCCATATCAAATCCATGAGTGCAACATTACTCATATAAGAACTGATTTTCTCTTAACCAACATACTGGACCTGTCACTCAACTGAAACAGTAACCTTTTAGCCTCAATCTCGGGCTTCCTACGAGATACAAAATCACTCTCTTGTTAAGTATAAAGACTCTCTTGTTGAGTCAAACCTTTTAGCCTCTATCTCGGGCTTCGTACGAGATACAAAGACTCTCTTGTTGAGTCAAAACCTTTAGCCTCCATCTCGGGCTTCGTACGAGATACAAAGACTCTCTTGTTGAGTCAAACCTTGTAGCCTCCATCTCGGGCTTCGTACGAGATACAAAGACTCTCTTATTGAGTCAAAACCTTTTAGCCTCCATCTCGGGCTTCGTACGAGATACCAAAACACTCTCTTGTTGAGTATAAAAGGCTCTCTCATTGAGCCAATCTCCCTTTTAGCCTCCATCTCGGGCTTCGTACGAGATACAAAATCACTCTCTTATTGAGTATAAAAGACTCTCTTGTTGAGTCAATCACCTTTTAGCCTCCATCTCGGGCTTCGTACGAGATACAAAATCACTCTCTTGTTGAGTATAAAAGATTCTCTTAGTGAGTCACCATCTTTAGCCTCCATCTCGGGCTTCGTACGAGATACAAAAACACTATCTTGTTGAGTATAAAAGATTCTCCTGTTGAGCCAACCCTTTTAGCCTCTCTCTCAAGCTTCGTACGAGACACATAAAAACTCCCTCTTGTTGGGCCAATAGCCTCCTCTTAGGCTTTGTATAAGAAAACCCAGGTTGAGCCAATCAACCTTTTAGCATCAAAGTTGTGCCTCGTTCACAGCATACAAACATCAACAACTCCTTCCCCTTCATCTAATCACTGTAAGCGGCAAGCCTCTAGATTATTTACATTCATGCCACTGTCCCTCTTTTAGCATGAAAAATTCCTAAGGAAAGATAGCATTGCTCTACACTGAGTTAAAGTCTTCTCCTTTAGATTGGAACCCCACTTATAAAGGAAATTATGGCATTGTCGGATTCACATATCCCGGTTAAAGTAATTCTCCTTTATAAACAGTTGTGACAAACAGACCCTCTTTAGAGATGACAAATTCTCTCTAAAGACAACACCTTTTAGCTTCACATCTTGGGCTTCGAACAAGATACAAATAGACCCTTCAGCTTCACATCTTGGGCTTTGAACAAGATACAAACCACCTTTAGCTTCACATCTTGGGCTTTGAACAAGATATAGATCACCTTTCGCTTCACGTCTTGGGCTTCAAATAAGACACCAAAACACCATTTCCTCCCATAGAATAGGAGGAACTACGATCGCTCTGATTTCCCTGTTTCGGTAAACGGGAATACTTAGGCATAAGATTGAAAGAAAAAATCTTAGCGAGCACACTAATCCAAAACCCAAATCCCATACCTTCACATATCGATCGAAAAGCATCAGTCCTAAACTCCCACCAATCGCCTGTGCACTATTTTAACAAAATAACCTAAGAGAGACCCACAATCTTTGTAGCATCTGTAAACCAACAGTCATCTGTTCAAACTCAGTTTGCAAGCAGGGTTAATTGGAGACATCTATTTCCCTTTCTTCATTAGCTTCAATAGGATAAAAAATGAATCGAACTGTAGTACCAAAGCGATAGTGCTTCGCAACCACGTCCAAAATCGCTCGCTACACTCTATATAAATAATTAAAAATAAAAGATAGAATAGAAAATAAAAATTTATAAATAAAAAAGTTAATAAAAACAATGTGATTTTTACTTAAAAATAATAATGAGATTTATTAATAAAAAAGTTAATAAAAATAATGTGACTTTTATTTTAAAATAATAATAAGATTTATATTAAAAATAATATGAAAATTTACTTTCGTCTTTCTTCTATAACATAAATTTTTTTTTCAAATAATGAGATTCATACTGAAAATAATGTGAAAATATAATTTCATTTTTCTTTTGTAACATAATTTTTTTTAATTTATTAACATAATTTTATTTTTCTTTTGTAACATTATTATAAATTTGTTAAAATATCGGATTTTTTTCAAAACTCTTGAAAATAAAATAGGACTTTAAAACAAGGGCACCAAAACTTTAGAAAAATAAAAATATGGGGATCAAAATTTTAATTAAATTAAAAAATAAACATAAAAAGATTAACCTGCCGAATCAAGAAACCCATTGGCTCAATGGTCTGACCTGTAAACCGACCGCGTCACACTGGGTTTCACTAGGTCAATTACAACCATGATCCGATGACCTTATCGGACCGTTCTACCCTTCGATTCATGGTCTAAGCGATCCGACCGGCCAGAACGGTCTGGGTTTTAAAACACTAATTAAGTTCCACAACATATTGAAAGATCATTAAAAGCTCATTAACATTTGAAGTGTGGTTTTCGTTTAAGTGTGTGGTTTTCATTAAAGATGGATGAAGAGTGTGTTATAAATGGTTTTCTGCAAGGGTAAACATGTTTCTGCAACAATAGCAATGGCCACAGTAGTGCATACACGATTTTGTAATCCATGAAGAGTTGAGAAAAAAGAAGGAAACATGGGTGGTTGTTGATTTGTAGTTTGGTCAAAGAGATAGAAACCAAACTTTCTTAAAAATTTTGTACTTGCTTACCAAAGATGAACATGGAAACTTTGAATCCACCTTTCTGTTTCTTCGTGTGTCACTATGCAAACAACAACCTTGTATCAAACAACAACCTCACATCAAGCAACAACCTGTTGATGATTTTTCATCTATAACCATTTTTCCTTCATTGTTGATGCAATTTTGACAACATTGGATAACGTGGGTTTTGTTGCAAACATGGTGAACTTAGTTTTATACTTATATGGAGTGATGCATTTTGATTTTCAAGCTCTGAAAGCACACTCACAAATTTCATAGGCTCAACTTTATTATTATCATTTGTTGGTGATTTCATCTCTGATACCAACTTCATTCGAAGTTATATAAAAAAACAAAAGCCAATTGGGTCAGTCATTTCGTCGAACATGTATTATGTATGTTTTGATTTCCATACTTTGAGTTGTGTAAGCTTTGATAATGATAACAATTCAAGCTATATTGAAAAATTTACACCCATGAGCATGTGGAGTTACTGGTGTTTTTTGGGTTATCACAAAAAAGCTTGGTATTGGAGATTTTTCATCATCACACTTTCTTCTTCCATTGATTTTGTTACACTTGTTCTTGGTAAACCATTTTATCGTATCAAAGATCCCGTTTAAAGTCCAATTTTAAGGAGTATTTAGGGTATAAATTATTATCTAATTCATTGATTAATTAATCATTGTTGTTTGATGTAGGTTATTTTCGTGGCTTTTTAGAATAGAAAGCTACCATTGAGTCTAATGCAGATTTCTTATTGAATGAGTCTAAGAACTATATGCAACTTAGAAAGCAACATTGTGAACTTTGTGTGGAACAAGTCACAAATATATTATGGAATCCAAATATCAATGGCAACTACTATGGATGGCTATCTTGTTAGGTACGTCCAACAACAAATATTCCACGATAACCTAATCTTTTATTTTCATTCATTGATTGGCACCAACCATCTTCAAAAATAACAAAATATTTAATTGAAAAACATTGCTTAGAAGTTGTTTGATGAGAGAATTTAGGCATTTAGGGGAGGTTTGTAACCCCAACAATCTAATTAGTTTTTTTAAAGTTAATTTTAAGTGGTATGGCATGACACGTGGCATGACACGTGGCGTGCCACATCAGCTTCCGTTAAAGCAAATAGACGGTAGAGATCAAAACTAGGGACGAAAAACTTTAAGATGACCATTCTTTGAAAGAAAATTTTATAGGGATTAAAATTGAATATTGGGTTATTTATAGGGACGAAAAACATATTTAATCCTAGAAATAATTATATAAAAATAAAATATTTTATTACATTTTATTAAAAACAGTAAATTATTTTTTTGTAAGCAAGATATTATATTTAAATTTACCATGAGTACTAGGGGCACTCTTACCCTTTTACATAGACACCAACCAAAAACAAATACACCACAATTCTAGATTAGTTTAAGATATTCTATAGGGTGTTTACACCACTAATAGAATTTACATGTGAAGATACTATTTGTTCCTATTTCCAACCATAACCATGATAGTAGTTTTATGATGAACACAACCTCATTTGTGCCTATTACCAACCATAACCAGGATAGTAGTTTTATGTCGAACAGAACCTCATTTGGGCCTATTACCAACCATAACCAGGAATGTAGTTTTATGTTGAATATAACCTCATAGACATCACCATATTCACTATTAAAAAGAGTTGCATTCCTTTTCTTCCAAATGCTCTACAAGTAATTATCCAAAGCACGCCTTTTTTATGTTTTGTAACTTTACCTCTGAGTTGAGCATCCGTTTTCAAGAAGTGCTCCATCGTACAATCTTCGTTCACCAAACCAACATCTAACCATGAGTTGATTTTCTACCAAATGAGAATGGAGCTTGCACATTGAAACAACAACTGAGATAATGCTTCCTCTTGAAAGAAGCACAATGGACATACCTTATCATGAACAATTGGTAACATCATTCTTTTGAATAATTAAGCCCTAGTTGGTAATCTGTCCAAGAACAATCTCCAACAGAAAAGCTTTATTTTTTAGGGTGTTTTTTATTTCCATTTTGTACAACACCTATTTCAGTCTGTCATCAATAGCATTTGGTGAATTTTCCTTCAATAAATGATCATAACATGATTTTACTGTGAAGTAGTTCTTAGAGCTGATGGACTAAACAAAATTATCTCTAGCATCAATTCTAGGTACCACATTAGCTAAAACTCTTAAAACTTCTGCTTTTTCCTCAACAATCTGACTAGCCAATTCATTATGCTTTTCCCACCTTAGATTCCACTTCCAGATGCCTTGGCTCAAGCATCTCATATTAATTACAATGTGAAGGTGAGAAAAACACAAGAAGGGGAGTTGAATTGTGTTGGATTTTTCAAAATTTTCTGCAACTGCTTCTGATTGATCTTATTCAGAGTCTAAACCTACAGTTCAGAATCTGATTTCATAATTACTCAGAGTCTGAACTCTTTAGAGGTCTTTATCAGACTCTGCAACAGAATTTGATTCAGAGATAAACAATATATAACAATGGAAAAATGTTCAAAATTAAATAAAGTAAAATCACAAGACACAATAGTTATCCTGGTTTCTCTCACAACCTGAGAGTAGTCCAATCCCCTTGCTCTCAAGGGATTTCCACTATAACTAAATCTGATTACAAATGCTCAAGCTCACTAGCAATAGACTTCCTTTGTTTACACACATAAGTATAAGACTTCCTTACTCGGATCCACTAGTCTAAGACTTCCTTGCTCAAGGACACAAGCTCACGACTTCCTTACTTTAGCACACAAGCTAAAGACTTCCTTTGCTCAACCACACAAGTTTGATACTTCCTTGCTTAAACACACAAGTTTAAGACTTCAAATGCTCAAGCACAAAGGTAAGAGCCTTCCGACTCTAAAAAAATTATTTAAGAGAATTGGGTAACAACTACACGTGATATTCAATAAAAGGTGTAGATACAATACAACTTAGAAAAACTCGATGACTTAAGAACTTCTAAAATATACATAAAGTTAAGATGTTCTAAGTCTTGTAGATTTGGCAGAGTTGTTTCTCTTTGAATGTCAATGAACAAAGTCTGTAGCAGAGTTGTATTAGCGCATTGGTAATCTTATTCTTCAAGTATGCAACTCCTTTTATAGGAAGAAATAAAAGAGTCATTGGTAAAACTTTCACGAAATAGGTTGGACTACCTTTGTACTTGATTAGACACAACAACAAATCACCTTTCTGCAAAAGGAATTATTCTTTGAAGCTCAGGCACCAAGAAAGAGATTTTCCTTAAGTCTTCACGTGATCAAAAAGTCTTTGAGTCTGTCAGAGTTGCCTTGGTAGAAGAGCTCTTGCTTCAAGGATGAAATCCCTTCACATTTCACTCTTCAGAGGCTGATCACATTAGAGTCCTCTTCTTGGCTTCTAAAGCTTCAGAGTCTGGGACACCAGAGGATAACTTTCTTCAGAGTCTGGATCTCAATCAGAGGTAGGGTCTTCAGAAGTGATACTCAGAGCCAGATTCTGATCTTCAGATGCAGATTCCTTAGGAAGGTCTTAAAAATATTCCTGTAAACTTGAATATATGTTAGATAACCCAATTATTCTTTAAATACTTTGTTATCATAAAAACCCAAGGGATGTGGTATTAACTGATTTTGTTCCAACAATATCCCTTTTTTTATGATGACAAACAATAGTATTTAAGAATAATGGTTATTGATTTAATTAACATTCTGACATCAGGGTCTAAGGCTTATAAGCTCCCATTGATTCTGATAATCCTAAGGGCGAGGTTTATAAGATCCCCCTAAGTCAGATAGTTCTAAGGGTAAGGTTTCTAAGCTCCCCCTAAGTCTTAGCTGAAACTGAGAAAAATACACAAGAAAGAGGTTGAATTGTGTTTTTCGTTTTTGCTTTGCTTCTGAACAGAGTTCAGATTCTAAACTATGTTTAGATTCTGATTATAAGCTGCAGTGGAATAATAACAGAACCAAATAAATAACAACAGAACACACAAAGATTTATCCTAGTTCCTCCCAAACTGAGAGTAGTCCAGTCTTCTTGCAGCACAAGAGATTTTCCACTATAATCAAATCATGATTACAATTGCTTATGCCCTCGAGCATAAGACTTTTTTGCTCAGACCCTCAGCCCAAGACTTCATGCTTAAACCCCTCAGGTTCAAGACTTCCTGCTTAAATCCCACGAATTCAAGACTTCATGCTTAGACCCTCAGCCCAAGACTTCCTGCTTAAACCCCACAGGTTCAAGACTTCCTGCTTAGATTCCACGTATCCAAGACTTCCTTGCTAAAATCCCACAGACTCAACACTTTTGCTCATACCCTCAAGTACAAGACTTCCCTGCTCAGATTCCATGAATCCAAGACTTCTGCTTAGACCTTCAGTCCAAGAATTTCCTACTTAATCAACAACTGATCAAGACTTCAATGTTCAAGCACATAGCAAGAGACTTACTTGGCTCAAGCTTACAACAAGAGATTTTTATGCTCAAACACATAGCAATAGACTTTCTTTCTAAACTACTAAACAAAATGTGTTTAGCAAAATAGACAATAAGGCGTACTTGATGCAATTAGAGGTACATGGTAATAACCATAAAAAATATGATAGCTCTTAAGATTTCTAAGATATTAAATGTTTAAGAAATCTTAAGGCTTTGTACAATTTACAACAAATAATAGAAATTCTACATACTCGATTGTGTTGTCATTGTTGATCTTGTTATTCTTCCATTCTGATAGAAGCGTGAAACACTTCTTTCTTCTTGGATCTCTTTCTTTATTTTCCTTGTTGTTTACTCCAGATTGAATCTTCAGCTACTTATCTAGCAGTTGCAGAATGATAGTCGTTAGAAGAGATAACTTGTACAAGTGTCTTTGTTACTCCATAGTACAAGAGACGTTGAAGATATCTACACTAAAAGATCTTTATCCGTTGTGTAACTCTTTTAACCATAACGTCTTCCTTGTGACCTTGTACTATAGATCCGTTAAGAGTGGATATCCGTAAAGCATGCCAACTCTTCTTGAGTCATGTGAACACTTACTCTAGCTGACAAATTGATTTGACATTGTAGCTTGCTTTTTGCAGTACAGATAACTTAGCTTTGTCATTGGTTCTTATGATCACCAAAAGCTGATACATCCAATAAGTGTAGATATAATATATTTCTCTTCTGATGCTGATACCTTCAGCTTTAGAGTCTACGCCAACCTATATTATCAGGCTTCACTTAGAGAACGTTCTTCAGTTCTGAACCACCAGAAGCCAATAACTCAGCTTCTCTCAAATGCATCCTTTTATCAGATTCTAAATAGATTCTTCTTAAGCTTTGGAACTTGCATACTTAGAACACACATTAGATAACACCATTGTTTTTTCAATACTTTTGTTATCATCAAAACCTTTAGGAATATTTGTCATGAACAAATCTTGTTATAACAATCCTCCATTTTTTATGATGACAAACATAAGTATTTAAGAACAATGTTGGGCTCTTTTAATTTACTTGGCAACATCAGAGTCTGAGGTTTGTAAGCTCCCCCTGAGTCTAATAGTCCAAAGGTTGAGGTTTGTAAGCTCCCCCTAAGTTCTATATTCAAGAAAACTAAAATATATCTCCCAGGTAAAATAAATAACCGAAATAATAGAAATTTAAAATAATAATAAATGAACAACATTTAAAATCAGAACGGGTTCAGATTCTCATTAAATACTTCTATATCTTTCTCCCCTTTTGTCACATCAGAAAGAAAAAAAAATATATATTTAAAAAGAGAAGAAAACAAAAAGAAATACTTTTATAAATGCAAAGAAGACCATCATCACTTGATCAGTTCCCAAGGAAGAGAAAATGATTCAAGTAACAGAGACTATTAAAAGCATGTACAATGCATCCTTAATAATTATTGGTCGTAACACTTCCAAGGTTAAGAAAATGATTTTTAATCCATCGTTTGGGTTCCCCAGAGTCTACTATAAAAGCAACCGAAGCATAAGTCTTTTTCATCAACATCCTTCAGAGCAACATGGAAGCAACATCTGAGAGTGCCAACATCTATACCATAATAGAGATTTCAGAGGATGCTACAAGTCTGGAGATGCAAAGTCTACATAAACCAGCAGGTTCTGAAGCTAGTTCTTCATCCACAGTACTGAAAACTTCTGAGGCAGGTTCATCATCAACTGTAATGAAACCTTCTGAAGCAGGTTCATCAACAACTGCTTTGAAGCCTAAGAAGAAGTCAATGAAGAAGAAGAAGAGGTCTAGAGATAGGATGGCGTTTCAGATTGTTATTTCTAACTGTGAAGATGAAGATGAGCCAGACTACACTTGGGAATATCATATGAGTCTTAGGGCTTTAGAATAATTAGATTAATGTAATCTTAATGTCTTTATACTTTTGTAATCTCCCTTTTCTGATCAATGAAAATTATTTTGTCCAATATTAGTTTGCAAGAGTACAATTTTCTCCCTTTTTTATTTTCTGATAATTTGCATAAATGAAGTAAGAAGGAGAAAAAAATAATACAACAGATAGCAAATAACTGTTAAAAAACATTTACAATTGTTCAAGAGAATCTTTATTAGGGGATACTGAACATCACTTCCCAAGAATCAAAAGTTAAAAGATTGATTAGACTAATCAATATTAAAATAATAAAGACTTAAGGTAACCAACGAATAAGTTCTGTAAAACATTTAGCAGACTACCTCTCTAAATCTCTTAATCTTTATAACACAAATATGTATAAGCAAAAACAAATCTGGGTTCCAAAGAGAGACTTTAGAAAGATAACACTGCTAAGAGCAGTAACTCAAGCAAACAAGAAGAAAGTAGCAACTGAAGAGTCTTCAAGCAAGCAGATTTCTTCAGAGGCAGAATCAACAACAACATCCTTTGTTGAGACACATCGAAGGAAAAGAACTTCTAATTCACAACGCATAAATCTTCAGAGGAAGGAGGTTATTGAGATTACAAAGAAATATTGGGAGGATTGTTTGAACACTCTAGATATGTTAGATGAGCCTAGGGAATTCCTTAGAATAGATCCAAATGTCTAGAAAGTCTTTGATAAAAAAAATGTAATCACTTCCAATCTTTCAATGAGAATGTTGCGAATTTTTTAGAGTTTTAATCCTAATTTTTATTCTCTGAACAACATAAGAAATGCACATAACAGTTAAGACCACACAAGAACATAAACAATTTTTATTGAAACAAAAAGATTGTTTAATACAAGGTGATAACAGTTACAAGACATATAATTGCAGATGAACAACTTTAGGACCTCTCATAGACAACTTCAAGCTTATCTTTCTAGATTTTAGAAGAATCATCCTCTAATGTTATGACAGCTCCTTGTTGGATCAATAGTTCAGAAAGAACTCGTCCATAAGGAATGAAGAATGTCTTTCCCTTGTGAAAGGATGAAAGACTCCTTTTCATATGGTTAAACATAACTTGAGGAAGATCAGTTTGTATGTCTGAATTGAGACGAAGTAGCAAACTTTTTCAATAGAATCCACAAGGTCTAGATCATTGTCCTTAGGCAAAAATTTTGAGTTTAGAATCTGGTTCCAAACAATTGCATCAGGACGGAGATTTGAGACCTGAGAAAAGTTTAATGGATCTACAAAAGTATGCCAAGTTGGAAGATAGCATTCCCAAACAAGAGTACCTGGAATTTATCCAATCTCCTCACAGTTGATCACATTAGCAATTGACTTACAAGTTACTATTATAGAAACACTAGAAACTTTGGAAAGGGAAACATACTCAAAATTTAGCTAAACCATGGATGCATTAAACCAAGATTATTTGAAAATATTTGGATAAGTAAAACCACAAAGCATCTCAAAGTATCCATTCCAACCTTGTTCAGAAACAGTCTTCCAGAAGTTAAAACCTAGCTTAAACAGCTCTTCAAAATACACAAACTTTTCATTGATGATAACTAGTTGATTCAGTGAAGAATTGACTAGAGATTTCATCTCAGGTTTGGTTTGATCAACACAAAAAAAAACAAATATAAAGAAAAGATCTGAACAAGATTCTGACCACAAAGGAATAAGAATCTTGTCAGAGGGATAGAAAATGTGACAAGAAATTATGTTTCACAAAGACAAGGGTTATAGACCATCGATATATAAAACAAGAAAACATCATTACCCAAAGGTACTTACTCAGCAAACTAGTGAACACACTAGATGATTCTCAATTTTATGGAATTTAAGTAAGACAGGGATTTTAAGAGATTTTTTTTACTTAAACCGCTTATCAGAAGTAAAGATTCCTTTTATGAATCTCAGAGACTGGCAATATTCAGAAGCTATCTGTCATTAGAGTCTAGTAGGATTAGACTTTGAGTGAGACATCTAATGTTAGTCATCAGTCTTTGATATTCCATTCAGAGTTAAGAATTTCCTCTTAAAACTGGAGATTAGTTTTTCAGATAGATGTGCTTGATTCATGAACATTGAGTTGGTTTCTCTGACTACTGGCCGACAACAGTATTATCACAAAAGGTTAGAATACTCTTTCCATAAATATGATCATATTCTAGTTAATGACTTATTTTGTATAGTCAAGTACAACATAGTTTCTTTTTAAAGATTTTTGAAGATTCGTTTGTTATCAGGTAAAAGAATTTCTCTAGAGATCTATCAGAGACTTCTTTTGTTGCCAAGTACAACATACTTTTTTTTTTACTTTTTCTTGGTCAGGCTTCGGGAAAGTATTCAGATTTGACCATGGAATCTGAATCTTGTCTTCAAGTGGATTTTGAGTCAATGGCACTTATACCAATGATTCCACTTTCTTCTCCAAACTCCATAATTTTTGCATTCTTCAGCTTTTGAGTTCGATGTGTAGGCTTTTCTTCCATCACAGATTGTAAGCAACCATTGATCAAGTACCATGGAAGATGCCTTACTCATTTCTTCTGTGATATCTACAACAAATACAATTTAGAATTTTGGTACCCATATTTATGTGGGTCCTGAAATGTTAGTCCTGACAGACTTTCTTTTACTTCATGCCTTAGTCTGATAGTAGTACCTTGATTCATTCTAGAATTTGAGTTCTAAGATGAGTTTTGGTACTAACAAAACATGTTCTTAGCAGAGTCTTTGATTTCATTATCTTGGATTCATTTATTATCAAACATTTGACTTTATAATCCTTGATTTTGAAATCTGTGACAAACATAGATTCAGATGGTGTTTTCTATCAGAGGTTAGCATAAAGTAAGTTTTCAGAATTGTTTGAGTATTGCTAGAAAAAAAAGAGTTGAAAGGTTTCTCAAGGAATTATCCTTTAACACAAATTCTATGATAGGCTTCAACTTCCTTATAAGCAATTGAGTCACTTAAGATATGATCTTGAGAAGCAGACTCCTTATTACAAAACAAAAAATTTCAAGAGACTTGATCTTCTCTTGAGAGATTTTTAGATCTTCTTTTAGATGATCAATCTCTAGCTTCATGATTTCAGCTTGTTTATTTAAACAACTTGAGCGATCATGAGCTCAAAAAATATTGAACCACCAGAAGCCAAGAACTCAGCTTCTGGTTCTTCAGTTCTGAACCACCAAAAGCCAATAACCCAACTTCTCTCAAATGCGTCCTTTTATCAAATTTTGAATAGATTCTTCTTAAGCTTTGGAATCTGCATACTTAGAACACACATTAGATAACACCATTGTTCTTCCAATACTTTTGTTATCATCAAAACCTTAAAGAATACTTGTCATGAACAAATCTTGTTCTAACATTAGCTAGGTTAATTAAATTTATCCTTGAAGCACAATGATTAATTCTTTAGAAATTTAAGCATAGTATAATATCAATAAATTAGATTCAAATGCTTAAATACTTATCATTTTTCTTCCCCTTTTGTCATCAACAAAAAGGTAGGACATAAGAAGGAAAAGATTCAGAAGATAAAAAATTTTACGGGAAAAAGATTTCAAAGTAAAAATGAGTTTAAAATTAGTCTTTACTTCCATTTAGTCAAAGAATCAATTAAGAGGAAATTGGCTAGTATGGTTGATAAAAGTATCTTCAATTTTCAAGGTGGTCAAATCTCGATTCTGACAACTGAGCATATATAAGAAGAGATCAGAACTGGGGAGGCGTGCCTGAATACCATGACCAGCTTCTTTTACTTGTATTTACTAGGGCACAAAGATCAAAGATGATTTTGCATTATCCTATATGGTCTATGAAGAGCAAATTTGCATTATCACGAAGATCACATTCCTCTTCTTCCAAACTCCTCTCTTTTCAAGTAGTATGGGCAAGCTAAAGAAAGATAAGAATTTGAGGAGAGACTTTTCTAAGGAGATTAACAAGCTTATGAAGAAGCAAAAGAGAGAAGAAAAGATCAGATCTACAAAAGCTGCAAAATCTCAGAAAGCTGTAGAGGCTGAAGGTTGAAGCACATTTGCTGAAACCTCCAAGTTAAGGGAAACTTTAGAGACAACAATGAGGTACCCTAAAAGGAGGAAGAAGCCTGCTGAAGAAGTTGAGTACATCTCAAATGGTGATCAGGACTAGATAAACTACCACACATCTTATGCTGAGGAAGATGACCAAGTCTGAAGATTTTAAATCTGTAATGATATATCTGTTGTCTTTAGATCTTGATTCTGAATCTTGTACTCATTTTATTTGAATAATAAAGCATATCTTTTTTCACATAGCTCCTTATAATAAAGCTTGTTTATCCACTAACAACCTTTTGATTTAACCACTGATATAGAGATCTCATAGCAGTTTTTTAACCAGAATTTTGAAAACAAACAATTATTTGACTAAGGGAAAATTAAGAAATTATTTTGTTTTACCATAATTAAAATACTAAGTTCCAATTATTATAGCTCAGAGAGTGAGCGAATAAGCACAAACTAAAGACTTATAGATATAAGAACAAGTCAAAATAATTTTCAGATTTGTAGCACATAAGTGGACAACAAGGCGAATTAACAGAAAAGTCACTTATGTCACCAGAAACAACTAATCAAGTTCTGAGCATCAGAGGGTGAGATGCTTTATATATATATCAGAAGTTGGTTCAAAGCTTCTAATCATAGTGTCTTCTGATCATGTCACTCTCTGTTCCTCCTTTCAGAATCAAGCACTAATCTTCCATAAAATGCATGTTCAAATTTTTTTAGATAAAATCAAATCTTTCTATTGTAAGAGGTTTGGTAAATATATCATCCCATTGATGATTTGTATCAATGAACTATATATCTATTACACCTTTTTGAGCATAATCTCTAATAAAATGATGTTTTATCTCTATGTGCTTTGTTCTAGAATGTTGAACTGGATTTTTTGTTATACAGAAGGAAACGGTATTGTCACAGAAGATAGGAATATTGTTTCCACAAATCTGATAATCTTCCAATTGATATTTCATCCAGAGGAGCTGCGTTAAACATTTAGCAGCTGAGATGTATTATGCTTATGTTATGGAAAAAACAATATTTGCTTGTCTTTTGCTAGCCCAGGATATTAGGTTTTCACCTATGAATTGACAGTTTGATGTTCTTGATTTGGCCGGAATCAAGGGAAGAGAAGTGGTTAGGTTCAACTTCGACAATTGGGTTAGATTGTTGGTTAGCTAGGACTTCTCTTGTACAGAATTTTGCAAACATATACATATCTCAATTCTATTTTTAGAATTGGGGGCAGACGTACCCGAAGCGAGGATGAAAGGGGAACTGCCTAAACAAATTGGGTGTCGTTCTCTTTCTCTCTCTCTCTCTCTCTCTCTCTATATATATATATATATATATATATATATATATATATATATATATATCTTTACCTTACGTTGTTGACGTTTGTGTGAAATCAATTGTTAGAAATATTTCGATTGATTTGTAGTGCCTTAAAACTATTTTGAAAAACCATTACAATCACTTTGATTGCAAGTGTGAAAAATTTTGCACTACAGTTTCAAAGGAAATTGGACTTGGGGTGTTTCGCACGCCAAGTGTTTGACATATTGGTAGCACACAAACTGTTCGTTAAATTGTCAATTCAATTTTACTGTCTATTAAACATTGGAAATTGGTTCACCTTAAGTGGTTTTTATTTGAATTGTTTGATTAGGAACCTTATTGATTCTAATATCTTATCAATATTATTCCATTCGGTTTCGCATATCCGATCTTAACAATAACGGTTCGTTTGATCCAAGGCCGCTTCTGCACATTTTAAAACAATTTTTAAGCGCCAATTATTATTAAAAATTAGTGATCTATTTAACCCCCCTTCTAGATTAGTGCCATCTTCTAACAAGTATTTCCATCCTAAGCATCTGCAGTTTATTGTTTTTCTAAAGTTGTTTTGCTTTTGTTTGAGAAAGTTTATTGTTTTTGTGATGATGAGAGTGTGAATTAAAACTAGGGTAAAGAAGGTTAATAATAAAAGGGTAAAGAATAAAAGGGAATAGTGAAATAAAAGGGTAGAAAAATAAAAGGTAGCTCGCTAGGATCTCGCAATCCTATGCCTACGTATCCTATATAGAAAATCAGAGCAATCGTAGTTCGGAGAACTACGTGTATATATAAAAAAAGAAAGGGTGAAAAAAGGAAAAGAGTGCGGAAAAAAAAAGTGCTCGCCAAGGATTGGAACCATGTGCCTACGTATTCTCAAAAGGAACTTGAGAAATCAGAGCGTTCATAGTTCGTGGAACTACGAGTTGTTAGGGTTCTAAGAACCAAGACAACAAAGGGGAAAATCTTGAAAGCAAGGCTTGTAAGGATTGATGTAAAGGTGAAGAGATTAATGGTTATCTCTTATGAGAATAATTGAATGAAGAGTTTAAAGTTTGTAAAGGGAGGAGAGATTAGTGGTTATCTCTATGACAAAATTGATTGTAAATGTAAAGCCAAGGGTGGCAAAGGGAGAAGAGATTAATAGTTATCTCTATGGAAAGGTTTGAAGGAAGGGTTAAAAATTTACAAGAGATTAATGGCTATCTCTTGGGAAGGTTAGGTTTTGTAGATAAAAATTGTTTAAAATTCCTAAGGTTGAATCAGGGTTTAGATAATGGTGTATATAAACATTAATGTCAAGAGAAACTTAACAAAACAAAATTTATCAGGCTTCAACAAGTATAACACCAAGAATGAAGTGAATATACAAATGTGATTAAGCATGGCATCAAAACATGTTCATAACAGACAAGGCATAAGATAAATCTGCATGCTTGACATTGTGGAAGCTTATGAAGGAAATACTTAAACATGTTAACAATTTCACATATTAACAAAGTGAACTCATGAACAAGATATCTACACATGGTTAAATCAAGAGTTAAAGGAACCAAACTCAAGTGGAAGCCCTAGTCATGCATCAAGGTACTTCAAAGGATTAGGCAAGACTAAACCCTAAAGGTACCACTTAAACAAACTGTTTAATCAAAGTTTTTTTTTTAAGAAAAAGGACAACTAAACATGGTATAAGTCATCAACAAGACTTAATAAAAGCATACTATGATCACCTAAACACATACGTCCAATTAGATCAAAGAAACAATCAAAAGAACATCATTAAAAGGTTTAAAACACACATAAAAAGTACTTGTTTTCAACCTAATAAAAACGAGCAAAATAAATATTATTTTGAGTATTTTTCATGCATTCTCAAAATAGAGGGGATAAATGACAAGTGTGAAAAAATCAATAAAAAATAATTAGTTTTGCATATAGAAATAATTAAAAGAAAAATGAAAAAAAAAACATAAAAAACTAAGTGGTAAAAATATAAGGGATGCTGCCAAGAGGACTTGAACCTGTGCCCTTGGGGTGATAGGCCCAAAACCTTGGACACCAGGCCACGCGCTATGTTGTGATAAGGGAATGCGCGCAATACATAATATAGAAAGCTTCATGTGAAAAATTGTAAAAAAATAAAATGACAAAAGTCTAGGGCGAGGGGGATTCGAACCCCAGACTTTGTAGACACAAACACCTCAAAACCAACTATTCTACCACCATGACGCAATGCCAATTCAAGTATTAAGTTGCAACTAATAAATAATATATTAAAACATTATTTAAAAAAATGAATTTACGCGCCATGGCATCATCATCTTCTTCCCACGACATCACCACCATTTCCATTCTTCTCAACATGCTAACTTCTTTGTTTCTCAATGAAATTGAAAGATGTGAACATCAAAGTTCCTTAGAATTTTGCCAGGAATTCAATGATGTAATTTAATTTTATTTATTTTCACTGTATCACAAACAATCAATCACACAACAGTATGAACCCTAAAAATGCAAAGTTAATGTGAAATCTCATATGTAACAGTTATAAAGCAATTGATATATGGGAAATGATCACCACATCATAATAAACATGTTTGTAACTCAAATGATTAACAAATATGCATGAATCATAGAGTTTAAGAAATTGCAACTTACCTTCCAAGTGAAAATCGTGTTTTGACTTAGGGATGTTACAGAAGCAAAATGATGATCCTAAAAGCTTCCTTGACCTTCAAGGAAAGTGTTGATGTACTTAAATTGAGCTGAGAGCCTCTAGAACTCTCTATCCAAATCAATTTGCAGTTGCTTGGAAGTGAGATATGGAGGATGTGTTTGAGTAATTACAGAATGGTTTTGAGGGTTTGGATCACTTCTATTAGGTGTATATGAAGTGTTTGGATGCTTAGATTGGTTGGAAAGTGTTTGTAATTGAAGTTTCAAATTCTCACTTCAATGGATTTTGAAATTTGTAATAACATGCAATTTTGATGTGGGGAGGTTTTTGTGGCTTGTTGTGTCCTAATTGATCAGAAATGACCTCTATTTATGGAAAAACAAATTAGTTTTAGAAGAAGAATTTTGGATCAAGATGCATCCTATTATCTAATGGTTAACGAAATGTTTCTTTACTTGAATGCCAAGGTACAAGTAGCATACTTTCTAGCATGGCTAAATCTTGACAATTTGAACCATCATCATTCAGATTGCAAACTTATTCTTGGTGTTTATACCAAAGTCTTGACTTGTTGGAGAAGTTTCTTGACAAGTTGGACTTTTCACTTAATGCTTCAAAACAAAACTCAAGTTCATGCATTGGGATGAGTTTTACCACCATGCAAAGAGATAGAATTTTGAAAAATTTTATCACCCTCAGATGAAAAAGTCAATTGTAAGCATTCTTGGGTCAAAACCCTAATTTGGTGCATCTGATAAACTTGAGGCTTGATGAGTTTGAAATGAGGCAATCTTACACTTGGTTGTTGATAAAGGGAAACTCTTGATCTTCATGAATGAATGAGAGACTTGAGAAGTTGAAGATCACACCAATCCCTGGCTAATCATCAGTTTGAGCATCTTGAGGCACAACCTAACTTGAAAAGCAAGCAAGCACATATTTTTGTATTTTCAATTGGTTAGTGATGCATAAAAACCCACACATACATGTAATGTTAAATAAGACACAAATGATGTAAGGGTAAAAATTAGGGTATGACAAATACCCCTATTTAAGTTTCTTCTTTCCAGAGATTAGAGAAACTTAAATACAGAACAATGCACAAATTTTTGCCCTAAGATAATGCAAAGATGCTTATGATATGATATGGATGCAGGACTCTAAGTTCCGTGGAGGATGATACCACAGGAGACAGACCAACAAGATAGAATTTCAATGGGGAAAAGGGTTAAAATTTTTGGGGGAGAAAGTAATGATCTTAAAGAGACATTCACTGGGGATACAAGATATTGTGGAAATTTGTCAAGGTGACAAAGAATATCCAGCAATACTTGGAAAGAGAAGTACAAAATCTGGGACGGAGATAAAGATATCTGAGAAGGCATCAGATGTAAAGAAACCAGACATCCAAGAATAGCATCGAATGAAAGGTATAATCACAATATCTGATAATGGAAACAGATGAATATGGGCAAAGTAGAAATCTAAGAATGGTATTGGATGTAGAGGAATCACAATATCCAAAAATACATTGGATATAACAATATGAATATCCGAGAAAGCATCGGATGTAAAGGAAACACAAGATCTAATAATGGCTTCAGATGAAAGTGAACAAGGGTGAAATCCAAGAATGGCATTAGATGTAAAGAAACCAGACATCCAATAATGGCTTTGAATGAAAGGCAAAACAAAATATGAGAACAACATCTGATGTAAAGAAACCAGACATCCAAGAATAACATTGAATGAAAGGTATAATCACAATATTTGGGAATGGCATCAGATGAGTGTGAGCAAGGTAGGGTTCCAAGAGTGGCATTGGATGTAAAGAAATACAATATCTAATAATGGTTTTAGATGAAAGCGAAAAAAATAAAATCTGAGAATGGCATCAGATGTAAAGAAAATCATAATATCCAAGAATGTATTGGATGTAAGTAAACAAAGATGCCCACGAAAGCATTGGATGTAAAAGAGAAGTAGACAAACATATCCAAGAATATCATTGGATGATGCTAAGAAACAAAGGTTTCCATGAATAGCACTGGATGCAATAAGAGAGAAATACAGACACAACCAAGAATAGCATTGGATGGTGCCAAGTTGGACTTTGGATATTTGCCAAGTTAGGTTGGACTTTGGTTTTGCCCGGTTAGGTTATACTTTGGGCAGAAGGTAATATGTTGATGGTAACATGACCTATGAAAATGCAAATGAGGATAAAACACTCTTGCTATGCATGGTATATGAGTTTTTTATGCTGTATGTAATGCAAATGGTGACAACAAAGCTTGACTCTTTTGGGGAGTGGACAAGATTGAAAGACTTATTCCTCAACAAGGAGATCATTGTCATTGCTTTGGGGGACTGAAGATGTTGTTGTTGAACATATCTTTGCCACACTGGTAAATTGTATTAAGTTGATAATCCTTGTAGGAAGGATGGAGAGCTGCTTGGGGATTCTTCAAGTAAATTGCCCTATACTAGATGATTGTTGTAGATGAACTGATCATTGTTTCAGTTTGACTGATTCTGGAAACGACTGTTTTACTGTGTGCTTGGAAGACTTGTCCCAGTAATGAGTCTTGAAAAATATTCTGAATAAACCAATTCTAAGAAAGACTTACACTGAACAACAAACCTTGAACTGATTCTCAACAGGATATGGAAGGAACTTGCCTCTAATAGGATCACTGACCAAGTTTCTAAACTGTTTTGAAAATTCCTTGAGAGGAAAGCTAGTTTGCAATCAAAAGTGCTTATTTAAACATAGTGTCATACCCCAAATTTTACCCTCAGATTCTTTGAACTCTCGCATGTCATTCTAGGTCAATCAACTTGCATATCCCAATTTATCAGCTAGAATGAACTTGTTGGATTTACAGACGAGTCGGTCAAACTAAAAGTCAGTTCCGATTAATCTCAAAATCTGACAAAATGCTGTATTTTTCTGGGTGATTTTATTCCACGCTGATAATTTTGGTGCAGTTGTTTTTAGTTTAGGGAATTTCGGTACCCGACCTTTTTGTTCACATTTATGCATTTTATTTGTAGTTTTTGATTAATTAATCTTTTAATTAATTTAGAATCAATTTAGTTAACTTTATTTTATTTTATCACTTTCATTTTCTTTATTTTATTTCTGAGTCAAAATTTTTAATTAAATTAGTTTAGTTTAGTAGATAATTAAAATTTTATTTTAGTTGACCCTATTTTATTTTATCTTTCTTTATTTGAATTTTGTTATTAATTTAGAGTTAATTTAAATTTCTTAGTTAATTAGGATTTTAGTTTTGATAACTTTAATTATTTGATCTCTTTTTATTTTCATCTCCTTTTGTTTTTTTTGTTAAACAATTTTTCAATTAATTTTAAATTAATTTAAATTTATTTAATTTTTAATTTATATTAGGTTTTATTTAATTTTAGTCTATGTTACAAAATCATTACAACAAAAAAAATCAAAAAAATAGTAATAAGGAAACAAGCCACTCATTGTGTGTCCAGCCCACAAAAGCTTTGACCAAAGCCTGCTGCAACATAAAACAACAACAAGGGGACAACTTCATTACCCATCACAAAAAGTTGGGTAGTGTACCTTCAACCAATTCAGTAATGCTATATCATTTTATTATACTTAATTATTTATTTAATAATTTAAATTTTGTAGATTTCCAATGCAGTGTAGTCTAATTTATTCTATGGATAACTCTACCCAATTTTTTGAAGTGGATAGATAAGAATTCACCAAACAACAAACCCCACATCATGCTACTACACTATTCTACAACCTGCTACTACCAAGCCATTGACCAAGATCCTGCACAACCCGTAGCACTGCAAACTTTGACTATACCAAAACATACCCTGCAGCATGCACCAACACGATCTGCTGCAAAGAAAATCTTGCCATGTTAATGTATGCTCTACCGTCACCAAAGCGCTGCGATGTCCACAACGGTCAAAAACTCTAATACAAACATTTGACCTCACAACAAATCCTGCATCAACCTTATGATCATAAACCCTGCACAAACATTTTACAACCAAAAGCAAACCCGAATTTGAGTTGGACATATCACAATAACAAGAAAAAAATGAAGGCATCATGAACTTTTTATCTGGTTTTAAGAGAGAGAGAGCCGAGTGAAAAAAAGGAGAGGGGTCCATTTGAAAAGAATTCTGAAAAATAGAACACAACAGTAACCAGAAACTCACCTTCAATAATCAAAGGAAGACATAATAGATACTCTGCAGAACTACCCCTTTGACAACTTCATTCTACAGAGAACATCTTCTTCTTCTTCACATTCACAAGAAACCGCATCACCCTCATCCCTTTTTCACATCCAAACCAAACATCCTTTCACATAAACGTACTCCTTATGCTGCAGAAAGAAAGCTAGATTGAGAAAAATTTCAGATTCTAAGCAATACAGAAAGCACACTAACTTTTTCTTCCTCCATTTTTTCCATTCGAACAACAACATCCTGACATTCATTCGCGGGCAAAATGAAAAAGAGTGAAGACGATTCAGAGGTCGAAGAAAATCAAAACGTAAACGGGAAGAAAAGAAGAGCATACTATGATCTAAGCAGGACCCATCGTCGGTTCGTCGAAATATGAACTTTACTTCTTGAATTTTTCGCACCAAACCTCACTTTGATGTATGCAAATTGAATATGTGGTGATATGTTGATGTCTTTCCATGTTTTGTCATTTTTAACTGTAAGCGAGAACGCAAAGAGATGAGAGAAGGAGATCGTGAGAAGAAGCGGAATAGCGAGAGAGATGAGATAGAGAAAAGTGTGTGATAGAGAGACGATTCGAGATAAACGTATGCAGATTGAGGGTTTTGACCTTGGAAGAGAGATTTCATCGTTTTGTTTTTTCGTATGGATGCTTGGTCGTGTTTGCTGAATAACCGTGTTCCTTTGTTCCAACTAGGTCAAAATTCCATTTTTGTTCAAACTGGGTTAGACCCAACCCATCCTGTTTCATTTCTAACCTCCTAGCCCATCTTTCCTTTCAACATTTAGTTTATCACATCTTATTAATTTATAAATTTCCTTAACTTTTCTTTTTTATATCACTTAAATTAATTAGTTTTTTTAATTATATTATTGGGAGTTTTTTTTCTTTTGATTAGTTCTTTCAATTAGATTTAATTTACATATATTTATTAATTAGATTTTAGAATTTATTTAGTTAGTCTTTTAAATTAGAAATTAGTTAGTTTTAATTAATTAATTTTAACTGGATTTTAGTAGTGAACTAGCTTTTAGTTAGAATTAGTTATTTAGTTAGTTTTAGTTATTTAGTTTTTAATTAATTTTTAGTTAATTTTGGTTTAATTAGAACGTGGTTTAATTACGTTTTATTCTTAGTTAACTTTTAAATTAATCTTGACGTTTTGTATTTTCCACTTTAATTAATTCTCGATTTTCATTTTGAATTTAATTCTTGTTGCTTTTGGCTGTGATTAAGTCCTGATTTTGATGTCCTATCTTTTGAGCTTTTGATTTGCCTAAGCATTTGTTGTATATGTTGCTATTCATCTTACATTTGATACTTGAGGTTTTCCTCTTTGTCCCTCTGATGCTTATATCTTATATTCCAAAGGAAAGGAATCTCTCTGTTGACTGCCATGTCATAGTTTAGCCTAACTTTAGGTCCTCCTCTTTAACCTAACCTTAGGTTTAGATTTGCCGCACTCTTTGTAGGTGTTTTGCCATGGACATTTACTCCCTCTACCCGTTTTACCTAGCCTTAGGTTTAGAGTCGCTGCACTCTATGTAGGTGTCTTGCCATGGACACTTACTTTCCATTGGAACCTTGACCACAGTCAAGAGTTCCCCACCCCTGTTGAGGGGAACTATGAATGCTCTGATTCCAATCTCGTCAGGATACGTAGGCACGAGATGCGATGTCTTGGCAAGCATACTTAGTGTACATACCTTAGGTCTTTACCTTAGCAAGCAAACTTTAGCATAACACAAATACTAACAAGATGTTCCTGTAGAGTACTACAAATACTTAGGATGTTAACACCTTCCCTAGGTATAACCAACCCCCGAACCTTAGATCTCTAGTTGTGTTCCTACATAGCGCACTTAGGGTTTTCTTTGATCTTTACCATTTCCTTTGGATAAATTAAAGCTCGGTGGTGAATTTCATGATTTGTGATTCAAGTTAACTAATAGCTTGATATCTGATTCTCACCGCGATAGAAGATGGTGACTTCATTGGGGACTCTTCCCCTAAGAGGGTTAAGCCCACCTTGTTTGCATTTGTGTTATTTATATGTTTGCTTGCTTGCATACTTGTATATTTATATCTATATATATACCTGTTGTGCTTGGATTTTTCTATGTGCAGGGTTGTTACCTTGAGTGGTGAGGATAAGTCCTAACCCGGACTTAAGCGTATACCTATGATAATATTGTGGTATAATCAATAGTTAGCTATTGGGAGTAGTCCTAACATGTCTAGCATATGATAACCACGCTTAGTGGAGGCCCCTTTGGGATTACTGATGTTGTATGAGTAGTTGTATTGGAATTGCTTTTTCCGACCTGGGAGTCCATGAAGTTGAGGGCCTTTAGTTACCCTTCACCCCTCTTAGCATCTTAGGATGTAGTGCGGTGACTATGAGGGAGTAGTTCTGAAGTAGTTGATAGGCGATACTACACTCAGATGAGTTTATCTTGAGAATATTATTCGCCAGCACGAGTAGTCGTGCAAGCCAATAATATCCGAAAGATTTATCGATGACTTTGGGAACCTTTGTAAAACCCATTGTGTATGTGCTTTACCCTAGTATACACCCTGTGGTTGGTTCGTTACCCCGACTCAACACTGTGATCTCGAACTGTTGATAATGTTGCATGCGTTTTGTATCCTATTTGCACTGCATTGCATATCATTTGCATCTTTGCATGATTCATTGCATACATTCATTTGTCCAGCAACTCATTTCCAGTTGTCTCTATCTTCCAGTGTCATTTGTGAGTCGTCAAGTTGATTCCTCTACACAAATACCGGACTAGAGCTAACTATAGACGCAAGAGGTACACAACGCTGAGATCCGAATGGAGATCGACGACCTTAAGTCAAGCAGGATTAAACTCACCAAGATGCTCCAAGTCTTGATTTCTAGAGGAGAGCAACCCCAAAGGACTGTCATTCAGGAAGTTTTAAGCGTTGATCCTCCAACTGTTCAGATGCCACCTTCAACTTGGTCTGAGTTTGGTTTGCCACACAACTACTCTCCACCGATAGTGTCTACTGCTATGGTTGGTCAGACTGCTAGGTTTGTATTTCAAGCTCCTGTTTTTGCCGAGCCCAGACCTGTGGTCTATGTTGTTACCCTGACTGTTCGAGCTCCCTTTGAGAATCCCCTATATGAGTACAATTCTGCCAGTGCTCAGGGTGAAGACTGCGAAGACTTTGTTGAACCTGAAGTTGTCCGTGAACAGTTTCAAACCATAGACAAGAGACTCCGATCCATTAAGGGTAATGGCATTTTTTAATGTGGATACAGATAACATGTGCCTGGTTTCCGATCTTGTTATGCCAACCAAGTTCAAAATTCCCGAGTTTATGAAGTATAAGGGCCACTCTTGTCCAATGGCTCATCTGGTCATGTACTTTTGCAAGATGGCTGCTTATTCCAACAATCAGAAACTGCTTATCCACTGTTTTCAAGACAGCTTGAGTGGAGCTTCACTCAAATGGTATATGAATCTTGAGCAAAACTTCATTCACTGCTTCTAAGATCTCGCAAATGTCTTCATGAAGCAGTATAAGTACAACCTCGACATGGCTCCTGATCGCCGCCAGCTTCAAAACATGACTCAACATAATTAAAGGAGTATGCTCAGCGCTGGAGAGAGTTGGCTTCCCAAGTTGAACCTCCTTTGGCCGAAAAGGAATTGACTGGAATGTTCATGGACACTCTGTCTCCATTCTATTGGGAGAAGATGATCAGAAGTGTTTCCTCCAACTTCACTGATTTGGTTACTATTAGCCAAAGACTCGAGGAAGCTCTCAAAAACGGTAAAGTGTCCATGGCTACTGAATCTTCTAATGGTGTGAAGAAATCCTATGGGAACTTTCAGAAGAAGAAGAAAGATCAGACTAATGTTGTCATGGTTTAAGTGAAAAGGCCTCATCCTATACCTCAGTATGCTAACCCCCATATTGTTGCTGTTGTTGCTGCTGTTACTACTCCACGACCAGCTCAAGCTCCTCAATGTCCAGCTGTTGGATAAAATAAGTACCGTAATAGGAATTAATTTGATCCTATTCCAATGAAGTACACTGAACTTTATCCTGGTATGGTTCAACAAGGTTTGATTACCACAAGGACTTTGCCTCCTCCGCCCAATCCTCTTCCAACTGGATTTAGGTCTGATCTTCACTGTGTATTCCATGAAGGTGCCGCAGGCTACAATCTGGAAAATTGCTATGCACTGAAATCTAGAGTGTGTGTGATTTGATTAAGACTGGAATTATTAGCTTTCATGACAATCCCAATGTTCAGAGCAACCCTCTGCCAGGGCATGCCAAGTGAAGCTTCAATCGACTTCAGCTCAGCTACTTCTCGAAGACAGGACAACTTATCCTTGTATTTGAATAGTCACTGGACTTTGTTTCTTGTTGTTTGCATTTTTCCTTATTTTGTACTGGCTGTTTGCCTTCAAATTATGTTTGTACTTTCGTAATTAATGAGATGAGCATTGCAATTTTTGGATTCAATTCATTTTGTCCGTTATTTACATCTTTATGCTTTCCTTTTCAAAAAACATTTTATCTCTTTTCCACTTTCTTTTGATTATGCAAAGATCGGAGGGAGGATGACGAAAACGTTATACCCATAATTGCTGGTATGCTTTCAAATAAAATTTACTGACGATGTAAGGAATTGTTTCAATCTCCCAAACCCCAGAGAAATAAGGAAGTTATTCCCTTGTCAACCCCTTCGAGCCTAGAAGTAGGAGTTTCTTTCTTTACAAAAACATGCAATCTTAACCTTGGGATGGGTAGTTCTCAGTTAACTTGGTTGTGCGTTCATGCAAAACACCTTTCATATAAAGGTTGCACTCACAAATTTTCCTTCGCACATAGCAAGCAAGTGTCGAAGATGTCTTTCAAGTCAAACGCCAATGATGATTCACCATAATCATTAAGCTGGTTAGTCACTTTCCTTACCCAAAGAATGAGCTGAGTCCCTTTCAAGGCAAAAGTTAAGAAAGATGGAAAGCTCATGACCTTGCCCTATACAAAAGTTTTGTATGACAACCAAAAAAGAGGAAATCTGTAAATCCTTCACCCTGAAAGTCCTCAATGGAAAATAGTTTGGTAAGGAAGTAGTGACTGCCATTTCAAAGCCCTTGACTTATGAACTGTCATCATTACTATCATCATGGCAATTTCAAACCTCTTGGGAACCTGAGTGTATAGTCTGAGTTAACCGAGCGTATGACGGAAGTTCATCACGAAGATTAGGTGGGTACAAATAAACTTTGAGCCTTATCTTTTGTTTCGTAAACCGTGAACCAGACCACGTTACAACCATAAAAAGACCTAACTGAAGTAAGGTTATTTTGAAAGCATACTACAACAAAGTTGCGTAAACTAACTCCAAAGATCTTTGCAGATCATTTATCTTTGCATCACACCTTTGCTTCACCTTTCATTTTGAATGTCTTGAACCGCCGTGTTCTGACTAATGATTCATTTACTTTGCATCTTCCAATAAAGATTTTGATTTCAAAAGTTGCATGAACTTTGCATTTACTATGTTTGTATGAACACTTTTGTTTGCAAACTGGCTTCTCTCTCAAGGAATTTTCAAACAATTGAGAAACTTGGTTGGTGATCCTAGCAGGGGCAAGTTCTTTCCAGATCCTGTTGAGAATCAGTTCAAGACTTATGGTTTAGTGCAAGTCCTTCTCATAATTGGTTCATCCAGAATACTCTTCAAGATTCATATTGGGGCAAGCTTCCCCAATGTACAGTAAAACAGTCATCTTCAAGACTCCGACTGGGGCAAGCTTTCTAAGTGTATAGTAAAGTAGTCATTTTAGAATCAGACAAACTGAAGCAATGATCAATCTATCTACAATAGTCAGCTAATCTGGGGCAGTTTACTTGAAGAATCCCCAATTGGCTCTCCATCTTTCCTACAAGGATCATCAACTTGATACAGTTTACCAGTGTGGTAGAGGTGTGTTCAGTAATAACATCTTTAGTCCCTATGCAGAATGGTAATGATCTCTGTGTTGTGGAATTAGTCTTTCACTCTTGTCTTCTTCCCTAACAGAGTCGAACCATGTCGTCGACATATGCATTTGCATTTGATCATATATCATAGCATAATTCATATACATATGCATAACATGAGTGCTTTATCCTCACTTGCATTTCACCAGAGGTCATGTTGCTATCAGCGTCTTACCTTGAGGTCAAAGTCCAACTTACTTGGCACCTACCAAAACTGATGTTGTCATGTCTATCTGACGTTCTTCCAGATATGACTTTTCTTATCCAATTATTTTTCCGGATATGCCGGTTCCTCTTTTGTATCCAATGTTATTATTGGGTGTCTGGTGTCTTTTCTCTAATGCCATTCTTAGGTGTCACATATATTTATCTCCTCTGAGGTTCTACCAGATCAAGTCTTATGTTCTGACATTTTCTAGAACTCCCTCTTTGTGTTATCTGATGTATTTCAGATATACCTTCGTGATTCTGATGCTTTTCCAGAATCTCGTTTCTTTTGTCTATCTGATGTTCTTCTAGATAGGTCTATGCTTCTGATATTTTTCCAGAGCCCCTTTGTAAATCTGATGCTTTTTCGGAATGACATTAGTTTTACCATCTGATGCTCTTCCGGATGTGTCTCTCTTTCTGGTGTTTTTCCAGAACCTATATGATGTTTTTCCAAATATACCTTTGTGATTCTGATGTTTTTCCAGAATTTGATTTCTTTTACCATCTGATGCTCTTCCGGATGTGTCTCTCTCTCTAATGTTTTTCCATATTGAGTCTTTTGTTCTGATGCTTTTCCAGAACCTATCTGATATTTTCCAAATAGTCCTTTGTAATTCTGATGCTTTTCCAGAATTTCATTTCTTTTACTATCTGATACAATTCCGGATGTGTCTCTCTCTGATGTTTTTTCAGACTGAGTCTTTTGTTCTGATGTTTTTCTAGAACCTATCTGATGTTTTTCCAGATAGTCCTTTGTAATTCTTGAAGGTGTGAGAAAACACAAGAAAGGGGGGTTTGAATTGGGTTTTCAAAATGAAAGCTTTTTGTGAAAGTCAAACAAAGATCATAAGTAAACTAGCAATATAGAGAAAGACACACGATATATCCTGGTTCACTTGAAATCTATCAAGTTAATCCAGTCCACCCGCCAAGGTGATTTCGCCTTATACACAAGGACTTAATCCACTATAACCAAACTGATTACACTGCACTTGCAACTGCTAGTGACTAACATACAAAGACTAACCGTCTCTTCTTAAGGATTCTGAACCAACTGGTCCCTTAAGGAATATAAACAATTGTTTGAACAAATTTAATGTTTACAATGAATTGCTTCTACACAAGCTGATATAAACACTATGAAAAGCTCAAATAAATCTATACAGTATGAACAATGTATTGTTCTTTATATTGTGGCGCTTTACTATTCACGCATGTGTCTCTCTCATGTATTTTAGTGTCTCACATTTCTTCAAGTGATCAAGTCCTTAAATAGCCAGAAAAAGATCCGCTGAAGGGCAGAACAGGAATATCAGTAAAATGATTGGCGACTTGAAATAATGTCGTTATGCTGGGATGAAAATCGTACACAAATGTTGTCCTAGGTACCACCAAATCAGGGTAGTGGAATGGTAGTGGTAAAGAACGTGTTTGATATGTACTATGTACTATTTTCCCTTGCAAACATTTCATCTTCTTCTATTCATCAGAGGCTTCTGAATAGATATGGTTGAAGCATGATCAGAAGAATTGATCACTGGGTCTTCAGAGTCTTGAGTCATCGGAGTCATCAGAACTTATTCAGCAGAACCTTGTCTTCAGATTCTTCAGCACTCCGTCTTCAGAACCACTGGTTATCAGAAACTTAAATCATCATAGTCTTCAGAACGTTGTTCAGCAGAACCTTTTCTTCAGAGTCTTCAACACTTAGTCTTCAGAAACTAAAGTCTTCAGTGTCTTCAGAACGTTGTTCATAAGAACCTTATCTTCAGAGTCTTTAGCACTTAGTCTTCAGAAGATAATTATCAGAGTCATATTCAGAGCCGAAATCCAAGAGAACATTGCAGCAGCAACATATTATCTTCTTAGAATCTTTCTAAAGTAGAGTAGATCAGAAGAAAACATGCTTCTTTGACGCAGAAGCGACTTTTGATCAATTGAGAGTAACATTCCACATTATCTCTATCAATGTCAAAGCTTCCTTTATCAGAGTCAGATCCTGTTTGTTAATTCTTTATAAAACAAATGTTAGACTACCAAAATTGTTCTCTCACAAATACTACTTTGTTATTATCAAAACTTAGAGATATCTTGCAGAACCAATTCTTGTTCTAACAATCTCCCACTTTTTGATAATGACAAAACAATGTATTTTGATAACACAATTTTGTACGAAGATAATTAATAGGAAATTATGCAGATAAGTTTAGAGTAAACTTCCCTTTATCAAGTTCCCCCTGAATCTAAGACTTAAAACAAATCTTATCAGATTAGGGATACCAGAGCCTGATTACAAAGATCTATTTAGATCCAAAATATCAGAGCTTGATTATAGTAGTAATGGAGATTGATTACAGAGCTTGATTGGTTAGATCAGAGCCTGATTAATATCAGAGTCATATTGCCAATATAAATATTGTATAAATATTGTTCCTGAAAAGCATTCTAAGAAAAATTTGCAATAAAAGTGTTAGAATGTTAGAGCTATGATTCAGAGACAAGATATTTATCAAAATAACTTTCCATTAAAATACTCCCCCTTTTTGTCATAATCAAAAAGGGTAATCAAAAAGATAATTCATAGGACAACATAGGATAAACAAACAGTCAAAGAAAAACTATGGGGTAGCCTAAAAAGGTGCCTAAGGTTGAAAAGGAGGAGGGAGCCTCTGAAGGATCTGAGCAAGTGCATTCTGAATAATGGAAGTGACTTCATCTCGCTTGCCCATCCTTGATCTCAACAACTCTTGCTCCTTCTGAATGTTAGTCAGAGTTTTCAACACTGGATCAGAAGTAGAGTTTTCAGCAGCTTGATCTTGAGCTTCCTTAGCCAACCGTTCAACTTCTCTGTCTAGAGCTTCTTTGGCTAATCTCTCAGCTAATTCCCTTTCAGCAGTTAGCTTGGCTTCAGCTTTCTTCTTCTCTTTCAACCTCTTTTCAGCTTGCTGAACAAAATAGTCCTTTGTTTGAACAGAGAGATTTTGAATCTTCTGAAATTCCTCAGACATCCATTGATTGAATTGATCCCGCGGAGCACCCAAAGCAGAAAGGTCTTCGCTAGAATTTGATTTATCAGAGAGTTTATTGAATCTCATAACCCCACTATCCTTAAAAGCATAAATTACTTCATCTAGGTTAGAAGGAAGGTCAGAGGGTTGATTCTCAGGAAATGATTGATTTTCTTCAACAGAATCATCAAAATTGGTGGTATCATTATTTGAAGAAGGTTCAGGAATGTCTGTTATGGCTTCTGGTATGATTTGTGGAGCAGTTAATGGAGTGGTTGATGGAGAGTTGGTTGTTTGAAGAAGTTCAGTGGGAAATTCTTTAGAAAAAGATTGAGTGGTTAAGGGAAGGGAGATGGTTGGAATTGGTTGTGCAGTAATGATGGGGTTTGGTTGTATGGATAAGGTGGAAAATGGTTGAGTTGATGTGATTTCTAGTATTTATGGTGTAAATTGTATAGATGGTGAAAAGGATGGGATTATTTCAGTAGGTGATTCAGAGATAGGTATGGGAGAGATGGTGACAACAGTAGAAAAGAGTGGTGGAGGAGTAGAGAATAATGGTTGAGTTGTAGGAGGTGGAGATGATGTAGAAAGAGATGAAGATAAATTTCTGTTAATAATAACAAGTGCAGTTATAGAAGGAGATTCAGAAGACTTACTCTGTTCACCAGCAGGAAAAGCAGATGTAGTTGCCATCTTCATCTTCTTTGATGATGGTTCATCATCATTATCACTTTTCTTTTTCTTGCCTTTCCCTTTTTTCTGGAAGATCTCAGGAAGAGTATCCGACATATTACCTATGTTAATCCACACATCTAGTGCTTCATCTTCGCATCCAGCAAGATAGTTTATAAGTTCATCTGGATTATATGTATTTGAATAGGATGGAAATCCAGAAATTGGAAACCTAACAAAGTTAAGTTCATGTTGTGTTGGAATAACATTTCGATGAGTGATCTTTTTAAGAAGCTTCATATTCTTCAAGTTCTTAGCCCAGAAAACGTGACCAGAGTCCTTTTCAAGTTCTTTAGTGAACCCAGCAACTAACAGATCTTCAACCAAGCCAGACTCAATAAGAATATCTGAGATGAGTCTGCCATAAGGGATATGATTTCCCTTTTTGGTAGAGCCAGTCCTTGACTTAACTATTGACTCTCTTTAAAAATTGAACAAGATAAATGGGAGATGTATTTTCTTTCCTTTCAACAGAAAGTAGAGAACATACTTTTGAGACAAATTAATGTAATCTGACGAATGAGTAGGATGACGGTGGTAAATGCTTCCCAACATGATTTTGAACCAAACTCTTAGAGGGTCTTTTAAGAATGATAAGGAAGGGTCCTTCTTAGAATCCAGAACAGTTCCTTATTTAAAGATGGAATCAGTGAATTTGGCTTCCCTTTGCTTATCTGCTTGAACATTGAAGATTCTTAGCCTTTTTCCATCATGAGAGATTAAATCACAGATAGTCTTTTCTATAATAATGATTCGATTTTCAAACACAGTAGAAACAATTATATTCCTACTAGTAGTTGCGTGAATCCATAAATCTTTAACTAAGATAGGAAGGGTGGATCCATGCAATCTTTTAAAGAAACCATTCCAGCCTTAGAAATCAAGAGTTTGAGTAAGATCACATCCATTATTCTTAAGATTTTTGACATTCACCATAGTTTCACAGAGAACACGAAGATTAGCTACCGACATGTCGAGAGTGCTAGGACATTCTTCTGGAATAGTGAACTGATGTCCAAGTAGTTGAGCTTTGGAGAGAGTTTGAGATGATTCATCCATTGAAGAAGATGATGGAGTTACAGAGCACAAAAAGGGTTTTAGGGTTTCTAAGAGAAAGTGTGGGAAGTGAAAGTAGCGTAGTGTGTGAAAGTGAGAGAGTGAGTATATATAACAAAAATATTGATGATGATAAAAAGGTGGGAGTAATAGAAAATAATTACTTGAAACCCGGTCTCACGAAATCACAACGCTCGAGGTGTCTCTTTAACAGTAGGTATGATTTGATTTTGGACAAGTGTCATAAACAATCATAGTCGTTTATTTTCAAGAGAGCATGTTTGATATTCCCAAGGTCAAGAATACCAAAAGGTATCTGACTGGACAAGTTTCTGATCAGGACATCTTCTAACAAGTAGAAGTATCATTAATCAGAAACACATAAAACAAATAATAAAACACTTTGCTTAACATCAGAATCTTATATCAGAAGTTCTGGTGACTTGACACATCAAAATATCATCTTCTCATTCTGGACAAGGTTTAATAAAAATATTTTCCAGAATGAATACGAATCTATCCTCAGCAACGGGTTTTATGAAAATATCAGCCCACTGGTGATCTGTATCCATAAATTTTAACTGAAAAGTACCCTTCTGAACATAGTCACGTAGAAAGTGATGTTTTATTTCAATATGTTTTGCCCTAGAATGCAGAATATGATTCTTAGATAAACAAATGGCAGAAGTATTATCCCAGAAGATAGGAATATTACTCTCGTGTATCTGATAATCTTCGAGTTGATTCTTTATCCAGAGTATCTGAGTACTGCATAGTGATGCTGAGATATATTCTACTTCTACAGTTGAGAGAGCAATTTTTGATTGTTTTTTACTTGCCCAAGAGACGAGGTTGTTTCCTAGAAATTGACAGTTTCCAGAAGTACTTTTCCTTTCCAATCAGTCTCCAGCATAATCTGCATCACAGTAACTAGAAAGCTTGTACTCTGATGTTTTCTTATACATCAAACCAAGGTTAGTTGTTCCTTTTAGATACCTTAGGATTCTCTTAACAGCAGTTAAGTGAGTTTCCCTTGGATCTGATTGGAAATGAGCACAAAGACATATGTTGAATAGAATATATGGACGATAAGCAATCAAATACAGAAGAGAGCCTATCATACTACGATAGAGCTTCTGACAAACCTTTTTACTTACTTCTTCTTTCTCCAAAATGTATGTCGGATGCATAGGAGTCTTAATAGATTTACTTTCTGACATATTGAACTTCTTCAGAAGTTCTTTTGCATACTTGCTCTGATGAATGTACGTTCCTTCTGGACGTTGATCAATCTGAATTCCCAGAAAGAATCTGAGTTCTTCCATCGGACTCATTTCAAATTCATCCTGCCTTAACTTAGAAAATTCCTTGCACAAGGAAGTATTAGCATAACCAAATATAATATCATCAACGTAGATTTGAACAACCAGAATGTCACTTTTAAAGGTTTTACAAAAGAGTGTTGTATCCACTTTTCCTCTGGTAAAGTCATTTTCCAAAAGAAAATTACTTAGGCTTTCATACCAAGCTCTAGGAGACTGTTTCAGACCATATAACGATTTTTTAAGTTTGAAAACAAAATCTGGGTTTTCAGAACTTTCAAGACCAGGAGGTTGGTGCATATACACTTCTTCAGAAATATACCCATTTAAAAATGCACTTTTTACATCCATCTGATATAAAGTAATGTCATGATTCACAGCAAATGAAATTAAAAGACAAATTAATTCTAACCTGGCAACTGGTGCAAAGGTTTCTGTATAGTGTATCCCTTCTTGCTGACTATAACCCTGTGCTACCAGTCGTGATTCGTTTCTTACGACCTCACCTTTCTCATCTAACTTGTTTCTGAATACCCACTTTGTTCCAATGACGTGGACACCTTTGGTTTTCTGAACAAGATCCCAGACATCATTTCTGGTGAATTGGTTCAGCTCTTCTTGCATGGCCAGAATCCACTAATTTTCCCTAAGAGCTTCATTAACTGATGTTGGTTCTATCAGAGGCACCAAACCCATAAGAGTTTCTTCAAAAGGTTTGAATGATGAACGAGTTCTGACTGGATCAACTTTGTCTCCCAGAATCAATTCTTCAGCATGAGAAGTCTTTAGTCTATTCTTCTTCTGATGAGATGGATTATTTACTGTTTCTGGTAAGGTTGTATCTGAATCTGGAGAGTCTGCATCTTTGTCTCCTTCTTTTGAATCTTCTTCCTTGGATTCTGATAAGGTAATCTTATGATCTGCAAACTTTTCAACTATCTTTGACTTTCCAGGGTCAAGCTTATCATTGAATCTGACATGAAATAATTCCTCAACAATCCGTGTTTCCGTGTTATAGATTCTGTAGCCTTTAGAGCGTTCAAAGTATCCTAACAGTAAACACTTTTGAGCTTTGGAGTCTAACTTTCCAAGATTCTCTTTAGTGTTCAACATAAAACAAATACAGCCAAAAGGATGAAAATATGAAATGTTGGGTTTTCTATTCTTCCACAATTCATAAGGAGTCTTACCCAGAATAGGTCTTATAGAAATCTTGTGCTGAATATAACATGTTGTATTTACTGCCTCTGCCCAGAAGTGCTTAGCCATGTCAGTTTCTTGGATCATGGTACGAGTAATTTCTTGCAAAGTCCTATTCTTCCTTTCCACTAATTGAAGCAGTTTTCACTAGTCCAAACAAATTAATGTGTAGAAGTTCTAACGGTCTAGAGGTGGACACAACATTTTTTTTGCTTTGAAGGAAGTTTTAGAGATCTTTCCTTTCTGACATGCTTCACAAAGAGCATCTGAAGAATACTTCATATTTGGTAAGCCTCTGACAAGTTCAAGCTTATTTGGCTGAGAAATCCTCCTTATGCTAATATGGCCTAAACGTCTATGCCATACCCATTGCTCCTCATTAATAGACATTAAGCATTTAACATTATGTTCACAGATATCAGAAAGTCTAATCTTATAAATGTTGTTTTTCCTCTTTCCGATAAAAAGGATTGAGCCATCTTTCTGACTAACAGCCTTACAAGACTTTTGATTAAAGATGATATCATAACCATTGTCACTAAGTTGACTAATTGACAACAAGTTATGCATGAAACCATCGACCAGAAGAACATCAGTGATAGAAGGAAGGTTACCATTACCAACTGTTCCAGAGCCAATGATTTTTCCTTTTCGGTTTCCACTGAAACCAACGAAGCCTCCAGGCTTAAGTTCTAGACTTTGGAACATATGCCTTCTTCCCGTCATGTGTCGTGAGTAACCACTGTCCAGGTACCATGATTGGTGTTTCAACTGAGCTGCTAAGGATATCTGCAACATAGATTATCTTGTCCTTAGGTACCCACTTTCTGGGTCCTCTCTTGTTAGTTTTCCCAGAGTGTTTGACAACTTTGGGCTTATGTACAACAGGATAATCAAGTGGAATTTGTGCATGATATTTGACTTTAGAAATATATTTATGTGTCGGTGGGGGTTACTGTGCAAGCTCAGAGCAAACAAGCTCAGTGTCAGAAGGCACAAAATGGTCATAGAGAGGTTTTGGTTTAACAGGTTGACTTTCATCAATTTCAAATGTTTTTGTACATCCCAAACCTTTCTTACCATTTCTGCTAACTCCATAGATCATGGAAGCTATTATGCTTCTATCTATGCTTTTAGCTAAAAAAATACTGGAATGCTCTATCATACTTGTTGATACAGCTTGTGTCAGAGACATTGGAGATTAATTCTTCTTCTAATTTAGAAATTTTGCTTTTCAAAGCATAATTACTATTTTTTAAAGAAAAAATGTTTTCATTTAGAGAAGAATTATTCTGCTCAAGCTTATCTTTCGCTTCAGAAGCAATTACATGGGATTTTTTAAGATCCTTGTATTTACCTTGAAGAGTTTGATATTTTTCCAGCATTTCTGAAAGACACGACTCTAATTCACAACGAGAGAGTTTAGATAATACCTCTGAGTCAGAGTCAGAGTCTGATTTTGGTCCTGATGATATTTTGTCTTCTGGTTCTCCAGAGACTTCAGCGTCAATTGTTGTTGCTACTAACGCAACGTTTGCTTGTTCTTCATCAGAATCTTCTTCTTTAGAATCAAAGTCATCCCAAGTTACCATTAGTCATTTCTTTGCTTTGGAGAAGTTCTTCTTAGGCTTCTTGTCTTTCTTAAGCATTGGGCACTCGTTCTTGTAATGACCTAGCTCATTACACTCATAGCAGATGACTTCTTTTCCAGAGCTCTACTTCTTTTGTCCAGATGATGACTCTGAACGGCCTTTGTTTCTTCTTGATCCTTTGAAGTTTCCTTGCCTATGTTTCCAGAGTTTTTTGATCCTTCTGGAGATAAGTGACAACTCATCTTCTGATTCTTCATTAGAATCTTTTGATTCTTCCTCAGCTTGATAAGCCTTTGTCTTTTTAGGTTTAGACTTAAGAGCAATAGATTTACTTTTCTTCTGATGTTCATCTTCTTCCAGCTCTATCTCATGACTTCTTAAAGAATTAACAAGTTCTTCAATACTTATGTTGTTCAGATCCTTGGATAGCTTTAGAGCTGTTACCATAGGTCTCCATTTCTTGGGAAGACTTCTGATGATCTTTTTAACATGATCAGTAGTTGAGTATCCTTTGTCCAGAACTTTAAGTCATGCGACTAGCATTTGAAACCTTGAAAACATAGTCTCAACTGTTTCATCATCCTCCATTCTGAATGCCTCATATTTTTGGATTAGGGCAAGCGCCTTTATCTCCTTAACTTGAGCATTTCCTTCACGAGTCATTCTTAGAGAATCAAAAATGGATTTGGCAGTTTCTCTATTTGTTATCTTCTCATATTCAGTATAAGAGATAGCATTTAGCAATATGGTTCTTGCCTTGTGATGATTCTTGTAATCTTTCTTTTGTTGGTTGGTCATAGCACTTCTAGACAGTTTAACTCTTGTAGCATCAACTGGGTGAGTGTAACCATCGACTATAAGATCCCAAAGATCTACATCATAACCAAGAAAGAAACTTTCAATTTTATCTTTCAGGTAGTCAAACTTTTCACCATCAAAGACTGGTGGTTTGGCATTGTAATGATCTTTCTCTTCTATAATAGGATTAGCATTAGCTGCAGCCATGATATCTCACACAAATACTGGATCGGTACTGAACACAGTGAAGTGTTGATAAATCTTTTTATCACAATCAGAACCGGAGCTCTGATGCCAATTGAAGGTGTGAGAAAACACAAGAAAATGGGGTTTGAATTGGGTTTTCAAAATGAAAGCTTTTTGTGAAACTCAAACAAAGATCATAAATAAACTAGCAATATAGAGAAAGACACACGATATATCCTGGTTCACTTGAAAACTATCAAGTTAATCCAGTCCACCCGCCAAGGTAATTTTGCCTTATACACAAGGACTTAATCTACTGTAACCAAACTAATTACACTGCACTAGCAACTGCTGGTGACTAACATACAAAGACTAACTGTCTCTTCTTAAGGATTCTGACCCAATAGGTCCCTTAAGGAATACAAATAACTGTTTGAACAAATTTAATGTTTACAATGAATTGCTTCTACACAAGATGATATAAACACTATGAAAAGCTCAAATAAATCTATACAGTATGAACAATGTATTTTTCTTTGTATTGTGGTGCTTTAATGTTCACACATGTGTCTCTCTCATATATTTCAGTGTCTCATATTTCTTCAAGTGATCAAGTCCTTAAATAGCCATAAAAAGATCCGTTGAAGGGCAGATCAGGAATATCAGTAAAATTGTTGGCGACTTGAAATAATGTCGTTATGCTGGGATGAAAATCGTACACAAATGCTGTCCTTTGTACCACCAAATCAGGGTAGTGGAATGGTAGTGGAAAAGAACTTGTTTGATATGTACTATGTACTATTTTCCCTCGCAAACTTTTCATCTTCTTCTGTTCATCAGAGGCTTCTGAATAGATATGGTTGAAGCATGATCAGAAGAATTGATCACTGGGTCTTCAGAGTCTTGAGTCATCCGAGTCTTCAGAACTTGTTCAGAAAAACCTTGTCTTCAGAGTCTTCAGTACTCCATCCTCAGAACCCTTGGTTATCAGAAACTTAAGTCTTTAGAGTCTTCAGAACGTTGTTCAGCAGAACCTTGTCTTCAGATTCTTTAGCACTTAGTCTTCAGAAACTGAAGTCTTCAGAGTCTTCGGAACGTTGATCATCCAAACTTTGTCTTCAGAGTCTTTAGCACTTAGTATTCAGATGATAATTATCAGAGTCATATTCAGAGCCAGAGTCCAAGAGAACATTGCAGCAGCAACATATTGTCTTCTTATAATCTTTCTGAAGTAGAGCAGATCAGAAGCAAACATGCTTTTTTGATGCAGAAGCGACTTTTGATCAATTGAGAGTGACATTCCACATGATCTCTATCAGAGTCAGAGCTTTCTTAACCAGAGTCAGATTGTGTTTGTCAATTCTTTAGAAAACAAACGTTAGAGTACCCAAATTGTTCTCACATAAATACTACTTTGTTATTATCAAAACTTAGAGATATTTTGTAGAACCAAATTTTGTTCTAACAATTCTAATGCTTTTATAGAATTTCATCTCCTTTACCGTCTGATGTTCTTCCAGATAGGTCTATGCTTCTGATGCTTTTCCAGAGCTCTTTTTGTGTCTATCTGATGCTCTTCCGGCTATGACCTTGTTTATCTGATGTTATTCCAGATATGTTGTTGCTTACCTGATGTTCTTCCAGATATGTCTTCAAAACCTTTTCCCGTACATTTAATGCTCTTCTAAATGTTTCAGATGTATCTTCAGAATTTTTGTCTTCATCTAATGCTCTTCTAGATGTTTTTAATTTATTTCTGACCTTGGTTAACAGTTGCTGAATATTTTCAAGTCTGTTTCCATTCTCCATCCAATGTTTTTCTGGATGTGTTATGGAGTTTATTCGATGCTTTTTCGAATATCTCTGATGTGTTCTGGAGTTTATTCGATGCTTTTTTGAATATCTCTGATGTGTTCTGGAGTTTATTCGATGCTTTTCCGAATATCTCTGATATGTGTTCCGGAGTTTATTCTACGCTTTTCCGAATATCTCTGATGTGTGTGGAGTTTATTCGATGCTTTTCCGAATATCTCTAATTTGTTTCCAGAGCCCATTCAACGCTCTTCTGAATGTCTCTGTTTGTCTATTTTTCCAGAGTTTATTCAATGTTTTTATGAATACCTCTGATGTTTGCTTGAGTGTCCCTCATGTATTTCCCAAATTTTCTCCTCACCTCATTCAATGATCTTCTGAATATTGTGACTCTTTTCTATCCAGTTTCATTCATGGATGATGACTGTTGGTTCCTCAGTGTAGACCATCTTTTGGTTCTACCTCCATTGAGGGTCTGGTGTTGTCATTTTTCTAAAGTGTCAGCTGGTCACACTTGAACCAGTTGATCAATCACTTTAGAGTTCTCCAGTTGTTTCAGCTTCCCCTGTGTTATTGTCATCCCCAGTGAGTGGTTGCTCATTGTGTGGACTTTGTCCCTGTCTGCTTTCGTTTTTTACTGCATTTTGCATTTAGCATTCTATCATTTTCATCATGCTAGAGTTCATGGCATGTAAGCATTTTTAGATTTAGTTTTCTTTTATCCATAGCATAACATGTCATGGCATCTAAGGACAAAATCTTTGTTTATCTATATTTAAATACCGTTCACCATGATTTCATGAGGATTATCATCACTCATGTCATCCGGTGAGGATATTTAAATAGGGGCAACTGTCATACCCCAAATTTTACCCTCAGATTCTTTAATCTCTCGCATGTCATTCTAGGTCAATCATCTTGCATATCCCAATTTATCAGCTATAATGAACTTGTTGGATTTACAGACGAGTCAGTCAAACTAAAAGTCGCTTCCGATTAATCTCAATATCTGACAAAATGCTGTATTTTTTTGGGTTATTTTATTTCACGCTGGTAATTTTGGTGCAGTCGTTTTTATTTTAGGGAATTTCGATACCCGACCTTTTTGTTCGCATTTATGCATTTTATTTGTAGTTTTTGATTAATTAATCTTTTAATTAATTTAGAATCAATTTAGTTAACTTTATTTTATTTTATCACTTTCATTTTTCTTTATTTTATTTCTTAGTCAAATTTTTTAATTAAATTAGTTTAATTTAGTAGATAATTAAAATTTTATTTTAGTTGCCCACATTTTATTTTATCTTTCTTTATTTGAATTTTGTTATTAATTTAGAGTTAATTTAAATTTCTTAGTTAATTAGGATTTTAGTTTAGATAACTTTAATTGTTTGATCTCTTTTTATTTTTATCTCTTTTTGCTTTTTTAGTTAAACAATTTTTTAATTAATTTTAAATTAATCTAAGTTTATTTAGTTTTTAATTTAGATTAGGTTTTATTTAATTTTAGTATTATTATCTTTGTTTCTGCTTTACCAAATAATTACAACATAAAAATTCAAAAAAATAGTAATAAGGAAACAAGCCACTCATTGCATATCCAACCCACAAAAGTTTTGACCAAAGCCTGCTGCAACACAAAACAATAAACCCCGCATCATGATACTACACCATTCTACAACCTGCTACTACCAAGCCATTGACCAAGATCCTGCACAACTCGTACCACTGCAAACTTTGACTATATCAAAACATACCCTACATCATGTACCAACACCATCTGCTGCAAAGAAAACCTTGACATGTTAATGTATGCTCTACCGTCACCAAAGCGCTGCGACATCCACAACGGTCCAAAACTCTGATACAAACATTTGACCTCACAACAAATCCTGCATCAACCTTATGATCATAAACCCTGCACAAACCTGTTACAACCAAAAGCAAACCCGAATTTGAGATAGACATATCACAATAACAACACAAAAATGAAGGCATCGTGAACTTTTTATCTGGTTTTAAAAGAGAGAGAGAGAGGAGAGAGAGAGAGAGAGAGAGAGAGAGAGAGAGAGAGAGAGAGAGAGAGAGAGAGAGCCGAGTGAAAAAAGGAGAGGGAGCCATTTGAAAAGAATTCTAAAAAATAGAACACAACAACAAAACTACCCTTTTGACAACTTCATTCTGCAGAGAACATCTTCTTCTTCTTCACATCACAAGAAACCGCATCACCCTCATCCCTTTTTCACCTCTAAACCAAACATCCTTTCACATACACGTACTCCTTGTGTTGCAGAAAGAAAGCTAGATTGAGAAAATATTTAGATTCTAAGCAATACAGAAAGCACACAAACTTTGTCTTCCTCCATTTTTTTCCATTCGAACAACAACATCCCGACATTCATTCGCGAGCAGAGTGAAAAAGAGTGAAGATAATTCAGAGGTCGAAGAAAAATTAAAACACAAACGGGAAGAGAAGAAAACATATGGTGATCTAAGCAGGACCCATCGTCGGTTCGTCGAAATCTGAACTTTACTTCTTGAATTTTTCGCACCAAACCTCACTTTGATGTATGCAAATTGAATATATGGTGATATGTTGATGTCTTGCCATGTTTTGTCATGTTTAATTGTAAGCGAGAATGCAGAGAGATGAGAGAATGAGATCCTGAGAAGAAGAGGAATAGCGAGAGAGATGTGTAGTGTGCGATTTTTGTCAGTGACGCGACCACCTTACCGCAATGGTTGGAATTGGGTGCTACTTTCTGATTTCTTATTTATCCTATGAAGCTGGAAAGGAAAGGGAAGCTTGTCACACCCTAATATTTGAACCTAAGATCCCTTTTCTTTTGTCATAGCATCTTTAGGTCATACAGGTTTGAGTTTTCCCTTTCCTTGTTTTTTTTTTTCCCATACGATCACATACACTTGCACACACACCACCACCATACACCCTCCGTTTAGATCATGAGATCTGTCACAGTTACGCATCACACGGCTATGATCTGAGGGTCCATCGTGGACCCTCTCCCTTACGTAACATATAGACCCTCCGTTTTATTTAACACAATTTGTTTTTAATTAATTTAACTTTTTATTAAATAAATTCATAATGGTTAATCTTTTCTAAAATAATTAAATAAGATTTGGTTTTTTTAAAAACATAACCAATTTTTTAAAAAATATATAGAAACCTTTTAATATAACCTTTTAACTTCCTTTTATTTAAAATATCACTTCTTTCATTTTTTTTATAACTTTTTTAAAAAAATAATAAAATACTTTTTAATAAAACCTTTTTAAAATTAGTAAAACCTTTCATTTATCTAAAATAACAAAACCCCTTTTTTCTCTTTTATTAAAATATTAAAATTAACCTTTTAATTAATAAGAAAAACCTTTTTCATAAAACTTTTTTTTTCTTTTCTTTAAATAACTTTTTTAATATAATATAACTTTTAAAAATAAGGAAATGTAATAAATCTTTTATTTTCCTTTTAAAATTATCAAAATTTCTTAATAAATAGTTCCTTATTAAATCCCTCACCATGCGCTTAATTTAATCATAACCTTAGTCTTGATTTACATCATGCCATATGCTTATGCATTGTTTGTTTACCATTATACTTGATGTATGTATTTTACTTGCTCTAAAACCTTTCAAGCATAAAACTCTCGATCCAACGTCAAGCCACTTTTCCACCCATGTAAGTCGATTGCTCTTAAGCATCGCTATCAACCCTTCGGTCACTATACACGAGGCTAGCCAACTTTTGCTAGTGTACACGATTAAAACTCAACTCTTTGTTTTGATTTTTCGATGACGTCTATCATAACTTTATACTTTATGCTTTACGCTTTATATTTTACTGCTCCTATCATATAATGTAATTGCTTGCATTATATCCAAGGGAAAATCCCATGCATGATAATCACTTGTCGTGCATGGTGCATTGCATATGCATCTCATACCTCCCTATAGGCTTTTATACCCTTTAAGATAAGTTTTTTTCTTAGACAACTTTATGATAGATTCTCCTAAGTTAGTCCCCCATAACCTGATTAGACAATCAAACATCTATAGATCACCTGATTCTCCCCACAAGAGAATTAGATGTTAATCATCTCAAAGAAGAGACATACAATCTCATAACCCACAATACAAACAAGATGTGGATTCCTTTTCCACTTAGGAGAGGTATGAGGCATACTCGTCGATTTTATATCCGAGTTGGAGCCCTTCTCCTAAGATGAAGCAAATGACCATTCTCAAAATGCGATATCTTGTTGAGCACACTTAGGAATAGAACTTTTGGTCTTCCTACCCCTTTAACCCATAGCAAACAGATAACAATTAGCAGATAACATATGTAAAATAAGAGGTTCTTGTAGAGTACTACAGATGCTTAGGATGCTAACACCTTCCCTAGGTATAACCAACCCCCGAACCTTAGACTCTTAGCTTTGCATTTGCATTGCATATTGTGGGACATTCGATCTTTCTCCCTTCCCTTGGATAAATCAAAGACCGGTGGTGAATAATGATTTGCGATTCAAGTTAATCAATAGCTTGATATCCAATTGTCACCGCGACAGAAATGGCGACTTCACTGGGGATATCTACCTTAAAAGGGTTACCCCTAACTTGTTTCTTGTATATTATTTGTTATACTTGTATATGTTTGTCTATATCTGTATACTTGTATATTTGTATATATCTGTCTACTTGGGTTTTTCTGTTTGGCAGGGTTGTTACATTTGAGTGGTGAGATAAGTCCTAACCCGGACTTGAGAGTACACATATGATAGGATAGTGGATATAGTCAAGGAGACTTCGAGGGAGTTATCCCAAAGGAGTTGACTTGAGATTCCACACTCAGTTGAGGCCCTCTTGAGGGTGGTATATGTTGAATGAGCTATCGTGAATGCATTGCCACTTTCGACCTAGGAGCCCGTGATGCTGATGACCTTTAGTTACCCTGTTACCCCACTTGGCCTTTTAGGATGTAGTGCGATGACTATGAGGGAGTAATCTTGAAATGGTTGATACACGATACTACACTCAGACGAGACTCTCCTAAGAATATTATTGACTACCAAGTAATTGGGAAATCGATAATATTCGAAAGATAGGTTGTTGACTCTGGGAACTTTGTAGAACCCGTTGTACAGGTACGACGAACCCATAGTACACACCTATTGGGATAGGTAGACCTTGGCTCCACGCTCATGACCTTTCAAACCTATGACTCTTTGTCTGTTTGATTGCTTATTTTTGCTTTATGTTTATCTGTGTGCTTGCATCCAAGCATTCATAGGCATCATATCATAAAGTTTCATGGAACTTAGCTTTGTTCGTAAACATCATAGGGATATCATGGACTCTGGAAGAAAGAAAACATTGAAGTACACTTATAAGAGTCATGATCTGGACGATCTAAGGAGACTGGAGACCTTGTTGACAGATAAATAAGGGTTCAAGACCAGATATGGGAAGTTGTTACTTCCTACTCTACTGCAGTTCTACGACCCAGCCTATCACTGTTTCACACTTCCTGATTACCAAGGGTGCCAACTCTTGAAGAATATTCTCAGCTGATGGAGTTACTTATTCAAGACAAGTATCCATTTCCTATCTTTGGTTAATATTCGAGCAAATATGACTACAAAAGGGGAAATTTTGGAAAAAAAAGCTACTTCTTGCAAGAATAGAAAAGCACCAGAAGACTTAACCTACTCCTCAGTCAATACCTTGGAAGCTCAATTGGAAGAAGTCAAATGACTCAAGACAAGACCGTTGGAAGAGTCTCCTTAGATCCATCATTACTATCTTTTATTTAGCTTTTATGACATGATTCTCGTAAGGCGTACAAACGCATTTGTAATCAATTTTGTAATAAATCAATCTTTTAGTATTCCTATACTAATGGTTGTAACCGACCTTTTTATGATTAATAAAATGAGCATTTTGATATTCCTTAATGGTTATAAATAGATGAGTTCCATGAATCTTGTTGCATCGCATTTGCCTTTTCATTCTCTCCCCTTCAAGGAACTTAAAAGTTGTATACCTAGGCATCATAAGATGGATTACAGAAAGAAAGGAGTTTTGCCGTACACCTTCAAGGTTCCTGATGTTGAACAGTTAAGGGAACTAGGAGATCAGATCAAAGATCCTGAGGCATTCACCAAGAAGTATGGAAAGATCCTCTCGCTGTTGCAGATTCGAGTAGCTGCTGGTCTGTTAGAGACGCTTGTTCAGCTGTATGACCCGATCTATCATTATTTCATTTTCCCAGATTTCCAGCTGATGCCTACGTTGGAGGAGTATTCCGCTCTGTTGGGTATCCCTGTCAAAGACTCACCTCCATTCTCCGGCGCAGAAGGATGGCCTAGCCAAGAAGATATTGCGAGAATGTCCCACATAAAGTTGTTCGATATTCGAACTTATATGACAGTCAAAGGGAGAATCGATGGTTTGCCTGCCCAGTTCTTGTTCGAGAAAGATCGACACTTCACTAACATGTGGAATGCCGAAGTCTTCGAAAACATTATTGCACTGCTGGCCTATGGCTTGTTCCTATTTCTAAACATTGAAGATTTCGTCGACGTCCACGCAATCAGAATCTTCATGCTCAAACTTCCAGTGCCTACTTTACTAGCCGACTCTTATCATGCCATTCATTCGAAGGTTCTAAAAGGAGAAGGACGGATTACATGTTGCGCTGCTATCCTCTATAGGTGGTTTCTTTCGCGCCAGCCGAGGTCTACAGCTTTTTGGGATGTAAAGGATGGTACAGAATGGCCCGTGAAACTCATGGCTCTTACTCACTCAGACATTGTATGGCACGATCCGATATATGGAGGGATTATCATGATTCATAGCTGTGGGGACTTTCCCAATGTGCCTCTTCTTGGCACAAAGGGATGCATCAGTTATTACCCTGTGCTCGCTCGTCGACAACTCGGTCATCCAATGGAGGATGTACCTGACCCGAAAGATCTGACCAAAATTTTCCTCTATCAAGGAGAAAACCTTGAGTTGAAAACCCGAGTTGTGTATACTGGCGCCGCATAAACAGGCAAGGAATGACCATGACAACGAACCCTGATTGCACAGTTACTAAAGCTTGCCTAGCATGGGCACGTGAAAAGGCTCTCACCTTGATGATGCCCTATCCTCGTCCCAAGCCTCATGTGACTGATTCAAATGAAGTTTTGAAGTTGAAGGAAGAAATAGAGAAGCTTACCCTTGACAAAACAAGGATGCAAGAGCAGATCGACAGACTGATGGAAGAACTCTGTAGAAGAGAGGGCTCATCGTATAGTGGATTAGATTCCTAGTTCCTTTTGTATTCTGTTGCTGTTTGTGATAAACTTTGAACGTGTACTGGCCTATATGTAAAACTTTTTAATTTTAATAAATAAAACGAGTTTCTGATTTACGATGCTTACAAATACACTTTCGAGTTCCTTGAAGTTCATGCTGCATCATACACATCATTTGCATTTGTATTCCAGGTTCTCATTCGTGTTTCTCTTCTCAGACGAGTTGAATCATTAATACGATACTTGAGACAGTCGCAAGAAAAGACTGGACCAACTCGAACGGGAAAACAGGGCACTTCGGGAAGAGGTTACAACTCTGAAAGAAAGTTTGGAGAAGATCAATGGGATGATGGAAGCATTGAGGGCTGCTCAGAATCAGTCATCACATAGTGGGCCAGAACCAAGACCTGTTATCTCTGAAATAGTATCTGCACCGATCCCTGTGGTGCCCACAATAGGTGAAGCTCAGTATTCCATGCCTTCTGGTTATCCGTGGGGGATGCCTCTTAACTTTACTCCAGCTGGATACCGCCCACCGGTTTCTCAAGTTCCTGTCACAACTGCTGTAATGACTATGCCACCACATGTGGTCAATGCTACTCCTTTTCACCTAGAAGAACATGTGTTCCATGCTACTCCTAGTGAAAGTATTAGGATGGAAGAACGAATGGAATGATTTCTAGGATAAGCTTTTGGAAATGCATAAAGAGATCAAGGCTCTTCGTGGGAAAGAGTTATTTGGAAAGAGTGCTTCTGAGCTGTGTTTGGTTCCAAATGTTAAGGTTCCTCCAAAGTTTAAAGTCCCTGATTTTGAGAAGTATAAGGGAAACTCTTGCCCACAGAGTCATCTGGTTATGTATGCATGAAAGATGTCTACCCAAATGGATAATAACCAACTGCTGATACATTATTTCCAAGATAGTCTGACTGGTGCAGCCCTCAAGTGGTATATAGGGCTAGACAGTTCAAAGATCCACAACTTCAGTGATCTCTGTGACTCTTTTATTAAACAACATAAATATAATGTCGACATAGCACCAGATAGAGACCAGTTGAGAGCCATGGTCCAGAAAGAAAAAGAGAATTTTAAGGAGTACGCCTAGCTTTGGAGTGAATTAGTTGCTCAAGTTACTCCACCTCTGGAGGAGAAAGAGATGACCATTATATTTTTGAAGACGCTAAGCCCATTTTTCTATGAGAGGATGGTGGCAAGCTCCCCTAGTGATTTTACTGAGATGGTAAATATGGGGATGCGTCTGGAAGAAGGAGTCTACGAAGGAAGATTGGTTAAGGAAGGAAGTGCTCCCAGCAGTGCCAAGAAATATGGAAGTAACTACGGAAAAAAGAAGGAGCGAGAAGTAAGTGATGTGCATCAAGGACGATAAAAAAGAAGAAGGTATCAGCAACCTCAATATGTCGCTGTTGTATCTCCCATCACCCACACTCTTGCTTATCAACCACTTGCTCGTCTCTCGTTTAATAACCAAAGCCGTGTTCAAAGACACTTTGATCCAATCTCGATGACCTATGTGAAATTGTATGCATTTTTTATACAAAGGAATCTGGTGCATACACGAGCTCCGCCAGCCATACCGAAGGATCTCCCGTGGTGGTATAAGCCCGAGGCTCTTTGTGCTTTCCATAAAGGGGCACCTGGACATGACATCGAAGACTGTTTTCCTTTGACACATGAGGTATAAAGGCTAATGCGACGTGGTGTTTTGTCTTTTGGAGACTCTAGACCTAATGTGAAAACCATAAGCTCAGACTGAGACAGTCTCCTCAAAGCTTTAGTTAATTTACTGCTTTTCACATGTAATGCTCTTTGTTTGTTAATGCATTTGTGGTTTGTATGTAAGAACTTGTTCATTTTGAATAATTAATGCAATAAATATATTTGTCTTGAATAAATCCATTCGTTGTCACTCATTTTAAAACGCTTTTCTATTTTATAATGCAAATGCTGCCCAATCTCTTGCCTTGGCAGAGAATTGAATGGAGGATGACGAAATCACAAACGCAAGATCTCTTGTTGTATGCTTTTGAATAAAACTCTGCTAATGATGTAAGGCATTGTTTTAAATCCCCAAACACCAGAGACATAAGGAGATAGACCCTCGTTAGCCCTTTGGAGCCTTTGAAGTAGGAGTTTTCTTCTCTACAATAAAAAACCCTCATTCTTAACCTGGGGCAGGGTAATTTCAGTTAACAAAAAAATGGAGTGAACATTACGAAGATTGGATGGATACAAATAAACTTTGAGCCTTTTATCCTTTGTTTCTTAAACTGTGAACCAAGCCACGATAAAACCCTCGAAATACCTAATTGAAGTAGTGTTTATTTCGAAAGCATACTCATTGAGATAACGTTCCCTGACTCCTATGAGCTATGCTCAAAATTGCGTTGCCTTTGTAAAAAAAAAAATTTGTCCTATCCTAACTAGTGATTCGGTCACGAGTTATTACGATATCCTTTTAATAAAAACTTCAAGACAAACATGTGTGTTGCATTATCAATTTCATAATTAACATTTTCTACTTGCTAACATTGCTTGATATCGTAGAAGCTAGCATACGAGCATCAACGATGAGCTCTATTCTTTCGAGACTTGAAACTCTGATGAGTAAATGGCGAATCATTTCAAAAGGATGACCGTATCAAGGGGCACGTTACCTGAAGACTTTACTGAGCAGGGACAAGTTGTTCCCCAGTTGTTTCTTTCATAAGGGGCAGGTTTGCAGACTCAGAACACCGTTAGTCAGGGGAAGTTACGTCGAGAATTGGCAAATCTCTCCAAGAGTTTGAAGACTTTGGAATAGTTGGATGCCAAGTTTTTTGTAAAATCCTATTGGAATAACTTCTTCTCATAAACTATGTGATCTGGGGCATTTGAGAATTGAAGACTCTTTATCCATTCACAACAATGGTTGTTCAAAATGGTGACTACCACGCAGTTCATCAATGCAGAACTACATTATTCTCATAGCATTCTTTACCCATACTCCAAAGAGTTTCTATCCCAAGTAATGTGATGACTCCCCAGTAAATCTCTACTTAAGGTAGTCATAACGATTCCCCGGTGAATCTCTACTTCAAGAAGCTATGTCAGGTTTGACGCAAGTTTTCCCCAGTTGGTGGCCTAATAATCCCCAGTGACTTTCTTTTGATTCGACCTTCCCCAGCGAAGCGAATGTTTATTTCATTCCTCAGTGGATTTTCTCATTACCTCAATCTTCTCCAGTAAAGGCGGATGTTTATTTCATCCCCATGAAGTTTTGACTCTGACGTCTATAGCTGCAACATTGATCCGAGCTTCCCCAATGAAGTGGATATTTATTTTATCCCCATGAAGTCTCTGCAATCATGACTTTGACTCGTTCCTAGTGGATCTTACTCACCCCCAACAGAGTAACCAGATTCATCTTGACAATCCCCTAAGTGAAGTTATGATGTTTATCCCCAAGTGGAGTGCTCTCTTTTCCCCAGAGAAGTTTGAAAACCTGAAACAGGATTGTGGTCCCATATGCGGCTCTCCATTCATCCCCAGTGATGCTTCTATCTTGTGAAGATTGGCCGAGTATCCGTGTCGAGATGTTTATTTTATCTCCAGTTTTTTTCTTTTCGTTTGTTTGGTCAGCATAAGCATAAGCATAGCATAACATACATTCATTCATATAGATACATGGCATTTGGCATTTGTGAATTTTGCATTTTTGTATTGTTTGTTTTGTTCTTTCACTTTAGTTGCGTTTATCCCCAAGTGATCGGGTTTGTCTTCTCCCTCCAAGTAGAGTCGTCAGCCCTAGGCAGAAAGAGCGCATCCTTTCTAATTCCCCACTGAGTTCGACCCTCGTGGAAGATGGTTACTTTAGTTTTCTTTTCCATGTTTGGATAAATATAATCTCCAGTTGAGCTCATTCTTCAATGGATGGAGTCTTGCTTGACCGTTTCTTTTCAGTTATTTCCTGAATTGAACTTTCGTCCCTGACAATCACAATTTTGAATATCTCTAGGCTGTTGAACCTAGATCGAGCGTGCATTTATTTTGAACTTTGTCTCCCCAAGAAGAGTTTATTTGAAGATCTCTATGGAAGACATAAATTATTCCACCAGCAGTATTATTACAACATTTTCATGGAATTCATACCAGACGACAAGTGGCAGCCTCTTTATTTGAGCAACTTATTTTATTCTCAGGTTTTCTATTCGAATGACAAATGGCAGCCTCTCCTCAAAATAGTTTGTCTATCCCCAGCAGACAATATTTTCCTTGTGGACTACCCAGTAAACCGGTAGCAGAATTACCTTTTTGCTGACTACCCAGTAAATCGGTACAGTTAATATTTTCTTTGAGGACTACCCAGTAAATCGGTAGCAGGTGATGTAATCTTTGTTGACTACCCAGTAAATCGGTAGCAAATAATCTTTATTGACTACCCAATAAATCAGTAGCAGGTAATATTTTCTTTGTGGACTACTCAGTAAACCGGTAGCAGAATTACCTTTTGTGGAGTACCCAGTAAATCGGTAGCAGGTAATATTTTTCTACCCAGTAAACCGGTAGCAAGTAATATTTTCTTTATGGACTACCCAGTAAATCGGTAGCAAACAATCTTTTTCTTTGTCGACTACCCAGTAAATCGGTAGCAGGTAATATTTTCTCTAAGGACTACCCATTAAATTGGTAGCAGACAATCTTTTTCTCTGTGGACTACCCAGTAAATCGGTAGCAGGTAATATTTTCTTTGTGGACTACCCAGTAAACCGGTAGCAGAATTACCTTTTGTTGACTACCCAGTAAATCGGTAGCAGGTAATATTTCCTTTGTGGACTACCCAGTAAACTGGTAGCAGATGATCTTTCTTTGTGAACTACCCAGTAAACCGGTAGCAGATATTCTATCCCCAAAGAAGAAACTGAGACCAGTCCGTGGTTTATGACCCGAGACGGGGGAGGTTTATTTTTACCCTTTTCAAGTGAGATACTTGATTAAAGAAGAAACTGGGACCAGTTCGTGGCTTATGACCCGAGACGAGGGGAGGTTTATTTTTACCCTTTTCAAGTGAAATACTTGAGTAAAGAAGAAACTGAGACCAGTCCATGGCTTATGACCCGAGACGAGGGGAGGTTTATTTTTACCCTTTTCAAATGAAATACTTGAGTAAAGAAGAAACTGAGACCAGTTCATGGCTTATGACCCGAGACGAGGGGAGGTTTATTTTTACCCTTTTCAAGTGTCATACTTAATTAAAGAAGAAACTGAGACTAGTCCGTGGCTTATGACCCGAGACGAGGGGAGGTTTATTTTTTTTCTTTTCAAGTGAAATACTTGATTAAGAAAGAAACTGAGACTCGCTCATGGCATACAACCTTGAGGCATATGGAGGTTTATTTACCCCTTTTCTAGGTTGAACATCCAGTTCGAGAAGAAGCTGAACCATACTAGGAAACGTGTTTTGATTTATTATCCTTGCAGTACACGCTTTTGTTTCAATGGGAGACACCCATATGTTTAAGATACCTTGTGATTGTCAGTTGGTAGTCTCTTTCCCCCAGTGGAGTTAGATCTTCCCCGTGGAGTCTTGTCTTGTCGAGTCGTCTTCGTCAGGTCTTCCGTTCTTTAGCTGTGTTCCAACGTTTCAACTTCGGTTATTCCCTGTGACATCATTCCTCACAGGATCTCTGTCTTGCATATCATATCATTTCATACCATAGCATGTGCATTTGGTGGCATCTTAGGGCCAACAATTGTGCATGTTTGTATTTAAGTTTCTCCTATCACGTCGAGACGAAGATTTCGATCTCAATATCTCCGGATAGAAGAAACTTAAATAGGGGCATCTGTCACACCCTAATTTTTGACCCTAAGATCCCTTTTCTTTTGTCATAGCATCTTTAGGTCATACAGGTTTTGTGTGCATGTTTATTATGACTAACAGGTGTATGCAGGTACATTGGTCTCTAGTGTAGACAATACTTATTCTCGTAGTCAAACATTTCAAGGCATAACCTTTCTGATTCAAGGATCATAGGGTTCTACCAGTTATTTTCCTCAAGATTTCTCAGAAGTTTCAGGGTATGACCTGGGAATTAGGGTTTCTGTCCAATGGTGTTGAGCATGGCCAGATCATCAAGCAAGAAAATCAGGGGCCAGAAGATCAGGTGGTTGAGGATTCATTCTAAAATTCATCTCCTTCAGAGATCCTCCAGAACAGGAATTAGGGTGGTATGACAATCTACTTTCCCCAACAACTCGTTCAAAGGACCTTTTATGTTTAGTTCTTGTGATACAAGTTATCGTGGATGGAGGAATGGAGTTGAAGTTTAATTTGAAGATTGTTACAAGTGAGACCGCGAGTTCAATTCAAACAAGAAGGCATGTCTTCACAAAATTCATTTCAAAATCAAGATGTCATTCCAAAATTTGAATTCTTTCACAAATGGATGTTCATTGTGTCTAAAAAATTCAAGAACTATTCAAAATGATTCCATGCTAAATACTGGTGTTAATTTGAGTAGCCAAGGCAATCATTCCTTTTTCAAATGGATCATTGGTTAGTGCAGTACTTTATTCACACTATTCTTGAGGTCTATGCAAGGGATAATTGAGCTTGACAAGCTCGCAAAAATATTATAATGCTTTCTCATCAAGTACAAATAATAGATGAAAAGAAAATTGGAAATTGTTGAAATTACACAATATCAGCATATGCAGTTCCAAGGCTCATCCTAATTTAAGGATAATTTCTACGCAAGATCAAAGGAGAATAAATTTCAAAAGCCTTTTCCAAAATGAACAATTGAAAGCCCATAACTCAAGAAGTGATTCCTATTGCACCATGAGAGATCACCAAATTCGAATCGATTCAAGTCCTTTCCACATTCCAAATTCTCATATTACAAAATTCATGAAGTACAAATCGCAAACTCAAGGTTGTCAAATCTGAAAGAAAACTCTAGGTTAACAACCCTTCGCTTCATGAGGTGGAAGAAGATAAGAGCCTAAGAGTTGGGTGGCACATGAAGGGTTTGATAATGTTCCTCTATTTGATCAAGAGGACCTCGGTCGTTCATCAGCTGCAAGCAACATAAAAGAAGGAAATAGTAAGTCCAAATATCTCCATTCCTCCACCAGCCTACGTTACTGTTTTGACAGGACTCAAGGAATCTCATTCCAGCATAAATTATGAAGAGGAAAGTCAGAGAACCTTATCTGTAACTACTAAACCTGAGGCTATTGTTGCGGTTTCGTAATCATAGCTTCAAAGTGGCGTCAATGTTGAGATCGACTGGGAAAAGAAGAAACATAATTAAAAATGAAATCGTAACAAAACCGGCATTTTTTCCGAGGCTTCTGTGGCTCGTTCTATGGTCACCAAATATGGAGGCATTGAGAAATCCAACGAAAGTATCTGCTAATATTATCGGCAATACTATTCTTGCTGCTGGATATGCGAATGAACCACCACACTTTGGCCTTGAAGAAGGTTTTAAGATAGATGAAGAGCGTATGGTGAATATTCAGGAACATCAACCTGACAAACCAAAAATAAATTCATTAGCTATCACAATCAATTCATTATTTTAATGAATTTCGAAAAATCCTTGACATTACTTTTGGTTCAGTTGGGAATGAACTAACATGTCACTAATACTCTTAGAGAAAACATTGGAAAGATATTTGAAGTGTGTTGTGCTTGTGTGCTATTTTAAAGGTCCCTTGCATATAACAAAAGAGACAAGCCCTTCTTGATTTCAAACATCCATTTCACAAAACTCGCCAAACAAAATTTCATCAAGGAAAGGCCTTTGGACATGTTATAAGCTCTGCATTTGAAAAAAGAGAGATTGTAAACTAATTGGTACATTACAGAAATTCACATGGCAAAGTATGAAAACAAGGAATCAAATGCATTCAATACATAATATCTCGATTCCAAAACGGTTTCAGACATGATAGTTTAAAACGGCAACCTTTTCAAAAGTCATAACAAAGTGTTTTCTTTCCAAGACAAGCTGCAAACACATTCAAATGTATTCCAAAAATGTCCAAGACAACAGTTAATACGCATACACCTATAAAAAGGGACATCACAATCCTCACAAGGGGATTCATGATACATTCACCAGATCATAACACATACCAAAAAACCACAAAACCTCGCACAAGCATCAAAAGACACAGCGATTTACACACAGACAGAGCACAACATACACAAAGCAAAAAAGAGAGAGACTTATCTTGGAACAGGAGATTTTGAGATTGCGGTCACATTTTCCTCGCCTTCAACTGCCGGCGCCCTTTTCTTTCCTTTCTCATTGCTCTGAATCATTGTAACCTTTGTAATCATCATAATCATAGTGAATTGAGGTATTGGGTTTTATTGTCCCAAATGTTTTATCGAGAGAGAGCGAGAGAAATCGATTGAGAGGGGCGGCGGGTTAGGAGATTAGGGTTTGGGAACCCTTCCATTTGAGAGAAAGGAGAAGACGTAGGGAGAAGCACAAATGAGAGAGAAGAGGATTTGAGTTTTCCCTTTCCTTGTTTTTTTATTTCCCATACGATCACATACACGTGCACACACACCACCACCATACACCCTCCGTATAGATCATGAGATCTGTCACAGTTATGCATCACACGGCCACGATTTGAGAGTCCATCGTGGACCCTCTCCCTTGCGTAACATATAGACCCTCCATTTTATTTAACACAATTTGTTTTTAATTAATTTAACTTTTTATTAAATAAATTCATAATGGTTAATCTTTTCTAAAATAATTAAAATTTGTTTTTTTTTAAAACATAACCAATTTTTTTTTTAAAATATGGAAACCTTTTAATATAACCTTTTAACTTCCTTTTATTTAAAATATCACTTCTTTCATTTTTTTTATATCTTTTTTAAAAAAATAATAAAATACATTTTGATAAAACCTTTTTAAAATTAGTAAAACCTTTCATTTATCTAAAATAACAAAACCCCTTTTTTCTCTTTTATTAAAATATCAAAATTAACCTTTTAATTAATATGAAAAACCTTTTTAATAAAACTTTTTTTTCTTTTCTTTAAATAACTTTTTTAATATAATATAACTTTTAAAAATAAGGAAATGTAATAAACCTTTTATTTTCCTTTTAAAATTATCAAAATTTCTTAATAAATGGTTTCTTATTAAATCCCTCACCATGCACTTAATTTAATCATAACCTTAGTCTTGATTTATATCATGCCATATTCCTATGCATTGTTTGTTTACCATTATACTTGATGTATGTATTTTACTTGCTCTAAACCCTTTCAAGCATAAAACTCTTGATCCAACGTCGATCCACTTTTCCACCCATGTAAGTCGATTGCTCTTAAGCATCGCTATCAACCCTTCGGTCATTATACACGAGGCTAGCCCACTTTTGCTAGCCCACTTACGCTTTATATTTTACTGCTCCTATCTTATAATATAATTGCTTGCATTATATCCAAGGGAAAATCCCATGCATGATAATCACTTGTCGTGCATGGTGCATTGCATATGCATCTCATACCTCCGTATAGGCTTTTATACCCTTTAAGATAAGTTTATTTCTTAGACAACTTTAGGATAGATTCTCCTAAGTTAGTCCCCCATAACCTGATTAGACAATCAAACATCTTTAGATCACCTGATTCTCCCCACAAGAGAATTAGATGTGAATCATCTCAAAGAAGAGACATACAATCTCATACCCCACAATACAAACAAGATGTGGATTCCTTTTCAACTTAGGAGAGGTATGAGGCATACTCGTCGATTTTATATCTGAGTTTGAGCCCTTCTCCTAAGATGGAGCAAATGACCATTCTCAAAACTGTGGTGGTACTTAAGATAACAACTCATTTTTTCTCCTAGACCAATACAAACTTTAGTATCCCTCAGAGAGGAACTACAAGTACTCTGATTCCACTCCCAACAGGATATGTAAGCACAAGATGTGATATCTTGTCGAGCACACTTAGGAATAGAACTTTAGGTCTTCCTACCCCTTTAACCCATAACAAACAGGTAACAATTAGCAGATAACATAAGTAAACTATGAGGTTCCTGTAGAGTACTACAGATGCTTAGGATGCTAACACCTTCCCTAGGTATAACCAACTCCTGAACCTTAGACTCTTAGCTTTGCATTTGCATTGCATACGGTGGGACATTCGATCTTTCTCCCTTCCCTTGGATAAATCAAAGACCGGTGGTGAATAATGATTTGCGATTCAAGTTAATCAATAGCTTGATATCCAATTCTCAGCGCGACAGAAATGGCGACTTCACTAGGAATATCTACCTTAAGAGGGTTACCCCTAACTTGTTTCTTATATGTTATTTGTTATACTTGTATATGTTTGTCTATATCTGTATACTTGTATATTTATATATATCTGTCTGCTTGGGTTTTTCTGTTTGGCAAGGTTGTTACATTTGAGTGGTGAGATAAGTCCTAACCCGGACTTGAGAGTACACATATGATAGGATAGTGGATATAGTCAAGGAGACTTCGAGGGAGTAATCCCAAAGGAGTTGACTTGAGATTCCACACTCAGTTGAGGCCCTCTTAAGGGTGGTATATGTTGAATGAGCTATCGTGAATGCATTGCCACTTTCGACCTAGGAGCCCGTGATGCCGATGACCTTTAGTTACCCTGTTACCCCACTTGGCCTTTTAGGATGTAGTGCGATGACTATGAGGGAGTAATCTTGAAATGGTTGATACGCGATACTAAACTCAGACGAGACTCTCTTGAGAATATTATTGACTACCAAGTAATTGAGAAATCGATAATATCCGAAAGATGGGTTGTTGACTCTGGGAACTTTGTAGAACCCGTTGTACAAGTACGACAAACCCATAGTACACACCTATTGGGATGGGTAGACCTTGGCTCCACGCTCATGACATTTCAAACCTATGACTCTTTGTCTGTTTGATTGCTTATTTTTGCTTTGTGTTTATCTGTGTGCTTGCATCCATGCATTCATAGGCATCATATCATAAAGTTTCATAGAACTTAGCTTTGTTCGTAAACATCATAGGGATATCATGGACTCTGGAAGAAAGAAAACGTTGAAGTACACTTACAAGAGTCGTGATATGGACGATCTAAGGAGACTTGAGACCTTGTTGACAGATAAAGAAGGGTTCAAGACCATATTAGAAGTTGTTACTTCCTACTCTACTGCAGTTCTACGACCCAGCCTATCATTGTTTCACACTTCCTAATTACTAGTGGTGCCGACTCTTGAAGAATTATCTTAGCTGATGGAGTTACTTATTCAAGACAAGTATCCATTTCCTATCTTCGGTTAATATTCAAGCAAATATGACTACAAAAGGGGAAATTTTGGAAAAAAAGCTACTTCTTGCAAGTATAGAAAAACACCAGAAGACTTAACCTACTCCTCAATCAATACCTTGGAAGCTCAAATGGAAGAAGTCAAACGACTCAAGACAAGACCGTTGGAAGAGTCTCCTTAGATCCATCATTACTAGCTTTTATTTAGCTTTTATGACATGATTTTCGTAAGGCGTACAGACGTGTTTGTAATCAATTTTGTAATAAATCAATCTTTTAGTATTTTGATACTAATGGTTGTAACCGACCTTTTTATGATTAATAAAATGAGCCTTTTGATATTCCTTAATAATTAAAAATAGATGAGTTCCATGAATCATGTTGCATCGCATTTGCCTTTTCATTCTCTCCCCTTCAAGGAACTTAAAAGTTGTTTAGCTAGGCATCGTAAGATGGTTTACAGAAAGAAAGGAGTTTTGTCGTACACCTTCAAGGTTCTTGATGTTGAACAGTTAAGGGAACTAGGAGATCAGATCAAAGATCCTGAGGCATTCACCGAGAAGTATGGAAAGATCCTCTCTGTCATACCCCAAATTTTGACCACTAAGATTCCCCATCATTGTGCAAACCATCATCAATATATGGATGAACCATCATGCCTCATTAGTCTCCCCCAAAGATGGGTGAGCATCCACTACAATCAAACTTAGGGTTTCAAGCCCTCTCAGAGTTCTTAGATAGGGGATCAATCAAGGAATAACATGATCTTCAACTTGTCCACAATGGATCAAGAGGACTCCCACAGCAAGAATCAAGCACAATGTTGCAGCATTCCAGGTGGATTAATCCTTAAGATCGCCAGTGTCACCAAATTAGGGTTTGGTCGACCAGGGCCTCCAGATGGAAATCTTCCTCTGGGCATGAGCCAATGCTTCAAAGCATAACCTAAGATACTCCATGGAACCTCATGGACCCAATCATCAAGTCAATTTAGCCTCAGGGGATGCATTCACTAAAAATCAGGAATTAGGGTTTCTTGACCTAATTCATCCTTAAGTTGACTTTTGGGACAAATCATGAGCCAAGACCTCAAGAGAGGATTTGAGGGTCTCTAACAAACTACATTGATCCATTTGCAACAATGGATTGATCCAAGAAGCTTGATCAACAAGTTTCAATTTCATCTGAACCACAATTAGGGTTTCGCGAGAAAAGTCAACTGTGCCTTTGACTTTTGACCAGGACATGCTCCCAAACCATAGGACATGATTCAATACACCCTATAACACCTATGAAATCAATCCATCAAGTTTGATTTAGGTCAAGGACTTGATTTCATAGAGGATCGCACAGTTTGGAATTCATCTGATAAAAAGTCAACTGTGCACAAAAGTCAAACTTTGACTTTTTGAGATATTTCACAATTTTGGTTCCTTAACCCTAAAATGATGTTAATGTGTGATTGGAATCATCATTCATCAAGAAAAATCAAGAAAAGATGGATAACTTGTAAAAGGGGAAGATTGATATGTAGATTGCATCAAGAAACCTCATCATTCTTGAGGTTTCTCTTTGATTTCTTATTTCATGTTTAAAATAAATGAAATTAAAGACCATAGACATGACCGTGAGGTTGAAGCGAGTAAATTGATATGTAGATTGCATGATATAATCAAGTATTCAGTGAGATTGGATAGAAAATGCAAATCTGCAGAAACAGAGGAAGGACGCGTGTTCTTGCCGTGTTCTTGCCATGTTCTTGGCACCCTTTTTCAAATATTTGAATATTTGACTTTTGTGATTTTATTTAATTGATTCAAAAATTAATTTCTCTCTGAGTTTTAATGATTTTGAGTTGATTCTTTTTTTAATAATTCACAAAAATGTTAAAATATTTTATTTTACCAAAAAATCCCTAAAATATTATTTATTTCATATAATTGATATTTTTGCAAAGAATTAATATTTTAATTATTTTTGACATTTAAAATATTTTTTCCTTCTTGGGTTTGCAAATTTTAATGACTTCTAATCATTTTGTAGGTCAAAACTTGATTTTTGAAACATTAATCCATGATCACAATTTGTTTTCCACATGTTTAACAATTTTGATCATTTTAATTGAATTTTTATTCAATTAAAATACATTTTGGAAACAAATTAGGGTTTTTGATTAATTCAACCCTCATCAAACTTTTTCAAACCCTTTGGGCCTCTAGTAGAGTGTAAGACCCAACCCTTTTAGAAAACCAAAATAATTTGGGCCTCAGTGTATTGTATAAGTCCCGATACCGTCAAAAAATTCGGCGCGGTCATCGCCTTTCTAACAAATCAAACCCTTGGGCCTACCCTCGCGTTATAAGCCCCATTCTTTTTCTTTAAACACCTTTGGGCCTCTATTAGAGTGTAAGACCCAAACCCTTTTAACCAAAACTATTTTTGGGCCTCAGATATTGTATAAGTCCATCTGCGTTAAAAGAAAATCTCGGCGCGATCGCCATATCAAAAACCATTTTTTTGGGCCTCTCCTTGAGCTGTAAGCCCCACCACTTGTACAAAAATAAACCTTTGGGCCTCTTAAGAGAGTGTAAGACCCATCCCTTTGTACAGAAAACCTTTTTGGGCATCAGTCACTTGTATAAGTCCCTGTACAAATTCAACAGTGCAATCACTGGTAAAACTTTGGGCATCTCTTTGAGCTGTAAGCCCCAACAATCTTTTCAAAGCACTTTCTCCTTTAATTTTGAGTATAATATTGTTATCAAATCTTTCTTTGTTGAACAACTAACAAAACAACATGGAAGCTCTACAACCGAGTAAGTGTTTACCCGCTTTCTTTATCCACTTTCATATATATATAACTGTATTGTGGGGCTGCTCACTGTAAGTCTTCTTTCACAAAGTTTTATATACTTGTCAAAAATCAACTGTGTAATACTAGTATAGTTATTTAGCTTTTTCCCCGGCAACTACGTCTAAGCACTAGGTAAAGCCTCGTTGATCGCTCTTAGATACAGTCAAAACTAGATCCCCATAGGATTACCAGACACAGTCTTCCCTCCTCTTGGGGTTAAACAATATGGAGACGTGAAAGGTAGCATTCTCGGTGAACCCTTTCTCAGACTGTCACCCTTAGAAGTTTTCAAAGAGACTCTATTCCCCAGAGATGATCTTTTCTCTGTGAATGGCATCTTTTGAGTTTCTTCCAAATTCTCGGACTTTCCTGGCTTGATCTATTCTCTATGAATGACATGTCTTGAACTTCTCGGGGTTTGGGGACCCACAGGCTTCTTAAAAGCACCCTTAAAAATTGTCAAAGAAACTCTAACTCCCCAGAGATGATCTTTTCTCCGTGAATGGCATCTCTTTAGTTTCTTCCAAATTCTCGGACCATTTGAGGGTTAGTACTCATCCCTTAACGCCCGTGCCTCCTCTTGGGCACTGTACAAAAGATGAAATAGTAGACTTGGACAGTCTCAATACCCTTTGGACTTCCCATTTCCTTAAAGAACAAGAAATAACCCCGATCTTCTGATCAGTACCAAAGTACAACCTCACCTGGAACCAGTCTCTTTATAAGAACTGATTTTCTCTTTTATACAACATACTGGACCTGTCACTAAACTGAAACAGTCACCAGCATAGATAGCCTCCTCTTGGGCTTTGTACAATGATTCTCCCCAGCGGAGCTAACCTTTTTAGCCTCCATCTCAGGCTTTGTATGAGATACCAAATCACTCTCTTGTTGAGTATAAAAGACTCTCTTGTTAAGTCAAACATTTTCTAGCCTTCATCTCGGGCTTTGTACGAGATACAAAAACACTCTCTTGTTGAGTATAAAAAGACTCTCTTGTTGAGTCAATCCTCTTTTAGACTCTATCTCGGGCTTCATACGAGATACAAATCACTCTCTTGGTGAGTATAAAAGACTCTCTTGAGTCAAATCCTTTTAGCCTCCGTCTTGGGCTTCGTACAAAACACATATAAAAACACTCTCTTGTTGAGTCAACCCTTTTAGCCTCTATCTCGGGCTTCGTAGGAGACACAAAAGCATCCTCTTGTTGAGTCAATAGCCCCCTCTTAGGCTTTGTATAAAGAAATCCCCGTTTGATTCAATAAATCTTTTAGCATCAAATCATGCTTTGGTCACAGCATTCAAACATCAATAACTCCTTTTCCCTCGTCTAATTGCTGTAAGTGGCAAGCCTCAGGATTATTTACATCCACGCCACTGTCCCTCTTTTAGCATGAGAAATTCCTAAGGAAAGATGGCATTACTCTAAATTGAGTTAAAGTCTTCTCCTTCAGGTTGAAAATCCCCTATAAAGGAAATTATGGCATTGCTGGATTCGCATATCCCAGTTAAAGTAATTCTCCTTTATAATCAGTCACCCAACAGTTGTGCCAAACAGACCAAATATTCCCCTTTAGAGATGGCAAATTCTCTCTAAAGTCAACACCGTTTTAGCTTCATATCTTGGGCTTCGAACAAGATACAAATAAACCCTTCAGCTTCACATCTTGGGCTTTGAACAAGATACAAACCACCTTTAGCTTCATGTCTTGGGCTTTGAATAAGACACCAAAACACCATTTCCTCCCATAGAATAGGAGGAACTACGATCGCTCTGATTTCCCTGTTTCATTAAACGGGAATACGTAGGCATAAGATTGAAAAATCTTAACGAGCGCACTAATCAAAAACCCAAAATCCCGTACCTTCATACATCAATCGAAAAGCATCAGTCCTAACATCCTACCAATAGTCTAAACCCCGCGTTCTTAACAAAATAACCTAAGAGAGACCCACAATCTTTGTAGCATCTGTAAACCAACAGTTATCTGTTTAAACTCAGTTTGCAAGCAGGGTTAATTGGAGACATCTATTTCCCTTCCTTCATCAGCTTCAATAGTATAAAAAATGAATCAAACTGTAGTACCCCCAAAGCGATAGTGCTTCGCAACCACACATAAAACTCGCGCTACAGAAAAATGGTGACTCTGCTGGGGAAAATCTTGTCCTTATCAGATGTTCCCATCTCTTAGGCAGAGACCTTGAGTTCACATTCATATCACAGAAATGACTGCTCTGCTGGGGTGTCATTGTCTGTATAGGATCATAAGACTAGAGGTCTAGGATGATTGAGACAAATATATATACTACTTTTCCTAATTGATATGTGTGTTTATTTTTCTGCTAATAGGTGATGGCAATGCGGGTAATCTTACTGGGAGTGAATTCCAGTTAAGAGCCCCCGATCGACCATCAAACTCAGTGGAGACTCCCTTTGTAGATACATTGCCTATACGACTTTGGTTGTTGAAAGTAGTGTGGTCGACTGGGTTATCTAAGAAGCTGAGGTTTTTAGCAGACTGCAGCCATTTTGTAGTGCGGAAGCTATCGGAAATAGTTGTCACGCGATACTACCCTCATCTGAGATCACTCCAGGATACATCAGCTCGCTGGCGATCCGCTTGCTGTTGTTATCCCAGAGGGGTCAATGATTTTGCGGACAGGTACAAAAAATCACCAGTATAAACCTTTGGCGGGGGGGGGGGGGGGGGGGGGGGGGGGGGGGGGTAGAGCCTTGACTTCATGACACCGACCCTTTGACCCCATGTTTTTTCTATGTTTTTGTGTGTTGCATTCATACATTCATCTAAAAAACATTAAAACAAAGAAAATCTTCTCTTCTAGTCTCTCTTTTTCAAATTAAACTGAGACAATGATTGCAAATATCAGAAAAAGGAGATTGCGCTAATGGATTTCGGTAGAAGGAAAACTCATAAGTACACCTTCAAGGTTCCAAAGTTAGAGGATTTGAGAGGTTTGGCGAGAATGATCACCAACCATGAGGCTTTCAGAGCCAAGTATGGAGGACTGCTGTCCTTGTTAAGGGTTCACGTAATTGAAGGAATCCTGTCCACGTTAATCCAGTTCTACGATCCGGTCTATCACTGTTTCACATTCCCGGATTATCAACTAGCACCAACACTAGAGGAGTACTCTCACTTGACTGATTTACATATCAATGATCAGGCTCCATTTTCTGGACTGGAAGAAATTTCAAAGGATCAGACTATTGCACGAGCAATTTATTTGGACGAGTCGGAAGTCAGGACTCACATGACCACTAAGGGTGGCATCCAAGGTTTGCCAGCCCAGTTCTTGACAAAGAAAGCCCTGAACTTTGCCAGTATAGGGAACATGGCCGCTTTCGAGAGCATCTTTTTTTTTCTCACCTACGGGTTATTTTTGTTTCCCAACATCGATAACTTTGTAGATATCAACGCCATTAAGATTTTCCTGATTGGAAACCCCGTACCGACCTTACTCGCAGATGTGTATCATTCAGTACACTTAAGGAATTTATACAGCGGAGGGATGATCACGTTCTGTGTACCCCTGCTATACAAATGGTTCACTTCCTATTTTCCCAAATCTGCTGCATTTTGGGATCAAAAGAATACTTTACGTTGGTCGCAGAGAGTCATGTCTCTTACCAACTCGGACATCGATTGGTACAATCGAATCTATGACGGGATCAGAATCATTGACCGTTGTGGAAATTTCCCAAATGTACCCCTTATAGGAACTAAGAGGGGAATCAACTATCATCCGGTGTTAGTTCGTCGTCAATTTGGATACCCGATGAGACATGTCCCGCGCAGTGCTCATCTAGAAGGTCTTTTCTTCAAGGAAGGAGAAAATGACAGGAAGCTAAAGACGGAAATAATGCACGCTTGGAAACATGTTCATAGGAAATGACGAGAGTCTCTAGGAAAACCAGATTGTGTCTCGATGGAGCCTTATCTCCATTGGGTATAAACTAGAGCTCTCAAGCTGAGGATGACTTACTCTCGTCAGGAAGTTCTTCCACTAAGGGACTTTGCCCTTTATTTTATGTCTGAGACGGAAAAACTTCAAGTTACTTTCAGCAAAGTTCAGCAGGAGAAGAGGTCTTGGAGGAACAAGTACCGTATTCTCAATGTGGAGTGTAAGAAAATACAGCAGCTATTAAAAGAAAAAGACGCTCTGATTGAGATTTTAGAGCAACATGCTGTAGAAAATCAGGATGACCAAAGGAATTTGCTCGCTCCTTTCACTTGGCAAAGGAATGGCAACCCAACAACGGCCCAAGAGCCCCAGTCAAAGAAGAGGAAAGCACTCGAACCAGCACTTGAGCCCTCTTCAGAGAGGACTCAGGATCCATTAGTTTAGATTTCCTTTTCCAGCACTTTGTAATCTACTGTATTTCCATTTCCGCAATCCTTTGTATTCAATAAAACGGGGTTTCCCCACAGTTTGATATTTGCAATCCAATTGTCGAAGTTTACTTTGAATAAACAACAATAATTAATAATCATTGCATTCATCATAAACGTATTCTTCTTACCTACGAATCTCATATTTGCGTCTCGATTCTAGAGTCAAACTGTCTCATTCGTACAATACTCGGGCCAATCGTCAGAAAAAGATGGATGATCTCGAGGAAGAGAACAGAGAGTTGAGAGAAGAGATCGACACTCTGAAAGAGGATCTGAGAAAGCTTCATAACGATATGCAAGCTCTAATAGAAGCTCAGATGCAACAACAAAGGACTGTGATCTCGGAGATCACATCATCGGCCATAGTGGAGAAGTATGATCCTAGGTACAAGATGCCGAAAGATCGCCCCTGGGGCATGCCACTTAACTATATCCCAGAAAGATATGTTTCGCTGATCAATGAGGATCAAGGAACTGCAGCAGGAGCCGCTGGGCCTGAAGGTTACAAACTTCGGGAAAGCGAAGATGCCAGGGGCATGGCAGAAACTCCTGAAGGTTACAAACTTTGGGAGGCACTGAGAGTCTCGGCCATAATGACTATACCACCACCTGTGGTACACACTGTCCCGGAAGGACAGATTCCACAGATACCTTCTGGTGGAAACGACAACATGTTCGACAGAATGAATAAGTTCCAGGAATAATTCCTGGAGATGCAGAAAGAACTGCAGGCCCTTCGCGGTCAGAATCTATTTGGAAAGGACGTCGCAGACCTTTGCTTGGTCCCTAATGTGAAAGTTCCACACAAGTTCCAAGTGCCCGACTTTGAAAAATACAAGGGTAGCTCTTGCCCTCAGAGTCATTTAGTGATGTACGCTTGGCGAATGTCCGCTCAAACAGAGAACCAGGAGCTACTGATTCACTACTTCCAATATAGTTTAACCGGTGCCACACTCAAATGGTACATGGGTTTAAACCGCGCTACGATCGGCATATTCAGAGATCTTGGCGCTTCTTTCGTTCAACAATATAAATACAATTTGGACATGGCACCCGACAGAGATCAACTCAGATCGATGTCACAAAAGGACAAGGAAATCTTTAAGGAGTACGCTCAAAGATGGCGTGAAATTGCCGTCCAGATTTGTCCACATCTTGAGGAAAAAGAGATGACAAAGATCTTCTTAAAGACCTTAAGCTCATTTTACTACGACAGAATGGTCGCCAGTGCGCCCAGTGACTTCACCGAGATGGTGGACATGGGAGTTCGTTTTGAGGAAGCAGTTCGAGAAGGACGTTTAGTAAAAGACGTTGGATCATCAAGTAGTACAAAACGATACGGTAGTGCTCTCCCTAAGAAAAAAGAGCAGGATATTGGGAATATCTCTCTCGGAAAGCAAAGGCGACGATATCAACCAATAGCAGTTGTAACTCCTGCTATCAACCCTGCGCCTGTTCCTACGTATCAACCTCAGGTTGCGCAGAGCCAACCGATTCAACAGCAATATCAGCAAAGGACACAATAACCTCTTCAGCAGACTCGCCCTCTGTACAACAACAATCGTGCAACGCGACCACCAGGGTTTGACCCTATACCCGTGTTGTACGCAGAACTATTTCCGTTACTACTGGTCAAGGGGCACGTACAGACTAAGTCTCCTCTTATTGTACCGGAAAATCTGCCTTTTTGGTTCAAAGCGGATCAGACGTGTCCTTACCATCAAAGAGGACCAGGGCATAACATAGAAAACTGTCTCAGTTTCAAATTCGACATGCAAAAGCTTGTTAGGAGCGGGGTCTTATCTTTCAAAGATACGAATTCGAATGTTCTCACGAACCTGCTGCCTCAACACGAGAAGACTACAGTCAATTTGATAGAGGGAGAGTCTAACAACATCTATCAAATCCATGATGTACTATTGTTAAGGGCCAATTTGGTCAAGATGCATTGTAGACAAAGTGGATATGGCCATGTGCCACCTCATAATTATCACGAGTGTGATATCTGCTCTAAAGACAATCAGGGATGTTCTGTGGCGCAATCAGCTCTACAGGAACAATTGGATCTCGGGTGGATCCAAAAGCATCGAGTTCGTGGAGTCAACATGACCTATACGAATTCCAACATCATTCAGAACCACGACGTCCGTGCAATGAATGTCAACTTGGTGGCAATGCACTCAAGGCAAAGCCAATATCATAATCTGCCGCGGCACAATTACAGTTCCTGTCTGACTTGCTCGGTAAACAAACAGGGATGCTCTTTTGTACATGAGGCCCTCCAGCGTCAGATGGATCTAGGATGGGTCCAGGACTACCATGATAGGAATCTCTATCAAATCAACATGATTCAAATATTTGATATTCGTCTGATGAATACCAGCTTGGTGGAATTACATGCCAGGCAGGTCCAACTCGGTTTTCTCATTTTGCATAATTATCAGAACTGTAAAGGATGTTGTGAGAGTAACCAAGGGTGCGCTCTCGTTCAAAGAACTTTACAACACTTGTTAAACCACTGGTGGCTTCCAATCTATATGGATGAAGACACGCAACAAATCAGTGTGGTTGACGGGAACCCTACTCGGCATCAAAGTCAAGATGTCCGATCTATGGAAACAGATCTAGTGAGGTTACATTGTATTCAAAACAAGCGTGGCCAGGTGCCACCACACAACTATGAACGTTGTAGAGTCTGCTCGGAGAATAACCAAGGATGCTACCTCGTGCGAGCAGCTCTCCAAGGTCAGTTAGATCACAAAGAGATTCACCCAAACCTAGCTTCAAGGTCCGTAGACTGGACACCGGACTACTTCACTGATCAAATCAGAGACGTGGTTGTAATCTCTGACCCTGAGAGGAACAAGGATGTTTGTACCATCATCCCTCTACTGGACGAATCAAAAGTTCTTAGCAAGGAACTGATTTAGGTTAATTACGACAGTCAGAAAAATCAGAAGGCTCCTGTAGTTATCTATCTGCCAGGACCATTACCGTATAAATCATCTAAGGCGATCCCTTACAAATACGGTGCAACGATAATTGAAAACGGAAAGGAAATTTCATTACCCTCTATCTTGAATATTGCAGACATCAGTCGAGTAACACGGAGCGATCGAATCTTCAACTGAGGAGTTGGAGAACCTAACAAAGAAAAGGAACTTCAGACAGAAGCTCCCGATCCACCATTCGGTCAATCCAGTAAATCCGACCTTTCGAAAAACAATGATGAGATGCTGAAGCTCATCCAAAGTAGTGAATACAAAATTGTTGACCAACTATTACAAACTCCTTCAAAGATCTCGGTGCTATCACTTTTACTCAATTCCGAAGCCCACAGAGAGGCTCTGCAGAAAGTCTTAGAGCAGGCCTTTGTGGAACAGGATGTGTCAATACGACAGTTCGACAGCATCATCTCTAACATCACTTCCTGCAACAACTTGGGATTCAGTGATGAGGATTTGCCAGAGGGGGCAAAAGCCACAACATGGCGCTCAATATCACAGTTAACTGCCAGGACGATGCTTTAGCCAGTGTACTGGTAGACACAGGATCGACCATCAACGTTATGCCGAAGTCCACTTTAATGCGACTATCATTTAAAGGATCCCCGATGAGGGGCAGTGAGGTTATCGTCAAAGCATTTGACGGGTCTCGAAAAGCAGTTATTGGCGAAGTCAACCTTCCCATAACTATTGGTTCTCACACTTTCCTAATCCCTTTCCAGGTCATGGACGTCTGGGTAGCGTACAGTTGTTTATTAGGAAGACCTTGGATACACCAGGCTGGGGCAGTCACTTCAACGCTGCACCAAAAACTGAAGTTTGTCAAGAACGATCTACTCGTCACGGTCTGCGGAGAGCAAGCCTTGCTCGTGAGTAAATTATCATCATCTACTTGTGTAGAACCCGAGGAGGTTGTTGGAACTCAGGTCTAAGCGCTTTCGGTGAGCAATGAGGATCAACTAGAAAAAGGAACATTGATTTCCTCGTACAAAGATGCTCTCGAGGTGATCAAAAGTAATAATACGAAAGGATGGGGACAGCTTGTCATTCCTACTGATAATAAAACAAAGAAGGGTCTTGGTTTTTCTGCAACCTGCACCCAGACAGCTGCTAACGATGAAAGCCTTCATCCCATTCAGGACTTCTTCCACAGTGGAGGTTTCCTTCACCCAGTGCCTCAAACAGTCCATACTATCAACGAGGAGGATCCCTCCGATACGGATGAGGAATGGAAGTCCTATTTCAACGAGGACAGTTATATGTCTCAGGAAGAGGTGCCTACGCCATTTTGTTATCCCGCACAGAGTCCGAGATTTATACCCAGGTCAGACGTCGAAATGATATCTGGAGATTGTGATCCGGAAGGATGTCGTGCTCCACCAAAATCATTAGAGGAAGACACTCTGATGAAGGACAACTTTGACTACGACTATTATGGCCCAATGGATGGCCTGCCTATCTGGCAGCCGTACCCAGGAGACTTGGGGCAAGAAAATCAGCCGAACAATGAAAATCAGCTGAGCATCATTGAACAGAATACCTGTGTCCCCACCATGTCATGGGATTAACACTCAGGTCATTCAGAAAATATCTCGTACGACGATGAATTGGCAAAGCTTGCCGGACTAGAATTCATCAACTATGCTTTTCTCGAGGTCAACTTCATCGAGAGAGATGACTCCTCCAGTTCCAAAGAAGTGTGGGACACCTTGGGACAACCGAGTGGAAAATACGACTACATGGTCAAATACACCGCTCCCAAAAGCTTTTGTATCAGGTTCGAAGATATCCAGCCAACTGGATGGGGAGATTTGCCTGAAGGCACAAATACTGTTCAAAATACAACTGAGGAATCCTCCTACGACAACTCTGCCTGGGAGACAGATTCCAATGATCCTGCTCCACCAGAAATCAGCGTCATTTCTGAAGACAAATCAAGGAAAGTACCAGACTTTGTGATTCACCAAGGAGTTCGCCGCCAATGGGTTGTTGTCGATGTTTCGAAGATTGTTCATAAGTCAAAGTAATTGTCGTCTTTAACCTTTCGCCCTGCCCAGGTGAAACAGATGTTTTGATAGGGCTCACTTTCTATAAATTTCCCTCTTCGCTTCGCCCAAAGCGACAGAGTTTTGTTTTATAGGGCTGTAGTTTCAAGAATCGACTTGTTCATTAATAAAATAACGTCGTTCTGTAATTTTCGCATTAATTGTTGTTTTCTCTTTTCGTTTTTCAGAAAATGGTAATCCTAAAAAACAACTCAATAATAAAAACAAGCAGTAAGAGAAATACACTGCACACACTTGCATTTTCTCTACCTCTTCTAAACACAAATCATCACGTCATGTAGATTGCTTGTTTTAAACCCCGTTGAAACGTACGATCCGATGCCTTCTCCCAACTTTGAGTTCCCGGTATTTGGGGTTGAAGAAGAAGTTGACGACGAAATTCTAGAAGAGATCTCCTGATTACTCCGACAAGAAGAAAGGTCCATTGAACCTCACAAAGAGCCGTTGGAAATGGTCAACTTGGGTTCAGAAGAAGAGAGAAATGAAGTCAAGATTGGGGCACTACTCAGTCCGACTATCAAAGAAAGTTTGACAAAGCTTCTCAGAGAATTTCCCGATGTGTTTGCTTGGTCCTATCAGGACATGCCATGGTTGGATACCAGCATCGTGGAACATCATCTACCGTTAAGATCAGAATGTCCGCCAGTAAAACAGAGGTTGAGATGAACTCACCCGGACATGGCCATCAAAATCAAAGAGGAGGTACAGAAACAGATTGACGCGGGTTTCCTCGCCACATCAGAATATCCTCAATGGTTGGCCAACATAGTACCAGTTTCAAAAAAGGACGGAAATGTCAGAATGTGTGTGGATTACAAAGATCTAAACAAGGCTAGTCCAAAGGACGACTTTCCCTTACCACACATTGACATGCTGGTAGACAGTACAGCAAAGTTCAAAGTTTTCTCCTTCATGGATGGATTCTCGGGCTATAACAAGATCAAATGGCGCCGAAAGACATGGAGAAAACTTCGTTCATTACCCCCTGGGGTACCTTCTGTTACAAGGTAATGTCGTTCGGTTTGAAGAACGCTGGGGCAACCTATCAGAGGGCCATGACTACTCTGTTTCATGACATGATACATAAAGAAATCGAAGTGTATGTCGATTATATGATTGCAAAATCTAAAACAGAGGAGGAGCATGTGACACACCTATCAAAACTATTCGAGCGGTTGAGAAAGTACAAACTCCGCTTGAATCCCAACAAGTGCACCTTCAGTGTCCGTTCAGGGAAACTCTTAGGTTTCATCGTCAGCCAGAAGGGAATTGAGGTTGATCCCGAAAAGGTCAAGGCCATTCAAGAAATGCCTTCTCCAAAAACTGAAAAACAAGTCAGAGGATTCTTCGAACGTTTGAACTACATCTCCAGATTCATATTCCTCATAACCGCGACATGTGCGCCGATTTTCAAATTACTCAGAAAGAACCAAGACTGCGTTTGGACAGAAGACTGTCAAACCGCTTTCAACAGTATTAAGGAATATCTGTTGAACCCACCGATTCTATCACCTCCAGTGGAAGAAATAACATTAATCATCTACCTCACAGTCCTAGAGGACTCCGTGGGTTGTGTACTTGGCCAGCAAGACAAAACAAAAAGAAAAGAGTTTTCCATCTACTATTTGAGCAAGAAATTCACCGACTGCGAGACTCGGTACACTATGCTTGAGAAAACTTGCTGCGCTTTGGCTTGGGCAGCCAAACGTCTTCGCCAGTACATGATTCGTCACACTACTTAGTTAATCTCTGAAATGTATCCAATCAAGTATATCTTTGAAAAACGTGCTCTCACGGGAAGAATTGCCCGTTGGCAGATATTGTTATTAGAATACGACATCGAGTACCACACTCAGAAAGCCGTTAAAGGGAGTATTTTAGCCGATCATTTGGCTCATCAACCAATTTACAATCAGGAATCAATTGGGTTTGACTTCCCAGACGAAGATGTCATGTATTTGAAAATGAAAGACTGCGATGAACCGCTACCCAGTGAAGGGCCAGAACCAGGATCCCAATGGGGATTAATTTTTGACAGAGCAGTTAATCATTACGGAAACGGAATTGGGGCAATCATTGTTACCCCTCAGGGTACCCATATTCCTTTCACCACCAGACTTACGTTCAAGTGCACAAACAACGTGGCCGAATACGAAGCTTGTATCATGGGTCTCAAAGAAGCAATCGATTTGAGAATCAAAAACTTGGATGTATATGGTGACTCAGCCCTGGTTATCAATCAGATCAAAGGAGATTGGAACACATACCAATCCGGATTGATTCCTTACAAAGACTATGCAAGAAGGTTGTTACCCTTCTTCAACAGAATCGAGTTTCATCGCATCCCTCGTGATGAGAATCACATGGCTGATGCATTAGCCACCCTCTCTTCCATGATTAGTGTAGGTCAATGGAATGACTTACCTAAGATCAACATAATGCGCCTTGAACGGCCCGTTTACATCTTCACGATTGAAGCAGTCATAGACGACAAACCTTGGTATCACGATATTAAATGCTTCCTTCAGAAACAAGAGTACCCACCTGGGGCACTAAGAAAAGACAGAAAAACCCTCAGAAGGCTGGCTGGCAGTTTCTTTCTGAGCGGTGATACACTCTATAAGCAGAATTTTGACATGGTCTTGCTCTGATGCGTAGACAGACCAGAAGCAAACATGCTGATAAAAGAAATTCACGAAGGATCCTTTGGCACTCATGCCAACGGACATATAATGGCGAGAAAAATTCTTAGGGATGGGTACTATAGGTTGACCATGGAATCTGATTGCTACAAGTACATGAGGAGGTGTCACAAGTGTCAGATATACTCCGAAAAAATCCTTGTACCGCCAACGCATCTCAAAGTTCTTTCTTCCCCATGGCCTTTTTCCATATGGGGAATCGACATGATTGGCGTGATTGAGCCCAAAGCTTCAAACGGACATCGGTTCATCCTGGTAGCCATTGATTACTTCACCAAGTGGGTCGAAGTAGCATCATACGCCAATGTAACCCGACAAGTGGTGGTCCGATTTATCAAAAACAATATCATTTGTCGTTATGGTGTTCCGAGCCAGATCATTACGGATAATGGATCTAACTTAAACAATAAGATGATGAAAGAGTTATGTGCTGAGTTCAAAATCTAACACCATAACTCATCTCCCTACCGACCCAAGATGAACGAAGCGGTAGAAGCGGCTAACAAGAACATCAAAAGGATCGTTCAAAAGATGGTTGTAACCTACAAAGATTGGCACGAGATGCTGCCCTTTGCTCTTCACAGTTATCGCACATTTGTCCGCACTTCAACAGGGGCAACCCATTTCTCTCTAGTTTATGGCATGGAGGCAGTTCTCCCCATAGAGGTAGAGATCCCATCAATCCGGGTATTGATGGAAGCTAAGCTTACAGAAGCTGAATGGTGTTAAAGTCGACACGACGAACTAAATCTGATTGAGGAAAAACGAATCACAGCACTATGCCACGGTCAGTTATATCAACAAAGAATGAAGAAGGCGTTCGACAAAAAGGTCCGACCTCACGTCTTCAGGAAAGGAGACCTGGTGCTCAAAAAGATACAATCATTTCTCACTGATTCTCGGGGCAAATGGACTCCAAACTATAACGGCCCCTATGTGGTCAAGAAAGCTTTCTCAGGCGGCGCCTTGAGACTTGCAACCATGGACGGAGAGGAATTTTCCTAGCCCACAAATGTTGATGTAGTCAAGAAATACTTCGCCTAAACTAAAAAAAAAAGAAAAAAAAACATCTCGGTGGATTGAAAACCCGAAAGGGCGGTCCAAGCAAAAATTAGAGACATAATCAAAAATCATCCCGGTGGATTGGAAACATCACAGTACAATCCAGACAAAAATTAGGGATAATGGCAAGTAACTACGTCCAACAGGGGCAAATTCCCTAGCGGGAGTCCTGCCATTCATCAAAAAACTCCAGTCACGGTCATCTTCGACGGAAGCTCAGGATGTCCAGAATTCAAAGTTGGTAGAAGGATAACAATTGTTATGTTTCAATGTAGCCCTTTTCCCTTAAATTACCATTTTCAAACTTTTTAAATACTCTATGGAATCACGCTTTTAGCTGGTTTCTATCCTATCAATACAATTTGAGCCCTTGTGCTTTTGTTTGCAATTCTTATTTGTTTTAGCTTTATAGAACGACATTTTAACATGATCAATGATTCTTGAAACGAAACAAAATTAATTTACTTGTTAAAATTTTTCTGCTTTAAAATAAAGATGGCAATTTCTTTTGACTGTTGAACATCGAAAGAACATCGATCGCTTCTCCCGAAGTAAGCGAGCTTCAAAGTGCAGAATCAAAGTACTCCTTCTAAACCAGTGCGCCTGAAGGAAGGATCGACTATGTCAGATGTGAATACTCCATCTGACATCCTCGACAAAGTTCTTGCCTCCTAAGCCCGACCAACGGTTGTTCCCCGCAGGGACTACTTCTCCTAAGCAAGGTAGAATTGCTATTTTGAACCCAGTGATACCTTTTCGTCCCCCGCAGTGGCCGAGTATCCAGTCGTGTTCATCTATTAGTCTGTGTGTCCTGTCAGTTTTGTCAGCATAGACATACATACATCATGCATTATTTATTTGCATTTGCATTCATATTGCATCACTATCACTTTAGTCTGTCTTATCCCCTAGTGATAGTAGTCCTCTCAATCGAGTTGTCAGTTATTTCCTCGTCAGAAAATGTCGTGTCTGAACAATCTCTCCTCTAGTTTATTTCTGGATTGGAGACGACCTTTGACTACTTTGATAACTTGAACCTCTGAAAAACCAGAGAACCCTCAGCCAGCATCATTCTTCGCCATTGAAGATATGTCTTCTCTTTCCCGGATTAAGGAAAATCCCCAGAGAAAGCCTCACAACTAAAGACTTTCAATAACACATTGATTTTGCTCTCCGGAGAGTCGATGTTAATGAAGTCATCAGCACCTCAAAATTGGATAGCATCATATGGGATTTCTCCGAGAAGATCTCAAAGAAAAGTATGATGTAATATCCCCAAGCGACAGTAGTCTCTCCATAGACCTGCTTTCCCCAATAGAGTCGACAAATGGCGTCTCCAACAGAGAAGTTTGTACACCTCTACAATTCAGACATATGGGTTCCCCAGCAAGTCTGACATCAATTTTTTTTCCATAAAATAGCATCTCCCCAGGAAAATTCAGCGAGAAGTTTGAGGAAAACCGCTACGCATAGCGTCCCTTGTCGATAAAGTTTATTGAAAAAAGAAACTAAGACCAGTTCCTTGGTAGGAAACCAGGATCGAGGGGAAGTTTAAATCAGAAACTGAGACCAGTTCCTTGGTAGGAAACCAGGATCGAGGGGAAATTTATTTTAGAAACTAAGACCAGTTCCTTGGTAGGAAACCAGGATCGAGGGGAAGTTTACCTTTTCTAAGCATCATTGCTTAGCAAAAGAAGAAGGATGTGTGAATCGCCATTCTTAACCACCATCAAAATTTCGGGCATTCCGATATTTAATCCTCTTGCACCCCAAATGCCCGAATACCTTCTCCATTCACACCTTCGGGTCCAAGAAGATTAAATAGGGGCATCTTTCATACCCCAAATTTTGACCACTAAGATTCCCCATCATTGTGCAAACCATCATCACAATATGGACGAACCATCATGCCTCATTAGTCTCCCCCAAAGATGGGTGAGCATCCACTACAATCAAACTTAGGGTTTCAAGCCCTCTCAGAGTTCTTAGACATAGGATCAATCAAGGAATGACATGATCTTCAACTTGTTCACAATGGATCAAGAGGAATCCCACAGCAAGAATCAAGCACAATGTTGCAGCATTCCAGGTGGATTAAGCCTTAAGATCGCTAGTGTCACCAAATTAGGGTTTGGTCGACCAGGGCCTCCAGATGGAAATTTTCCTCTGGGCATGAGCCAATGCTTCAAAGCATAACCTAAGATACTCCATGGAACCTCATGGATCCAATCATCAATTCAATTTAGCCTCAGGGGATGCATTCACTAAAAATCAGGAATTAGGGTTTCTTGACCTAATTCATCCTTAAGTTGACTTTTGGAACAAATCATGAGCCAAGACCTCAAGAGAGGATTTGAGGGTCTCTAATAAACTACATTGATCCATTTGTAACAATGGATTGATCCAAGAAGCTTGATCAACAAGTTTCAATTTCATCTGAACCACAATTAGGGTTTCGCGAGAAAAGCCAACTGTGCCTTTGACTTTTAACCAGGACATGCTCCCAAACCATAGGACATGATTCAATACACCCTATAACACCTATGAAATCAATCCATCAAGTTTGATTTAGGTCAAGGAATTGATTTCATAGAGGATCACACAGTTTGGAATAAATCTGATAAAAAGTCAACTGTGCACAAAAGTCAAACTTTAACTTTTTGAGATTTTTCACAATTATGGTTCCTTAACCCTAAAATGATGTTAATGTGTGATTGGAATCATCATTCATCAAGAAAAATCAAGAAAAATTGGATAACTTGTAAAAGGGGTAACCATAAAAAGCTTAGAAATTTTTCTAAGTTATGGAACAAAGTGGCTAGGGTACCAACTTTGGAGGATCATAACTCCTAAACCACAAGGCCATTTTTCCCCATCCAAAGCTGGATTTGTAGCTCTCATTAACCTCTACAAAAGCTTTAACTACACCTCATTCCAATTCATCATGGATTTTGAGTTATGGAATGATCAAAATCACAAAAAGTGAAAATGTCACTTTTTTCCAACACTTAGTGAAATTTTCACTAAGTCAGAATCTGCCTTCACTTTTTTCCAAATATAGGGGCATTTTTCACTTGGATCCAAAAAGTATCAAAACCAATTATGATCAAACAGTTGTTGTATCATATGAGGGCTTTCCAAAATGGCCAAGAACTCCATCAAATTCCACTTGGGCCATGAGATATGACAATGGCAATATGCCTTGCTAAAAACTGCCAAAGCAAGGCAGATTTTGGAGTTTTGGTCGATTTGTCCAAATTTTGCAAAGGGCAAGCAACTCTATCCATCTGAACACCTCAAGGGGGACCAAGGAGGAACCAACTTTGATCCCAAGCCTCCCAAGTCTTTGGACCCAAAAATAGCATGCCAAACCTAGAATTGCCTAAAAGAGGGACAAGACTCCAATTTTGGATTGGAGCATTCAATGCATACACCAAAGTGGCATGGACTGAGCCATTGCCAACTGAATTCAGTCAAGACTTATCCAAGAACTAGGGAACCAGCAGCCTGTGCTCTAACCTCTAGTCAATGGCTAGAGGAGACTTGAGATTCCAAAATGCTCCAATTGGCCAAAGGTCTGCTGCAGTTGCCATTCACTATTCCTTGCAAAACAAACTTGCTCTACTATAAATAGAGCTCATTTGTGATCAGTTTGAGTACACCAAAGCCATCAAACAGATGCTTTCCTCAAAATCTCCTTCTTCACTCCAATTTTGCCTTCCAAAGCAAGTCACTAACGGGTTTTGAGTTTGAGAGCAATTCCAACCAAACCAATCACACACACACACACACCTCATAAACATGATATAGAAGTGATCCAAACACTCACATAACATCTGGAACACCAAAATCACAAAATCACCAGCCAACTGCTCAAGCCTTTGACAGATTTGCAGTTGAGGTGCCAAATCAAGTTCCAACTCAAATCAATCCACTCTAAGCATCCAGACACACTCCATAGCACCTAGGGGAGCTGTCCATAACCTTGGAACCAAGCTGTAACACCTCTAACACAAAACATGATCACCAGCTGCAAGTGGTAAGCATGAGCTCTTCTAACTCTATGATCCATGCAATTTTTGCTGCACAATAATTTGGCCATATGTTCATAATCATGCATGGAGTGTTTTCCCTCAATCAATTGCATTGTTTGAATCGTGTATGGAATTTTTGAACCTTCATGCAAATTTTAGGGTTCTTGAGGTTTCTCTTTGATTTCTTATTCCATGTTTAAAATAAATGAAATTAAAGACCATAGACATGGCCGTGAGGTTGAAGCGAGTAGATTGATATGTAGATTGCATGATATAATCAAGTATTCAGTGAGATTGGATAGAAAACGTAAATCTGCAGAAACAGAGGAAGGACACGCGTTCTTGCCGTGTTCTTGCTATGTTCTTGGCACCCTTTTTCAAATATTTGAATATTTGAATTTTGTGATTTTATTTAATTGATTCAAAAATTAATTTCTCTCTGAGTTTTAATGATTTTGAGTTGATTCTTTTTTTAATAATTCACAAAAATGTTAAAATATTTTATTTTACCAAAAAATACCTAAAATATTATTTATTTCATATAATTGATATTTTTGCAAAGAATTAATATTTTAATTATTTTTGACATTTAAAATATTTTTTCCTTCTTGGTTTTGCAAATTTTAATGACTTCTGATCATTTTGTAGGTCAAAACTTGATTTTTGAAACATTAATCCTAGATCACAATTTGTTTTCCACATGTTTAACAATTTTGATCATTTTATAGTTATTTAGCGTTTTCCCCGGCAACTACGTCTAAGCACTAGGTAAAGCCTCGTTGATCGCTCTTAGATACAGTAAAAACTAGATCTCCATAGGATTACCAGACATAGTCTTCCCTCCTCTTGGGGTTAAACAATATGGAGACGTGAAAGGCAGCATTCTCAGTGAACCCTTTCTCAGACTGTCACCCTTAGAAGTTGTCAAAGAGACTCTGCTCCCCAGAGATGTTCTTTTCTCCGTGAATGGCATCTCTTGAGTTTCTTCCAAATTCTCAGACTTTCCTGGCTTAATCTATTCTCTGTGAATGGCATGTCTTGAACTTCTCGGGGTTTAGGGACCCACAAGCTTCTTAAAAGCACCCTTAAAAATTGTCAAAGAAACTCCAACTCCCCAGAGATGATCTTTTCTCCATGAATGGCATCTCTTAAGTTTCTTCCAACTTCTCGGACTTTCCTGGCTTGATCTATTCTCCGTGAATGGCATGTCTTGAACTTCTCGGGGTTTAGGGACCCACAGGCTTCTTAAAAGTATCCCCGCCTCCTCTTGGGCGTTGTACAAGGACCCTTCGGCTTCTTAGAAGTTCTCATGCCTCCTCTTGGGCTTAATACAAGGACCCTGACAACCTCTTAAAGGTATAAGACAGAACTTAGTCATCCTTTGCTAGAGCAGTCTTTCCAGCATCAAAACTCTGACCATTTGAGGGTTATTACTCATCCCTTAACGCCTGTGCCTCCTCTTGGGCACTGTACAAAAGATGAAACAGTAGACTTGGACAGTCTCAATACCCTTTGGATTTCCTATTTCCTTAAAGAACAGGAAATAACCCCAATCTTTTGATCAGTACCAAAGTACAACCTCACCTGGAATCAGTCTCTTTATAAGAACTGATTTTCTCTTTTATACAACATACTGGACCTGTCACTAAACTGAAACAGTCACCAGCATAGATAGCCTCCTCTTGGGCTTTGTACAATGATTCTCCCCAGCGGAGCTAACCTTTTTAGCCTCCATCTCAGGCTTCGTACGAGATACCAAATCACTCTCTTGTTGAGTCAAACATTTTTTATCCTTCATCTCGGGCTTTGTACGAGATACAAAAACACTCTCTTGATGAGTATAAAAAGACTCTCTTGTTGAGTCGATACTCCTTTAGCCTCTATCTCGGGCTTCGTACGAGATACAAATCACTCTCTTGGTGAGTATAAAAGACTCTCTTGTTGAGTCAAACCCTTGTAGCCTCCATCTTGGGCTTCGTACAAAACACATATAAAAACACTCTCTTGTTGAGTCAACCCTTTTAGCCTCTATCTCGGACTTCGTACGAGACACAAAAGCATCCTCTTGTTAGGTCAATAGCCTCCTCTTAGGCTTTGTATAAAGAAATCCCCGTTTGATTCAATAAACCTTTTAGCATCAAATCATGCTTTGGTCACAGCATTCAAACATCAACAACTCCTTTTCCCTCGTCTAATTGTTGTAAGCGGTAAGCCTCTGGATTATTTACATCCACGCCACTGTCCCTCTTTTAGCATGAGAAATTCCTAAGAAAAGATGGCATTGCTCTAAACTGAGTTAAAGTCTTCTCCTTCAGGTTGAAAATCCCCTATAAAGGAAATTATGGCATTGCTGGATTCGCATATCCCAATTAAAGTAATTCTCCTTTATAATCAATCACCCAACAGTTGTGCCAAACAGACCAAATATTCCCCTTTAGAGATGAAAAATTCTCTCTAAAGTCAACACCCTTTTAGCTTCACATCTTGGGCTTCTAACAAGATACAAATAAACCCTTCAGCTTCATATCTTGGGTTTTGAACAAGATACAAACCACCTTTAGCTTCATGTCTTGGGCTTTGAACAAGACACCAAAACACCATTTCCTCCTATTCTATGGGAGGAACTACGATCGCTCTGATTTCCCTGTTTCATTAAACGGGGATACGTAGGCATAAGATTGAAAAATATTAACGAGCGCACTAATCAAAAACCCAAAATCCCGTACCTTCATACATCAATAGAAAAGCATCAGTCCTAACATCCTACCAATAGTCTAAACCCTGTGCTCTTAACAAAATAACCTAAGAGAGACCCATAATCTTTGTAGCATCAGTAAACCAACAGTTATCTGTTTAAACTCAGTTTGCAAGCAGGGTTAATTGAAGACATCTATTTCCCTTCCTTCATCAGCTTCAATAGGATAAAAAATGAATCGGACTGTAGTACCCCCAAAGTGATAGTGCTTTGCAACCACACATAAAACTCGCGCTACACTCTTGCTGTTGCAGATTCGAGTAGCTGCTGGTCTGTTAGAGACGCTTGTTCAGTTGTATGACTCGATATATCATTATTTCATTTTCCCTGATTTCCAGCTGATGCCTACGTTAGAGGAGTATTCCGCTCTGTTGGGTATCCCTGTCAAAGACTCACCTCCATTCTCCAGTGCAGAAGGAAGGCCTAGCCAAGAAGATGTTGCGAGAATGTCCCGCATAAAGTTGTTCGATATTCAAACTCACATGACAGTCAAAGGGAGAATTGATGGTTTGCCTGCCTAGTTCTTGTTCGAGAAAGCTCGACACTTCGCTAACATGGGGAATGCCGAAGTCTTCAAAAACATTTTCACACTGTTGGCCTATGGTTTCTTCCTATTTCCAAACATTCAAGATTTCGTCGACGTCCACGCAATCAGAATCTTCATGCTCCAAAATCTAGTGCCTACTTTACTGGCCGACACTTATCATGCCATTTATTCAAAGGTTCTAAAAGGAGAAGGATGGATTACATGTTTCGCTGCTATCCTCTAAATGTGGTTTATTCCGTACCTGTCGAGGTCTACAGCTTTTTGGGATGTGAAGGATGGTGCAGAATGGCCTGTGAAACTTATGGCTCTTACTCACTCAGACATTGTATGGCACGATCCGATTTATGGAGGGATTATCATGATTCATAGCTCTGGTGACTTTCCCAATGTGCCTCTTCTTGGCACAAAGGGATGCATTAGTTATAACCCTGTGCTCGCTCGTCGAGAACTCGGTCATCCAATAGAGGAAGTACCTGACCCGAAAGATCTGACCAGAATTTTTGTCTATCAAGGAGAGAACCTTGAGTTGAAAACCCAAATTGTGTATACGTGGCACCGCATAAACAGGCAAGGAATGACCATGACAATGAACCCTGATTGCACAGTTACTGAAGCCTGCCTAGCATGGGCACGTGAAAAGGCTCTCACCTTGATGATTCCATATCCTTGTCCCAAGCCTCCTGTGACTGATTCAAGTGAAGTTTTGAAGTTGAAGGCGGAAATAGAGAAGCTTACCCTTGACAAGACAAGGATGCAAGAGAAGATCGACAAGCTGGTTGAAGAACTCTGTAGAAGAGAGGGATCGTCGTCTAGTGGATTAGATTCCTAGTTCCTTTTGTATTCTGTTGTTGTTTGTGATAAACTTTGAAGGTGTACTGGCCTATATGTAAAACTTTTTAATTTTAATAAATAAAACAAGTTTCTGATTTACGATGCTTACAAATACACTTTCGAGTTCCTTGAAGTTCATGCTGCATCATACGCATCATTTGCATTTGCATTCCAGGTTCTCATTCGTGTTTCTCTTCTCAGACGAGCTGAATCATTGATACGATACCCGAGCCAGTCGCAAAAAAAGAATGGATCAACTCGAACAGGAAAACAGGGCACTTCGGGAAGAGGTTACAACACTGAAAGAAAGTTTGGAGAAGATCAATGGGATGATGGAAGCGTTGAGGGCTGCTCAGAATCAGTCATCACATAGTGGGCCAGAACCAATACCTGTTATCTCTGAAATAATATCTGCACCGATCCCAGTGGTGCCCACAACAGGTGAAGCTCAGTATTCCATGTCTTCTAGTTATCCGTGGGGGATGCCTCTTAACTTTACTCCAGCTGGATACCGGTCACCGGTTTCTCAAGTTCCTGTCACAACTGCTGTAATGACTATGCCACCACCTGTGGTCAATGCTACTCCTTTTCACCTAGAAGAACCTGTGTTCAATGCTGCTCCTAGTGAAAGTATTGGGATGGAAGAATGAATGGATGATTTCCAAGACAAGTTTTTGGAAATGCAGAAAGAGATCAAGGCTCTTCGTGGGAAAGAGCTATTTGGAAAGAGTGCTTCTGAGCTGTGTTTGGTTCCAAATGTTAAGGTTCCTCCAAAGTTTAAAGTCCCTGATTTTGAGAAGTATAAGGGAAACTCTTTCTCACGGAGTCATCTGGTTATGTATGCATGAACGACGTATACCCAAGCGGATAATGACCAACTGCTGATACATTATTTCCAAGATAGTCTGACTGGTGCAGCCCTCTGTGACTCTTTTATTAAACAGTACAAATATAATGTCGACATGGCACCAGATAGAGACCAGTTGAGAGCCATGGTCCAGAAAGAAAAAGAAAAATTTAAGGAGTACGCCCAGCTTCAAATACCGGGAATTCAAAGTTGGGAGAAGACAATGGATTATATGTTTCAATGGGGTTTAAAAAAAAGCAATCTGCATGATGTGATGATTCATTTTTTAGCAAAGACAGAGAGAATGCAAGAGTGTGTGCAGTGTATTTTCTGAAAAATGCTTGTTTTTATTTTGGGTTGTTTTTAGGATTGCCATTTTGCGAAAATTGAAAAGTGAAAACAGCAATAAATGCGAGAATTCAGAATGACATTATTTATTCATGATTTGTCGATTCTTGAAACACAACCCTATAAAACAAAACTATGTCGCTTTGGGCAAAGCGAAGGGGGACATTTACAGAAAAGTGAGCCCTTATAAAAACATCCATTTCACCCGGGCAAGGTGAAAGGTCAAAACAAAGATGGTAATTACTTCGACTTATGGACAACTTTTGGGACATCGGCTGCAACCTAGTGGCGACTAACTCCTATGTGAATCACAAAGTCTGATACTTTCCTTCTTGGTTTGTCTTTAGAAACAACACTGATTTCTAGCGGAGTAGGATCATTGGAGTCTTCTTCCCATGCAGAGTTGTCATAAACGAACTCTTCTACTGTATTTTCCATGGTTTTTTCACTCTCAAGGGAATCTCCCCACCCAGTCGGCTGGATGTCCTCAAGCCTGATGTGAGAGCTTTCAGAAGCAGTGTATTTGACTAGGAAAACATACTTGCCACTTGGTTGTCCCAAAGTGTCCCATGTTTCTGTGGGAATGGATGAGTCATCTTCCTCAATGACGTTGATTTCAGGAAATGCGTAGTTAATGAACTCTCGTCCTGCAACCCTTGCAAATTCATTAGCATGGTTTTGGACACTCTCAGAGTGTGCTGGGGTAATGATTCCATGACTCTGGGGGAACATGTGTATTCTTTTCAAGATCATTCAACTGATAAACATTGTTCGGCTGACTCTTTTGCCCCAAGTCTTCCGTGTATGGCTTCCAGATAGGTAATTCGTCCAGGGGATCATAATAATCGTAGTCAAAGTTATCTTTCATTAGAATGTCTTCCTCTAATGAATTTGGTGGAGCACGACATCCTTCAGGATCACAATCTCCATAGATCATCTAGACGTCTGATCTTGGTATATATCTCAGGTCCGCTTTGGAAAATAGAATGACGTGCGTGCTTCTTCCTGAGACATATAACCGTCATGGTTAAGGTAAGATTTCCACTCTTCATCCATATCGGAGGAGTCGTTCCCATCGATGGTGTGTACTTCTTGATACACTGGGTGGAGGAAGCCTCCACTGTGGAAGAAATCCTGAATGGGATGAAAACTTTCATTCTTCTTTGTAGCTTGGGTATAGGTAGGAGAAAAACCAAGACCTTTTCTTGTCTTGTTATTTGTGGGAGTTACAATCTGTCCCCATCCTTTTATGTCATTACTCCTGATCACTTTGAGAGCGTCTTTGTATGAGGAAATCGACGTCCCTCTTTCTGGTTGATTCTCATTGCTCACCGAGAGTGCTTGGAACTTGGTTCCAACAACCTCTTCTGGTTCTACACAAGAGAATGATGATAAGTTGCTCACGATTAAGGCTTGCTCTCCGCATACCATGACTAATTTGTCATTCTTGACGAACTTCAGTTTCTGGTGAAGTGTCGAAGTGACTGCCCCAGCTTCGTGTATCCAAGGTCTTCCTAATAAATAACTGTATGCTACTCGGGTGTCCATGACCTGGAAAGTAACTTGGAAAGTGTGAGGACCGATGGTTATGGGAAGATCGACTTCGCCGATAACTATTTTTCTAGATCCGTCAAAGGCTTTGACGGTGATCTCACTGCCTTTCATCGGAGCTCCTTGAAATGATAGTCGTACCAAAGTTGATTTTGGCATAACATTCCAAGATGATCCCGTGTCCACCAGTACGCTGGATAAAGTATCGTCTTGGCAATTAACTGTAACGTTGAGCACCATATTATGATTCTTGCCTTCTTCTGGCAGTTCTTCATCACTGAATCCTAAATTGTTACAGGATGGGATGTTGGACATGATTCTGTCACATTGCCCTACCGTCACATCTTGTTCCATAAAGGCTTGTTCTAAGACCTTCTGTAGAGCTTCCCTATGAGCTTCTGAACTAAGCAGGAGAGATAGTACAAAGATTCGAGACGGAGTTTGCAACAATTGGTCCACAATGTTGTACTCGCTTTTCTGGATGAGCTTCAGCATTTCATCTTTGTTGTTTACAGGTTCTAGATTACTAGATTGGCCGACTTGTTGATTAGAAACTTCCGTTTGAGGTTCCTTTTCTTTGGCAGGTTCTCCAACTCCTCTGTTGAAGATCCGACTGCTCCAGGTAACTCGACTGATGTCGGCAATGTTCACGACGGAGGGTAATGGAGTTTCTTTTCCATTTCCGATGGTCGTTGCACCATACTTGTAAGGGATATCCTTATCTGACTTGTACGGTATTGGACCTGGCAAGTAGATAACCACAAGAGCTTTTTAGTTTTTCTGACCGTCATAAGCAACCTCAATCAGTTCCTGGTTGGGAAATTTTCTACTATCAAGAGGGATCTTTGATTCATTGAGTAGAGGGATTATAGTGCAAACGTCTTTGGTTATTCCATGATCGGAGATTACGACAGTGTCTTTGCTTTGACCAGGGAGGTAATCTTGTATCATGTTGATCGACCCAGAACTTGAACATGGTCGAATCTCTTTTCGGTCCAACTGGTTTTGGAGGGCTGCTCGTACGAGATAACATCCTTGGTTATTTTTCGAGCATACTCTACAGCACTCATAATTGTGCGGTGGTACCCAACCATACATTTTTTGTATGCAGTGCATTTTTACTAGATCTTTTTCTATTGAGCGGATATCACGACTTTGATGTCTACCAGGATTCCCATCAGTCATGTTAATCTGTTGTGTGTCTTCATCCAAGTTGATTAGAAGCCATCAGTGGTCCAACAGATGTTGAAGGGTTCTTTGCACAAGTGCACACCCTTAGTCATCCTCACAGCATTCTTTACAGTCTAGATAATCATGTGAAGCCACAAAAGCAAGCCTGACCTGTTTAGCATGTAATTCTACTAGACTGGTATTCATCAAGCGTATGTCAAAGATCTGAATCATATTGACTTGGTGGTAATTCCTTTCACGGTAGTCTTGGATCCATCCGATATCCATCTGTCGTTGGAGGGCCTCTTGTACAAAAGAGCATCCCTGATTGTCTGTTGAGCAGATTGGACAAGTGTTGTAATCATGTCGCGACAGATTGTAATACTGACTTTGTCTTGAATGCATCGCTACTAAATTGACGTTCATTGCACAAACATCGTGGTTCTGAACAATGTTGGGGTGTGTTTGGGCCATGTTTACTTCACGAATCCTATGATCCTGAATCTAGCCCATATCCATTTGTTCTTATAGAGCTACTTGTACTATGGTACACCCTTGATTGTCCTTGGAGCAGATATCACACTGATGATAGTTATGAGATGGCACATGGCCGTACCCGCTCTGTTTGCAATGCATCCTTACCAGATTTGTTCCAAGTAATAATACATTTTGAATTTGATAACTGCTGCTAGATTCCTCCTCTATTAAATTCACTGTAGTCTTCTCATATTGCGCTAATGGGTTTGTCTAAACATTTAGATTTGTATCCTTGAAAGATAAAACCCCGTTCTTGACAAGCTTCTGTACATCAGACTTGAAAGTGAGACAATTCTCAATGTTGTGTCCCGATCCTCCTTGATGGTAAGGGCAAGTTTGATCTTCTTTGAACCAAAAAGGTGTATTTTCTGGTTTTGTAAGAGGATTCCTGGTTTGGACGTGCCCCTTGGCTAGTAGAAGTGGAAATAACTCCGCGTACAACATCGGTATGGGGTCAAACCCTGATGGTCGTGTAGTACAATTGTTGTTGTACTGCGGGCGAGCCTGCTGAAGAGGCTGTTATGGCCTTTGCTGATACTGTTGTTGACTTGGTTGGCTCTGAGCAACCTGAGGTTGATAAGTCGGAGCTGGCGCTGGGTTGATAGCGGGAGTTATTGCTGCTATCGGTTGATACCTTCACCTTTCCTTTCCTAGAGAGATATTACTGATATCTTGCTCTTTTTTCTTTTGGAAAGCACTACCATATCTCTTGGTATTATTGGATGGCTCTACATCTTTGACCAATCGTCCTTCTCGGGCTGCTTCTTCAAGGCATACTCCCATGTTCACCATTTCAGTGAAGTCACTGGGCGCACTGGCGACCATTCTGTCATAATAGAACGGGCTTAAGGTTTTCAAGAAGATCTTGGGCATCTCCTTTTCCTCAAGAGGGGGACAGATCTGAGCAGTAATTTCACGCCATCACTGAGCATATTCTTTAAAGGTTTCCTTATCCTTTTGTGAAATTGCTCTAAGCTGATCCCTATCCGGTGCCATGTCCAAGTTGTATTTATACTGCTGAACAAAGGCTTCCCCGAGATCTCTGAAAGTACTGATCTTGGTGCGGTTTAAACACATGTACCATTTGAGTGCGGCACAGGTTAAACTGCTTTAGAAGTAATGGATCAATAGCTGTTGATTTTCTGTCTGAGTAGACATTTTTCAAGCGTACATCACCAGATGACTTTGAGGACAAGAGTTGCCTTTTATTTTTCAAAGTCAGACACCTTGAATTTGTGCGGTATCTTTACATTAGGGACCAAATAGAGGTCGGCGGCGTTCTTTCTGAATAAGTCTTGATCGCGAATGGCATGCAGTTCCTTCTGCATTTCCAAGAATTGTTCCTGGAACTCATTCATCCTTTCGTACATGTCTTCATTTCCACCAGAAATTGCTTGTGGAATCTGTCCTTCCGGGACAGTGTGTACCACTGGCTGTGATATAGACATTACAGCGGTGACTCTTGGCGCTTCAGTGCCCTGAAGTTTGTAACCTTCAGGAGTTGTTGTCATAACCTTTGCATCTTCATTTTCCTACATTTTGTAACCTTCAGTGACCGGTGGGATATATCCTTCAGGTATAAAGTTGAATGGCATACCCCAGGGGCGCCCTTTAGGCATGTTTTACCGAGGATGATTATCATGTGTCTCCAATATGGGTGTAGATGTAATCTCCGAGATCACAGTCCTTTGATGTTGTTGCTCCTGAGCTGCGGCCAAGGTTTGTAGGTTGCTATGAAGTTTTTCCAAACTTGCCTTTAGAGCGTTGATTTCTTCTCTCAGCTCTCTGTTCTCTTCCTAGAGATCGTCCATTTTCTTTTGTCAATTGGCCCGAGTATTGTATGAGTGAGACAGTTTGACTCTAGGATTGTGACACATGCGTGTGACTAAAAGATAAAAAATGTGTTATGTGAGAATGATGAATGATATGTAAAGACATATTTTTTTTAGTTTTTGTTTTCAAAAATAAACTTTAACAAATAGATTGCAAATATCACACAGTGGGGGAAGACCCTTTTTTATTGAATTTGAAAGATTGCAGTATTTTACAAAGAAAATTACAGTATTTTACAAAGTGTTGTAAGGAGAATGTCTAAGCTCATGGATCCTAAGTCCTCTCTGAAGAGAGCTCAGATGTCGTTTCTTGTATTTTCCTTTTCTTTGATCGGGGCTCTTCAGCCGTTGTCAGGTCGACGATCCTTTGCCAAGTGAAAGGAGTGAGTAAATTTCTTCGGTCTTCCTAACTTTCTATAGCATGCTGCTCTAATATCTCAATCAGAGCATCCTTCTCCTTTAATAGTTCCTGAATCTTGGTACATTCCAAATTAAGGATCTAGTATTTGTTCTTCCAAGAGCTCTTCTCACGTTGAACTTTGTTGAGAGAGACCTGGAGTTTTTCCACATCATACATGAAATAAAGGACAGATTCCTTTAATGAAAAAACTTCTTGGTGAGGGTAAGGCATCCTCAGCTTGAGGGCTCTAGTTTGCACCCAGTGGGGATAAGGTTCCGTGGAGGTACAGTTTGGTCTTCCCAGGGACTCTTTGCCTTTCCTGTGAATATGGCCAGGCATGCACTATTTCTTTCTTCAGTGCCCTGTAATTTTCCCCTTCCTTGAAGAAAAGACCTTCCAGATGAACATTATGTGGGATATTCTTCATCGGGTATCCAAGTTGACGGCGAGCTAAAATTGGATGATAGTTGATTTCTCCTTTAGTTCTAATGAGAGGTACATTGGGGAAATTTCCATATCTGTCGATGATCTCTATCCCTTCATAAATCCTATTGTACCAATCTATGTCTGAATTGGTAAGAGACATAATCCTCTGTGACCAACGTAGAGTACTCTTGTGATCCCAGAAAGCAGCAGACTTGGGCAAGTGGGAAATAAACCATTTGTAGAGTAAAGGCACGCAGCATGTGATCATCCCTCCACTATACAAGTTCCTTAAGTATACAGAATGATAAGCATCTGCGAGAAAGGTTGGCACGGGGTTTCCTATTAAGAATATCTTAACAGCATTGGTATCGACGAAGTTGTCGATGTTGGGAAAAAGGAATAACCCATATATGAGCAGAACAAAGATGTCTTCGAAAGCAGTTATGTTTCCTACACTAGCAAAGTATAGAGCTTTCTCCATCAAGAATTTAGCCTATAAACCCTGGATTCCTCCTTCAGTGGTTATGTGAGTCTTAACTTCTGACTCATCCAAAGAGATTGCTCTTGCAATGGTTTGTTCTTTTGGGATTTCTTCCAGTCCAGAAAATGGAGCCTGATTAGTGATAGGTAAATCAATCAGGTGGGAGTGCTCTTCCAATGTTGGTGCAAGTTGGTAATCCGGGAAAGTGAAGCAGTGGTAAACCGGATTGTAGAACTGTACCAGCATAGACAGGATCCCTTCAACCACGTTGACCCTTAACAGAGATAATAGCCCTCCGTGCTTAGCTCTGAAAGCCTCGGAATTGGTAACCATCCTTCCCAATTTCCTTAAGTCTTCTAGTTTCGGAGCCTTGAAGGTGTACTTGTGCGTTTTCCTTCTACCAAAATCTATAACACAACCTCTGATATTTGCAATTATTGTTTTAGTTCTTTTGAAAAAAAGATTTTTTTCTTGTTTGAAAAGAGTTTTCTAATGAATGCATGAATGCAGCAAACAAAAACATTTGAAAACATGGGTTTAGGGGTTCAACGTCACGAGCATGGAGTCATGGCTCTGCCCATCCCCAAAGGTTGTACTATTTTGGTCAATTTTTGTACCTGTAGAACGGGTTCTAAAAGGTTCCCAAAGTCATTGACCCCTCCTAGGGATATTAACATCAAGCTTATTCACTCGAGTGAGCTGTAATATCCTAGGATGAATCTCTTTTGAGTGTAGTATCGCGTGTCAACTATTCCCGATAGTCACCGCACTACCAAATGGCCATATGGTTAAATGTCTACTAAATCCTCAGGGTCATGGGTACCGCACTGGGATAAACAATGCTTTCATGACAATCGATTATTCAACATCAATATTTCCACACGGGTACCTCGCCTGATTTTATCGGTGACACGACCACCTTACCGCAATGGTTAGAATTGGGTGCAACTTTCTGATTTCTTATTTATCCTATGAAGATGGAAAGGAAAGGGAAGTTATCTAAAACTAACCTTGCACGCAAATGTTTTCTTTAACAAATGCTAAGAGATTGGGGGTTCGGGGTCAGGTTATACAAAGGGAAGTTGTCAATTATCCAGTGTATATATGGTTGTCCATAGACCTTTTATGGCGTGTTTTTCTATTGGTTTAAATACTTTCTGGTGTTTATCTGTTGTGGGTTGGAAAAGTTTCTCCTTTGGGAGTGTTGAGAGAGTGTTTTTGTTGTTTTCGGATTTTCTGATGTTTTTGGGAAGGTATTAAACCTAAAGTTTTTGACTTGTGTGCTCGCTAAGATTTCACAATCTTGTGCCTACGTATTCCCGTTAAAGAAAATTGGGAAATCAGAGCAATCGTAGTTCCTCCTATTTCTATGGGAGGAAAATGTTTGGTGTCTTGTTTAAAGCCCAAGATTGAAGCTAAAGGGGTGTCTGGGAGAGAATTTGTCATCTCTAAAGGGAGACATCTCACCTGTTTATCACAAAATTGTTGGGTAATTGATTATAAAGGGGAATTACTTTAACTGGAATGTATGGAATCCAACAATGTCATAATTTCCTTTATAAGGGAGGTGTCCTGAAGGAAGAAACTTTAACTCAATGTAGAGCAATGCCATTTTTCCTTAGGAGCTTTCCATGCTAAGAGAGGGACATTGGCTTGGATGTAAATAATCCAGAGGCTTGCCACTTACATCAATTAGATGAAAGAGGAATTTTTACCAGGATAAAAGAGGGACTACATCTTGGATTTTGAATCAACAAGTGTGTCACTTACAGCAGTTATCTGGAATTAGGGTTTTTTGATTGTTTGTTTTGATATGTGATGTACAGAGAAATGTCTTCCAACAAAGAAGACTCTGGATTTCCTCTGAGGGGATGTTGATTTTTGTGTGCCTTGATCAAAACCCAAGGTTCAAGCTGAAAGGTTGACTCTATTCAGGGAGTTTTATATCTGTCTTGTACAAAGCCCAAGATTGAGGCTAAAAAGATTTTGACTCTACTAGGGAGATTTTATCTGTCTTGTACAAAGCCCAAGATTGAGGCTCAAAAGAGATTGACTCAGCTGGAGAGTATGATCTGCCTTGTACAAAGCCCAATATTGAGGCCGACTCTACTGAGGAAAATCATTATACAAAGCCTAAGAGGAGGCTGGTGGGGAAATTCTTATATGAAGCCTAAGAGATGCTAGCTTGTGCTGAGGATTATTGAAATCCAGGAGCAAATCCAAATTGTATGTGGTGGGGAATCCAAAGGTTTTACTCTTTCTGGGGATTTGAAGAAGAGTTGAAATATCAGAGACCATGAGGCTCTGATTCTACTGAGGATTTATTGGTGGTAATTTGACCCTAGCTGGGGAATTTCTTAAAATGAAAGCTTAAAGATTGAGTTTGAAAACCTATGGAGGTTTTAACTCTGCTGGAGATTGGTATGTTGATGAAATGATTAGGGTTTTTCATGTGGTTTTAGGAAACTTGAGGGTCTCTGTGAGATCCAAGAGGAGATGATACTTTCCAAGTCTTACTTGTATGAAGCTCAAGAGGAAGCTATTGGTTTTAAGGGATGAGAAACACCCCTAGAATGGTTTGATGTTTTGGAACTCTGACTCTCCTGAGGATTGAACTAGTAAAGATGACTAAGTTCTGTCCTATACCTGTAGGAGGTATTTGGGTCCTTGTACTAAGCCCAAGAGGAGACTGAGAACTTCTAAGAAGCCTGAGGGTCCTTGTACTAAGCCCAAGAGGAGGTTGAGGATGCTTTTAGGAAGCATGTGGGTCCAAGCCTAAGAAAAGTTCAAGAAAGGTTTCACTGGGAATTAATCATTTCTTTGCAGAACACTTCTAAGGTTTGAAGAAATTCAAAAGAGGTTTCACCGGGAAATAATCCTCTCTCGGGAAATGAATTTCTTGTACACATATATTTCTAAGTTAGGACACTCTTGAGAAAAGTTTCACCGGGAATAATGCATTTCTCTGTTCTATACTGTATAAGCCCAAGAGGAGGCAAGACTGTACTTGAATTTCCTATGGGGAGCTAGTTTTGACTGTGTTGAAAGAGTAACCACTGGTTTAGCCTAAATCTAAACCTAATTGTTGGGGAAAACTCTAAGCAAATATATACAGGCATATACAGATGAAATATATAAACAAGCATATATTGAAAAGATAGTGGAACTTACAGTTGTGCAAGCCCAAGCATAGTAACTATAGTTGTATGGTTAGTCATTCAAGAAATTGAAGAAAGTTTTGATGATACTTTGTGATCTGAGGTGATCAAATTGGATCGTCGTGGCCTTCACATAGGACAATTGGTGATCGTAGATGAGGAAGAAAGGGGTGGAGGTACATGCAAGGTACTCCGATGCCAAAGTAAGTGTTTGGTCAAAAAGAGAGAAAAGCAAGTAAGAGATGTCAAGTATTGGATATTTGATACCTACCCCTCTCAAGCGAGGGGGTATTTATAGGTGGATTTCTGGCGAGCAAAGCGCCTGGTCTACCAATGAGGGATTGCCAAATGGAGGGCAAGGCGTGTGGCCTTTTGACTTGGACTACCCGTTTCCGTGATATCCGGGGAGGTAGTTGGTCGCGTGAACTACTTTGCGCATGGAGGGGACGTGCCCAACGGCTAGTTTCTGGCTATTGGGCCTGTCCAATGGCTGGATTGGGTTGGGCCTTGCCCCTGTGGGGGCACAGCGATTGCTCAGTCTAGAACCGGAACCCCCCAACTCCTTGCTCTGGTGGAGAGTGAGGACTTAAGGTAGTCGTGTAAAGTCTTTGATCCTCCCGACCATGTGTGGTTGCCCGAACGACATATAGGGAGATGTGATATTTTCTGTCGGGCACGCTCTTATACGAGTGCCTGTTGTATTGGCGTTTTTATGTCGGGGACCCATGGCGTGCTTGTCGTTGAGGAGATGTGTTCGCGAAATAGCAAAAGGTCTGGTGCATGTAACGTTCGTGCTTGGGAATGGCAAACGCAGGAGCCTTTTGACACGTGTTGAACATGCAGCCCCTCTGTCAGACCTAGAGCCGCCTAGGCAATGATGGCCTTTGCAATTCCCCACGAGCAAATACTTGTAAAAGGAGGGAGGAGGGGTTCATTTGTCCATTTCTCACAAATTCCTTCTCTCCTCTCTTTTGCTCTGCAACTTGTCCTCTCGCCGGAGCCACCGTAGATCTTCATCGTCTCCGTTCACACATTCATCTCCAACTCTTCGTATTCAAGTAAGTTCATCTTTTCTGCATTTTCCTTAGATGTTCTTCATTTTCTAGGTGTTCTTCATGAATTTTTCGGCGACTTATGAGTTTTTTGGTTGAAGATTCATGTGTTCTTTGATGAACACATGAGTTTCTATGATTTTCATGAAGAATGTGATGAACATGGAACGAATGTTGGGTAGATTCTCCTAGGTTTTGGTTAGGATTAGTTTTAGGTTTGTAGTCGGGCACTAGGCCTGTTCGACCCAAAGTTCTAGCTTTTCGCGATGAGCTTGCCCAATTTTGAGCTCGAGGCAACGTAGTTAAGTCGTGGAGACTCGTCCCCTTCGCGGGGGCACTTCCGTCGTCGTACTAGGTCACGGTCAAAGTGGGCTCGGGGTTGTCCTCGGCTTCTTCCTCGCCCTTTCACTTGACTAGTGGTGGAAGGGCGGATTTGAACTTAGTCATCGAATTCACTTTTCCTTCCTCTGCTTTTTAGGTGAACATGGCTGATCTTTGTGACGAAGTCGTACCTGACACCCAGGCTGCGAAAGAGGAGGCGGAGTAGGCTGTTGAGTATGCTAACATGCAGGTCACGAGGGGGGATCTTCAATGGATCGCGCATGAGCCGCTGTCGACCAAGTCGACGTTTACTGAGGAGGAGGTTCAGGAGTTCCCCTATCTGGAAGATCGGGCCGGGGATGCGCCCATGCAATGGATGGCCATCTGTCCCACCGAAAATAATAGGATCTGTTCGATTTACCCAAGGATGCGGTTCCCCATGTACGAGTTTGCCTCCGTAGAGGCTAGGTTTCGGTTGCCTTTCATCGACTTCCAGGAGGCCCTTTTTCGTCACATGGAATTGTGCCCGGCCCAGCTTCATCCGAACGCACTGGCCTTCATACGTGCCTTCGAGCTGGTGTGTCACTTTCTCCGTGTCGGGGCGACGGTGGACCTCTTCTTCAGTATCTTCCAGCTACAACTAAGTACAACGGGCACCAAGCAAAGTTGGGTGTCATTCAAACAGCAGAGCAGGCTCTTTTGGCCGTACTCTGAGTCTGTTTGCCACTTTAAGGATAGATTCCTAGTTGTGAAGCCCGTTTCTGAGGCGGCCAAGAGGTCTATCTCGATGATTGAAACGGTGACCTTCGATGGTCGGGAGGTTAAAAAACCTGTGTCTAAGTTCCCGTTGGAATGAGTGTTCGCCCACTTCAGATACAGGACCAACCAGTTTCTGGTGAAGCACGATCAACTCTGTGAGGCCGACAGGGAGGCCTATCGTGTGCTCTATGCTTATGTGGAGAGCTTTACGCCGACCTTCGTGGTAGACAGAGATGGTAGAGAACTGGTCGGGGATGATGGGGTGCCCCTCAGAGCAGGCTGTTATATTAATGTTAAGGCCCTCCTCGAGTGTGAAAACGACGACGTGGCCTTCCAGCTTCTTGGTATACCTTGCTCTTATGTCCATATATGTTAAGCATTTTTTGTCCGCTAACTTTTGTCTTTTGTGTTTGCAGAGAAAATGGCTGATATGAGGGAGCGTTTAATGAGGTCGCAGGCAGCCAAGGTTCAAAAAAGGTGCCTTCGGTGCCCAAGGCCGGCGCTGCCAAGCAGCAAACGACGATAGAAAAGTTTGTGTCTGGTGTTGGTCCTACCCCGGGGATGACCTCTGTACTGCCAACTCCTGACTCTTCCCACAAGAGGAAATGGGATGATATCGGAGCCTCTCCTGTGGGTTGTTCGGGTGGCTCTCCTGGAGGGAAGTTCATGTTGCCCATATGTTATTAACAGGGGAAAATGTTTGACGAGGGGAGCTCTGTCTTCGTTCCTGATCTGGATGTCTCGGCGATTCTGTCTGCTGATCCCCAAGTGAGGAGGAGGCTTCTTTGCCAGGACGCCGTCAGACTGATCAGGATATTGGAAGCGGCGTTGGCTCTAGGAGATGCAGAAGTTGTTCGTCGTTCCGATCTTAAGGAGACGAAGTCCAGGATCAATGCCTTGGAGTGTGAGAACGTCGACATCTATAACGAGCTGAAGAAGCTGCAAGGTTACCAGGAGGCCAAGATACTGCTCCAGAAGGAAGTAACCCAAATGAAGGAGGAGGTAAAGAATGTCAACGACTAGAATGCCCGCTTGAAGGCGAGGATTATGGAGCTAGAGGATTTGTCGGCGGCGGGTGAAGATGAGACTGAAGACGAGAAAGCTTTACGGACGAGGAGGGACCTGATCGGGAGGATCCGTGTCCTTGGGGAGGAAAATCTAGGGGCAGCCGAGTTCGGCTTTAATGTTGCTTTGGAGCAGGTGAAGGCCCTTAATTCTGGCGTCCAGCTGGTAACTGAGGGAATGGGTCTACTCAATGTGGTCGTCGATGGCGAGGTGGTCTCCCCGGAAGGTGTCAGTGAAGTCGTCTAGTTTTACCATGATATGTTTTATATCATTTTTTGGATGTACTAGTATTTTGTGGGTCTGCGTGCCCTTTTTGTTGTAATGATTATCGGGCACAGCCCTTTATGAATACTTAACTTATTCTGGCCTTGAAGCCAACGTTATTAACCTTTTGTTGTAAACTCTTGTCGTATTTATTTATGTATGCTTATTTGAATGGATGTTTGCTCGACTTGTTTTTATTATGCCCGACAGTTTGAAACTTGTCGGGGAGGGCAAAGTAGTTTCGCCGGTGATGAGTCTAGGACCTCAGTTGAAGTACTAATCCCATAGGCTTGGACCATTCCCATCGCGAGCTGGGTGTCCTGCCTTATTGGTGAGGCAACGACAGATCTCGATCGAGGTGTCCCCGTTGGGCGCAGGGTCTGCTCGTCCCATGAGCAGAGACTGGCCGGCATTGTAAAAGAAGGTCATGCTTCACCAGGGCATGGTTCTGTGGCCGTGTCGTCTCCCCAAGTGGGGAGATCTCGCCGACAGTTTGTCTGACTTTGTGGTTGGGATTAACTGTAGTATTGTTTGAGCTTTACAGCATTCCATGGTCGAGCAAATGGTTCTCCATCCAGAGTTTCTAAGTAGTAGGTGTAATACCCCAAAATTTGCCCACTCTTTTCTTCATATCTTTTAGCATGAGCTTTCATCGTATTGCATTGCATTGCATTCAAGCATAGAAAAATAAAACATCAAGCATTTAGCATGGCATCTTGCATAAGGGCATGTGATCAGGTGGTCCTCTAAAGTGTTGATCATCCAAAGCTAAAGAAGAAGACCAAGTGTTTCTCACAAGCCTCAAGGATCTCTTACATCATGTATCATCTCCATTTGATCTCACAAGTCATTGAAAGAAGGGAATTCACCAAGAAGATTGGACAGTGCATAATTTTCTACACAAGGTAGTCCAAAGTTGGGATCTGACCCTCAAATGGGCAAGCTCTTTGAGTTTTTATCATCTCCAAAGGGCATATCTCATCAATGTTTGAGAGGATACACATCATATTCAGAGGAATTTGGATTTGGAGGATGTGCTATTTCCTCCTAACCAGAGGGTGCCAAATTAGGGTTTGACCTAAAATCAGTTTATCTCTGATTTCTTGGGGCAAGACTTGATCTCATGGTATTCCTTATGTTCTTAAGTGTTCATGGATGGAATCTTGGTTATTAATTCATGGTGAAGATGTTCAGTGTATCAGTTGCTTGTGAACCAAGAAAAGTCAACTGTAAAGGAGAAAGTCAACTGTGGAATTTTAAGGTTCTTTTCATGGTTTTCAAGGTCTCACATCCTCATATGGTCTTCAAGGGTCAAGTTTCACATCATTTATCAAGAATCAAGAGTTTGTGCAAAAGTTACTAAATTTGGAAAATGACCTATAATGAGAACTTTCCATTTTTGGCAATTTTTCCACCACATTCAACTTGACTTTTCATCATCAAGGAAGCTTCAAATGAATTTTCCTCCAACATGAAAGTTGAAGATCTTTCTCTCCCATTTCGAAAAAGTACTAGAACATCTCCATATCGTTTGTGGAACTCTAGTTATGGTCAAAACAATGCAAGGTTCACTTTGATGGTTTTCCATGTACCATTTTTTCCACCTTTTACATTTTGGCTCCAATTGATTTGTAATGACTTCTAATGACCCAATTCAGGTTATCACGCTCAAGTACACTTCATTTGGCACAAGTTTGGCTTTTGAATCAAGTTATTTCATGCCATATTTCTCATTATTTTCACAAAGTACAATTATGCAAATTGATTCAAAACTCACCAACCAAGACATTTCAAGACCCAATTCCATTTCATTTGTGATCAGCATGGAAAGTGTGAGTGGTTTATCATGAGAGGCAAGGGAATGCACGTGTGGATTAGTGGCTTAAACACAAAGTGCAAAATTGCAAAACCACTCTAATCTCATTGACCAAAGGTTTAATCACTTGCTAATGACAATCAGGGAACTAATGGAGAGTATATAAGCTAACTCATGCCTCCAAAATTAGGTCATGCATTCATTTTGGCTCAGAATCCATTTTTCACTCCTCATTTTCTCTTCTTCGATTCTCTCTCACCTTGAGAGCTTTTTGAGAAATTCTTTCATCATCTAAATCCTTGAAGTTCATAGAACACAAATCAATCATCATCTGAAGCTCATATCAAGGATATCATAGGGTTCGAATTTGGAAACCTCTTCTTCAAAACTCAAGATCCAGACCATATTCAAGCTCTAATTGCATTTATTTTGCAATTAGAGGTTCCTAAGGCTAGATCTGCAGCTTATCTCTAGTTTTCTAGGAGTATTTTAAGCTCTTCAAGATCTCAGGTTGGTGAACTTTTCATGCTCTTAGAACTTGAATTTTAAGTGTGCATAATGATCTATGAGGTCCACTGAGCATGTTGATGTGTTTTGTTTGAAATTTGGACGTGTGAATCGTATGTATTTTGAGTTTGAAGTTTTGGATCTAAACTTTCTTTCGTTCGATTTGCATTGTGTGTTCATTGTTTGGTGAAATGAATGTGATATTCTTGATCCTCATGAAATTCTGGTTGGAATGGTCTATCTGTTTGCTGTTTCTGGAGACTTGCAGGTTGTTGTTCATCTGAGATGGTGACCAGAGCCCTAGCTCCGTCACCAGAATTATTTGCAGACCACCGGAGGAAAATTGGAGAAGATGCAATCTTGGCCTTTGTTTTGTGTGATCTAACGGTCTATAGCGTGCCACGTCCTATTAAATTTTTTTTTATTTTATTTTTTGTGTGTGTGATAGTTCACGCTTATTATCATGTGCCTTTCATCCTGATCTCTCATCTTGCATAATTTGATTTGGCTTGACTTATTCTCATGCGTAGGATCCATCTGATGACTATTATTTTGACAACGCATTAAAAATGCATGTGATGCTCACGTGTGGTTTTTTAATCTCTGAATGATGTAGTGTGTGCGTGTGTACTCTTTTTGTTGTGTACTTTTAATCATGGCCATAGATCTTGACTACTGTGTTGTTTTGTTGACTTGATGTGGAGCGTGGGATCCATCCAATGGCGTGTGTGAGTCAAGATTGGTTGACTGAGTTCCATTTATTTGTTTGGCGCGTTGATGGACTTTTTGTGTTTGGGCTTGCTTTCCCCACCCCCTTGCTCTGATCCATTCCATGTTTCAACATGTTTGGGCCACTGTTTGCACCCCCTGATTTCCTTTTCATTTTATTTTATTTTCTTTGCATTTGTTTTGTATTTTAATTTTTTAAAATCATTTTTATGCATCCAAAAATCATGAAAAAAATCATGAAGCGTGTTTAGCATTTTATAAATTTTTTCCAAATTTTATTTTCATTTTTTATTTTATTTGTGGCATCTGAATTAATTAATTGTTTAATTTCTTTGTGGTTTGTCTCATTTGTGCACACTTCTACTTGTAGAATTTATTTCTCATCATCTATACATGATCTTGAACTCATTCTTTTTGCATTGTTTCACCAACATGTTGAGGTTCCTAAAAGTATTTTTCTTTTATTTTTAAAATCATTTCATATTGCATTTTGGTCCCCCTCTTTTGTATATTGGTGCATGTTTCTCACTTGATCTTTACTTAATTGTTTGAGTTGCTTAACTTGTGAATTTTTGTGAGATCTTTTAGCATGTGATTGTCTTCTGACCTAGATCATTGGAGTTTTAATTTCACAATTGTTGAATGTCATATGATACATGTTTTCTTATTTGTGCTTAAGTGACTTATGCATGATCATCTCTTGACATCTCTTTACACAAGTTGATTTGCCATGCCAAATTGATTGAGTTCCTTTGTGATTCTTTGAATGAGCTTTTGATATGATGTTTACCCCTGGTTGAGGTCCTTTGAGACTAAATTTTGCAATTTTTGGATCATGTTTGAGTCATGTTTGAGTATGCTTAAGTGTTAGAACTTTGTCCTCTTTTTGTAGTTTACTTTGGTGCATGTTTTGAAGTTGTTGCTTGATGTTTGGACTTGTATGACTTGAGTTTGGTTTTGATATGATATTGATGCATATGCTACTACCTCTTGAGTTCTATACTTGGTTTTCATGTTACTTGAGCATAGTTGAATGCATTTGGTTTGAATTGTATGATGAATATCATTACCTTTCCTTTTGTGAACTTCTTTGGATCATAATGCTTCATGTTTTGAATCACTTTTGAACACATGAATTGGTGGTGATAGTATGATTTTGGTTCTGACTTGCACTCATCTTCATCTTATCTTTCTCATTTCATTTTGATATGAAGTCCATGTATGCTTAATTGTGCATTTCATACAAGTATGATTGCATCCTTTCATGATTATCTTTGCATGGTTACTTGAATTGTTTTGCATTGATCTTTGAAACATGTTTGTTGATTTGAGTTGGATATTTATGATATGATGTGCTTGCTTCCATTTATTGTATCTCTTCTCCTCCTTCTCTTTTCTTCTCTTTCACTCTCTTCCTCCCTTCAATCTCAAGACTTGTTCAAGTCTTGGATTCTTTCCCTTTAGAGCTACCTAGTCCAACTTAAGCTTGGAGTAGGATTAGCATTAAGTTTTTAGGTAGTCCTTCCTCCTAAACCTCACTAACCATAGGACATCCATGTATGATAACATTAGGACTCTTAGTTTCCCTATAGAGTTTCCTTCGAGTTTTCTCTCTTCTCATCTCAAAATAAAAGTAAAAAAAACACGTAATAAAGGTTAACGTGTATTGCGCTTGAGCCTTCTATGTGGGAAGTGGGGAATGAGGGGTTTCCTCTCATTATTCTAGGATATCTAGTGTACGTCCTGTTGGGGACGATGCGTGAAATATTCGTTCCTATATTTAAGACTTTGGTTCAATGCAGGTTACAAATAACTATAAAAAACACTTCTTGCTTAAAAAATTTCAAACCAACAATAACGTCTTTCCTTTGGGAATTCTTTTCTCATCTCACTCACTCTCAACGTACGAACGTGCTCCTACTCGTTCTCCTGCACGATGGTAACGCACTCGGTCCAGCGAGCCTGCAACACCTGAGCTAGAACATTAGCTACTCCCTAAAAACACAAACAAAGCGACCCTAGTGAGGGGAACTACGTCGCTCTAATTCTCATGTTCCCGATGAGATACGTAGGCAGTGGGGTAGGGCCCATTCGAGCACTTCTTTTATTTTCCCAACATCTGTTTCTTCGTTCTTTTCCGTTCTCGTTCCTTTTCCTTCCTAGTAGCAGCGGAACTCCAGACGACGACACCCTTTGATCGAGACAAGCAAGCGTGGATCCCATCGGGTACGATGGACGCGTGGGGGTGCTAATACCTTCCCTTCGCGTAACCGACTCCCGAACCCAGTTCTCTTGGTCGCAAGACCATGCTCTTTCCTTCCCTTAGGTTTATGCAGTGTTTCCTTTCCCTCTCTTGGGATAAATACACATTGTTGGTGACTCTGTTTTGGTGCCACTTTTGCATTTGTACTTGGACGAAAATCCCGGGAGCGACAGCTGGCGACTCTGCTGGGGAACGAACCCAGAATCTCTGGTTTCCTTAGCGAGTCAATCCTAGTACTTGTCTGTTTTCTTTCATTGGGTGTTCTCTTTTGGTGCTTTGCTTTGTTGTATGTTATTGTATTGCTGTTTAATGTATTTTTTCTTTACCGCTTTACTGTTTTTATCGCATTTTACTGCATTGCATTGTTATGCTAGACTGTGTTGCGCTTTGCTGTTTTTCTGTTTGGCAGGTTGGGAGGTTTTGAGAGATGAGCCCAATACCCAGGCTCGAGCATACACCTAGGTTTTAGCGTGGGCAGGCGTGACGCTCCCGTGGTGTTGGCCACGTGCGGGTGATCACGATCCCTACAATCAGACGAGGTTCTATCCGGAGCTATCTGCTACTGTATGTTGATACAGGCCAGTAGTTATCCTCTGGAGGAATTGTCGACTCTGATGACCATTCCCGAGGACTCAGTAACGACACTCCTCCCGAGATGTGACAATGGCAGACCACGTTCTGTGGCAAATCCATTGCACATTCTCGATCCGAGTACCCAATACTGGGAACTTGCTATAGGATTTCCTTTTGAAGTGAATCAGCGGACGACCTCTTTGATTGGCGATAGTATTGTATCCTTCGGGCTGAATGTGCTATTGCTTCTCAAACCTCTGAAGCTGAGGATCTTTCATTTTTGTGAATCAGTTGAGGCCTCCTCGATTGGTGATGAAGCCAAACCAGAAGTGGTGAACGTATCATCATTTCTCGACCTGAGAGCCCAGGATATTGAGGATCTTAGTACCCACATGTGAGAGGGATGTGTGTTTGCAGGTTTGCAAGTAACCGTGACCTTCAACCTACCTGGTTTTCTGGTTTTATCACTATGGTGGTTGTTGTTCTAAGTTTTGGTACAGAGCCTTGATTTGTTCAGTCAGCACAGTGCAGCCAGTTCGTGTGGATACCTTGATCCCATGCTCTGCATTGCATTCCTTTTTTCTGACATTCATGTTTGTACATTTTCAGGTAGTATCTAGTCTTTGATTCCAGTCAGAGGGCATTCATAGGGATGGACACTAAGAGGGGTAAGAAGCACATCATCGTCTACAAGTTCCCAAAGATCACTCATAGCCCGTTGAACAGTTTGCAGAGTATAGCTGGTCCAGAAGTTTTAGGAGCCTTTGAAGAGAAGTATGGTTGGATTTTATCCCTGGTTCGAAGTATCAGTGAATATGAATACAATGGGCTACACACCTTGATGCAATTTTATGATCCTTCCTTGAGGTGCTTTGTGATGCCAGATTATGTGTTGGTTCCTACCCTGGAGGAGTACTCCAACATTTTGAGGATTCCTGTCAAAGAAGGTGTTCCTTTCTGTGGTTCCCGAGGAGATTGTGATTTCCAAGCAGTGGCTGAGGCTCTTTATTTGAACAGATCTACAGTGGAGGCTGACTTTTCTAAGAAGGGAAAATCCTGAGGCTATCACTTGGAGTACTTAGTGAAGAGGGCTCAAGAAGAAGTAAAGGAAAAGAGGTGGATGGCTTTCAATGCAATATTGGCTCTGTGTATATATGGCATTGTGTTATTCCCTAATGAGTCTGATTTCGTCGATACGGATGCTATTCAGATATTTACAGCTCAGAATCCGGTGCCGACTTTGTTAGGTGATCTCCACTACGCCCTATACAACAAGAATGAGAAAAGACGAGGTGGGGTGGTTTGTTGTTGCGCATCTCTTTTGTATAAGTGGTTTGCCAAACGTTTGCCCCAATCTGGTGCTTTTATTGATTCAAAGACTTCTTTAGAGTGGAGTAAGTGTCTGATAGGCTTAGCTGCTAAAGATATTCTTTGGGTGGACAAGGGATTGGTGGGGACTGATATTCTGCATAGCTGTGGCAAGTATCCTAATGTACCCTTGATCGGAAGAAAGGGAGGTATTAACTACAACCCGTCTTTGGCTATCAGGCAGTTTGCATACGCCCTAAAAGACCCTCCAGTTGGAAAATATTTGGAAGAATCTTTGTATTTTCATATGACTGATGGTGTGACTATTGCACAAGAAGCTTCTCAAATATTCTTCCAAATAATATTTGAGTGGAGTAAGCTTCTCAAGCCTTGATCCGAATCCAGAAATATTGCAGAATCAATCAAAAGATAACCCCTTTCAAACAACTGATAGCCATTGAGACAAATGTTGCAATATCATAGCATAAGAAGTCACATTCACTATAGCTATAGTGCCTGAAACCAAATAAAGGTTAGAGATCCCCTGCAACAAGTACCTATTATGCATAAATGCTTATGATTATGAGGATGTAAATGCAAAATGCAAACAATCATATTTAAACATTTCCCGGCCGAATCTGCTTTGATTCCAGCTTTGAAATCGGGCAAGGGATCAGACACAATATCGAAAAATAAATCCGAATCCAGAAATACTGCAGAATCAATCAAAAGATAACCCCTTTCAAACAACTGAGAGGAATTGAGACAAATGTTGCAATATCATAGCATAAGAAGTCATACAAATAGGTTCAATACAATCAAAAGTGATTCCATCAACAATCCTGATGGTAATCACAGCAAAACAAGCAACAGAATTACTACAAGTCAATTCCAAATAAACCGGTTTCAATCTCCTCAAGAAGGTTCACAGTATCTGGATGAGTAGGTCTTTCTAGCAAACCCTTGATCAGCCTGTTTCTCTTATGGACATCCTGATTCAGCCTAGCAATCTGCTCTTCTACATCGTTGCCTTCGTGCTTTGACTTCTTGACTCCCGCTTGCAGTTTGAGCTCTTCAATTTCTTTCTGTGCTTCTTTCCACTTGGCAAAGTAACGATCTTTCCTCGCTTTCACTACCTGAAGCTCTTCTTTCAGCTCTTCATTCTCAATCTTGGCCTCCTTCCACATATCCTGATATGTGGCAAGCTTGTCTTCTGCTTTAGTCAAAAGCTTCTTGTTTTTCCTCTTAGCTTTGCCTGACGATTCAGCAGCCATACTGACCTTTTTGAAGTGTTGTGCCCTGTCAGCAAAATCCTTCTCTTTTTTCTCTAGATGCATGGTCATGTCTTGAACCTTCCATTTCAACTCCAAGTTGTCCTGTAGAGCACTCTGTAGCTGACTACTCATGTCAGAGTTTTCCATCCTCAGATCAGATACCAACTTACGCTGCTTATCGAATTCTTCGAATGGTACAGTGAGTCTCTCTTCCACAATCTCTGGATATAAGGGAGGCGCCTGATCAAAAGGCAAATAGAACTCTTCTACCCTCTTCTTCACCCATTCAACATATGGAGCGAAAGCTTGATTATTGGGCTTACCCAAAACAGTTTTACCTATCTTTTATCTGCTGAGCCAAGCTTGAGAAGCTTCTTGTGCAACAGCCACACCATCAGTCATATGAAAATACAAAGATTCTTCCAAATCTTTTCCAGATGGAGGATCTTTTAGAGCGTACGCAAACTGCCTGATAGCCAAAGACGAGTTGTAGTTAATACCTCTTTTTCTTCCGACCAAGGGTACATTAGGATACTTGCCGCAGCTATGCAAAATATCAGTCCCCGCTAATCCCTTGTCCACCCAAAGAATATCTTTAGCAGCTAAGCCCATCAGACGCTTACTCCACTCTAAAGAAGTCTTTGAATCAATAAAAGCACCAGATTGGGGTAAACGTTTGGCAAACCACTTGTAAAAGAGAGATGCGCAACAACAAACCAGCCCACCTCGTCTTTTCTCATTCCTGTTGTATAGAGCGTAGTGGAGATCACCTAACAAAGTCGGCACCGGATTTTGAGCTGTAAATATCTGAATAGCATCCATATCGACGAAATCAGACTCATTAGGGAATAACACAATGCCATATATACACAGAGCCAATATTGCATTGAAAGCCATCCACCTCTTTTCCTTTGCTTCTTCTTGAGCCCTCTTCACTAAGTACTCCAAGTGATAGCCTCAGAATTTTCCCTTCTTAGAAAAGTCAGCCTCCACTGTAGATCTGCTCAAATAAAGAGCCTCAACCACTGCTTGGAAATCACAATCTCCTTGGGAACCACAGAAAGGAACACCTTCTTTGACAGGAATCCTCAAAATGTTGGAGTACTCCTCCAGGGTAGGAACCAACACATAATCTGGCATCACAAAGCACCTCAAGGAAGGATCATAAAACTGCATCAAGGTGTGTAGCCCATTATATTCATATTCACTGAGACTTCGAACCAGGGACAGTATCCAACCATACTTTTCTTCAAAGGCTCCCAGAACTTCTGGACCAGCTATACTCTGTAAGCTGTTCAACAGACCAAGAGTGATCTTCGGGAACTTGTAGACGATGATGTGCTTCTTACCCCTCTTAGTGTCCATCCCTATGAATGCCCTCTGACTGGAATCAAAGACTAGATACTACCTGAAAATGCACAAACATGAATGTCAGAAAAAAGGAATGTAATGCAGAGCATGTGATCAAAGTGTCCACACAAACTGGCTGCACTGCGCTGACCGGACAAATCAAGGCTCTGTACCAAAACCCAGAACAATAACCACCATAGTGATAAAACCAGAAAACCAGGTAGGTTGAAGGTCACGGTTACCTGCAAACCTGCAAACACCCATCCCTCTCACATGTAGGTACTAAGATCCTCAATATCCCAGGCTCTCAGGTCGAGAAATGATGATACGTTCACCACTTCTGGTTTGGCATCATCACCAATCGAGGAGGCCTCAACTGATTCACAAAAACTAAAGATCCTCAGCTTCAGAGGTTTGAGAAGCAATAGCACATTCAGCCCGAAGGATACAATGCTATCGCCAATCAAAGAGGTCGTCCGCTGATTCACTTCAAAAGGGAGTCCTATAGCAAGCTCCCAGCATTGGGTCCTCGGATCGAGAATATGCAATGGGTTTGCCACAGAACGTGGGCTGCCACTATCACATCTCGGGAGGAGTGCCGCAACTGAGTCCTCGGGAATGGTCATCAGAGTCGACAATTCCTCCAGAGAATAACTACTGGCCTGTATCAACATACAGTAGCAGATAGCTCCAGATAGAACCTCGTCTGATTGTAGGGATCGTGATCACCCGCACGTGGCCAACACCACGAGAGCGTCACGCCTGCCCACGCTAAAACCTAGGTGTATGCTCGAGCCTGGGTATTGGGCTCATCTCTCAAAACCTCCTAACCTGCCAAACAGAAAACAGCACAGCGCAACACAGTCCAGCATAACAATGCAATGCAGTAAAATGCGATAAAACAGTAAAGCAGTAAAGTAAAAATACAGTAAATAGCAATACAGTAATATACAATAAAGCAAAGCACCACAAAAAAACACCCAATGAAATAAAACGGATAAGCGCTAGGATTTAATCACTAAGGAAACCAGAGATTCTGGGTTCGATCCCCAGCAGAGTCGCCAGCTGTCGCTCCCGGGATTTTCATCCAAGTACAAACGCGAAAGTGGCACCGAAACAGAGTCGCCAGCAATGTGTATTTATCCCAAGAGAGGGAAAGGAAACACCGCATAAACCTAAAGGGAAGCAAAAAGCATGGTCTTGCGACCAAGAGAACTGGGTTCGGGAGTCGGTTACGCGTGAGGAAGGTATTAGCACCCCCAAGCGTCCATCGTACCCGATGGGATCCACGCTTGCTTGTCTCGATCAAAGGCTGTCGTCGTCTGGAGCTCCGCTACTACTGGAAAGGAAAAGGAACGAGAACAGAAAGGGACGAAGAAACAAATGTAGGGAAAATAAAAGAAGTGCTTGAATGGGCCCTACCCCACTGCCTACGTATCTCATCGGGAACATGAGAATCAGAGCGACGTAGTTCCCCTCAACGAGGGTCGCTTCGTTTGTGTTTTTTTGGGAACGGCTAACGTTCTAGCTCAGGTGTTGCAGGCTCGCTGGTCCGAGTGCGTTACCATCTTGCAAGAGAACGAGTAGGAGCACGTTCGTACGCTGAGAGTGAGTGAGATGAGAAAAGAATTCCCGAAGGAAAGACGTTATTGTTGGTTTGAAGTTTTTTAAACAAGAAGTGTCTTTTACAGTTATTTGTAACTTGCATTGAACCAAAGTCTTAAATACAGGAACGAATACTTCGCGCATCGTCCTTAACAGGACGTACACTAGGTATCCTAGAAGAATAAGAGGAAGCCCCTCGTTCCCCATTTCCCACATAGAAGGCTCAAGCGCAATACACGTTAACATTTATTAAGTGTTTTTTACTTTTATTTTGAGATGAGAAGAGAAACGACACAAGGGAAACTCTAAAGGGAAACTAAGTGTCCTAATGTTATCATGCATGGATGTCCTATGGTTAGTGAGGTTTAGGAGAAAAGACTACCTAAAACCTAATGCTAATCCTACTCTAAGCTTAATCAAAAATTAAGTTGGACTAGGTAGCTCTAAAGGGAAAGAATCCAAGACTTGAACAAGTCTTGAGATTCATGGGATGAGAAAGAGTGAAAGAGAAGAAACGAGAAGAAGAAGAAGAAATATGAGATACAATAAGTGGCAGCAAGCACATCATATCATAAATGTCCAACTCAAATCATCAAACATGTTTCAAAGATCAATGCAAAATAATTCAAGTAAGCATGCAAAGATAAACATGAAAGAATGCAAGCATATTTGTATGAAATGCACAATTAAGCATACATGGACTTCATATCAAAATGAAATGAGAAAGGCAAGATAAAAAGGAAGACAAGTCAGAACCAAGATCATATTATCATCAACAATTCATGTGTGCCAAAGTGATTCAAAACATGAAGCATTATGATCCAAAGAAGTTCACAAAAGGAAAGGTAATGATATTCATCATAAAATTCAAACCAAATGCATTCAACTATGCTCAAGTAACATGAAAACCAAGTATAGAACTCAAGAGGCAGTATAATATGCATCAATATCATATCAAAACCAAACTTAAGTCATACAAGTTCAAACATCAATCAACAACTTCAAAACATGCACCAAAGCAAACTACAAAAAGAGGACAAAGTCCCAACACTTAAGCATACTCAAACATGATCCAAACATGATCTACAAATTGCAAAAATTAGTCTCAAAGGACCTCAACCAGGGGTAAACATCATGTTAAAAGCTCATTCAAAGAATCACAAAGGAAACCAATCAATTAAGTATGGCAAATCAACTTGTGTAAAGAAATGTCAAGAGGTGATCATGCATAAGTCACTTAAGCACAAATAAGCAAACATGTATCCTATGACATTCAACAATTGTGAAATTTAAACTCAAATGATCTAGGTCAGAAGACAATCACATGCCAAAAGATCTCACAAAAATTCACAAGTTAAGCAATTCAAACAATTAAGCAAAGATCAAGTAAGCACCATGATTCAATATGCAAAAGAGAGGGACCAAACTGCAATATGAAAAGGTTTTAAAAATTAAACAAAAATGTTTTTATGCACTTCAATATGTCATCTAACAAATTCAAAAAGAATAAGTTCAAGATCATGTATAGATGATGAGAAATAAATTCTACAAGTTGAAGTGTGCACATGTGAAACAAACTACAAAGAAAAACAATTAAACAATTAATTAGGACACCAAAAATAAAATAAAAAAAGAAAATAAAATTTGGAAAATTTTTATAAAACTAAAAAGAAGCTTCATGAAATTTTTTATGATTTTTGGATGCATTAAGATTATTTAAAAAAATAAAATGCAAATGCAACAATTAAATGAAATAAAAAAGAAAATAGAAAACCAAGGGGGTGCATACAGCAACAAAAGCACGTTGGAAATAAACATGGGCTTAAGGGAAGGGTGCGAAAAGCAAGGCCCAAGGCCAAAAAAACCAATAGCGCAAGTCAAAAGAAACAATGGACTGCAGTCAACATCAGATTCAATCATGACCAATGGATTAATCTAACGCTCCATGCCAAGTCAAACAAAAGTGCATAGTAATCAAGATCAATGGCACAGATCAATCAACACATGATAAAAATGATGCGCACGCATACACACAACCACTCAGCACACAATATAACCCACGTGATAGGCACATGCCCTTTTAATGTGTTGTCACCATCTTATCCACCAGATTAAATCAACGCATCAAATTAAGTCCAACATTTAAAAAGTAATTAAGATGAGAGGTTCAGATTGAGCAGCACACGATAACACGCCTGGGGTAACAAACACGCAGCCATTAAATTAAAATCAGAAATTAAAGAAACGTGGCAACATGAAGGCCCTTGGATCAAGCAAACGGACGGCCATGATTGCATCTTCTTCATTTAAACCCTTCGTCGGACTGAAACATAACCAGTCGCCGGAGCTAGGGCTCCGGTCACCCTCTCCGATGAGCTGCAACAAAAATTCTTCCAGAAATTGCAAACAAACACACTATTCCAACCAGAATTTCATGAGGATCAAGAATATCATGCTCATTTCAGCAAACACTCAACATACAATGCAAATCGAGCAAAAGAAAATTTAGATCCAAAACTTTAAACTCAAAATACACACAATCTACACGTCCAAAATTCAAAAAAAAACACATCATCATGCTCAGTGAACCTCATAGATCATTATGCACACTTAAAATTCAAGTTCTAAGAGCATGAAAAGTTCACTAACCTGAGATCTTGAAGAGCTTAAAATACTCCTAGAAAACCAGAGATAAGCTGCAGATCTAGCCTTAGGAACCTCTAATTGCAAAATAAATGCAATTAGAGCTTGAATATGGTCTGGATCTTGAGTTTTGAACTTGAATCCTCTTGAACTGAACTTGGTGAAAACCTTGGTATGAGCTCAAAATGACAGTTGATTCTTGTTCTACTCTCTTCACTGATCAAGAATATGAAAGAATTTCTCAAGAAAACCTTGTGGAGAGGGAGAATCGAAAATGAGAAAGTGAGGAGTGGAAAATGGATTCTGAGCCAAAATGAATGCATGTCCTAATTTTGGAGGCATGAGTTAGCTTATATACTCTCCATTAGTCCACTGATTATGATTACCAAATGGTTAAACCCTTGATTAAGGAGATTGGAGTGGTTTTGCCAAAATGCATTTTGTGTTACTTCCACTCATCCACACGTGCAAACTCCTTGCAACAAGCATGATTCACCTCTAATTTACTTATTGATCATCTCTGAATTCAAATTGGGCCTTGTACTTGCTTGTTTTGTGAGTTTTTTTATCAATTTGCATAATTGTACTTTGTGAAAATAATGAGAAATAAGTCATGGAATGAATTGATTCAAAGGCCAAAAATGATCCTCTTGGCTTGTATTTTGATGTTGTAATATAACATGAAGCAAATGGGAACATTACAAGTCTTTTTGTGCCAAAATACAAAAGGTGGAAAAATGGAACCATATGAAAACCTCAAAATGCACCTTGCATTGTTTTGGCCATAACTAGAGTTCCACAAATGATATGGAGATGTTCTATTACTTTTTGGAAATGGGAGAGAAAGATATTCAACTTTAATGTTGGAGGAAAATTCATTTGGAGCATCCTTGATGATGAAAAGTCAAGTTGAATGTGGTGGAAAAATTGCCAAAAATGGAAAGTTCTCATTATAGGTAATTTTCCAAATTTAGTAACTTTTGCACAAACTCTTGATTCTTGATGAATGATGTGAAACTTGACATTTGAAGACCATATGAGGATGTGATACCTTGAAAACCATGAAAAGAACCTCAAAATTCCACAATTGACTTTCTCCTTTTGAACTGTTGACTTTTGCTTATTACACAAGTAACTGATCCATTGAACATCTTCACCAGAGAACCAATGACCAAGATTCCATCCATGAACACTTAAGAACATAAGGAATACCATGAGATCAAGTCTTTCCCAAAAAATCAGAAATAAACTAATTTTAAGTCAAACCCTAATTTTGGCACCCTCTGGTTAGGAGGAAATAACACATCCTCCAAATCCAAATTCCTCTGAATATGATGTGTATCCTCTCAAACAATGATGAGATATATCCTTTGGAGATGATAAAAATTCAAAGAGCTTGCCCATTTGAGGGTCAGATCACAACTTTTGACTGCCTTGTGTAGGAGATCATGCACTGTCCAATCTTCTTGATGAGTTCTCTTCTTCCCATGATTTATGAGATCAAATGGAGATGATACATGATGTAAGAGATCCTTGAGGCTTGTGAGAAACACTTAGTATTCTTCTTTAGCTTTGGATGATCAACACCTTAGAGAATCACCTGATCACATACCCTTATGCAAGATGCCATGCTAAATGCTTGATGTTTTATTTTTCTATGCTTGAATGCAATGCAATGCAATGAAAGCTCATGCTAAAAGATATGAAGAAAAGAGAGGGCAAATTTTAGGGTATTACACCCTCCTACCATTGCTGCGAGGAAAACTCCAGCGATAAGGTGATCGCGTCATCGACAAAAATCGCTCGCTATAGGAAAATGACGACTCTGCTGGGGAGGTCATTGACTGTTAGAATCATAGGACTAGAGGTCTAGGATGTTAGGACAAATATATATACTGCTTTTCCTAATTGATATCCGTGTTTATTTTTCTGCTAATGGGAATGCGTGTGATGCCGCATCTGGAAAGATTGAGTATACACCTAAGATAGGTGATGGCACGAGACGGGTAATCTTATTGGGAGTGAATCCTAAATAAGAGGTCCCGGTAGACCATCGAATAAGTGGAGATACCCTTTGCGGATTCAATGCCTATACGACTTCGGTTGTTGAAAGCAGATTGTTCAATTGGGTTATCTGAGAAGCTGAGGATTTTCGTAGACTAAGACCATATTACTATTTTATAGTGCGGAAGCTATCGAAAATAGTTGTCACGCGATACTACCCTCATTTGAGATCACTATAAGATACTTCAGCTCGCTGTTGTTATCCCAATAGGGGTCAATAATTTTGTGGACAGGTACAAAAAATCACCAGTAAAACCTTTGGGGATGGGTAGAGCCTTGACTTCATGACACCGACCCTTTGACCCCATGTTTTTTCTATGTTTTTGTGTGTTGCATTCATGCATTCATTTCATTAAATTAAAAAAAAAACTTTAAACAAAGAAAATTTTCTCTTTTACTCTCTCTTTTTCAAATTAAACTAAGACAATGATTGCAAATATCAGAGAGAAAGATTGCGTTATGGATTTCGGTAGAAGAAGGACTCACAAGTACACCTTCAAGGTTCCAAAATTAGAGGATTTAAGAGGATTGGCGAGGATGATCACCAACCCTGATGCTTTCAGAGCTAAGTACGGGGGACTGTTGTCTCTGCTAAGGGTCCATGTAATTGAAGGAATCCTGTCTACACTCATTTAGTTCTACGATCCGGTCTATCACTATTTCACATTCTTGGATTATCAACTAGCACCAACACTGGACGAGTACTCTCACCTTACTGATTTATCCATCACTGACCAAGCTCCCTTTTCTGGACTGGAAGAAATTCCAAAAGATCAAACCATTGCAAGAGCAATTTATTTGGACGAGTCAGAAGTCAGGACTCACATGACCACTAAGGGTGGAATCCAGGGTTTGCCAGCCCAGTTTTTGATAAATAAAGCCCTGTACTTTGCTAGTATAGGGAATGTGCCTGCTTTCGAAAGCATCTTTGCTTTGCTCTCCTACGGGTTATTTTTGTTTCCCAACTTCGATAACTTCGTAGATATCAAGGCCATTAAGATATTTCTGATTGGAAATCCCGTACCAACCTTGCTCGCAGATGCTTATCATTCTGTACACTTAAGGAATTTGTATAGCAGAGGAATGATCACATGCTGTGTACCATTGCTATACAAATAGTTCACTTCCCATTTACCCAAGTCTGCTGCTTTTTGGGATCAAAAGAATACTTTACGTTGGTCGCAGAGAATCATGTCTCTTACCAACTCTGACATCGATTGGTACAATCGAATCTATGACAGAAATAGAATCATCGACCATTGTGGAAACTTCCCTAACGTACCCCTCATAGGAATTAAGGGTGGAATCAATTATCATCCGATTTTAGTTCGTCGTCAATTTGGATACCCGATGAGGCATATCCCGCGTAATGCTTATCTGGAAGGTCTTTTCTTCAAGGAAGGAGAAAACGACAGGGCACTAAAGACAGAAATAGTGCATGCCTGGATACATGTTCATAGGAAAGGAAGAGAGTCTCTAGGGAAACCAGATTGTATCTCTGTGGAGCCTTATCTCCTCTGGGTACAAACTAGAGCTCTCAAGCTAAGGATGCCTTACCCTCGTTAAGAAGTTCTTCCATTAAAGGAATATGTCCTTTATTTTATGTCTGATACGGAAAAACTTCAGGTTACTCTCGCCAAAGTTCAACAAGAAAAGAGGTCTTGGAGGAACAAATACCGTATTCTTAACGTGGAGTGTAACAAAATACAGTAACTGTTAAAAGAAAAAGACGCTCTGATTGAGATTTAGAGCAACATGCTGTAGAGAATCAAGGAGACCAAAGGAATTTGGTCGCTCCTTTCACTTGGCAAAGGAATGATAACCCGACAACGGCTCAAGAGCCCCGGTCAAAGAAAAGGAAGATACCAGAACCAGCACCTGAGCTCTCCTCAGAGAGGACTCAGGATCCATTAGTTTATACTTTTCCTTTTACAGCACTTTGTAAATTACTGTATTTCCATTTCCGCAATCTTTGAATTCAATAAAACGGGGTTTCCCCACTGTTTGATATTTGCAATCCAATTGTCGAAGTTTCTTTTTATTAACAAAAAAAATTATTAATTAATATAATCATTGCATATCATTCATCATTCGCCCATAACGCATTCTTCTTCCCTATGAATCTCACGTTTGTGTCTCGATTCTAGAGTCAAAGTGTCTCATTCGTACAATACTCGGGCCAATTGACAAAAGAAAATGGATGATCTCGAGGAAGAGAACAAAGAGTTGAGAGAAGAAATTGACACTCTGAAGGAAGATCTGAGGAAACTTCATAATGACATGCAAGCTCTGGCAGCAGCTTAGATGCAACAACAAAGGACTGTGATCTCAGAGATCACATCGATGCCCATAGTGGAAAAGTATGATCCTCGGTATAACATGCCAAAAGATCGTCCCTAGGGCATGCCACTAAACTATATCCCGGAAAGATATATTCCGCCGATCATGGAAGATCCGGAAACTGCAGATGGAGCCGCTGGGCCTGAAGGTTGCAAACTTCGGGAAAACGAAGATGCAAGGGGCATGACAGCAACTCCTGGAGGTTACAAACTTCGGGAAAGGGAAGCACCGAGAGTCACTGCTGTAATGACTGTACCACCACCCGTGGTACACACTGTCCCGGAAGGACAGATTCCACAGATACCTTCTGGTGGAAATGAAAGTATGAATGATAAGATAAAGGAATTCCAGGAACAATTCCTGGAAATACAGAAAGAACTGCAAGCCATTCGCGGTCAGGATCTATTTGAAAAGGACGCCGCAGACCTTTGTTTGGTCCCTAATGTGAAAGTTCCGCTTAAATTCAAGGTGCCCGAATTTGAAAAATGTAAGGGTAACTCTTGCCCTCAAAGTCACTTAGTGATGTACGCTCGGAGGATGTCAACTCAGATAGAGAACCAACAGCTACTAATCCATTACTTCCAAGATAGTTTAACCGGAGCCGCACTCAAATGGTACATGGGTTTAAACTGCACTAAGATCGTCGCTTTCAGAGATCTTGGCGCTGCCTTCTTTCAACAATATAAGTATAACTTGGACATGGCACCGGACAGAGATCAACTCAGAGCCATGTCGCAGAAGGATAAGGAAACCTTTAAGGAATATGCTCAGAGATGGCGTGAAATTTCCGCTCAGATTTTTCCACCTCTTGAGGAAAAATAGATGATAAAAATCTTCTTGAAAACCTTAAGCTCGTTTTACTACAACTGAATGGTAGCCAGTGCGCCCAGTGACTTCACCGAGATGGTGGGCATGGGAGTTCGTCTTGAGGAAGTTGTCCGAGAAGGATGTTTAATTAAAGATGCTGGACCCTCGAGCAGTACCAAAAGATACGGTAGTGCTTTCCCTAACAAAAAAGAGCAAGATATCGGTAATATCTCTCTCAGAAAGTAAAGGCAACGTTACCAAATAGTAGCAGCTGTAACTCCTGCTATTAACCTCGCGCCTGGTCCAACGTATCAACCTCAAGTTACTCAGAGCCAACCGAATCAACAACAATATCAGCAAAGGACACAACAACCTCTTCATCAGGCTCGTCCTCCATACAACAACAGCCGTACAACGCGACCACCAGGGTTCGACCCTATACCAATGTTGTACGCAGAACTGTTTCCATTACTACTGGTCAAGGGACACGTCCAGACCAGGTCACCTCTCCCAGTACCGGAAAATCCGCCTTTTTGGTTCACGACAGATCAGACTTGTCCTTACCATCAAGGAGGACCGGGGCACAACATAGAAAACTATCTTAGTTTCAAATCCGATATACAAAAGCTTGTCAGGAGCAGGGTCTTATCCTTCAAGGATACAAATCTGAATGTTCAGACGAACCCGTTGCCGCAACACAAGAAAGCTGCAGTCAATCTGATAGAGGGAGAGTCTAACCACAGCTATCAAATTCATAATATACTCTTATTAAGGGCTAATCTGGTCAAGATGCATCGCAAACAGAGCGGGTACGGTCATGTACCACCTCATAATTATCACCGGTGTGATATCTACTCTAAAGACAATCAAGGATGTTCTGTGGTGCAATTAGCTCTACAGGAACAGTTGGATCTCGGTTGGATCCAAGATCACCGAATTCGATGGGTCAACATGACTTACATAAATTCCAACGTCATTCAAAACCACGACATCCGTGCGATGAATGTCAACTTGGTGGCAATGCACTCAATGCAAAGCCAACATCATAATCTGCCACGGCACGATTACGATTCTTGTCTGACTTGCTCGGTAAATAATCAGGGATGCTCTTTTGTACAAGAGGCCCTATAGCGTCAGATGGATCTTGGGTGGATTCAGGATTACCGCGATAGAAATCAGTATCAAGTGAATATGATTCAAATCTTTGATATTCGTTTGATGAATACCAGCTTGGTGGAGTTACATGCTAAGCAGGTCCAGCTCGGTTTTCTGACTTCGCATAATTATCAGAACTATAAGGGATGTCGTAAGAGCAACTAAGGATGTGCTCTCGTTCAAAGAACTTTGCAATACTTGTTAAACCACTGGTGGCTTCTGATCTATCTAGATGAAGACACACAACAAGTCATTATGACTGACGGGAACCCTACTAGGCATCAAAGTCGGGATGTTCGGTCAATGGGAACCGATCTAGTGAGGTTGCACTGCATTCAAAGCGGACGTGGTTGGGTGCCACCACACAATTACGAGCGATGTAGAGTCTGCTCGGAAGATAATCAAGGATGCTACCTCGTGCGAGCAACTCTTCAAAGTCAGTTGGACCATAAGGAAGTCCAATCATGGTCAAGCTCTGATTCAATGTCAAACTATCATCCTGATCAAAGCAAGGATGTTGTCTTGATCCCTAAGTGAGAAGTGGTCAAGGATGTGTGTGCCATAATCCATTTACTCCATGAATCAAGAGTCCTTCTCGATGGTGGAAAGGTTCTCAATCTTGAACCTATTGAGGCTGGTTATGATGGTCAGAAAAATTAGAAGGCTCCTATAGTTATCTATCTGCCAGGACCAGTACCGTACAAATCCGATAAGGCGATCCCTTACAAGTACGATGCAACAATAGTTAAGAATGGAAAAGAAGTTCCATTACCCTCCGTTGTGAATATTGCAGACATCAGTCGAGTAACACGGAGTGGTCGAATCTTCAACCGAGGAGTTGGAGAACCTAGCAAAGAAAGGGAACCTCAAACAAAAGTTCTCGATCAACCAAATGATCAGTCCAATGATCCCGATCTTTCAAAGAACAACGATGAGATGCTGAAGCTCATCCAAAAAAGTGAATACAACATTGTTGATCAGCTATTGCAAACTCCTTCAAAAATCTCTGTGTTATCTCTATTACTCAGTTCTGAAGCTCACAGAGAGGCCCTACAGAAAGTCTTAGAGCAAGCATTTATGGAACAGGATGTAACAATAAGACAGTTCGATAGCATCGTTTCCAACATCACTTCTTGCAACAACTTGGGGTTTAGTGACGAGGAACTGCCAGAAGAAGGAAAAAGTTACAACATGGCGCTCAATATTACAGTCAACTTCCAGGACGATGCTTTAGCCAGCGTACTGGTAGACACCGGATCGGCTCTGAATGTTATGCCGAAATCTACATTAATGTGACTATCATTCAAAGGATCCCCGATGAGGGGCAGTGAGGTCATCGTCAAAGCATTTGATAGATCTCGGAAAGCAGTTATTGGCGAAATTGATCTTCCCATAACTATCGGTCCTCACACTTTCCAAGTCACTTTCCAGGTCATGGACGTCCTGGCAGCATACGGTTGTTTATTAGGAAGACCTTGGATACACCAGGCTGGGGCAGTCACTTCAACACTGCACCAGAAACTGAAGTTCGTCAAGAACGACCAACTAGTCACAGTCTGTTGAGAGCAAGCCTTGATCGTAAGTAACTTATCATCGTCTATTTGTGTAGAACCAGAAGAGGTTATTGGAACTCAGTTCCAAGCACTGTCGATGAGCAATGAGAATCAATCAGAAAAAGGAACAACGATTTCCTCGTATAAAGATGCTCTCGAAGTGATCAAAAGTAACAATACAAAAGGATGGGGACAGCTTGTCATGCCTACTATTAATAGAACAAAGAAGGGTCTTGGTTTTTCTTTAAACTGTGCCCAGACTGCTACTAACGATGAAAGTTTTCATCCCATTCAGGAGTTCTTCCACAGTGAAGGTTTCCTTCACCCAGTGCCTCAGGAAGTGCATACTATCAAAGAGGGAGATTCCTCTGATACAGATGAAGAATGGAAGTCCTATCTTAATGAGGACGCTTATAAGTCTCAGGAGAAGGTGCCTACGCCATTTTTCTATCCCACACAGAGTCCGAGATTTATACCAAGGTCAAACGTCAAAATGATATACGGAGATTGTGATCCAGAAGGATGTCGTGCTCCACCAAACTCATTAGAGAAGGACACTCTAATGAAAGATGTTAGTTCTGTATTGGCAGCAATTTTGCTAAAACAAAGTGGTTCATCAAGATGTCTTACTTGATGTCTTGACATGTAGTTTCTAACATTCTACAGATGGTGTTTCTTAGTATTGCAGGACTTTGTGCATGATGTCAAACACGATGTCCTAAAATCTGTTAACAGAAAATTCTGTTGAGAATGTTATGATTTATTTGTTGCGCTCTTTTTGCAATCTGTTGTGCTTTTATTCAATAATTGCGTGCGAAAATCTTGGAGTATCTTTAAATTGAAGCAAGCAATTTCTGTGATATTTTGAAGAATAGGTTGTTGCTATTTTCTTGCAAAAAGATATGGAAAATAATTAGCTTTAATTATTAATTGAATCAAAGATCTGCTAATGCCCAAGCCCAAGGAGTTTATTACTATTTAAAGATGTTCAACCCTAATTGCTGAGAAGGGAGAATAAGTCATTGAAAGTTGCGTTCGAGTTTTAGGGTTTAAGCATTGTACTGTTTTTGTGAGCCATTCATTCATCTGTTAGATGCTTGAATTGGACTGGTTAGTTGAGTTGTAATTTGTCCACTCTAAGCTTCTAAGTATGAGTGCTTTGGTCTTGATTGAAGCTTTTAAGCAAGATCAAGCTTTGTATTTGAAGTGTAATCTTCTCTTTAGTATTGTTCTGTAGTTATCACTGCATGTAATTGAGGGGGAGTGAGAGGTGTCTCTTGTCTAAGTGTCTTAGATAGAAATCTCACAGGTAGAGATTAGGTGAGAAGATTGTAAACTGGAGTGTGTTTACTGAGAGTCTTCAAACTAATTCTGTTTAGTGGATTTCCTTCCTGGCTTGGTAGCCCCCAGACGTAGGTGTGATTGCACCAAACTGGGTTAACAATTGCTTATGTCTCCTTGCTATTGTTTACTGTTTTTATCATTCTTATATTGATCATTGTTCAGATATTACTGTCGTGACATCTATTTCGCCATCTCATATCTGATACCAGAATTTCAATTGGCATCAGAGCAGGCACCCTGCTATGTTTCTGGGTGAGATCTAGGGACGACATTTTCTGGTACTATGGATAAGGAAGGAGGATTTGTGAATAGACCACCCATCTTGGATGGATCTAACTATGATTATTGGAAACCACGCATGGTGGTCTTCTTGAAATCATTGGATAGTAAGGCCTGGAATGCGGTCTTAAAAGGATGGAAACATCCTGTCATTATTGGGAAAGATGGAAAAGAAACATCTGATCTGAAACCTGAGGAAGAATGGACTAAAGAGGAGGATGAACTGGCTCTTGGAAACTTTAAAGCATTGAATGCTTTGTTCAATGGAATTGATAGAAACATATTCAGATTGGTGAACACTTGTGAGATAGCTAAAGATGCTTAGGACATACTCAAAACTACTCATGAAGGTACTTCCAAAGTAAAGATGTCAAGACTTCAACTGCTGACTACCAAATTTGAAAACTTAAAGATGAAGGAAGATGAGAGCATACATGACTTCCACATGAATATTCTTGAAATAGCCAATGCTTCAAGTGCCCTAAGTGAAAGGATGTCTGATGAAAAGCTGGTAAGAAAATTTCTCAGATCTCTTCCGAAGAGATTTGACATGAAAGTGACTGTTATAGAAGAAGCTCAAGATATCAGCAAGATGAGGGTTGATGAACTTGTTGGATCTCTTCAAACATTTGAACTAGGAATAAGTGACATATATGAAAAGAAAGCCAAGAGCATAGCATTTGTTTCCAATACTGAAGATGAAGAGGAGGAGAGTACCCTGGATGGTGATGAAAGCCTATCTAATGCTATAGTTCTGCTAGGAAGACAGTTTAACAAGGTGGTGAGAGAATAGACATAAAGTCAAGATCAAATGTTAAAAACAACTCATCTGACATCAGCAGGTCCAATGATGGTGGAAGGAGAACAAGGTCTGAAGAAAAATCCACTCAAGGAAATGGAATTCAGTGCCATAGTTGTGAGGGATTTGGTCACATTAGAGCTGAATGTCCTACTTACCTCAAGAAACAAAAGAAAAGCCTAGCTGTCTCCTGGTCTGATGAGAACTCTGAAAGTGAAATTGAAGAAGAATCTGCTAAACATGCAACTGCCTTGACTGGAAGATGTGTCTCTGATGAAGATTCTAGTGATGATGCATTGACCTTTGAAGAACTTGCAGCTTCGTACAAAAAGTTGTGTCTCAGAAGTGAAGAAGTATGTCTTGAAGGGGAGAAACAGAAGAAACTTATCATTCAACTGAAGGCTGAAAAAGTTGAGCTAGAGAATGAAGTCATGTTGTTGAACTCCAAACTTGATCAAATGACTAAGTCTGTCAGAATGCTGAACAGTGGAACTGACACATTGGATGAAATCCTTCAGAGTGGAAAAATGGCAGGTGATCTTACTGGGTTGGGATTTAAGGGAGAGAAGAAACCATCTTCAGATGATAGTCCTTCTGGACCTAAACGTAACATGTCACATCAGATGTCTCAACATCATGGGAGATAACATGTATCTGAACCTAAACATAATATGCCTCAACATCATAGGAGTGGTCATTCCAACCACTTAAGAGGAAGATTCCAAAGATGGAGATGTCATTACTGTGGGCGTTTTGATCACATAAAGCATTTTTGCTTCAGACTCTATGGATATCCTAAACCTGCTCCTCAACCTAGGTCAAATACAAACATTTCTACTAATGGAAGACAATGGGTTCCCAAGACTGCTGCTACCAGCCTGATAGCTCACATGTCTCTCAGAGTCTCAGCTAAGGAGGATTAGTATTTTGATAGTGGTTGTTCTAGACACATGACAGGGATTAAGAATTTGTTGCTTGACATCAAATCTCACTCCACAAGCTATGTGACTTTTGGTGATGGAGCCAAGGGTGAAATCAAGGGAGTTGGAAAGTTGAACTGCTCAGGGGTTCCAGACCTTGATAATGTGCTGCTGGTAAAAGGGTTAACTGTGACTTTGATCAGCATCTGTCAACTGTGTGATCAAGGATTCGATGTCAACTTCACCAAATCTGAATGTTTGGTTACAAATGAAAAGAATGAAGTGATCATGAAGGGAGTCAGATCTAAGGATAACTGCTACTTATGGGTTCCTCTAGATTCTAGTTACTCATCCATTTGTGCTCTTACTACAGATGATGAAGTGAAGTTGTGCCACCAAAAACTTGGTCATCTACATCTAAAAGGTATGAAAAGAATCATCTCCATGGAAGCTGTCAGAGGAATACCTAAGCTAAAGATTGAAGAAGGAATGGTATGTGGTGAATGTCAAATTGGAAAGCAAACCAAGATGTCACATCAGAAGATTAAACATCTCACTACTTCAAAAGTGTTGGAACTACTTCACATGGATTTGATGGGGCCTATGCAAGTGGAAAGTCTTGGTGGGAAAAAGTATGCCTATGTGGTTGTTGATGATTTCTCCAGATATACTTGGGTGAGTTTTATTAGAGAAAAATCTGAAGTATTTGATGTGTTCAGAGAGCTTTGCCAAAGACTCCAAAGAGAAAAGGAGAGTAATATTGTTAGAATCAGAAGTGATCATGGGAAGGAATTTAAAAATCACAAATTTGCTGAATTATGTTCCTCTGAAGGGATTGGCCATGAATTCTCTTCTCTTATTACTCCACAACAAAATAGAGTTGTGGAATGAAAGAATAGAACTATCCAGGAATCAGCTAGAGCTATGATTCATGCCAAGAAACTGCCTTACCATTTCTGGGCTGAAGCTATGAACACTGCCTGTTATGTTCATAATAGAGTGACCGTAAGAACTGGAACCACTACTACCCTGTATGAGATATGGAAGGGAAGAAAACCTACTGTTAAATACTTCCATGTATTTGGTAGCAAATGCTATATCCTGGCAGATCGTGAACAAAGAAGAAAGATGGATCCAAAAAGTGATGAAGGAATATTCTTGGGCTACTCTACTAACAACAGAGCCTACAGAGTGTTCAACTCCAGAACTAAGGTTATGATGGAGTCCATAAATGTTGTTGTTGATGATTTACATAAGGAGGCTGATGTTCTAGAGGATGTTGGAACATTCCTTGATACATCTGCAGAAATTTCAGACAAAAATGTTGATCCCAATCCTACTGTTGCAGAATCTGATTCTGAGCCTGTAAACAAAGGACCTTCCATCAGAATTCAGAAGGATCATCCTAGAGACCTTATCATAGGTGATCCAAATGAGGGAGTCACTACCAGATCAAGAGAAGTCATCACAAGCTCTTGTTTTGTGTCAAAAATTGAACCCAAAAATATCAAGGAAGCTTTAACTGATGAATTCTGGATTAATGCCATGCAAGAAGAGCTAGGGCAATTCAAAAGAAATGAAGTATGTGAGCTGGTTCCAAGACCTGAAGAAACAAATGTGATTGGAACAAAATGGGTTTACAAGAACAAGTCAGATGAAAAAGGTGTGGTCACAAGAAATAAAGCTAGACTGGTTGCTCAGGGATATGCTCAAATTGAAGGGGTTGACTTTGATGAAACTTTTGCTCATGTTGCTCGTCTTGAATCTATCAGATTTCTATTAGGAGTTGCTTGCATCTTGAGGTTCAAGCTATTTTAGATGGATGTCAAGAGTGCCTTTTTGAATGGTTATCTGAGTGAGGAAGTTTATGTGGAACAACCTAAGGGATTCATTGATCCAACCTATCCTGCACATGTTTATAAGTTGAAGAAAGCTCTATATGGTTTGAAACAAGCTCCAAGAGCGTGGTATGAGAGACTTACTGAATTTCTTGTTGAGCATGGATACAGAAAAGGTGGCATAGATAAGACTCTTTTTGTCAAAGATGAAGGAGGGAAACTCATGGTTGCTCAAATTTATGTTGATGATATTGTGTTTGGTGGGATGCCAGATAAGATGGTTAAACATTTTGTTCAACAAATGCAGTCTGAATTTGAGATAAGTCTTGTTGGTGAGTTAACTTATTTTCTTGGGTTGCAAGTCAGGCAGATGGAAGACTCTATATTTCTATCTCAAAGTAAATATGCCAAGAACATAGTTAAGAAGTTTGGGATGGAGAATGCCAGCCACAAAAGAACACCTGCTCCTACTCATCTGAAGTTGTCTAAAGATGAAAATGGTGTTAATGTGGACCAAAGTTTATATAGGAGTATGATAGGAAGCCTACTTTATCTTACAGCTAGCAGGCCTGACATTGCTTTTGTTGTAGGTGTTTGTGCTAGATATCAAGCTGAACCCAAAGTGAGTCATATCAATCAAGTCAAGAAAATTCTGAAATATGTAAATGGAACATGTGATTATGGTATGCTATACACACATGGGTCTGGCTACACTTTATCTGGATATTGCGATGCTGATTGGGCTGGAAGTGCTGATGATAGGAAAAGCACTTCAGGAGGTTGCTTCTTCTTGGGGAACAATCTTATATCATGGTTTAGCAAGAAGCAAAATTGTGTCTCTTTATCTACTGCTGAAGCAGAGTATATAGCAGCTGGAAGTAGTTGTTCTCAACTAGATTGGATGAAACAAATGCTCACTGAATATAATGTCACACAGGATGTCATATGACATTGTATTGTGACAATTTGAGTGCTATAAACATATCCAAGAACCCTATTCAACATAGCAGGACCAAACACATTGATATTCGTCATCGTTTCATAAGGGAACTTGTAGAAGACAAGGTTATTACTCTAGAACATGTTGCCACAGAGAAGCAGTTAGCTGACATTTTCACTAAGGCTTTGGATGCAAGTCAATTTGAAATCTTAAGAGGAAATTTAAAAATTTAAAAAGCCATTTACTATTTCGTAGAAATATCATTTACTTCCTTTTAAGTTTCCAACAAAAGCAGCCCCCTACCATAGGCAATCATTTTATCACATTGTTCCCACGCGCTACACCCATCTTGCTCCTTACGTGCTTAGTTCTTTCACCTTCCCTCTCAGAAAAAGAAGTCTTTCTACTCCAAGTTCAGGCATTTGCAAGAAGTTTACGATGTCTCAACAATATTCTTCTCCGTCCAAGAACTCTCCTGCTAAAAATCCCACCCCTTCAAAATCTAGGGTTTCTTCGGAAGGTATCTCTCCTGAAGCTGTTCTTGACGCTGCTCCATTATCCATGATTCCCTATTCTGAAACTGAAAAGACAAGGCCCAGCAAACTGCATGTAAGAAGTTCCAAACGTACACCTGAAGGTAACTCTTTTAAAACCACTGTTGAGTCTTCTTATGATCATAGGGAAGGTAGTAAGTATGTGGATAGAACCATTAAAAGTATTGTCACTGGCCTGTTGTATGGTGATCGTAAGGTTCCTGGGATTTCGATCCCACTTGCTCAAATTAATGTTGTCCCCACTTTAAATGAGAATCAAAGTGAGGAAAGGGATGATGATACTTCAAATTCTGAGAAAGATAACACAGAAGAAAATCTTCACACACTGGCTAGCTCTGTGTTGGTAAATGCTAGAACTGTGGTTGAACAAGATGTTGAAACATCTTCGGCAAAGAAAAGCTCTCCTACCAAGAGTAATGATCCTGACCCTAAGGACAAGGAGCATGCAAAGGCTGACAATATTGTGAATGTTGATGACCTGTCAAACAATGAGCTGATTGCTTGTGTGAACCCTGGGATGGTCAAAAGATTGAGGACCAGAAGAGGAATAGCTACTGTTGAGAAAACTCCTGCTAGGAGTACTAAGAAGAAACTTGTTGTTGGCCCTTCAAAATCATGGAGCAAGGTGGCTACCAGCTCCAAGAAAAGGAAGGCTAGGTCTGACACTGATTCAGACTTTGATGTTGAAGAAGATGTCCAAGATATCACTCCTACGAAAAAGACTGGGTTAAAAAGGATTTCTGGAATAGTCCCTGATGTTCCTTTGGATAACATCTCCTTCCACTATGCTGACAGTGTTCAAAGGTGGAAGTATGTTTATCAAAGAAGGATAGCATTGGAGAGAGAGTTAGGGAAAGACGCTTTGGAGTGTAAGGAGGTAATGGCTTTGATTGAGCATGCTGGATTGATGAAGACAATGACCAAGTTTTAAAATGCTATGATGTGCTAGTGAAGGAATTTATAGTCAATATTCCTGTTGATTGTAATGATACGAATAGTAAGGATTTCAGAAAGGTGTATGTTAGAGGAAAGTGTGTGGAATTCTCTCATACCATAATCAACAAGTACCTTGGCAGAAATGAAGATGATCAATGTGAGCTAGAAGCTACTGATAATCAGGTGTGCAAAACTATCACAGCTAATCAGGTTGAAGGTTGGCCTATGAAACACAAGTTATCTGCTGGCCTGCTAAGTGTTAAATATGCTATTTTGCATAGGATAGGTGATGTTAACTGGGTCCCCACAAATCACACTTCCACTATTTCTGTTGGTTTGGGAAGGTTTATATATGATGTTGGGACTAAGAAGAGTTTTGATTATGGTTCCTTTATATTTGATCAGACTATGAAGCAAGCTAGCACTTTTGCTGTGAAGATGCCCATTGCCTTCCCTTCCCTTATCTGTGGCATTATTTTAAATCAGTACCCTGGTATCCTATCTCATTTTGATGTTGTTTGCAAAAAGGGGTCTGCCTTGTCCCTTCACTATAAATTATTTGAAGGTCAACATGTCCCTGACATTGTCATGACATCTGCCTCTACTTCACACCAGCCCACAAACAAGTCTGGGGTAATTTCTAAGTTGGTAGAAGCCTGCAAGGAACTGGCTGAGGTTATTAGAGTCAGTACTGAAAGAAAACTGAAGTTTGAAAGAATGATCATGACTCTTAGAATGGCTGAAGGTGATACTGTTGAGGATGCAAATGAGAAGGAAGGTTCTGAGGAGGGTGGTTCTGGTGAGTCTGATGGCAATACAGAGGGTGATGAAGACAATTCTGAGAGTGAGGACTCTGCTGGTTCTGGAGATGCTTGAGTGATTTGTTCATGAAGTTTTTTGTTGTTGTTATTTTGGTTCTTTGTCTAGATTTATTTTGGCACCCTTGTGTGCTTGAATTCTGTTCTGGTTTTCTGGTGGCACTCTTGTGTGCATAATCTTAATTTTGAAGATGTTTGTACTGCTCTTTTGATGACAGCTTCTATATGATAATTTTAGCTATGTTTGTTATGGAATTTTCTGTCTGATGTTTGTCTAATTATGGCTAAAAAGGGGGAGAGTAGCTTAGTAGTTTTGTTCTGTGTGTGCAACTAGTTTTCTTGGTTTTCTTTGCTGGTTTTCTCTGCTCCTTGGCTTGAGGAGGAGTTTCTGGTTATCTTGGAATGTTATATGTGTTTGTGTGTTGCTTCTGCTGCAGGGATCTCTGTTCATTGTTGGTGCTATAGTGTTTTAGCCAAAATTTTCCAAAGGGGGAGTTTGTTAGTTCTGTATTGTCAGCAATTTTGCTAAAACAAAGTGGTTCATCAAGATGTCTTACTTGATGTCTTGACATGTTGTTTCTAACATTCTGCAGATGGTGTTTCTTAGTATTCCAGGACTTTATGCATGATGACAAACACGATGTCCTAACATCTATTAACAGAACATTTTGTTGAGAATGTTATGATTTATTTGCTGCGCTCTTTTTGCAATCTGTTGTGCTTTTATTAAGTAATTGCGTGCAAAAATCTTGGAGTATCTTTAAATTGAAGCAAGCAATTTCTGTGATATTTTGAAGAATAGGTTGTTGCTATTTTCTTGCAAAAAGATATGGAGAATAATTAGCTTTAATTATTAATTGAATCAAAGATCTGCTAATGCCCAAGCCCAAGGAGTTTATTACTATTTAAAGATGTTCAACCCTAATTGCTGAGAAGGGAGAATAAGTCATTGAAAGCTGCGTTCGAGTTTTAGGGTTTAAGCATTGTATTATTTTTGTGAGCCATTCATTCATCTGTTAGATGCTTGAATTGGACTGGTTAGTTGAGTTGTAATTTGTCCACTCTAAGCTTTTAAGTACGAGTGCTTTGTTCTTGATTGGAGCTTTTAAGTAAGATCAAGCTTTGTATTTGAAGTGTGTTCTTCTCTTTATTATTGTTCTGTAGTTATCTGCATGTGATTGAGGGGGAATGAGAGGTGTCTCTTGTCTAAGTGTCTTAGATAGAAATCTCACAGGTAGAGATTAGGTGAGAAGTGTAAACTGGAGTGTGTTTACTGAGAGTCTTCAAACTAATTCTGTTTAGTGGATTTCCTTCTTGGCTTGGTCGCCCCTAGACGTAGGTGTGATTGCACCGAACTGGGTTAACAATTGCTTGTGTCTCCTTGCTATTATTTACTGTTTTTATCATTCTTATATTGATCATTGTTCAGATATTAGTGTCGTGACATCTATTTCGACATCTCATATCTGATACCAGAATTTCAAAAGACAACTTTGACCACGACTATTATGGCCCAATGGATGGCCTGCCTATCTGGCAACCATATCCAGGGGACTTTGGGCAATAGAGTCAGCCCAACGATGCTTATCAACTGAGCATTATCGAAAAGAATACCTGCGTCCCCACCATGTCATGGGATCAGCACTCAGGGTATTTAGAACCTATCCAGCACGACGATGAATTTGCAAAGCTTGCAGGACTAGAATTCATCAACTATGCTTTTCCCGAGGTCAACGTCATCGAGAGAGATGACTCCTTCAATTCCAGAGAAGTGTGGGACACCTTAGGACAACCGAGTGGTAAGTTCGACTACTTGGTCAAGTACACCGCTCCCGAAAGCTCTCGTATCAGGCTCGAAGACATCCACCCAACTGGATGGGGAGATTTACCTGAGAGTACAAATACTGCGTAAAATACAAAAAAAGAGTTCGTCTACGACAACTCTGCCTGGGAAACAGATTCCAACAATCCTGCTCCGCCAGAAATCAACGTCATTTCTGAGGATGAGTCAAGAAAGAAGGTGCCAGACTTTGTGATTCACCGAGGAGTTCGCCGCCAATGGGTTACTGTCGACGTTCCGAAAGTCATTCATAAGTCTAAGTAATTGTCGTCTTTACTTTAACCTTTCACCCTGCCCAGGTGAAACAGATGTTTTGATAGGGCTTACTTTCTGTAAATGTCCCTCTTCGCTTTGCCCAAAGCGACAGAGTTTTGTTTTATAGGGCTGTAGTTTCAAGAATCGACAAGATCATAAATAAAATAATGTCGTTCTGTAATTTCCGCATTTATTGTTGTTTTCTCTTTTCGCTTTTTCAGAAAATGGTAATCTTAAAAACAACTCAATAATAAAAACAAGCATTTTTAGAAAATACACTTGCACACACTCTTGTATTCTCTCTATCTCTTCTAAAAACAAATCATCACGTCATGCAGATTGCTTGTTTTAAACCCCATTGAAACATACGATCCAATGCCTTCTCCCAACTTTGAATTCTCGGTATTTGAGGCTGAAGAAGAAGTTAACGACGAAATTCCAGAAGATATCTCCCGACTACTCGGACAGGAGGAAAGGTCCATTGAACCTCACAAAGAGCCGTTGGAAATGGTCAACTTGGGTTCAGAAGAAGAGAGAAAAGAGATTAAGGTTGGGGCACTGCTCAATCTGACTGTCAAAGAAAGTTTGATAAAACTTCTCAAAGAGTTTCCCGATGTATTCGCTTGGTCCTATCAAGACATGCCAGGGTTGGATGCCAGCATCGTGGAACATCATTTACCATTAAGATCAGAATGTCCGCCAGTAAAACAAAGGTTGAGAAGAACTCACCCGGACATGGCCATCAAAATCAAGGAGGAAGTACAAAAACAGATTGACGGGGTTTCCTCGCCACGTCAGAATATCCTCAATGGTTAGCCAACATCGTACCAGTTTCAAAAAAGGACGGAAAGGTCAGAATGTGTGTGGATTACAGAGATCTAAACAAGGCCAGTCTAAAGGACGACTTTCCTTTACCACACATTGACATGCTGGTAGACAGTACATCAAAATTCAAAATATTCTCCTTCATGGATGGATTCTCGGGCTATAATCAGATAAAAATGGTGCCGAAAGACATGGAGAAAACTTCATTCATCACCCCATGGGGTACTTTTTGTTACAAGGTAATGGCGTTCAGTTTGAAGAATGCTGGGGCATCCTATCAAAGGGCCATGACTACTCTGTTTCATGACATGATACACAAAGAAATTGAGGTATATGTTGATGATATGATTGCCAAATCTAAGACAGAAGAGAAGCATGTGACCCACCTGTCAAAGCTATTCGAGCGGTTGAGAAAGTACAAACTCCGCTTGAATCCCAATAAGTGCACTTTCGGTGTCCATTCAGGGAAACTGCTAGGGTTCATCGTCAGCCAGAAAGGAATTGAGGTTGATCATGACAAGGTCAAGGCCATTCAAGAAATGCCTTCTCCAAAAAATGAAAAACAAGTCATAGGATTCTTGGGACGTTTGAACTACATTTCTAGATTTATATTCCTTATGATCGCGACATTTGTGCACCGATATTCAAATTACTCAAAAAAAATCAGGACTGCATTTGGACAGAAGACTGTCAAACCACCTTCGACAGTATTAAGGAATACCTGTTGAACCCAACGATTCTATCACCTGCAGTGGAAGGAAGGCCACTGATCATATACTTGACAGTCTTGGAAGACTCAATGGGCTGCGTACTTGGTCAACAGGATGAAACCAAACTGAAAGAGTCTGCCATCTACTATCTGAGTAAGAAATTCACTGACTTTGAGACTCGATACACTATGCTTGAGAAAACTTGCTGTGCTCTGGCTTGGGCAGCCAAACGTCTTCGCCAGTATATGATTCGTCACACTACTTGGTTAATCTCAGAAATGGATCCAATCAAGTATGTCTTTGAAAAGCCTGCTCTCATGGGAAGGATTGCCCGTTGACAGATGTTGTTATCAGAATACAACATAGAGTACCATGCTCAGAAAGCCGTAAAAGGAAGTATTTTAGTCGATTATTTGGCTCATCAACCGATTGACGATCAGGAATCAGTCGGGTTTGACTTCCCAGACGAAGATGTCATGTACTTGAAAATTAAAGATTGCGATGAACCGCTACCCAGTGAAGGGCCAGAACCAGGTTCCCAGTGGGGACTTATCTTTGACGGAGCTTTCAATCATTATGGAAATGGAATTGGGGCAATCATCATAACACCTCAGGGTACCCATATTCCTTTCACTGCCAGACTGACATTCAAGTGTACAAACAACGAGGCCGAATACGAAGCTTGTATCATGGGTCTCGAAGAAACGATCGACTTAAGGATCAAGAACTTGGATGTGTATGAAGGCTCACCCCTGGTTATTAATCAGATTAAAGGAGATTGGAACACTTACAAGTCAGGATTGATTCCTTACAAATACTACGCGAGAAGGTTGTTACCATTCTTCAACAGAATCGAGTTTCATCATATCCCTCGTGAAGAGAATCACATGGCTGATGCATTGGCCACTCTCTCTTTCATGATTAGTGTAGGTTAATAGAATGACATACCTAAGATTCACATAATGCGCCTTAAAAGGCCTGCTTACATCTTCACGATTGAAGCAGTCATAGACGACAAACCTTGGTATCACAATATCAAATGCTTCCTTCAGAAACAAGAATACCCACCTGGGGCACTAAGGAAAGACAGAAAGACCCTCAAAAGGCTGGCAGGCAGTTTCTTCCTGAGCGGTGACACACTCTATAAGATAAATTTTGACATGGTCTTGCTCCGATGCATAGACATGCCAGAGGCAAACGTGCTGATGAAAGAAATTCACGAAGGATCCTTTGGCACTCATGCCAACGGACACACAATGGCGAGAAAAATTCTGAGAGCAGGGTACTTTTGGTTGACCATGGAATCTGATTGCTACAAGTACATGAGGAAGTGTCACAAGTGTAAGATATACTCAGACAAAATCCATGTACCGCCAACGCATCTCAAAGTTCTTTCTTCCCCATGGCCTTTTTCTATATGGGGAATCGACATGATTGGGATGATCGAACCTAAGGCTTCGAACGGACATCGGTTCATCCTGGTAGCCATTGATTACTTCACCAAGTGGGTCGAAGCATCGTCATACGCTAGTGTAACCTGACAAGTTGTGGTCCGCTTTATCAAAAACAATCTCATTTGCCGTTATGGTGTTCCAAACCAGATCATTACGGATAATGGATCTAACTTGAACAATAAGATGATGAAAGAGTTGTGCACTGAGTTCAAGATCGAACACCATAACTCATCTCCCTACCGACCTAAGATGAATGGAGCGGTAGAAGCGGCAAACAAGAACATCAAGAGGATTGTTCAAAAAATGGTTGTAACCTACAAAGACTGGCACAAAATGCTACCCTTTGCTCTTCACGGTTATCACACATCTATCCGCACTTCAACAGGGGCAACCCCTTTCTCTCTAGTATATGGCATGGAAGCAGTTCTCCCCATAGAAGTAGAGATCCCATCGATCCGGGTATTGATGGAAGCTAAGCTAACAAAAGCTGAGTGGTGTCAAAGTCGACACGATGAATTGAATCTGATCGAAGAAAAATGAATAATGACTCTATGCCATGGTCAGTTGTATCGGCAAAAGATGAAGAAGGCGTTTGACAAAAAGGTCCGACCTCGTGTCTTCAGGAAAGGATACCTTGTGCTCAAGAAGATACAATCATTCCTCACTGACTCTCGGGGCAAGTGGACTCCGAATTATGACGGCCCATATGTTGTCAAGAAATATTTCTCAGGCGGCGCCTTGAGACTCGCAACCATGGATGGAGAAGAATTTGCCTACCCCATGAATGTTTATGTAGTCAATAAATACTTCGCCTAAACAAAAAAAAACGTCTTGGTGGATTGAAAACCCGAAAGGGCGATCCAGGCAAAAATTAGAGTCATAATAAAAAATCATCTCGGTGGATTGGAAATCTCAAAGTACAATCCAGGTAAAAGTTAGGGATAATGGCAAGTAACTACGTCTAACAGGGGCAAATTCCCCAGTAGCAGTCATGCCACCCATCAGAAAATTCCAGTTAAGGGCATCTTCGACGGAAGCTCAGGATGTCCAGAATTCAAAGTTGGTAGAAGGAATACGGTCGTTATGTTTCAATGTAGCCCTTTTTTCATAAATTACCATTTTCTAAACTTTGTAAATACTCTATGGAATCACGCGTTTGGCTGATCTCCATCTTATCAATAAAATTTGAGCCCTAGTGCTTTTGTTTGCAATTCTTATTTGTTTTAGCTTTACAGAACGACATTTTAACATGATTGACGATTCTTGAAATAAAATGAATTTACTTGTCAAAATTTTCTGCTTTTTAAATAAAGATGGCAATTCTTTTGACTGTTGAACATCGAAAGAACATCAATTTCTTCTCCAAAAGTGTTTGAGCTTCAAAGTGCAGAATCAATGTGCTCATTTTTAACCAGTACGCCTGAACGAAGGATCAGCTGTATCAGATGTGATTTTCTCATCTGATACCCCCGGCAGAGTTCTTACCTCCTAAGCCCGACCAACGTGTTCCCTGCAGGAACTACTTTCTCCTAAGCAAGGCAGAATTGCTATTTTTGGACCAGATGATACTTTGCATCCCCTGCAGTGGCCGAGTATCCAGTCATGTTCATCTATTAGTCTGTATGTCGCGTCAGTTTTGTCAGCATAAACATACATGCATCATGCATTATTGATTTACATTCATATTTATATTGCATCACTATCACTCTAGTCGGTCTTGTCCCCTAGTGATAGAAGTCCTCTCAATCGAATTGTCAGTTCTTTCCTCGTCAGGAAATGTTGCGTCTGAACAATCTCTCTCCTCCAGTTTATTTCTGGGATGAAGTTGGTTCTCGACCACTTTGATAACTTGAACCTCTGAAAGACCATAAAACCTTCGACAAATGTCACTCTTCGCCATTGAAGATGACATCTTCGCTTTCCCGGATTAAGGAAAATCCCCAGAGAAAGCCTCATAACCAAAGGCTCTCAGCAACACATTGATTTTTCTCTCCAAGAGAGTCAATGTTAATGAAGTCATCAGCACCTCAAAATTGGGGTATATTGTATGGCATTTCTCCGAGAAGATCTCGAAGAAAATAATGATGTAATATCCCCAAACAGGAAACAGTCTCTCAAGAGACTCGTTTTCCCCAGTAGAGTCGACAAATGGTGTCTCCAAACAGAGAAGTTTGTACACCTCTACAAATCAGACGAATGGGTTTCCCCCAGCAAGTTTGACATTAAAACTTTTTTCATCAAATGGCATCTCCCCAGGAAAATTCGACGAGAAGTTTGAGGAAAACCGCTACAGATAGCGTCCCTTGTCAAGAAAGTTTATTGACAAAAGAAACTGAGACCAGTTCCTTGGTAGGAAACAAGGATCGAGGGGAAGTTTATATCAGAAACTGAGACCAGTTCCTTGGTAGAAAACCAGGATCGAGGGGAAGTTTATATCAGAAACTGAGATTAGTTCCTTGGTAGGAAACCAGGATCGAGGGGAAGTTTATATCAGAAACTGAGACCAGTTCCTTGGTAGGAAACCAGGATCGAGGGGAAGTTTATATCAGAAACTGAGACCAGTTCATTGGTAGGAAACCAAGATCAAGGGGAAGTTTATTCCAGAAACTAAGACCAGTTCCTTGGTAGAAAACCAGGATCAAGGGGAAGTTTATTTCAGAAACTGAGACCAGTTCCTTGGTAGGAAACCAGGATCGAGGGGAAGTTTATATCAGAAACTGAGACCAGTTCCTTGGTAGGAAACCAGGATCGAGGGAAAGTTTATTTTAGAAAGTTAGACCAGTTCCTTGGTAGGAAACCAGGATCGAGGGGAAGTTTATTTCAAAAGAAATCTGAGACCAGTTCCTTGGCTGAAGACCAGGATCGAGGGGATGTTTACCTTTTCTAAGCATCATTGCTTAGCAAAATAAGATGGATGGGAAAACTTCCATTCATAACCACCGTCAAAATTTCGCATATTCCAATATTTAATCCTCTTGTACCCCCGAATGCCCGAATACCTTCGCCATTCACAACTTCGGGTCCAAGAAGATTAAATATGGGCATCTGTCATACCCAAAATTTTGACCACTAAGATTTGCCATCATTGTGCAAACCATCATCACAATATGGATGAACCATCATGTCTCATCAGTCTCCCCAAAGATGGGTGAGCTTTCACCAAAAACAATAATTAGGGTTTCAAGCCCTCTCTGAGCCTTAGACGGAGGATCAATCAAAGAATGAAATGATCTTCAACTTGTGTAACCTCTCAAACACCTATAAATAATTAAGAGGACTCCCACATCAAGGATTAGGCACAAGGTTGCAACCTTCCAAGTGGATTAAGCCTCAAGATCACCGGTGTCACCAAATTAGGGTTTTGGTCGACTGAGGCCTCCAGATGGAAATTTTCCTCTAGGCATGAGCCAATGCTTCAAAGCATGACTTAAGATACTCCATGGGACCTCATGAACCCAATCATCAAGTCAATTTAACCTCAGGGGATGCATTTATCAAAAATCGGGAATTAGGGTTTCTTGACCTAATTCACCCCTAAGTTGACTTTTGGGACAAAACAGGGGCCAAGACCTCAAGACATAATTTGGGGGTCTCTAACACACTACATTGATCCATTTGTAACAATGGATTGATCCAAGAAGCTTGATCAACAAGTTTCAATTTCATCAGAATCACAATTAGGGTTTCGGGGAAAAAGTCAACTGTACCTTTGACTTTTGACCAAGACATGCTCCCAAACCTTGGGACATGATTTAATACACCCCATAACACCTATGGAACATATCCATCAAGTTTGATTTAAGTCAAGGACTTGATTTCATAGGGGATCGCACAGTTTAGAATTCATCTGATAAAAAGTCAACTGTGCACAAAAGTCAAAGTTTGACTTTTTGAGTTTTTTCATAATTATGGTTCCTTAACCCTAAAATGATGTTAATGTGTGATTGGAATCATCATTCATCAAGAAAAATCAAAGAAAGTGAGATAACTTGTAAAAGGGGTAATCTTAAAAACTTAGAATTTTTCTAAGTTATGGAACAAAGTGGCTAGGGTACCAACTTCCAAGGATCATAACTTGAGATCCAAGCAACCATTTTGAATGATCCAAAGATGGATTTGTAGCTCTCATGGCATACTTTAAAAGTGTCAACTACACCTCATTCCAATTCCTCAAGGATTTTAAGTTATGGAGTGACCAAAATGACAAAAACATGAAAATGCCACTTTTTCCAACACTTAGTGAAATTTTCACTAAGCCAGAATCTGTTTCACTTTTTTCAAAATGTAAGGGCATTTTTCACTTGGATCCAAAAAGTTTCAAGACAAACTATGATCACACATATGTTGTATCATATGAGAGCTTTCCAAAATGTCCAAGAACTTCATCAAACTACACCTGAGCTAGGAGTTATGACAACTGCAACATGCCTTGCTGCAAACTGTCTTGGCAAGGCAAATTTGTGCACAAGAGCTCGATTTGTCCAAATTGTGTAATTCCAAGCATGCTTATCCATCTGCACACCTCAATGGGGAACAACCAAGGGACAAACACTGATTCATCAGCCTCCCAAGTCCAAGATTCCCAAAGTAGCATGCCAAACCCTAAAAAGCCTAAAAGAGGCCAATACTCCAATTTTTTTTCCAAGCATTCAATGGATGCACCAAGGTGGCATGAACTGAGCCATTTCTAACTGAGTGAGTCAAGGATAAGCTCCAAACTAAAGAACTATAGGACTGTGTTAAGATTCCAAAATGATCCAATTGGCCAACAACCTTCTGCAGCCACCATTCACTATTGCTTGCAAAACAAACTTGCTCTACTATAAATAAAGCTCATTTGTGCTCAGTTTAAGTACACCAAAACACTACAACACTTGCTTTCCTCAAAATCCCTTTCTCTAGGCCAAAATACATTCTTTTGCAAGGTAACTCTGAGTTTTTGAGTTAGAAAGCAATTCCATCACAACTCATGATCCAAACACATCCAATATGTCATATCTAAGCTGTCCAAACTTTCACATGTGACCTGTAACACCAAAATCACAAAGTCCCCTCTCAAAACCTCAAAATTGGACTTTTTTGCATTTTTCAAGCCATGTCGTGATTCAGTCACTTTCAAAACCAGATAAAACCTCAAACATACTCCAAATATCATCCTTGAACTATCCCAAATGGTTCCCCACATCTGGAACACCATTTGAGAGAGTTGCCATATTGGTCACTTTTGCCCTTTTGCAAGAAAGAGCTCAAACTTATTCCTGAGGATTCTAGTTGGTTCCAACCATTCTAAAAGCTTCTAAGTGATCATTTGAGGGTATCCAAAGCATCAAATTATTTCTGGAATAAAGCACTTGGCAGATTGCACAAAAAGCTCATAAGGAGGTAAGCATCACAACTTGAACTCTTTGAAATATGCATTGCTTTAAAGTCCACTGATCATACACATCTCATACATGTTATATATGTTGTGTTTGAACCAATTCATCATGTAACTCATGCCTGTAACAAGAGATAGCATAGAAAATGCAAATCATGGCCTATTTCAAAAACACTATTGGGTTTTGAAATAGGAGCCTCATCTGAAAAAACCACCACCACCATTGGATTCCTTGTGAAATTCGAGGCAGGATAGACCTAAATTTTGTCCCAATCCATGGAGAAATGAGAAAGTTACAAGCTTCACATTTTTTGCCAAAACCTTGCCTTGCCTTGCCTTGGCCAAGCCAAAAACAAGTCATGCCTCATGTATTCATGGGGTGGTTTTGATACACGGATGTATCACCACCCCAGTGGTAGAGGGCGCACGCTGCACACAAGAGGTCTGGGGTTCGAATCCCCTTCGCCCCAAATCCTCTTTTTACTATTTTTTCCATTTTTTTAATATTTGTTATATTATTTTAAATGATTTGGAAAATTAATAACTCTCTCAATTTTAATGATTTTTGATCGGTTCTTTTTGCAAAAAATCACAAAAATCTTAAAATATTTTATTCCATAAAAAAGTAATACTTATATTAATTATTTAATATAGTTGGTATTTTTGTAAATAAATTCATTTTTAATTATTTTTAACACTTTTAAAAGTGGATTTTTATCTTGAAAATCAAAAGCAAATGAGTTTTAATTCATCTTGTGATTAAAAGATCATTTTTCAAGTCTCAACCAAAAATCACAAGTTGTTTATTCAAGCTTATTTGGTATTTTATCATTATTTATTGATTTTCTTTAAGAATTTACTTTTAAAAATGATAAAATTAGGGTTTCTTTGATTTTCACCCTCACAAATCTTTTTCAAACACTCATGGGCCTCTAATAGAGTGTAAGACCCAATCCCTCTTTGAAACCAAAATTGTTGGGCCTCAGTCATTGAATAAGACCCACGGTGTTTTCAAAAATCTCGGCACGATCGCCAGTTTAAAATAAAACCATTTGAGCCTCTCCCTGAGTTGTAAGCCCCATCATTTGTAAAAAAAACTCTTTGGGCCTCTAATAGAGTGTAAGACCCAACCTCTTTTGAAAACCAAAATAATTTGGGCCTCGGTCATCGTATAAGACCCACTGTATTTTCAAACTTCGGCGCGATCACCATTTTTCAAACAAATAATCATCTTGGGTCTCTCCTTGAGTTGTAAGACCCATACCTTTGTACAAAACACCTCTTGGGCCTCTCCTTGAGTTGTAAGACCCATACCTCGGTGCAGAAAACCTTTTGGGCTTCAGTCGTTGTATAAGTCCCAATACAAAACAACAGTTCCATCACTGTTAAAATTGTGGGCCTTTCCCTAAACTGTAAGCCCCGATCTCTGTTCAAAATACTACATCCTTTGATTTTGAATCCAAATGTATAGTTGCTATCAAAACTTTCTTTAATTTCTTTGTTGAACAACTAACAAAACAACATGGAAGCTCTACAACGGGTAAGTGTTTATCCGCTTTCTTTTATACGCTTTCATATACATAACTGTATTGTGGGAAGCTGCGCATGGTTAGTCTTCTTTTATACTCTTTTAAATACTCGTCATATATCAGCTGTATATATACTAGTATAGTTATTTAGAGTTTTCCCCGACAACTACGTCTAGAACTAGGTAAATCCCTGTTGGTCACTCTTAAATACAAACAAAACTAGATCCCCATAGGATTTCCAGATACAGTCTTCCCTTCTCTTGGGGTTAATCAATATGGAACAAAGAGAAAGGCAGTATTCTCGGTGAACCTTTTCTCAGACTGTCACATTTAGAAATTGTCAAAGAAATTCTACTCCCCAGAGTTGATCTATTCTCCGTGAATAGTATCTCTTGAGTTTCTTCCAAATGCTCAAACTTTCCTGGAATGATCTCTTCTCAGTGAATTGCATGTCTTGAACTTCTCTTGGTTTAGGGACCCACAGGCTTCCTAAAAGTATCCCCGCCTCCTCTTGAGCTTTGTACAAGGACCCGTCGGCTTATTAAAAGTTCTCATGCCTTCTCTTGGGCTTAATACAAGGACCCTCATGACCTCTTAAAGGTATATGACAGAACTTAGTCATCCTTTGCTAGAGCTGTCATTCTAAAAAGAGTCACAAAAGCCCTCTGACCAATTTTAGGGTTGATACTCATCCCTTAACGAGTCGGTCTCCTCTTGGGCATTGTACAAAGATCGACCACGCTAATAGGCTTGGACAGTCTAAATCTCCTTGAGTCTCAAAGACATTCTCAAGTATCCTATAAACATAGGAAGAAACCTTGGATTCTGGATTAATCTCCAGCAAGAATTAGAACTTGTGGGTTCTAAAATCCCATCTCTCTCCTAAAATCCCCCAGCCAGGGTCAGTTTATCATCAGGATAACATTATCTCAAATCAGAACCTCAAGGTATCTGATCTATCAACTTTTCTATATTCCCCTGCAAGAGTTGATTGCCCACTTGGACCTGCCTCAGGAAATTCAGCCTCCTCTTAGGCTTTGTACAAATGATTCTCCCTAACAGAGTTAACCTTTTCAGACTCTCTTGTTGAGTCAATCACCTTTTGGACTCTCTTGTTGAGTCAATCATTCTATTAAACTCTATCGTTGAGTCAGTCACTTTTAGGACTCTCTTGTTGGGTCAATCTCCTTTTTAGCCTCCGTCTTAGGCTTCGTACAAGGCATATAAAACCACTCTCTTGTTGAGTATAAAAGACTCTCTTGTTGGGTCAAATCACCTTTGCCGCACTCTCTTGTTGAGTATAAAATCACTCTCTTGTTGAGTATAAAATCACTCTCTTGTTGAGTATAAAAGACTCTCTTGTTGAGTCAATCACTTCTTAGACTCTCTAGTTGAGTCAATCACCTTTTCAGACTCTCTTGTTGAGTCAACCTTTTTAGCCTCCGTCCTGGGCTTTGTACAAGACATATAAAAGCACTCTCTTGTTGAGTCAAACTCATTTCAGCCTCCATCTTGGGCTTTTGTACAAGATACATACAAATTCTCCCCAACGGAGTCAAAAAAACCCTTTTTAGCCTCAGACGTGGGCTTTGTACAAGACAGAAAGAACATTTTCCCCAGAAAAGTCAAACTGTTAGCCTTCTCTCCGGCTTTATATAATGATACCCCCCAAAGAGTCAATCTCTTTTTTGCCTCAATCTTGGGCCTTGTACAAGACATATACACTCTCTTGTTGAGTCGGTCTTATCTAGCCTCCTCTTAGGCTTCGTATAAAGAAATCCATAGCCGAGTCAATCAACCTCTTAGCATCAAACTTGTGCCTTGATCAAGGCACACAAAAGTTAACAATCTCTCTTTAGAGATGACAAATTCTCTCTCAGCCAAAACCCCTTAGCTTCACATCTTGGGCTTTGAACAAGATACAAATCCCTTTTAGCTTCAATCTTGGGCTTTGAACAAGACACCAAAACATCTTTTTCCTCCCTTAGAATAGGAGGAACTACGATTGCTCTGATTTCCCTATTTCGTTAAATGGGAATACGTAGGCATAAGATTGCGAAATCTTAGCGAGCATACTAATAAAAAATGCTAGGTCCAATACCTTACCAAAAACCTCAACAAAAACTCGCTAACTCTCTCATATTTCCCCAAGAAACTTTCCCAGCCCATTAACAGATAAACACCATCAAGCACAAAGCAAAAACCTAAAGCTAACATCCTGTGGATAACCACATATAGGATGGGTAATTGACAACTACCCATTGTATAACCTGATCCCGGGCTCCCCAATCTCTTTAAGTGTTTGTTCAGTTAAACATTCGCGTGCAAGGTTAGTTTTAGATAGCTTCCCTTTCCCTTCCAGCTTCATGGGATAAATAAGAAATCAGAAACTAGCACCCCCTCCTACCATTGCACTGAGGAAAACTCCAGCGATAAGGTGGTTGCGTCACCGACAAAAATCATTCGCTACACTTAGGAAAGCCAATGATGTATGTATGATGTCTATGACCTAAATGTACATGTATGTGAAGCACAAACCACTTATTGATAGTATAAATAGGAGGGAAAATTTTGAGGTGTTACAGCTGCCCCTATTCAATCAACTGTGGACCTAAAGGGATGAGAGGAGCACTTTCAGCCATCAAGGTAAATAGGGATTGAATACCAACAGAAATCAAAAATTTGTGCTCTGAGGGTATAAACTAGGATAGAAGATCTGATGAGTGGGAAGACTCTACTGGGGATGACAAGGGATAGGTGAGATTGAAACATATGTTATGGATAAGACACGACACAGACCGGTGTCTAAAATCACGAGGCAAGATGAGCATCGGAAGATGACGCTCAGCAGTATGAAAAAGGGACGATGATACAGACACAAACACGTGTACTGGATCAACGACACTTACCATCATCGAAAGTTGATGCTATTCGGCATCGAAAGAAGGAATGAAATGACGACACTTTCTGGAATCAAAAGATGATGCTATCCAGCATCAAAGGGGGAATGAAATGACAACACTTTCCGGCATCAAAAGATGATGCTATCCGACATCAAAAGATGATGCTATCCAGCATCAAAGGAGGAATGGAATGACGACACTTTCCTGCATCGAAAGATGATGTTATCCGACATCAAAAGAAATACTTTCTGGTATCAAAGAAGGAATGAAATGATGACACTTTTTGGCATCGGAAGATGATACTATCCGGTATCAAAGAAGGAATGAAATGACGAAACTTTCCGGCATCGAAAGATGATGCTATCCGGCATCAAAAGATGAATGAAATAACGACACTTTCCGGCATCAAATAAAGATGAACAACGACACTTTCCGGCATCGAAAGGAGGAATGAAATGACGACACTTTCCGGCATCGAAAGGAGGAATGAAATGACGACACTTTCTGGCATCAAAATATGAATAAAGATAACGATACTTACCGGCATCGAAAGATGGCATTGAGATGACGACACTTACCTGCATCGAAAGATGATGCTATCCGGCATCAACAGGAATACATACACGAAAAAGTGTACTGAACAAATGACACTTACCGGCATCGAAGGACGAACTGAGATGATGACACTTACCGACATCGAAAGAAGGAATTGAGATGACAACACGTACCGGCATCGAAAGATGATGCTTTCTGGCATCCAAAGAAATATGATTGAGTTTATTGAAAAGACGACACTTACCAGCATCAAAAGATGACGCTTTCCGGCATCAAGGAAAAATGAAATGACGACACTTACCGGCATCGAAAGACAATACTGTCCGGTATCAAAAGAATTAAGGGTATACTGGAATCCTAATAAGAAAACTCTTCTAGGGGACAAAGACCAAAAAAGGAAGATAAACCGATCTACTACCCTAGTGATTGATTAAGGTGCCTGTTAAAGGGCTACAGTTACATCGTTCTGTTGGGGATAAGAGAAGTCTGAACAGACAACTCTGCAGGGCAATACAAGAAGAATGAACAAGTTCATTGGCAACTTCGCCGGGGATAAGAAAAGACTAGTCCTCTTGGATTAAACCACTTTCTGTTGGGGAACCGTCTGGCAGCAAAAATATCCAAACTTGGCTTATGCTTCAAATGCATATGTTTGAACTTTTCTATGGCATAATGCTCCATGCAAAAATGGAAATGCTACGTCTTTTGAGGATGCAATGATTAATACATGCATGATGCAAAGGGAATCCTCTGCAAAATAAATGCGGAGGATACGAAGGCAACTCCAATGGGGATGACAAACTGAATTGTCCTCAGGGTCACAAACCGTGCTGAGGATGACAAATTGAACGGCCTTCCCGCTCTAAACCTCTGCTGAAGATGAAATCTGAAGAGAACTTCCACTCCATTCGGGATTAAGAATGACAACTGATGATGATACGGAAAAGGTGCCAATAACCGTTGGACTTAGAATTCATCGGGGATGATGATTAGCAACTCTGCTGAGGAAGTGATCACTGACTTGATCTTCTGACTTTCTATGGAGAAAAAGATCAACAACTCGGCTAGGAGGAATGTTGATACATCTGGGCTCTGAATTGTGGATAATGATGGCTTTGCTGGGGAGCCATCATCTGAACCAGTCCTGCTTGAGGAGAGCCTGTAACCATAAGACTCCGCTGGGGAAACGACAACCTCCTGACCTGGCTACTGAGGGACTGAGATCAACTAAGTCTCTGCTGAGGAAGGGAATGCTTCCTGACTTGATAAGGAAGTTACATCAGTACTTTGTGGGGGAGAGAAACGAGTCTCTTACTGTGGATTTCAACCTGCTTGGAGAGTCAGTCAATCATCCCTATCCCATCTGGGGCTTGAACTCTTACTGAAGAAAAGATAAATCCATCTCTGGCTAGGGAAACCAAACTTCTGGACTCTTGCCGGGGAGGGTAATGAGGAGACATAACCTCTGCCACGGATAATACCATCTTGGTTGTTTCTGCTAGGGAGACATTCATAATCTTCCTAATGCCCTTCTGGAGACTTGCTGAGGAAGAGAAACCCCATGTTGGGAACTACTTTGGCACTTCACGCTTCTGCTGATCAAACACATGCCGACTATTATAAGCGGACGCTCTTGCTGTCTCAGACCACATGTTCTACTGGGATAAATCGTCTCAAGAGGATTTTACGGAAAACCCGACATTCAAAATGCCCCAGGATCTTTAAACTCTTGGAGAGATGTGTCGGATCTCGACGTAACTGCCCCAGATTGCATAACCTACAAAGGAATTTTCCTCGAGAGGATTCGAAATAACTTGAAATATTCTGCCTCAGTATATTGAATCTTGAAGAGGTGCTTTTGATCAACTGTCTTCTGAGAGGACAACTTCTAATGCTCTTGGGGTGGCCTGCTTCAGTACGAGCCTTGCAACAAGTCTATCCCTTGTCTTCGAGGGATTCGCTGAATCTCGACATGATTGCCCCAGATTGGCTGAACTTGGAGAGATTTCTTGACGTGACTGCCCCAGATTGGCGCAACTTGCTGAGATTTCTCGACGTGACTGCCCCAAGTGGGCTAAACTTTGAGCACAACTTGCTGAGAAAGCCGTTAGTTGACGGAGTCTTACATGCTCATCAATATGGTTGTCCAGAAATTTCCTCTTGGCAAAGTTAGACTTCTCAACTGCTGCTCATTATGCAGGCTTCATTGGTGTCAAGTATAATGTATGCAAGCAAAAGATGCTTATTCTGAGAATGATTAATCTAATGCAACATACATGTTAATCTTGAAGTTTTTATTGAAAAGATATCGCCAAACCCTATGAAAGAATCACTAGTTAAGATGCGACATTGATTTTTTTAATGAGAGATATCATGTACATGCAATACCAACAAAAACATTTTAGCCCCACTCATGGAAGTCATGCACGCTGTCCTATCTGAAGTACGCCTTCGGGATAACCTTGCCTCAATTAGGACTTTTGATGGTTGTAACGTGGCCTGGTTCACAGTTTGAGAAAGAAGGATTTATGGCTCAAAATTTTGTTTGTACCCACCCATTCTCCTTGATGTCCTTCAGTTCTACATTCAGTTCATTTGGCACAAACGCTCACTTTTCAAAAGGTTATTGCATATCATCATCGGTGGTTAAGGAGCCCACACTGCTTTTGGAATGGCAATCACTCCTTTCGTCTTTGGTGCCTGTAGTCACACAACTCGTTCTTGCTTGAGGATTTTTCTTTTGTAATCCTTTTCACTTTTTCTATTGCTTCTTTTTCATTTGTTTCCCTGATTTTGCCTGGATTGATTCTTTTGAATCCTTTTCGATTTTGATGTCCAGCCGGATGCCCTAACTTTTTCCTAAGTCATTTGTTTTCAAGCTTTCGACTTAGTGGGCTTTCTTTCTCCGTTTTTCTTTTTTCTTTTTTTTAACAAATTGTGTGACACTGGCTCTCTTGACTTCCTTGAAAGGATTTTGACTGCTTTACTCCTTGAGGTGAGGGATAACCATTGTGGTTTCATGCTCCTTAGCCTCCTGATGAGAAAAAAAGGTAATGGATCCTTAGATGCGCACTCCTTTCAAAATTTGAACATTTGGTCAAATCAACTGACAACTACTCTGCCCCTGGGTTAAGTGTTAGGGTTTCTTATTTCGAAAGAAACTCCTACTTCTAGGCTCAACGGGGTTAACAAGGGTCTATCTCCCTTATCTCTCCGGTGTTTAGGGAGTTGAAACAATGCTTGTACATCATCAGCAAGGTTTTATTCCCAAAAGCATACTACCAGAAAGTTTACGTTTTCAATTCGTCATCCTCCCTCTAAGAGTTTAGGCACGTAAATTGGTATTGCAATGCATAGAAACAGTTAAATGAATGAACACAAATGAATTACTTCAAGAAAAACATATTCATTGCATTAAAGTCATCATTCAAAACAAACACGTTTTACATGTATACAATGCTTTAACAAACAATGAAAAATACAAATGAAATTACAGTAAAGAAGCTAAAGATTGCATTTATTGAGGAGGCTTGGCTCCGTCTGGACTTATTGCTCTTAACGACATACTCGTAATCTGGGTGCTCACTCGGGAGGCTTCAGTTGATGTGCAAACCATCGACAGTGAATGTAATGACCCCAGTGTCAATCAGATCTTGCACCTTATGCTGAAAGGCCTTGCAATTTTCAATACTATGCCCCGGTGCTCCATAATGAAAATCACAATAGATACTTGCGTTGTAGCCTGGTGGGGGAATGCCAGTAAGCGGAACCAACGTCCTAAGTTCAACCAATTGAAGTTGGAGAAGATACCTCAGCAGTTGATCATAAGGCATAGGAAGTGGATCAAAGATCCTCGCAGGCTTCTTCGGCCTCGGTGGGTACTTCTTAACCTTGGGGTTGTCTTGGGAAACAGGAGATAGCTGCTGACGAGGAAACTCCGGAACCCCAGGTTGTGTCGAAAATTCGTGAGGTAGATCACACTTTGGGATAGATTCCACAGGCAAGGGTGGAATGATAATTTCTGCTGCAGCCTCAGGCATGGGATTATCATCCTTTCTCAACACGTTTCTCAGGACTTCCATAATCAAGCCCATCTGAGCCTTCATTTGATTGACCTCTTCCTTCAGCATTTTATGGTCTTGAATCAAGGCTTGCATGTCCCTCATAAATTTCCCCATTTGACTTCGTACTTCCCTCAACTCTGCTTGAATTTGATCCATAATCCACTTCCAGCTTCTATAAAGAGTTAAGTCTGAAATTCTGAAGAAGACCAGATTAGGATGAGAATAACCAGCTTCAAACACCTGTTATGCAAATGAGTATGAAAATGCAATGCAAATGCCATGTTCAAATATTTCCAAGGAATCATTTTGCTTTGATTCAAGTTTTTCACATAAGAACCACAAGAAATAGATGGAAATGCTCAACAGCTAGTCTCAAAGTTAAGATCCTTGGAAATACGAGAACATGTATGGAAACATGTTATGATGATATGGATGCAGAGACATGGGATCAAGGCTTCCACAAATTTTGGATAACAGTTGCGCTGCTGACGGAATAAGCTCAAAACTCTGCTCTGATGAGAATATCAGAATACCAGAATATCCGAATAATCAGAATACCAGAATACCAGGCTGATAAGTCTACACTGATAAGAAGACCAGAACACCAGGTAGGTTGAAGGTCAAGGTTACCTGCAAACACCCAACCCCTCTCACATGTGGGTTATAAGACTAAGGATCCTCAGTGTCACAGACACTTAGGTCAAGAAATGATGATACGGTCACCATTTTTTGTTTGACATCATCATCACTCGAGGAGGCCTCAACTGATTCCACTCAAAAGGTCATCCTATGGCAAGTTCTCAACTTCTGGTCCTCGGATCAAGAAGCGTAATGGGTTTGCCATTTCTGGTCTACCATTATCGCCCTCGGGAGGAGTGCCTCAACTGAGTCCTCGGGAATGGTCACCAGAGTCGATAGCCCACCATGGGAACGTCCAATGACCTGCATCAACATGCAGTATCAGATATCTCATTGAGGAACCTCGTCTGGCTATGGGTCTCGTGAACACTACACGTGGTCACCACCACACAAGCGACACGACTATCCACTCTAAATCCTATGTGTATACTCAAGCCTGGGTAGTGGGCTTATCTCTCAGAACACCCATCCCACCAAAGAAAACAGACAGTCCAACACAAAATATATGGCAACAGTAAAATGAAAAGCAAGTAAATGTAATAAAAGAGTAAACATGCAACAATGCCATAAATAAAGCGAGTAAAGCACACAGATAAACACCCTATAATCGAAAATAAAGAGGTGCTAGGACTGACTCGCTTAGGGAACCAGAGTCCCCAGCAGAGTCGCCAGCTGTCGCATCTGCGAAAATCAACCAGTGGAAAAGAACAGAAGAGTCGCCACCGAACATTATTTATCCCGACGCAGGGAAAGGAAACGATCGAAGAAAACCTCAACAAAGGGAAATGAATGGTCATCGTAACCATTGCCTGGGTTCGGGAGTCGGTTACGCGAGAGGAAGGTATTAGCACCCCCTCGCGTCCATCGTACTTGATGGGATCCAGGCTTGTTGTTATCGATCAAAGGGTGTAGGTTATCTGAAGCTCAACATCTAAAAGGAAAGAGATGAGAAACGGGGAAACGGGGGCAAAAGAAAAGGTGACTCGATAGGACATCGCTGTCCTAGGCCTACGTATTCCCTCGGGTGCGGGAAAATCAGAGTCAACGTAGTTTGGAGGACTACAGATTTGTGGGGGAAGTTTGCTCACCAAGACATCGCATCTCGTGCCTACGTATCCTGAATCGTACCGGAGAGAGGAAGTCAGAGCAGTCGTAGTTCGACCTTACAGGGTCGGTTTGTTTGTGTTTTTTAGTGGGGTACATCAATGTTCACGTTCTAACGGTTTAGGTGTTGTCGCTCGTTGTGGGAGTCTTACGCGTTAACTTGTTTGCGGTAGAACGGAAATGACGCATCCTTTATGATGAGAGTGAGTGAGATGAGAAGAGAATCCCGAAGGAAGACGGTTGTTTGTTTTTGTTTTTTAGAAGATAGTGTTTTGATTGATTATGTTTGTAACTCATATTGCACTAAAGTCTATGACATAGGAACGAATGCGTCGCATGGTCATCCCCAGCAGGACATATGCTAAACACTCTAGAAAGGTGAAGGGAGACCTCCTTCTTCCATTTCCCATGTACTTAAGGCTCATGGTGTATAATACTCATTGTATATATTACAATTTTTTGATTTTGTTTTGAGATAAGAGGAGAAAGACTCAAAGTTGAAAGAAAACTCTAAGGGGAACTAGATTCTAATCTTATCATACAATGGTGGCCCTATAGTTAAGGTTGGGGAACTATCCTCCTTGTTATCATACATGGATTGCTATCCTATTGTCTCTCCTACCTCAAACTTAATCGAAAATTAAGTTGAGCTAGGAATCCTAAGGGATCATGTGAATCATCACAAGTAAACATTATTATAAACAATCACAAAAGAGAATGAAAGAGAGAAGTAAGAGGAAATATAACTTATGTGAGTATACACAAGCATTCAAAGCATCATAACCAACTTACCTTCTCCATGCCAAGCTCAACTATCAAGTAGTTGAAAGCAAAGTGTACAAACATGGAATTATGGCTACATTAAAGTCCTAAAACTATGCTAGGATGAATATCAAACAACAATCAAAGTTAGAAGTGTCCTAAAGGTATGAGATCCTACTAAAGGTAGTAGCAAACCCTACTCCATCTTACCTAAGTTAGTATCCTAAGGGAGCATGCAAAAGTGTCAAGTTTTGTCTTACACCATCACCTAAACATGTATCATTTACAAGCTATGGCAAAAAGACTTATAAAAGTCACAAAAATGGGAGCCAAGTCAAGCTAATCAAGTGTATATACACATGGGGCAGGGGAAAATGATATTTAGAATGATGAACAAAAATATCCTAAAGAGGATAGCACAAATACATCATCAACCTAAAACACCTAAGCAAACATCAATCGTAATCAAATAAACAACTTAGGGTTCGAAAATAATCATTTAAGTCATGAACAAAAATCAACATTTAAGGATCAAAAAGACACCTAAAATGTCATTGTATATAGGCTCTAACATGCTCTCAAAGTTGGTTTTAAGGAGCTCGCACATTGACATTAAACTTGACCTAGTCCTAGCATGTTTACATATGCCATGCTCACATTGGAAAATTGGTGAAAAATAGCAAATAACCTTTGAAAACTATGAACAAACAACCAATTCATATTAAGTCCAGTAGGTGATCACATGCAAAATATTGGATCCAAATCATGCACAAAAAGTGCTCAATTAATTGCAAACATTAGGCATTTTCCATTTAATGATCATACAAACCCAAGTCACAAAAAGTACTTAACAAGTCACCTAAAAATTATGATCAAAGCGATAATTTAACATGTAAAGATCCCATAATGAAGGTTCAAATACACACAAAAAGTCAGGTCACAACTATTAAGAGAAAGCCACTTTTTAAGCCTTGAATCACAAGGTATGCCACTTTGGATATCCACCAATGATAAATTAGGAAAAAAATACTAGATTTATCCAAAATTGAAAATAAAAATTATCAAATATTAAATAAAGCATCCAAGAATCACCATGAATTTTCTCATAATTTTTAGGAAACAAGAACTATTTTTAATATTCGTTTTTCAAACGTGTATCAAAGAGGGGAATTACGAAAAAACCCCACACATGAGAGGGGCGTCAAATTAGTAAAACTCCAGTTAGAATCACCAATGGGCCAGATGAGGGGGACTGGTTAGCAAGGCGCTCTGGGCCATGTGCATGGGATTGCTATTATTCTAATTTATCCAAAAAAGAAAAAGAAAATAAAGAACAAACTAGGACCTCTTTCACGTGCCCTCTCTTTCAATTCACCTCGCCGGAAAACCGGGCCCCCACCGCGTCGGGAATTGCCTCTGGCGGGGGCGGTAACTCACACGACCTCCTATATACACCTAGTGCTCGCCTATCTCCTATGAATCTCAATCTAGCATCAATTTCAACTAAATCCTAACCTATATCTCAAATTGCACACAAGTGTTCAAGAACCCTAGGTGTTCAAATTGGAAATTAAATGGCGATTGAAAATGAATTAGAGCTCAGATCTTGTGGTTATTGCTCCTCGACATTCATACTACAAACCAGTAACAAAAACAAGGTAAGACAATGGAGATTATGGAATTTCGGGTTTACATACGAAACCGAGGATTGTTCCGGTGATGGTTGGGGAGTAATTCGAAGGTGATGTGAAGAGAAAACCAGAGGGGAGGTTCCAAAGCGCATGATTTGCGAAATAAACGCAAGATTAGAAGCTTCAATTCAGGTAAAGTTTCATAATCTTCTTCTTCTGGGAACTCTTCTTCTTCTTTTCAATTTTTGATTCTTGGAATTCCGAAATGGGTCGGTGTTGTCATTGTTGATGATGAGTAGAATAGAGGTAGGATAATAGCAGCAGAGATGAGATTGATGCCGTAGAGTATGAATTAAGACTTGGTGAATTGATGAAGCCTTGAAGACGATGTTGCCTTGAATTATGGTTGAAGGTGAATGAGGTTTTAGCTTCACCTCAACCAGAGCTTGATGAATAGCTCTGAAGAGGTTGTTTGAAGAAGCTCTAGGTGTGGTTTCAGAGGGAATGGAGAGAGAGAATGAGAAAAATGGGACAGATGGTGATTGGTGATGATGCAGAATGATTGGAGAGGTGAAGAAGATGGAAAAGTGAGAAAGTGGGAAAAATGGTGATTAGAGAAATGAGGAGGGGAATGAAGATTGTTTTTATATGAGAAGGAGGAGGTTGAGAATTTCTGTTAGGAGAGTTTGTTATAAGTTAGTGTGATTCTGTTTTTGTTAGTTTGCGACAGTTATGAATTGGTTAGAGGTGGTTAGAGTTAGTTAGGTGTTTGTTATGGGTAGTTAACTGTTATGTGGATTTTTGAATGGGACTTCAATTAATTGGTTTGGACTGTTAGTTATAGAAAAGTTTGAATTCTGTTAATGAATGGTTAGTTGAAAAAACTGTGATGGCTTTCTAGTGGTGAGTGAATGCATTCTTGAACTTGGATAGGATTATTGATGTTGTCACACCATATTGAGAAAGGCTTCTTGAATGGAATTGCTAACTATTGCCTTGATGTGAAAATGTATTTGACTGCTATGGCATGTTGGTTTGTGAGATTAGTGAACATTAAAGCTTTGGTCGCACTTAGCCTGTTAAAATGCTGTTAGAACTTATTCCAAGTGGGAAATAGGGATGTGATGCTAATGCTAATTGGTTAGTGTTAATGGATGTTAGTATGAGTAAGAGAAAAAAATCAGTTAGTTATTGTTGATGTTTGACAGTTAGTAAGGCTGACCAAAAAGGGGCATGGCATTACCATTTAATTTAAATGAACTTTGAATGCCAAAGCTTCCTTTTTACAGAGAAGTCAGGGCAATGTATTTATTTTAGAAAAAGCTTGAATTGGCCTAGGTTGGACAATGTATGTGTTGCACTTTGACTGTATCTTGAATTTTAATTCACGGCTACGATGATGTACACTTTGTGGTATTGTATTCAGGTGGGATTTGCTGCCTGCTAGAAGTGAGATGAGTGCTCGTTTCAGTTGCTGCAAGGAAGCAGACTGAACTCTTCTGTATCTAGGGGCGTCGAAGTTAGCACACACGCAGGCCCAATGATGACGATCCTGTGGAAAACTTTGAACTGCCAGGATTATAAGTTGCTGAATGACTTCTAAGATTTCTGTCAAAAATAGTGACTGAATTGGTTTGATGAATACATTTGGGACTGAACTAGTATGCTCCTAACTGTCATGAACTGAGTTTGGAATATTGAGTCGAAATGAAATGCTTTGACATGGTACTGCTATTTGGGATATGACTGAATTGCAAATAAGTGTTCCATGGTTTTTTTTTGCATATCTTGTGTTATGTATGTGTATATGTGAATGGTTGTTGATTGTGGATGTTGATGCATGTGACTTATTTGTTCCCAGCACTGTGGAAGTAATTCTGTTTCTGTTCTCACCTCTCTAACATTCTTTGCAAGGTTGACACATGCATCCATTATTATCCATCTTTGCTGCTCATCTGGACGTTTGATTAAATTGAATAATGCGCGGGTCAAAGAATCTCATGTGCTGCTGTCTGATAATTGAAGCAACCTATTGTCCTCTTGTTGACCAACAACTTGCTTGGAGTCATTTTTGATATTTTCATAAACACTATTTGTATTTACACCATTAAATAGTGTAGGCAAGGTACCTTCATCGTTATTTGCTATCTCATTCAGAGATTGAACAGCTGATGATCAACAGTCCTAACACCATGAGTATGCATAATTTCTGGTTGCATTTTATTCATAGTTACAGTTTGGTGCAGAATTCTATTTAAAATGGGAATTAGAATCATGCCATACAATGATATGTGTATCACTAAGGATGCTCTCTTTTTTGTTTTGGTTTGATGAATGTCTGTTGTTGACAGGTTATACAGGCCATGAAGCTTTGGCCTAAGCCTGGTGTATCAATATAAGGCATGGCATGAATCAGAGCTTGGGATCTGCTTTGGAGTATGGTTGCATCAGATTTTTGGTAAGACATGATCGGGGGATAATGACACTAGCTAAACTTGAACATGGGCAATATTCGGTGGCTTGGAGATCAAAGTGGGAGTCATGAAGTTGGGGAAGGGAATAGGTCTAGGGTTTAGGAGTAGCATGGTTGTCTTTGGTCAAAGTTGACCAAAAAGTCAACTATTAACCAAAGTCAACAAATGGTCAACAAATGTAATTTTTGTATTTTCTAATTGGATCTCTTTTGTAATGTAATATTGCCTTTTTTTTTAATGAATGGTGTATGTTCCAAGCAAATATTTGACTTATAAATTCCCTTTTGCATCTTTTCCTTATCTTCAATCTAAGAGTTTCTCAATACCGATGCTTGTAACAAATCCCAAAATTCTCTTTCAGAGATGAAAGCAGAATGAGCATTATGACTTGTAAGACGAATTTAAGTCTTGTACCGTAAGCAACAAATGATAATGGATCTTGGACTTGAATTGCCTTGACCTTGTATGTAACCTGCTTTTCAAGTAATGAACAAATTCCTCTCCAATTTGAATTTGAATAATGAATTTGCAATAAACCTTTTGGATGACACAATTTCCATGAACAAAGTCAACGATAATTACCCAATAAGGAAGGTACCCCTCTTGAAGTCCACTTGATTAGGGAAATAAACCTTAATCAAGTGATGATGAATGTAAGAAGATGACCCTCTTGATGGTTGCGTAGTCAACGCTTTGAGTATTCACCTGAACCCTACTCATGTAGGATGGAAATGAGAAACTCACCACAATAGAGAACCCCCAACTTGCACATAATACTTTGATCTCATGCCTTAGGAAAGCCAATGATGTATGTATGATGTCTATGACCTAAATGCATATGTATGTGAAGCACAAGCCACTTATTGATAGTATAAATAGGAGGGCAAATTTTGAGGTGTTACACTTGGACACCAGACCACGCGCTATGTTGTGACAATGGAATGCATGCAGTACATAATATAGAAAGCTTCGTGTGAAAAATTGTAAAAAATAAAATGACAAAAGTCTAGGGCGAGGGAGATTCGAACCCCAGACTTTGTACACACAAACACCTCAAAACCAACCCTTCTACCACCACCGCACAATGCCAATTCAAGTATTAAGTTACAACTAATAATTAATATATTAAAACATTATTTAAAAAAAATGAATTTGCATGCCATGGCATCATCATCTTCTTCCCATGACATCACCACCATTTACATTTTTCTCAACATGCTAACTTCTTTGTTTCTCAATGAAATTGAAAGATGTAAACATTAAAGTTGCTTAGAATTTTGCCAGGAATTCAATTGTGTAATTTAATTTTATTTATTTTTAGTGTATCCCTAACAATCAATCACACAACAGTATGAACCCTAAAAATGCAAATTTAATGTGAAATATCATATGTAACAGATATAAAGCAATTGATATATGGGAAATGATCACCACATCATAACAAACATGTTTGTAACTCAAATGATTAACAAAGATGCATGAATCATAGAGTTTGAGAAATTGCAACTTACCTTCCAAGTCAAAATCTTGTTTTGACTTAGGGATGTTACAGAAGCAAAATGATGATCCTAAAAGCTTCCTTGACCTTCAAGGAAAGTGTTGATGTGCTTGAATTGAGCTGAGACCCTCTAGAACTCTCTATCCAAATCAATTTGCAGTTGCTTGGAAGTGAGATTTGGAGGATGTGTTTGAGTAGTTACATAATGGTTTTGAGGGTTTGGATCACTTCTATTAAGTGTATAAGAAGTGTTTGGATGCTTAGATTGGTTGGAAAGTGTTTGGAATTGAAGTTTCAAATTCTCACTTCAATGGATTTTGAAATTTGCAATAACATGCAATTCTGATGTGGAGAGGTTTTTGTGTCTTGTTGTGTCCTAATTGATCAGAAATAACCTCTATTTATGGAAAAACAAATTAGTTTTGGAAGAAAAGTTTTGAATCAAGATGCATCCTATTATCCAATGGTTAATGACATGTTTCAAAGCTTGAATGTAGAGGTACGAGTAGCATACTTTCTATCATGGCTAAATCTTGACAATTTGAAACATCATCATTCAGATTGTAAACTTATTCCTGGTATTTAGACCAAAGTCTTGACTTGTTGGAGAAGTTTCTTGACAAGTTGGACTTTTCACTTAATGCTTCAAAATAAAACTCAAGTTCATGCATTGGGATGAGTTTTTCCACTATGCATAGAGATAGAATTTTTACAAGTTTGGTACTATCTTGAAGATCTCATGGGATACAACAAGATTTGTGTTGATGTTATGCAGAGATACATCTTGGAAAGTGATCAAAAGTGATCTTGAACTTGTGTGATCAAAACTGTCTATAGAATTTGTCTTGCATTCAACTTCATCCATGCTTCTTGCAAAAATCATATCTTCTTGCTCAAGTAAGATAAATTAATGCTCTTGGACTCTTTGGAAAGATGAGAGGACATACTACAAATTTGACGTTGATTGCTTGTCTTGAATCAATTTGGATCATGAAGAAAATTGCCTCTCAAAATTGAAACTTTATGATTAAAAACACTTAGAAAATTTCTCTAAGTATTTGACATTTAACCATTAAGATTTCCAAACTTTGACAACTTATATCTTTCAATCCTTATGAGATTTTGAGTTAATTCCTTCTACAATGTTGAAGTGTGTGATATCATCTTTGAGTACATGCCTTGAGCAAGAAAAAGGATTACATGAGGAAGAAGTTATAAGCTTGAAAAGTCATGCATTTGTTAAGGTATTTCCATAACTTAGAAAAAACTCAAAACCCTAATTTTGGCAACTTTGATATTTTCTTTGATTTTATTGATTAATAATGATCAAATGCATTACTCAACCATATTTTCATGATTCTTGACTTGAGGAGTCCGTGGTTCACCGAAAGTCAAACTTTGACTTTGTGTACCAGTTGACTTTGTATCGGATGAATTTAAATTTTCAATCTTCAAAGGATCAAAATTGTTGGGCAATTTAAATTATGTGAGTGGACTTTAAAGATGCATTTTAGGCCCTTGAATCATGTCTTGAAGAATAGGATCACCCTCAGATGAAAAAGTCAATTGTAAGCATTCTTGAGTCAAAACCCTAATTTGGTGCATCTGATGAACTTGAGGCTTGATGAGTTTGAAATGATGCAATCTTGCACTTGGTTGTTGATAAAGGGAAACTCTTGATCTTCATGAATGAATGAGAGACTTGAGAAGTTGAATATCACACTAATCCCTGGCTAATCATCAGTTTGAGCATCTTGAGGCACCACCTAACTTGTAAAGCAAGCAAGCACATATTTTTGTATTTTCAATTGGTTAGTGATGCATAAAACACACACACACACACACACACACACACACACACACACACACACACACACACACGTGTAATGTTAAATAATATGCAAATGATGCAAAATGAGGCAGAATCTTAAGGGTAAAATTAGGGTATGACACTTCCACTAGTGCTTTTTCTTTCAAGTTTATCTCCAACATAATCAGCATCATATAATCCTACTAACTTGTATTCTTTTGATTTCTTATAAAGCAAACCAAGGTTATTAGTTCCTCTGAGATATCTAAAGATTCTCTTAACAACACTTAAATGAGATTCTCTAGGATCTTATTGAAATCTAGCACATAAGCATACACTGAATAGAGTATCAGATCTAGAAGTAATTAAGTAAAGTAGAGATCCAATCATACCTATGTATACCTTTTGATCTACCTTTTTGCTTTCCTCATCTTTTCAAAGAGTGCAAGTGGGATGTATTGGGGTTTTAGCAATCTTACATTCATTCAAGTCAAACTTCTTCAGAATTTATTTTGTATATTTGCTCTGATGAACGAATGATCCTTCTGAGTTTTGATTAATTTGAATTCCCATAACGAATTTCAATTCTCCCATCATGCTAATCTCAAATTCTGCTTGCATGGACTTGGAAAACTCTTGGCAGAGACAGGCATTAGTAGAACCAAAAATGATATCATCAACATAGATTTGAACTATTAACAGATCTTTTTTGAAGGTTTTACATAACAGTGTTATATCCATTTTTCCTCTTGAGAAATCATTTTCCAGAAGAAAATTGTTGAGTTTTTCATACCAAACCATCAGAGCTTGTTTCAGACGATACAATGATTTCTTAAGTTTATAAACAAAATCAGGATTTTTATGATTTTCAAAACTAGGAGGTTGATGAACATAAACTTCTTATGTTATGTAACCATTTAGAAATATGCTTTTAACAACCATTTGATATAAGATAATACTGTGATTAAAAGTAAATGAAATTAAAAGGTGAATAGATTCTAACCTTGAAACTAGTGCAAAAGTCTCAGTATAGTCAATTCCTTCTTGTTGACTATAACCTTGTGCAACTAGTCTGACCTTGTTTCTCACCACTTCTCCTTGCTTATTCAGCTTTTTCTTGAAGACCTATTTGGTTCCAATGACATGTTTTCCTTTTTTTTTGTGCTCTAGGTCCCACATATCATTTCTAGAAAACTGATTGAGTTCTTCTGGAATTTCCAAAATCCATTATGAGTCTAGAAGAGCTTCATTGATGGATGGTGGTTTTATGATGGTCACCAATCCTAGAAGACTTTCTTTATCTTGCCTAAATGAATGTATGGTTCTGACAGGTCCTGACTTGTCACCAATAATATGTTCTCCAGAGTGAGAGAGTCTTTGCTTGAGCTTCTTTTGAGGTACTGGTGTGTCAACATCATCTAAAATGTCAGCAGCATATGATGCTGATTATTTTGTTTCAGGATGAGCACTCTCAGAGTTTGAGTATGTGATATTCAGATCTGCAAATTTTTCATTTAGCTTTCACTTTTTAGGGTCAAGCGTATTGATGACTTCTCGGCAAGTGTACTGATAGTGTTGCAGCAATAAATAGATCGAAACCACAAGGATTGTGTTCGAACAAGACAAAATTTGTGCAATTTAAATGAAAATAGTAAATAAGGGGGTTGCAAGTTTCAGTGCAAAAGTAATTAAACAAGTAAACAATGTCATGAAAGTGGTTAGGTTGTGTTGTAGAATCCCCTATTCCTTTACTGTTGATGTTTGATGCTTTGTATGAATGATCTAATCAATATAACCCCACGACAAATAAACAAAACGGTTAAAGTTGATCCCTAATGAATTAACTCACTAACTACTACTCGGAGCTTTCTATCCCTCGTCCTCCATTGTAAGCAAGGTTAGGCGATGTACAGACCATTAATTCTCTATGCCTCTACTCGAGGTCTCCTATCCCTATTTAACCAGTGTAAGTGGAACAGTTGCCCTAGGTCCAACACATAGGCTAAGGGTCAGTAATCCATATGTGTCCAAAATAAAATTTACAAAGTATCTCAAATATAAAGAATTAATATTAAGCAACAACTGAATAGAATTATAGATCAAAGGCTCATACAAAGGGTCAAATCAACATATAATCTAACAATAGAAAAATAGGTTCATCATAACACAACCTAACCTAAGATAATTTAGCTACACATCATTTAGAAAATAATACCACAATCGATATATGAAAATAACATGAGAAGTCCCTAGAATAGGTGGTCTCTAATGGCTTCAAATGCTCTAAAAATCCCCAATTGTGCTCTCAAAATCGTGCTCTAGCCTCCAAATTTTGTAACCCTTGAAAAGTGCCAAAATCCCCTTTAAAAGCAGTCAAAATAGGTCGGAAACGCGTAAAAAAAAGCCCAGAAAAGCACCCATCACGCATATTATACAAGCATCACATGCGCGATGCAACTCTTCTTTCTCTATCAGGCACGTGATAGCGCGCGATTGTGCGCGTGATTATTCCAGTGTGTTTTTCACCCTTTTTGCACCAAAATTTCCACTAAGTATCATTCTTCCATAATTGGCTATTTTTCACTCATTCTTGGGTCTTTCTTCATCATTTTGGCTCATATTTCGCTTGTTTTTCCCTAATTCTTCGACTAATTAGATGCAATGATAGATTGTCATCATAACCCAAAACTTGAATCTTTGCTTGTCCTCAGGCAACTCACCCGCAACTGCACATTTCAACAGACAACAAATCATATAATAACAATTGAGCATCACCATAATATTTCTGTTACCTGACCATTATTTCGGCTTCCAACTTCCATCCGGCAAATTCGAAAAACATCCTCAACATTGACGAATACTCAACATTTCTCTCAGCTCTCTTAACTCACTCAATGGATAGGATTAACACTCAATCAACACACAAAATAAACTATATTCGCTTGATCATGTTCTAATACAGTTTATCATAGAAATCATAACACACACATAAGAGGACTTTTCTGGTTATAACTTGGCTTATGTTCGGGTAGGATATTTATAGGAGAGTCGGTTTAAACCTTTGGAGTTAGGTGCCTAGTGTAACGTCCCGATTTATTTTAATTATTTTTCGTAATTAAAACTATATGATGTTGTGTATATGTGTGTGATTATGGGTGTTTGGTTGTGTTTGGGTTGCCCTTAGTATGGGATAGTGACCTTGGAATTATAGAGATTAAGGTGTTGGGGGTATGTGACCAATTATGTAGAACTTGGTGATGTAGAGGGTAGTACTAATTAAATTATATTAGTAATATTTGGTTGATCATAATATTAGTTGAATAATATTAATTTAATTAAATATTGATTAATATTATTATTATTATTATTTTAATAAGTAGATATTAGTAATAATAATAATAATATGATATAATAACAAGAATAAGGAGGGCAAAGTGGACTATTCGTGAGGATTAGTAAGGGTAAGGAAGGAGAAGCATAATAGGGGTCTAAGGGTTATAGTAGGAAGAGAGAAAATTGGGAAGGGGAGAATCAGTTTGGGAACGATCGCATTTTTGGAGAAAAGAGGAACGGAAGAGAGGAGCAGAGCTAGGGCTTAGAGAACCTTTGAAGAATCGTCAACAAGGTAAGGGTAGGGTTCTTCGATCGCTTAAGGGATGAATAATATATGTATAAGGGTGGGTAATCCGTTAGATTCATCTCTATGCATCTCTGATTATTTGGTTGTTTTCGGTCGCGTGTTGATATTCGTAATAACATGTAGTTGGTGTAAATTGACCGATTAAATTGTGGTTTATGTGACTCTAATTGATTGGGTAAAAACTGTGGATTCTATGTGTATTTTCGTGTTGTTTGCTGTTGAAATCGGAGAAGGCTTGGGGCCAGAATCGTGCTGAATCGCAACTGTTGTGTTGCTGATTCACACAGTTTGCCGTGCGAATAGAAGTTTGTTGGGCGAAGGGTTCGCTGGCAGTTCGCTGGACAAACTGAGGAGTGAAAGAAGAGAAAAGGATAGATGATACTGGAGTGAGTTTTGGGGAGATTCGCCCCAGGTTCCCTGGGCAAACTCCTGGCAAACGAAAGTTGGTTGGGTGAATGTTGAGGAGAAGGGGGGGGGGGGGGGGGGGGAGGGGGGAATAGGCGAGCCTCTGGATTTTGTATGGGGGAGGTGTTTCGCTGGCGACTTCGCTAGACGAACTCCTAGCGAATGACAGTTTGTTGGGCGAACATGTAGCGAACATGACAGTTGTGCTTGCTGCTGTTACGGACAAAATTTTCTTAAACTTCAAAAATTCATATCTTTTGATCCGTAAGTTTGTTTCAGTCACCGTTCGAATCGTTAGAACGCTGGTTTCATGTACTTTCTGTTGAAATTATTTTCAATTCCAGAATTTCAACTATTCGATGCGTTAATTGTATTTATGTGTAAGTTATGATGTGTAGAACGTCAAAATGTTGAGTTCGGTTGGGCGAATGTGTGTTGTGGCTGTAGATTGCAATTGTTGTATGTTTTGGCAGGAATATGTTGCGTGTTGGGCAGTGTGGTGTGATGTATTGCCTGTATGTTAGTCATAGACTTTGGTTGTTGTTGTATGTTAATGCATATCATGTTGCATAAGTTGTATGATAAGTCGTGTGCCCATGTGGGGTGTGAGTGTCTTATCCAGATTCCTTGAAATGGAACCGTGTTGTTGTTGTTGAGGTAATCGTGTGCCCATGTGGGGTGTGAACGATTACGGGTGTTCGTGTGCCCATGTGGGGTGTGAGCGACACATATAGAAATTCCGACCAGAATTATGATCATGAAAAAGGGATTGAATTGATACCACATGCATTGAGTCGAGTTAAGAGTCTCATTGCATTGCATTATATTGTGTCGTGGATGATATGATTGTCTGCTTGCGTATGAAATTGTAATTGTGTTGATGTTGTGATGATAGGGTGAATTGTGTAATGATTATATGCCTTTATATGTATATTATGCATTTCTTTTGTTGATTTGAGAATCTCACCCCTTCTGTTTGAATGTTGCCTCTATGTGGGTAACGTGCAGATAATCAAGGATAGTGCGGTGTTGCGGTTAGTGAAGATGAAGTCTTCCATTTTATGTAGTAGAGTCGGCGTCTGCTCGGATGTGTAACTCTGGGGTTATGGAACGCTATGTTATTTGAGATATCGTTTATTTTTTTGATCTTTGTTGACTTTTGTTGGTTATGTTTGTTTCAAAATATATTATGTTTTCGTCAGTAATTTGGTGAAGTATCCACTGCTTAATAAGATGAACTTTAACTATAATTTCGTTAATTGTCGTTAATAAAGTTTTTGTGTTACATGTCGCATGTATGAGCAGGTAATTGTTGGAAAGTAACATCCTACATGTTGTAATTTTCATATATTTACTCTGATAAATAGTATTATTTTATGCGGGGGTTATAGGGTGTTACATAGTGGTATCAGAGCAGGCCGGTCCGCCCGGCAAAGTTGTCGAGTCATTGTTGTGTGACAGTTGATTACTGTCGATGTCGGTTCCTTAACCATTGTGTTCTGTTGTTAGCGTGTAACAGATTTAGAATGGTTGGAAGGAACGATGCTGCTATTGCTGCCGCTTTGCAGGTTGTTGCTCAGGCGGTACAGAACCCGCCTCATGCTGTGAGAATGACGAGTTTCAGAAGAATAGACCGCCTACCTTCAAGGGAAGATATGATCCAGATGGAGCGCATGCTTGGCTCAAGGAGATCAAGATAATCTTCCGGGTTATGGAATGTTCTGAAGCATAGAAGGTACGGTTAGGTACTCACATGCTGGCTGAGAAGGCTGATGACTGGTGGGTTAGCACTCGTCAACTGTTGGGAGCAACAGGAGAAGTAATCACTTGGGTTGTGTTCAGTTGGGAGTTCTTGAGGAAGTACTTTCCTGAAGATGTCCGAGGAAAGAAAGAGATTGAGTTTCGGGAATTGCAGCAGGGTAACATGACGGTTACGGAGTATGCTGCCAAATTTTCAGATCTGGCTAAGTTTTACCTAGAGCTGTCAAAATGGGCTACCCGGCGCAAAACGGGCCGGCCCTGATGGGCTCGGGTTTATTAGGGCTGGGCCAAAAAAGCCCATTTCTAATATGGGCTCGAAAATTACTACCCAAGCCCGGCCCTAGATGGGCTTCGGGCTACCCGGCCCTAAATGAGTTTTTTTAAATAAAAAGTTAAAATAAAAATGTCATAATATTTATTATAAATAAAATAAAAAATTATATTATTTTAAACATAATACATTTTTATAATACATTTTTAAGTACTATATTATCTTTTATCAATACTATAATGTGTTTTTAAATACAATACATGTCTAAATTGTATAAAATAATACTCGAATATTTGACATAAGAGAAACTAATAGAATACGAGAAAAGAGCGTTGATTATATTAATCTATAATATTTAAAAGAGAAATATTGAATAGAATATATATAAAATTTAGCGAGTGAGAAAAATCAATATGTTATTTTGGAGTAAGATAATATAAGTATTAGTATAATTTTTAAAAATTTATAGTGATATGGGCCTAATGGGCTACCCATGGCCCATATGGGCTAGCCCTAATGTGTAGCGGATTTTTTAGGGTTGGGCTAAAAAGGCCCTGAAAAAAATGGGCTCTAATTTTAAGGCCCAAACCCTATGATTCTTCAAACCTAGTGGGCCGGCCCATGTGGGCTAGCCCATTTTGACGGTTCTAGTTTTACCCTCACTACAGTGTGGCAACTGCTGAGTTCTCAAAGTGTGTCAAGTTTGAGAATGGATTGAGACCTGAAATCAAGCAGGCAATTGGTTATCAGTGAATCAGAAGGTTTCTAGATTTAGTGGATTGTTGTAGGATCTTTGAGGAAGATAGCAAGGCTCGATCGGCTCACTATAAAGGGTTGGCCGAGAAGAGGGGAAAACAACCGATGAACTGTGGAAAGCCTTATGCATCTCCAGCTGAGAAGGGTAAACAGAAACATGCTGATGGCAAGAAGCCGAGTGGGGGAGGTGCCCCTGCTCCTCTTAAGTGTTACAGGTGTGGTGAGCTAGGTCATCATGTCAGTGAGTGCATGAGTGATGTGAAGAAATGCTTCAAGTATGGGCAGGCAGTGCATCTGATTGCTGACTACATGGTTAAGGTGGTGACTTGTTACAACTGTGGAGAACAGGGCCATATTAGTACTCGTTGCCAAAAGCCAAAGCAAGCTTCAACTGAAGGGAAGGTGTTCGCTTTGACAGGGACTCAGACTTCCAGTGATGATAGACTAATTAGAGGTACATGATACATTAATAATATGCCTTTGATTTCTATTATTGATACTGGTGCTACTCACTCTTTTATTGCTGCTGATTGTGTGAGAAGGCTAGGCCTTGTTGTTTCTTCTATGAAGGGAGAGATGGTTGTCGAAACTCCTGCAAAGGTATCGGTGACCACTTCCCTAGTTTGTTTGAATTGTCCACTATAAATCTTTGATAAGGACTTTGGTGTGGATCTTATTTTCTTACCGTTGGGAAATCTTGATGTGATCTTGGGTATGAACTGGTTGGAGTTCAATCATGTTCATATTAACTATTTTAACAAGTCGATACAATTTCTTGCTCCTGAGGAAGAGGAAGAAGATAGTTTTCTATCTGCTAGAGAGTTGAAAGAGCTCTTAGAGGAAGAAGCTCAAGTGCTTGCATTATTCGCATCCTTGTCAGTGGAGAGTGAGTCAGTGATTAATGAATTGCAAGTAGTGCGTGAATTTCCAGAAGTATTTCCGGATGATATTACTGATGTACCTCCAGAGAGAAAAATGGAGTTTACTATTGATCTTGTCCTTGGTACCAGATCTATTTCTATGGCACCATTGTAATACCCCAAAATTTGCTCTCTCTTTTGTCATCATAGCATAGCATTATCATATATCATACCATATCCATCTCATTAGCGTTGCATTGCATCTTTAACATAGAAAAATGAAGCATAGCATCCCTCTTACCACCAAGGCATGTGATCAGGTGAAAGGTGGACAATCAAGGAATCATTCAAGGCACAAAAGGTCAAACAAGTTGCCTCAAAGCAAGCCAAGAGGTCTTTCATGTCTTATACTATCTCAATTGATCTTCCAAAACCTCAAGAAAGTGAGATTCAATAGGAGATTGAAGCATTACATCCTTCACTATGCAAGAGGTCCAAAAAACTGAAGGAAAACCCTCAAAAGAGATAGTTAATTGGTTCAAAAACACCCTCAAGTGGCATATCTCATCATCCTTTAAGAGGATACACAACATACTCTGAGGAATTTGAAGTTGAAGACTGCACTTTTTCCCCTTAGTAGGTGGGTATCAAAACTAGGGTTTCCAATTAAATCAGGTCATCTCTGATTTTTTGGACAAAACTTGATATCATGATATTTTACATGTCCTTAAGTGTATGAGTGTGGAAAATTGCATCTCAATTGGTTTTAGAAGTGGTTCAATTGGAAGAAAGATAAAAAATCAGGAAAATTGGGGCTAAGTCAAATAATCAGAGGAAAAAGTCAACTCTTGACTTTTTGAGGCCAAATTCATGAAATTCATGTTATATGTGACCAATGTACAAAGTTTAATCAAGAAACTCCAAAAGGATCATGAGAAATCAAGATTTGAAAAGTTGCCATTTTTGGAAGAAGTAGGGTTTCTAAATAAGGAAAGTTTTGGCCATTTTGCACCAAACTTTGAACCAAGGCCATTCAAAATTGAGACATCAAATGAAAATTCCACTCGGCCACAACAAAATATCTTGTTTCAAGCTTCAAATCCATGTGTAGAACAGCTCCATGGGATACAAATTGAGTGAGATATGATTGGTCAAAGTTTGAGCAAAGTAGGTCCAAAATCAGGTCATGACCAAGGATTCCTAAGTCCACGCGCCATCATTTCTACAAACATGTGGTGTGCCAAATGTTCACTCATTTTTCTCAATGATAAAAGCTCCAAATGGAAAACTTTTCAACATCAAAGTTGTTCCTTGCAATGCCCTCTTCAATGTTGATGTTGGGGAAATTTTGATTTGGTCAAGCTATGAGGGAGAAATATTGGTCTCAAGATAGGGTGATCACACTGAAATTCCATGCACTACATTGCCATGCCATGACTTGTCTCCACACGCCTACCAAACCAGTCCCACACCTTGATGTTCTAAGATATTTTCCAACCTCTTACACACATTTATTCAATCCAATTCTCATACCAATATTGTTCCATGATATCTCCTCTTTCACTTGACACCAAAACACCATTAAACCATGCATTAACATGAAAGATATTTACCATCAAACATCCACTGTTACAATGATGACTTGTTGCATAATTCTGGTTCAAGCACACATCAAATACATGACAGGGGTTTTTATGTTTGCTTCCTCATTAAGACCAACATATGCCTGCACTCTTTACACACTTGCTCGAGTCATACATGAAAAAGGAAAAGGTTGAAAGCTTGTTATAGAAGTTTTTGCAGCACGAACATTGTAACACACCATGAACCATCTACACCACATCATTGCTCTCCCTAACTAACTTGACTCAGTTAGTTAGGGATGACTCACCTTAACTCACATGACTCACATTAACCAACTCACTTAACCACCTATGGTTTAATCCTAACCCACACTATAAATAGAATTTCACTCTCACATTTCAACCTCAACTTCATTTTCTCATCTTCACCCCAAAACCTCTCTCTACTTTCTCTCTGATTCTCTCACCTTTTTTCATTTCAACTCTGATTTTTCCACATTCACCTCAGAACCTCTCTCTTCTTCTCTCTCAATCTCTCAACATTGCAACTGGTTTTGAAGCTTTGATTTCAACTTCTCTCCACTGAATCATCATCAACTACTTCATCTAAGTCTTTATTTGGCCAAGAGTGAATCAAAAGCAGCTTGGAATCTCTGGTTTTCTGAAGAATATCTCAAAGTCACAAATCTTCAGGTACGAATTTCAGCCATTATAGACATGCTTTGAAGGTATTATCAGGTTCTTGAAGCTTCTTATAAGCTCAAGAACTTGTCTGGCTAGTTGATAAGCCTTTAGAGGCATAGTTGAAAAATTAGGGCAAAACTTCTTCTGTTCGATTTTCTTATTTCATGAACCTTTTGCGCATTTTATCACTGGATTCATGTTCCTCATCACTTCAGCTTTCCAATGATGTATATTTTGATCATTTGTGCTTGCCTGCAAATCACTGTCATCGGAGGTTGGCCGGAGAAGATGACCGGAGGTCTTCTCTGGTCGGTGGTCTGAATTGCTAGGGTTTTACTCCAATTTTAAAACGTGACCGTTGGATGTTCATGATCTGATGGCCACAACATTGCCAGCACATTAAAATAAACGTGCCCCTGACGTGCTCAATTTTGGATCTCATTTAAGCAATGTGTGGTGCAGTGCATGTTAGTGAGTGTGTTCCTTCACGCGTGTGCATTGGATATGATTACTTTGACTGGTTTGTTGACTGGACTTGATCCAATGGTGTTCATTGTTTTGACTTTTATTTTGACTGAGAGTGCACAATTGTTGGTGTGGACTGCGCGTGTATGGACCTTGGGTCATTTCTATTTACACCTCACATTTTAAAGCCCAAACAATTTTGAACTGGTTGTTTACTATGCATACACCCCTTTCTTATTTCAATTTCTTTTTATTTTCTTCATTTCATACACGTTTCATTTTTAATTTTTAAAATTACAAAAACAACATTAGAAAATTCTGGAAAAATTCATGAGTATTATCAAGAGATTTAGGGAATTTTTGATATTTTTATTTCATGATTTTATTACATTTTTACCACTGTTTCATAATTTTCTTTGAATTTCCATTTGTATGCATTCCAAATATGATACATGAATTTGTAGAATTGTGTTCTTGTTCATTACAAACTGTTTTGACCTGATTCTTTTTGCATTGATTCACTAATACATTGAAGCATGTTAGATGATTTTTGTTTGATTTTTTAAGCCACTTTATGACACGTTTTGATGCTTGTCTTTGCACCACTTTGCATGATGTTTCAACTTGACCTAATGCATTGTTTAAAGTCATTTTGCTTTGAATTTTGACATGCCATCTTGATGTATGATTTAATTATGACTTAGAAATTCAAATACCATGCTTGCATAATTTTCATAAGTCCATTTGATTTTTATTTGATGCATTACATTTGAAGCATGATCCATGTCATACCATTCTAACTTTAGTGCATGTTTGCATAAATTCTTTTGTGCATATTTGTATGAGCATTTGCATATTTTATGAGTCATTCATGCGGTATTATAGGTCCTTGGTGCACATTATGGGTCATCTTTACATGTTCAATTCAACTTGAACTTTGTGCATTCTTAACATGTATTGTTTGCATTTTCCTTTTGAACTTTCACCTCACTTCTTCTTCTATTACTTCTTGAATGTCTCTAATGTTGATTCATGAATACTTTTGAGATGTTTATAGACCATTTTCCATTTAGTTTCAATTCTGATTTTTGGATTACATGTTCCATTTAGGCCTGTTCTTTTCATTTCTTTTCATGATTCATATATCCTTTCTTATGGTAACATGTTTAAATGCTATGGATGCTGATTGTTGCTTATTCATTTGAACTTGTATGATGATATTCATTTGTTGTCAATATGATTCACATTCTGGTTGTGATATTAAGATTTGATTCTTCATCTTATTCTTTTGAACTTTAATATGTATTAAGTACTATTTACTTCCTATACATGTTTCCATGTTTACTAACCATGTAGGGGCTTTGGTAAGTTGAAATTGAGTGTGGATAAGGAATCCACATTCAAATTTCTTTCCTTTCATCTTTTACAATTCAATCTTGTGTTTTGTTAAGTACTTATGTGCTTTCTTTGATTAACTCATTACTTTCCCTTTTGAGTTACAATTCATCTTCTACTTTAGAAGTGAATTGTTTAACTCATTCCTTCTTTAGACTTTAGGTTTTGCAACCTCACAAACCTTTAGGATCACTCCCTTAACTAATCAATTAGGATTGAGTCTTAGTTCACATAGATTTTTACCTTTCTCGCCCACTTGAGTCTCTCATCTCCTCATCTCAAAGAAAATTAAAAATATCTAATAAAGGTAGGCACTTATTGCATTTAGGCCTTTCATATAAAGAAAAGATTATAAGGGGTCTTCTCTTATAATCTTAGAATGTGTAGCATATGGCCCATCTTGGGTCAATGTGTTAAACATTTGATCTTGTATGAGGGACTTAAATGCAATACTTGTTGAAGATACAAATAAAGAAAAACACTTCTTCATTTCATAATCAACAAAAACCCTTAATAAATACAAGTATGCTAGTGTGTTTGGACCTTAATAATTGGAACTAAGTGTCAGGGTCTTTTTCACACTTAGTGTACTTTCTTACTCATTCCATCTTGGAATGCGAGAATGTATACACTTCAATGACTAAGATTCAGATACACTATCATATGCAAACAAATGAAAAAACTTTTAAAATACTTCAAACAAATAAACAATTCTTTTCTCATCTCTTTCATTCCAGTCTTAAGGACTCGTCACGTCCGTTCTACCGCAAACAGGTAACGCCTAAGTCTCCATACAGCGAGCCGCAACACCTAAACTGCTGGAACGCGTACTCTGATGTTTCTGCTAAAAAACACAAACAAAGCGACCCTCATTGAGGGGAACTACGTCGCTCTGATTCTCATGTTCCCGATGAGATACGTAGGCAGTGGGGTAGGGCCCATTCGAGAACTTCTTTTATTTTCCCTACATTTATTTCTCTTTCTCTCTCTTTTCCCTTTCCAGTTCCTTTCCTAGCATTTTTCCTTACACCCTTTGATCGAAACAGCAAGCGTGGATCCCATCGGGTACGATGGACGCGAGGGGGTGCTAATACCTTCCCTTCGCGTAACCGACTCCCGAATCCTGTTCTCTTGGTCGCAAGACCATGCTCTTCCTTCCCCTTAGGTTTACGCAGTGTTTCCTTTCCCTCTCTTGGGATAAATACACATTGCTGGCGACTCTGTTTCGGTGCCACTTTTGCGTTTGTACTTGGATGAAAATCCCGGGAGCAACAGCTGGCGACTTTGCTGGGGATAGATTGACCTATTGCTGGGCCATCCTAAGCGAGTCAATCCTAGCGCTTGTTTGCTTTTCTTTCATTGGGTGTTTACTGTTATCTTGTATTTGCTGTTTACCGTATTTTATCACTGGTACCATATTTACAGCATGTTAGCATTTACATTTCATATATTATACTATGTTGCACTGTTCTGTCTGTTTGGCGGGATGAGATTTCTGAGAGATGAGCCCATTACCAAGGCTTGAGTGCACACTTAGATTTAGAGTGGAGAGTAGTGGGACCTACGTACCATCTGTGTACGTTGGGTAATCACGAAATTCACAACTAGACGAGGCTATCTTGGGACCCATCATGGTGTATACATCTTGCGTATTCCAGGATGTCGATCTAGAGAGCTGTCGACTCTAGTGACCGATCATGAGGACCTTAGTGGAAACATCTCTCTTTAGTGGTGGCAGTGGCAGACCACATTCTGTGGCAAACCCACTCGCGCCCGAGGGCCCACTTTGGAACTTGCATAGGATGACCTTTATTTTCTAAGGTGAGTCAGTGGACGACCTCTTTGATTGGCATAGCATTGTATCCTACGGGCTGAATGTGCTATCGTTTCTCAAACCTCTGAAGCTGACAAGCCTTGTTTTCTAAGAACCACATGTGAGTATGGGTGGGATGTTTACAGGTTTGCAGGTAACCTAGCCTCCTACATACCTTACTTGTGATTCTATGATTGTTACCGACAGTGTATCCTATGACAGTGGTTTGAGTATTCGTCTCAGATATATTGCCAGATTCAGTACAGAGACACAATGCACACAGTTCAACACAGACACAGACATCTGAATACTTGATCACATGCCTTTTGAATTTGCATACTCATATCATAACAGGTTATGTTTGTCATTTTCAGGTACCTACCATATTGTCTGATTCCAATCATGAGTTTCCAAGAAGTTGAGGTTAAAAGGAAGAATAATGTGTCATATAAATTCCCTGATCCTAATCTGGATTCATTGAACAAGATGATAGGCATGGCTGGTTCTGGTGTTCTCAGCACTTTTCAGAAGGAATATGGAGAGCTGATTAAAATGGTATGTGCATTCACAAAATATGAGAAGGATGGGTTGCACACTTTCTTGCAGTTCTATGAACCATCAATGAGATGTTTCCTATTCCCTGACTACATTTTGATGCCCACTTTGGAGGAATTCTCATTTATTTTGGGAATTTCAGTCACGTCTTCTATACCGTATTTTTCTGAAGATGCTCTTACCCCCAAAGTAATTGCTGCTGTTCTACATTTGGACCTGTCTGTTATGAAAAGTGGCCTGAGTAAACTTAAAGAAGATGAAGGATTTCATTTGGAGTTTCTTTTCCAACAAGCTCAGGAGGCTGCCAAGGCTAAAAATTGGACTACTTACAATGTTGTGTTAGCTCTTTGTATCTATGGTTTGGTGCTTTTCCCCGGTCAACCTGACTTTGTTGATATGCAGGCGATGAAAGTGTTCGTTTTGAAGAATCTGATTCCTACCCTGCTAGGGGATTTTTATTACTCAGTACACTACAAAAATGAGAAGGGAAGAGGAAGTCTGGTTAGTTGCTGTACCCAATTGTTATATCATTGGCTCTTCAAACATTTACCTCGAACTGGTGCTTTCGTAGAAACTACTGAGACAATGAAATGGTCCAAGAGATTGATAGGTTTGACTGCCAATAACATCATTTGGTTTGATCCCAAATTACTGACAATAGAGCTTACTGTTAAATGTGGAAATTTTCCGAATGTGCCTCTACTTGGAAGAAGAGGTGGGATTAATTACAACCCGGTGTTGGCTGTTAGACAATTTGGTTATGCTTCGAGAAATCCTCTTGCTGATGAAGAGATTAGTGCTTCTCTGTTTTTCGTGGGAACCAAGAATGAAAGAGTGCCAGAAGTAATAAATGCCTGGACATTTAGGCAAAGAGAGGGAAAGTTAATTTTTGGCAAAGGAGATTGTAGATCATACCCTGACTATGATGCTTGGATTGAGATGAAGGTCAAATAGCTGTTGCTACCCTTTTCAAGAGAGATTCTCTTATGTCCAAATCAACACTCCATGGTACCGGCTGAAGAGTGCGAGAAATGGAAGAAAATGGTTAGAGAGTTGCAGATAGAGAACTCTGGAATGAGCAGATGTCTTCAGAAAGCTTTGGCTGACAACAAAGATTTGGAGAAGAGAGCATTGAAAGCGGAGAAAATCTTGGCAGACAAAGAAGAAGATTTTGATGATAGAGCTCGGTACTTCCGGAAGCTTACTTTGGGAGCAGATGATACTAGTCAGGCTCACAAGACTACAAAGCAGGAGTTAGCCCGAAGCAGGGATTCATTAGCTAAACTTCGTCAAGCTTGGGATGAGGTCAGAATTGAAAACTCTGAATTGCTGACCCAGTTAAAAGATAAAGATGAAGAGCTGAAGAAAACACATGTAGAAAGAAGAAGGTATCGAGAGGACCTTGGCAAAAGTCAAGAACAGGTAAGGAATGCTAAAGATAAGCTGAAAATTGCCAACAAAGAGCTTGAAGATGTCACGACAGATCTGAAGCTGGTTAAAATTCAAGCTGGAATTAAGAGGTGCAAAGGAGCCGATGAAGATGAAGCCTTGCTGATGCACATGGGTTCATTAGCTGATGCATTGGAAATAAGGGACGTTGTAATTAAAGAGCTGATTAAGAAGCCACATCATCAGCGTACCCGCATCCTGTTCGAAGAGATTAAGTATTCCAGTCAGAAGCTGAAAGACGTAGAGCTATCAGATTAATGATTTTTGTCATTTCTTTGTAATTTGCAATGGTTACCATCAGAATTGTTGATGGATCCATTTGACTGCTTGTTTCTTATTCTGTTGCTGAAACTATGACAAATGTGCTTGAAAACTTTTGGGAATTTGTATGAAATGAGCTATTTCTGTTCATAATTTCTGGTCTTCAGATATATGTGATGTAATAAGATATCTGCACACTGGCACACTACAAAATCACTATTTCCGGTCATTAGATATTTGTGATTGGCGTATATGAACATCTTTTCAAGGCAAAACTCAATAATCATGATTTCTGGTCGTCAGGAATTCGTGGTTACGATTGGAATCAGGATATGAAAAGTATCTTGAAATGACAAACATAACTGTGCATTTGAATTTGCATAGCATATCATTTTTGCATTGCAGGTTCTTTTTTACAGGCGCCTGCTAACCTTTATTTGGGTTTCAGGCACGATAGCTGATACCCCAGTTCACCGATATTCTACCAGACGCAATCAAGCCAGAGTCATGGAACAAGTTCATACTGAATTAGCTGATTTGAGGGGGAGGATGGAGCAGTTCATGAACCTTATGCAGGGGATTGCTCAAGGTCAGCAGGAGCTGAGGGCCGGTCAGGAGACCATGAGGATTGGTCAAGATGCCATGAGAGTCACTATTCAGAGGCTGGAGACTGAAATCCCAAATCGCAATGTGCGCACTCCCCCTGTCGTTAATATCCCCACTGGTGGGGTACATCTGGGATTTGATAATAATGGTTTAGAGGATGGTCAAGATGACCAGTTTACCGCATTCAACAACGACATGGGTTTCTACAATGAAGACCGGAAGTACGAAGGGTTAGATGAAAGACTCAAGGCTATTGAGAGCCAAAATACTCTGGGGATTGACGTAGAGGACATGGGTCTCGTGCAAGGTGTGAGAATCCATCCCGAGTTCAAACTTCCTACATTGGATAAGTACAATGGCAGTACCTGCCCCAAAACACATTTGCAAGCTTACAATCGCAAGATTGCCGCTTATACTGAAGACCAAAACCTCTGGATGTATTTCTTCCAGGACAGCCTGTCAGGCGCTTCCCTGGAATGGTACATTAAGCTGGGCAGGGTTCATATAAAGAGCTGGAAAGATTTGTGCGCTGCGTTTCTGAAGCAGTATCAATATAATTTGGACATGGCGCCCAACCGTACTCAGCTGCAGGGTATGACTCAGGATCATAAGGAGGGATTTAAGCAGTATGCACAGAGATGGAGAGAATTGGCTGCTCGAGTTCAACCACCTTTGGCTGATCGTGAGATGGCTGATATGTTCATGAGCACACTCCAAGGGCCGTATTTGGATAGGTTGGTTGCGTGTCCTTCAACAGGGTTTGCCGACATTGTTATTGCTGGGGAACGAATAGAGAGTCTGCTGAAGTTGGGTAAGATTCAAGACGTCAGTGGGACTGGTGCTTCGAGTTCGAGGAAACCCTTTGCTAATGGACCAAGGAAAAGAGAAGGGGAGTCCAGTGTTGTGCATAGAGGAAAGGGCAGAGGCAGGACTCAATCCTATCATCAGGTGGACGCTGTAACCATTCCGGTTCCAGCAGGACCGCAAGCACCAGATCAACAAGCTAGACCCCGATTCCAGACTAATAGACAAAGGGATCGTAAGTTTGATCCCTTGCCTATGACATATGTTGCTTTGTTACCATAATTGCTCAGAGAGAAGTTGGTTGAACTTCGGATTATGAGGCTGCCAGATACTGGAAAATTGTCTCAAAATTATGATGCTAATGTTCGATGTGAATTTCATTCTGGTGCGCCGGGTCACTCGATAGAAAAGTGCTGGGCCTTTCAACATAAGGTTCAGGATCTGATTGACGCAAAAGCTATTAATTTCTCTAAGCCGCCGAATATTCGTGATAATCCAATGCCTCATCATGGAGATGCAGGCATGCATGCTATTTTTGATGGCGAGAAATTGAATCTGATTACCGATGTTAATTTGGTAAAGACTCCCCTGTTGATTGTAAAAAAGCATTTGTTAAAAGGAAAGGTATTTCCTGGATGTGGTTCTGATTGTGAGGATTGTTCAAGACATATTAATGGCTGCAGTAAGTTGAAAGTTGGACTGCAGGAGCTTATGGACAAAGGAAGTCTTCAGTTTGATAAGGTAGAGAAGGAAAAAGATGTTTCAGCCGTTACCATTTATTATAATCCAGTTGAAATACAGGTGCCCGTTGAAGATCCTGTTGCTATCATCGCGCTCGAGAGGCCGAGACCAGTTACGATTATAGTTCCTGAATCTGCTTCTTATGTGTCTAATAGGGCAGTTCCATGGCAATATGGAACTAATACTCATCAAGGAGGAAGTCAACAGAAGGCAGAGGCTGCTGTTGATACCAGTGTTGAGAATGTCAGTGGACCAAGTGGTTTCACCAGGAGTGGTCGACTGTTTGCTCCCCAGACTCTAAGGACCGATAAAGAAGCTGAAGCAGCTGCAAAAACAAAAGGAAAACAGGTTGTTGATGACAAGGTGCCTGTTCAGGAAGAGGACCCTAAAGTCAATTTTGATAGTGATGTTGAGGAATTTATGAGGATTATCAAAAAGAGCCATTATAAGATCATTGATCAGCTCAATCAGACACCCTCTAAAATCTCAATATTATCCCTGTTAATGAGTTCAGATGCACACCGGGCTGCTTTGTTGAAAGTTTTGAATATGGCCTATGTCCCCCAAGAGATTACTGTGAATCAGTTGGAGGGAGTAATTTCTAATGTCACTGTGAGCCACGGGTTGGGGTTTACGAATAAGGATTTGACTCCAGATGGACGTAATCACAACAAAGTGTTGCACATCACACTTGAATGCAAAGGAACTATTTTGTCGCATGTGCTGGTCGACACCGGTTCTTCCTTGAATGTGTTACCCAAAAAGGCCCTGATGAAAATTGAAGTAGATGGATTGATTCTTAGACCCAACGATCTGATTGTGAGAGCTTTCGATGGATCCCAAAGATCGGTGTTTGGAGAGGTAGAATTACCAATACAGGTTGGTCCACAGATATTCAAGACTATCTTTCACGTTATGGACATTCAGCCTGCTTACAGCTGTTTGTTAGGCCGCTCGTGGATTCAAGCGGCAGGCGCAGTTACCTCTACACTACATCAGAAGCTCAAATACGTGTTCGAGGGTCAAGTGGTTACCATTTGCGGTGAAGAGGATATATTTGTGAGTCATCTATCCACTTTTAAATATGTGGAAATGGATGGAGAGATTCATGAAACTCTGTGCCAGTCTTTTGAAGCCCTGAACATCAACCAATTCCCAAAATCTACTTCAACATTAGTGGTGTCGAATGTGCCAGTTGGACCGAGTGCATCAATTGCGTCCTACAAGCAGGCCAGAGAAGTGGTTGAAAGCAGAAATGCCCAAGGTTGGGGTAAAGCTATCGACGTGTTTGTGAAAGAAGATAAGTTCGGCATTGGATACCAACCGGGCCAGACGCCAGTTCCCCGATTCCGTGGGCCAATCAATTTGAACAGTGGAGGAATTATCAACCCTAATCAGTCCTACTCAATAATAGAAGATGACGCTGAAAGCTCAGATTATCTGGACAGATGGGTGTATTCACTGGCTCCGGGCGAGGCATTGCAAAACTGATCTAGTGAAGAAGTCATTCATGTTGTACACCATTCAGAGTAATAATTCTTGTCTTTCATAATGCATAAAATTCCACACTCTGCCCAAGGTGTGGGGACTCATTTGTAGGGCCACCATATTTTCTCATATAATGTTCAAACATCAATAAAAAGGACGTTTTTGTTTACCAATTTGTGTTCCTTTATTCCTTCTATTTTTTATTTTTGCACAAAGAAAATTAAAAATGAATGCACTTTCTTTTCTTTTGTTTTCAAGCAAAAATAATCTAAAATAAAGCATCAATCCAATCATGCAGACTTGATTTTGTGGATTCCTCTGAAAATGATTCTGTTATGCCCACGTATGATTTCGACAATCCGATCTATCAAGCTGAGGAGGAAAGTGATGAAGACTATGAACTCCCGGAAGAGTTGGATAGATTGTTGAAACAGGAAGAAAAGACCATTCAGCCTCATCAGGAAGATCTTGAGGTTATTAATATCGGTTCAGAAGAAAGCAAGAAAGAGATCAAGATCGGTGCAAATCTGCGGGCTGATGTAAAGCAAGAGCTGATAGTCATGCTACGTGAATATGTTGACATCTTTGCTTGGTCATATCAAGATATGCCAGGTTTAGATACAGACATAGTTGTGCATAGACTACCATTGAAAGAGGCCTGTACACCGGTCAAGCAGAAGCTACGCAGAACGAAACCAGAAATGGCTTTGATGATCAAGGAAGAGGTACAGAAACAGTTGGATGCAGGTTTTCTGGCAGTAACCAACTATCCTCCCTGGGTGGCCAATATAGTACCAGTGCCGAAGAAAGATGGCAAAGTCAGAATGTGTGTGGATTACAGAGATCTCAACAGGACGAGCCCTAAAGATGACTTTCCACTCCCTCATATTGATGTGCTAGTTGACAATACTGCTCAGTTTTCAGTGTTCTCATTTATGGATGGATTCTCCGGGTACAATCAGATAAAGATGGCGCCTGAAGACATGGAGAAGACGACATTCATTACCCCGTGGGGTACCTTCTGTTACAAAGTAATGCCTTTTGGGTTGAAGAACGCAGGGGCAACTTATCAAAGAGCAATGGTGACATTATTTCACGATCTAATTCATAAAGAGATCGAGTGCTATGTGGATGCCATGATTACTAAATCAAAGACAGAAGAGGAACATCTGATCAACTTGAAGAAGTTGTTTGAGAGGTTGAGGAAATTCAGGTTGAGACTGAATCCTAACAAGTGTACTTTCGGCGTGCGGTCCGGAAAATTGCTTGGTTTCATTGTCAGTGAAAAGGGAATAGAGGTTGATCCTGCTAAAGTGAAAGCTATACATGATATGCCTGTACCGAGAACTGAGAAAGAAGTTTGCGGCTTTCTAGGGAGATTGAACTACATTTCAAGGTTCATATCTCACCTAACTGCCACCTGCGAACCGATATTCAAAATTCTAAGAAAAGATCAAACAGTCAGGTGGAATGATGATTGTCAACATGCATTCGATAAAATAAAAATATATTTACAGGAACCTCCGATTCTGATACCTCCAGTTCAAGGGAGACCACTGATTATATACTTGACAGTGCTCGAAGGATCCATGGGTTGTGTTCTCGGTCAACACGACGAGACAGGTAGGAAAGAACATGATATCTACTACCTGAGCAAGAAGTTTACAGATTGTGAATCACGTTATTCAATGCTTGAGAAGACATGCTGCGCACTCGCATGGGCCGCAAAGCGATTGAGACAATATATACTCACACATACAACCCTGTTGATCTCAAAAATGGATCCGGTCAAGTATATTTTTGAGAAACCAGCACTTACAGGCAGAGTTACAAGGTGGCAGATGGTACTGACAGAGTACGATATTCAATATATTTCGCAAAAAGCAATCAAAGGAAATATACTGTCAGACTATCTTGCACAACAACCACTTGATGATTACCAGCCCATGAAGTTTGATTTCCCTGATGAGGATATCATGTTTCTTAAAGCGAAAGACTGCGAGGAACCACTTCTGGAGGAGGGGCCCGATCCTGAATCTAAATGGAGTTTGATGTTTGACGGGGCAGTTAATATGAATGGGTACGGAGTTGGTGCAATTCTCATTACGCCAGAAGGCGTTCACATGCCCTTCACTACCCGAGTAACTTTCGGGTGTACCAACAATGAAGCAGAATACGAAGCTTGCATACTAGGGATTGAGGAGGCTATTGATTTACGAATCAAGACCCTCAATATCTTTGGTGATTCAGCACTGGTAATCAATCAAGTAAAGGGAACTTGGCACACACATCAGCAGAATTTGATTCTGTATAGAGATTATACGAGGAGATTGCTGACATTCTTTACAACTGTCAAGTTGTACCATGTTCCTAGAGATGAAAATAAGTTTGCAGATGCCTTGGCCACTATATCTTCGATGATCAAAGTGTATGGTTGGAACTTTGTACCCAGGATTGATGTATCTCGTCTTGATAGACCTGCTTTTGTGTTTGATGTTGACGCAGTGTCTGACGACAAGCCTTGGTACCATGACATTAAATGCTTCTTGAAAAATCAAGAATACCCGCCTGGGGCATCTTCCAAAGACAAGAAGACATTAAGAAGGCTAGCCGGTGGTTTCTTCTTGAACAAAGATGGTGTGCTGTATAAAAGAAATTTTGACACGGTTCTGCTCAGATGCGTGGATAGACACGAGGCAGACCTGTTGATGATTGAAGTGCACGAAGGCTCTTTCGGTACCCATGCCGGAGGACATGCTATGGCTAAGAAATTGTTGAGATCGGAGTATTATTGGTTGACAATGGAGTCGGATTGCTGCAAGTATGCCCGCAAGTGTCACAAATGCCAGATCTATGCAGACAAAGTACACGTTCCTCCAAATCCGTTGAGTGTCATGTCCTCTCTGTGGCCCTTTGCAATGTGGGGCATTGATATGATCGGGAAAATTGAGCCTACTGCTTCAAACGGCCATCGTTTCATCTTGGTCGCCATTGATTACTTCACTAAATGGATCGAAGCAGCATCTTATGCCAATGTCACTAAGCAAGTGGTAGCTCGTTTCTTGAAACGAGATATCATTTGTCGATATGGAGTTCCCGAAAGAATCATTACTGATAATGGTTCTAATTTGAATAATAAGATGACGGCTGAGCTATGCCGGGACTTTAAAATCGAACATCACAATTCTTCTCCGTACCGCCCAAAGATGAATGGCGCGGTCGAAACGGCCAACAAAAATATCAAGAAGATTGTGCAAAAGATGGTTGTCACGTACAAAGATTGGCATGAGATGTTACCATTTGCTTTGCATGGGTATCGAACATCAGTCCGCACGTCCACTGGGGCAACACCATACTCACTTGTATACGGTATGGAGGCAGTTCTACCGGTCGAAGTTGAGATTCCCTCTCTCCGAGTATTGATGGAAGTTAAACTAGATGAAGCTGAATGGGTACGAGCCAGATTTGATCAGTTGAGCCTTATTGAGGAAAAGCGATTAGCAGTAATATGTCATGGCCAGCTATACCAGCGCAGAATGAAGAGGGCATTCGATCAAAAGGTTCGACCTCAAGTTTACAAGGTCGGAGATGTTTTAATCAAGAGAATACTTCCTCCGAGTACAGATCACAGGGGCAAATGGACTCCTAATTATGAAGGTCCATTCGTGGTTAAAAAGGTTTTCTCAGGTGGAGCCTTATTGTTGACAACCATGGATGGTGAAGACTTTTCATCCCCTGTTAATTCATATGCAGTTAAAAAATACTTCGTATAAATAGACCCGCTGGATAAAAAAAAAAGAAAAAAAAAAGGAAAAAAAAAAGAGAAGAAAAAATCCAGGAAAAAAAGGGCATCCTGGCGAACCAAAAACAGAATAAAGGTTCGGGCAAAAATTAAGGATATAATTGAAAAATTGTACACCCGGTAAGTTGAAAACCCGAAAGGGAAACTTAGGCAAAAATGGGTATCCCGGTGGATTGAAAACCTGAAAAGGCGATCCACGCAAAAGAGGGATTTAAGCGAATGACTGCAGTCTGAATTAATCTGTACGTTCTCTACTCTTCGGCAAACTAGCAAAGTTTCTGAAGGAGGAATTGTTCTGACCACGAGCTTCCAAAGGCGAAGATAATCAAGAGATTTGGAATACATACTAGCTATAACAGAATCAGAAATCAGTTGGAACCCAATTTCCGCATTGTCATTAGGATATATTTCTTTTCTCAATTTTATGGCAATCAACTCTTTCAGGGGTTTGCTTCCGATTGTAAATTCGCCGATTTTAGCATTTCATCAATAAAATTGAATATTCAGTCACAAGCCTTTATTTTCATTTTACTGCTTTGTTTGCAAAAAGTCCGATTTTTGATAATAAAACATTGCTTTGAAAATATCATGGCCTCGCAAAAACATGCACAAAAAAAGACAATTAAAATTACTTTGCTTGATTGGACAACCTTGGATGGTGGACTCAAAAAAACCACGCAATATCCTGGGGCATGTGCATATATTTTTTCTGTTGCAGGTAATGAGTACGACCGATCCAAGTAGCACGAAAGTTATCTCTCAGCACTAACATATATTTGCTATGACTTGATATTGTTGTATCTTATTAAGTCAATTCTTTCATTCAAGATTTCCCACCGGGTTTTGTGACGACAACGGTTGTCGAAGATTGAATTATTCTGTGTTGATAACGGTTATTAATGCAGTGAGCATTCTATGTTCATAATGAGTGCAAATCTTCTGGTACCTCGCAGACGATGTGAAGGGTAGTGCAAGAGCGAATGTTCAGAAGTTGAAGATAAGGTGTTCGTCTAAGAGTTTGAAAACGCTTGGTTTTCTATAAAATCCTCTTAAGAGACGAAGCTTCTAGCAGTAACATCCCCTGTGGAGTTTATTCTCAGCAGGATTTACCAGCAAGTGGTAGTGTCATATTTCCCGCAGGTTTCAGCATGTGAAATTTGTCAAAGAATAATTACCAGCTAAATTGTTTTCTCTCCCCACCGAGTTCAACATTTTGACAGTAATTTCCCCAGCAAGGTCTAAATAGATCGAGGGAATCTCTTCTTCAGCAAAGTGTCAGCATATGATATTACCCAGCCGATGGTGTAATTCTCAGCTCTGCTCATTTACAACTCAAAGTCCAATTTATTTTTGGCATACAGACAGTTGTTCATATTATTCCAGCAGGTGGGATAGTATTGCAGATGATTGTTCCAGCAGGTGGGATGATCATACAGACAATCGTTCATATTATTCCAGCAGGTGGGATAGTATTGCAGAGGGTTGTTCCAGCAGGTGGGGTGATCATACAGATAATGGTTCATATTATTCCAGCAGGTGGGATAGTATTGCAGATGGTTTTTCCAGCAAGTGGAATGATCATACAAACAGTAGTTTATATTGTTCCAGCAGGTGGGATGGTGATAAACAACTATATTCTCGGCAAAGTCCAACGTTGGTTGGGCAAAGCTTCCAAAGCCGGTTTGGTAAGCATCAAAGTCCAATGTTAGTTTGGCAAAGCTGCAAAAGTCCATCTGAGGATGGCAATTTTGAGATTCCAAAGCCGGTTTGGTAATCATTGAAGTCCAACGATAGATTGGAAGAAATCCAACACAAATTGGTAAAAGTCCATTGTTTAGAATGGCAGAGCAGCAAAAGTCCACCAGTTGAGTGGCAAGCCAGTAGTCGTCTGGCGTCGTTCAAAAAGACATTGCTAAAGTCCACCAGTTGAGTGGCAAGCCAGTAGTCGTCTGGCGTCGTTCAAAAAGACATTGTTGAAAGTCCATCCATAGTATGGCAAGCCAGTAGTCGTCTGGCGTCGTTCAAAAGACAGATCTCTCCGACAACATTTCATTGAAGATTCAATCCAGCAGTCTCGTTGGGTTTATATCCCTTTTGTTCTTCGTCATCCAGAGCAAATTTTTGGCTATATTTGGTATTCAATCACTATATACCTTGAAAGTCTGAAAGCAATCGCTTTCAGGCATTCAGGTCTACAGCGTTTGAATAGGGGCAGCTGTAATACCCCAAAATTTGCTCTCTCTTTTGTCATCATAGCATAGCATTATCATATATCATACCATATCCATCTCATTAGCCTTACATTGCATCTTTAACATAGAAAAATGAAGCATAGCATCCCTCTTACCATCAAGGCATGTGATCAGGTGAAAGGTGGACAATCAAGGAATCATTCAAGGCACAAAAGGTCAAACAAGTTGCCTCAAAGCAAGCCAAGAGGTCTTTCATGTCTCATACTATCTCAATTGATCTTCCAAAACCTCAAGAAAGTGAGATTCAATAGGAGATTGAAGCATTACATCCTTCACTATGCAAGAGGTCCAAAAACCTGAAGGAAAACCCTCAAAAGAGATAGTTCATTGGTTCAAAAACACCCTCAAGTGGCATATCTCATCATCCTTTAAGAGGATACACAACATACTCTGAGGAATTTGAAGTTGAAGACTGCACTTTTTCCCCTTAGTAGGTGGGTATCAAAACTAGGGTTTCCAATTAAATCAGGTCATCTCTGATTTTTTGGAAAAAACTTGATATCATGATATTTTACATGTCCTTAAGTGTATGAGTGTGGAAAATTGCATCTCAATTGGTTTTAGAAGTGGTTCAATTGGAAGAAAGATAAAAAATCAGGAAAATTGGGGCTAAGTCAAATAATCAGAGGAAAAAGTCAACTCTTGACTTTTTGAGGCCAAATTCATGAAATTCATGTTATATGTGACCAATGTACAAAGTTTGATCAAGAAACTCCAAAAGGATCATGAGAAATCAAGATTTGAAAAGTTGTCATTTTTGGAAGAAGTAGGGTTTCTAAATAAGGAAAGTTTTGGCCATTTTGCACCAAACTTTGAACCAAGGCCATTCAAAATTGAGACATCAAATGAAAATTCCAGTTGGTCACAACAAAAGATCTTGTTTCAAGCTTCAAATCCATGTGTAGAACAGCTCCATGGGATAAAAATTGAGTGAGATATGATTGATCAAAGTTTGAGCAAAGTAGGTCCAAAATCAGGTCATGACCAAGGATTCCTAAGTCCACGCGCCATCATTTCTACAAACATGTGGTGTGCCAAATGTTCACTCATTTTTCTCAATGATAAAAGCTCTAAATGGAAAACTTTTCAACATCAAAGTTGTTCCTTGCAATGCCCTCTTCAATGTTGATGTCGGGGAAATTTTGATTTGGTCAAGCTATGAGGGAGAAATATTGGTCTCAAGATAGGGTGATCACACTGAAATTCCATGTACTACATTGCCATGCCATGACTTGTCTCCACACGCCTACCAAACCAGTCCCACACCTTGATGTTCTAAGATATTTTCCAACCTCTTACACACTTTTATTCAATCCAATTCTCATACCAATATTGTTCCATGATATCTCCTCTTTCACTTGACACCAAAACACCATTAAACCATGCATTAACATGAGAGATATTTACCATCAAACATCCACTGTTACAATAATGACTTGTTGCATAATTCTGGTTCAAGCACACATCAAATACATGACAGGGGTTTTTATGTTTGCTTCCTCATTAAGACCAACATATGCCTGCACTCTTTACACACTTGCTCGAGTCATACATGAAAAAGGAAAAGGTTGAAAGCTTGTTATAAAAGTTTTTGCAGCAGGAACATTGTAACACACCATGAACCATCTACACCACATCATTGCTCTCCCTAACTAACTTGACTCAGTTAGTTAGGGATGACTCACCTTAACTCACATGACTCACATTAACCAACTCACTTAACCACCTATGGTTTAATCCTAACCCACACTATAAATAGAATTTCACTCTCACATTTCAACCTCAACTTCATTTTCTCATCTTCACCCCAATAACTCTCTCTACTTTCTCTCTGATTCTCTCACCTTTTTTCATTTCAACTCTAATTTTTCCACATTCACCTCATAACCTCTCTCTTCTTCTCTCTCAATCTCTCAACATTGCAACTGGTTTTGAAGCTTTGATTTCAACTTCTCTCCACTGAATCATCATCAACTACTTCATCTAAGCCTTTATTTGGCCAAGAGTGAATCAAAAGCAACTTGGAATCTCTGGTTTTCTGAAGAATATCTCAAAGTCACAAATCTTCAGGTACGAATTTCAGCCATTATAGACATGCTTTGAAGGTATTATTAGGTTCTTGAAGCTTCTTATAAGCTCAAGAACTTGTCTGGCTAGTTGATAAGCCTTTAGAGGCATAGTTGAAAAATTAGGGCAAAACTTCTTCTGTTCGATTTTCTTATTTCATGAACCTTTTGCGCATTTTATCACTGGATTCATGTTCCTCATCACTTCAGCTTTCCAATGATGTATATTTTGATCATTTGTGCTTGCCTGCAAATCATTGTCACCGGAGGTTGGCCGGAGAAGATGACCGGAGGTCTTCTCCGGCTGGTGGTCTGAATTGCTAGGGTTTTACTCCAATTTTAAAACGTGACCGTTGGATGTTCATGATCTGATGGCCACAACATTGCCAGCACATTAAAATAAACGTGCCCCACACGTGCTCAATTTTGGATCTCATTTAAGCAATGTGTGGTGCAGTGCATGTTAGTGAGTGTGTTCCTTCATGCGTGTGCATTGGATATGATTACTTTGACTGGTTTGTTGACTGGACTTGATCCAATGGTGTTCATTGTTTTGACTTTTATTTTGACTGAGAGTGCACAATTGTTGGTGTGGACTGCGCGTGTATGGACCTTGGGTCATTGCTATTTGTCATACCCCAAATTTTGACCACTAAGATTTCCCATCATTGTGCAAATCATCATCACAATATGGAGGAACCATCATACCTTGTCAGTCTCCCCAAAGATGGGTGAGCATCCACTACAATCAAAATTAGGGTTTCAAAGCCCTCTCTAAGTGCTTAGACAACGGATCAATCAAGGAATGACATGATCTTCAACTTTTCTAAACCTCTCAAACATACACAAAGGATCAAAAGGACTCCCACTTCAAGGATTAAGCACAAGGTTGCTCCCTTCTAGGTGGATCAAGTCTCAAGATCGCCAATATCACCAAATTAGGGTTTTGGTCGACCAGGGCCTCCAGATGAAAAATTTCATCTGGACACAAGCCAAAGATCCAAAACATAACCTAATGTACTCCATGGAACCTCATGGACCCATTCATCAAGTCAATTTTGCCTTAGGGGATGCATTTATCAAAAATCAGGAATTAGGGTTTCTTGACCTAATTCACCCCTAAGTTGACTTTTAGGGCAAATCAAGAGCCAAGACCTCAAGAGAGGGTTTGAGGGTCTCTAATGAGCTATATTGATCCATTTGTAATAATGTATTAATCCAAGAAGCTTGAGCAACAAGTCTCAATTTCATCTGCACCACAATTAGGGTTTTAAGGAAAAAGTCAACTGTAACTTTGACTTTTGACCAGGACATGCTCCCAAGCCGTAGGACATGCCCCAATATACCCTATGACACCCATGGAACATGTCCATCAAGTTTGATTTAGGTCAAGGACATGATTTCCTGAAGAATTGCACAGTTTGGAATTCATCTGATAAAAAGTCAACTGTGCACAAAAGTCAACTTTGACTTTTTGAGATTTTTCACCAAAATGGATTTTTAACCCTAAAATGATGTTAATGTATGATTTGAATCATCATTCATCAAGAAAAATCAAGAAAAGTGGGATAACTTGTAAAAGGGGTAACCATAAAAACTTAGAAAATTTTCTAAGTTAAAAATAAAGTGACAAGGGTACCAACTTTGAAGGATCATAACTCCTAAACCACAAAGCCATTTTTTCTCATCCAAAGATGGATTTGTAGCCCTCATTACCCTCTACAAAAACTTCAACTAGACCTAAGTCCAATTCATTAAGGATTTTGAGTCATGGAGTGATCAAAATGGCTGAAAAGTGAAAATGTCACTTTTTCCAACACTTAGTGAAATTTTCACTAAGTCAGAATCTGCCTTCACTTTTTGCCAAATGTAGAGGGATTTTTCACTTGGATTCAAAAGAGATCAAAACCAAATATGTTCAAACAGTTGTTATATCATGTAAGGGCTTTCCAAAATGGCCAAGAACATTGCCAAATTCCATTTGAGTCATGAGATATGACATTGGAAAGTTGCCTTGCTGAAATCTGTCAAAGGCAAGGCAGAATTTGCAACTTTGCTCGATTTGCCAAAATCAGCCAAATTCAAATGCTCCTATCCACTTGGACACATCTGAGGATTGAATCTAAAGGGGACAATCACTGAGCCAAGCCTCCAAAGTCCTTGGAACAAGAAAAAGCATGTTGAACCTAGAATGGCCAAAATAGGGACAAGACTCCAAATTTGGATTGAAGCATTCAATGGAAGCATCAAGGTGGCATGGACTGAGCCATTCTCATCTGAAATCAGTCAAGACTTATCCAAGACCAAGGGAACCAAAGCTCTGTGCCCTAACCTCTAGTCAATGGCTAGAGGAGACTTGGATTTCCATTGGACAACATTGGTCAAACCTACTTACCAGTTGCCATTCACTATTCCTTGCAAAATAAACTAGCTCTACTATAAATAGAGCTCAATTGTGATCAGTTTGAGTACACCAAAGCCATCTAACAGATGCTTTCCTCAAAATCTCTTTCTCTTGGCAAAAATGCCTTTCTTAGCAAGGTAGCTATCGGGTTTTGAGTTTGAGAGCTTTTCCAATCAAACCAATCACTCACACACCTCACATACATCATATAGAAGTGATCCAAACACTCACATAACATCTGGAACACTGATTTCACAAAATCACCAGCCAATTACTCAAGTTCTTGACAGTTTTGCAGTTGAGGTGCCATCTTCAACTCCAAACCATTTCAATCCATTCCAAGCCCTCAGACACATCACTTGGTACCTAGGGAAGCTATCCACATCATTGGAACCTAGCTGTAACACCTCCAACACAAATCACGATCACCAGCTGCAAGTGGTAAGCATGAGCTCTTCTAACTCTATGATCCATGCAATTTTTGCTGCACAATAATTTGGCCATATGTTCATAATCATGCATGGAATGTTTTCCTTCAATTAATTGCATTGTTTGAATCGTGTATCAAAAATCATAGCCTTCATGCAGAAATTAGGGTTCTTGAGGATTTTTCATGATTTCTTGTTATATGTTTAATTTAAATGAAATTAATGGACATAGACATGATCGTGAGGTTGAGACGAGCATAATGATATGTGGATTGCATGTTATAATCAAGTATTCAGGGAGATTGGATAGAAAATGCAAATCTGAGAATCTCAGAACACGCGCGTGTTCTTTAGCTTGTTCTTGGCGCCATTTTTAGAAATTTGAATATTTGAATTTTGTGATTTTATTTAATTGATTCAAAAATTAATTTCTCTCTGAGTTTTAATGATTTTGAGTTGATTCTTTTTTTAATAATTCACAAAAATGTTAAAATATTTTATTTTATCAAAAAATCCCAAAAATATTATTTATTTCATATAATTGATATTTTTGCAAAGAATTAATATTTTAATTGTTTTTGACATTTTAAATATTTTTTCCACATTGATTTTGCAACTTTTAATGCTTTCTAATTATTTTGTAGGTCAATACTTAATTTTTGAAGCATTAATCCAAGATCACAATTTGTTTTTCATGTGTTAAATAATTTTGATCATTTTAATTGAATTTGTATTCAATTAAATACATTTTTGAAAACAAATTAGGGTTTTCGGATTAATTCAACCCTCATAAATCATTTTCAAAACACTTTGGGCCTCTTGAGAGAGTGTAAGACCCAACCCACTTGTACAGAAATATTTTGGGCCCCATTCGTTGTATAAGTCCCTCTGTACATTTTCAAATAAACGGCACAATCATCGCCTTTTTAAAAATAACCTTGGGCCTCTCCTTGAGCTATAAGACCCATTCAAAAACACTTTGGGCCTCTAATAGAGTGTAAGACCCAATCCCCTTTTAACCAAAACATTTTTGGGCCTCACTTATTGTATAAGTCCCTCTGCGTTAAAAGAAAACCTCGGCGCGATCGCCATTTTTAAACGGAAAAATCAATTGGGCCTACCCTCGTGTTATAAGCCCCACTATTTTTCTAAAAACTTTTTGGGCCTCTTGAAAGAGTGTAAGACCCATCCCTTTGTACAGAAAACCTTTTTTGGGCCACAGTCACTTGTATAAGTCCCTCTGTACAAATTCAAACAGTGCGCTCACTGATAAAACCCTGGGCCTCTCCTTGAGCTGTAAGCCCCAAATATTTCTTTTTCAAAGCACTTTCTCCTTTGATTTTGAATATACTGTTGTTTTCAATCTTTCTTTGTTGAACAACTAACCAAACAACATGGAAGCTCTACAACCGAGTAAGTGGTTATTGCTTTCATTTACCGCTTTCATATACATATAACTGTATTGTGGGACTGTTTCACTGTAAGTCTTCTTTCATAAACTCATATCAACTGTGTAATAATAGTATAGATATTTAGAGTTTCCCCGGCAACTACGTCTAGAACTAGGTGACGCCGTTTCGTTTATTCGTAGAAATAGACAACTAGATCCCCAATAGGATCACCAGATACAGTCTTCTCTTCGGCTGTCCTCATTAGGAATTGTCAAGAAACTCTACTCCCAGAGATGAATGTATTCTCCGTGAATGGCATCTTTGAGTTTCTTCCAAATTCTCGAACTTTCCTGACTTTGATCTATTCTCGGTGAATAGCATTGCCTTGAATTTCTCGGGGTTTGGGGACCCACAGGCTTCTTAAAAGCATCGGCCTCTTCTTGGGCCTCGTACAAGGACCCACAGGCTTCCTAAAAGCAACCCCGCCTCCTCTTGGGCTTAGTACAAGGACCCTACGGCTTCTTAGAAGTATTCACCGCCTCCTCTTAGGCTTCGTATAATGATCTCTTCCTCCGGGAATGATAGCCTTCTCTTGGGCTTCGTACAAGGACCCGTCGGCTTCTTAAAAGTTTCCAGCCTCCTCTTGGGCTTCGTACAAATTGTCCCGACAACCTCCTAGAGGTATAGGAACAGAACTTAGTCATTTGCATAGAACAGTCCTTTCATAGAATCTACTACTGTTTCTCAAAACATAGTACAAAAGATGAAACTCTAGACTTGGACAGTCTAACTTCCTTGAGTCTCAAAGACATTCTCAAGTGACCTCTTCGTTAAATAGGAAGGAAACCCGCAGACTCGGACAATCTCAATACCCTTTGGATTTCCCGCTTCCTTAAAGAACAGGAATAACCCAGATCCTTGAATCAAATCCCTGAGTACAGTGTTGCTCATATAAGAACTGATTTTCTCTTTCAAAATCAGTATACTGGACCCGTCACTTAACTAAGACAACATTTAGCCTCTCTCTCGGGCTTTCTACGAGACACATAAGAGACTCCCTCATTGAGTCAATCACCCCTTTCGCCTCCATCTCGGGCTTTATACGAGATACAAAAAGGTTCTTATTGAGCCAAACAAACAACAGCCTCCATCTCGGGCTTCATACGAGATACACAAAAAAAAACTCCCTTGTTGAGTCAAATAGCCTCCATCTCGGGCTTTATACGAGATACCAAAAGATTCCATCGTTGAGTCAAAACCTTTTAGCCTCTCTCTCGGGCTTTGTACGAGACACATAATAGCCTCCTCTTAGGCTTTGTATAAGAAAACCATTGGTTAATCCAATTAACCTTTTAGCATCAAAGCTGTGCCTCGTTCACAGTACACAAACATCAACAACTCCTTCCTTTTCATCTAATCGCTGTAAGCGGCAAGCCTCTGGATCATCTACATCCATGCCACTGTCCCTCTTTTAGCATGAGCAATTCCTAAGGAAAGATATCATTGCTCTACACTGAGTTAAAGTCTTCTCCTTCAGGTTAAAACCCCCTATAAAGGAAATTATGGCATTGCCGGATTCACAAATCCTGGTTAAAGTAATTCTCCTTTATAAAACAGTTGTGACATACAACCCCCTCTTTAGAGATGACAAATTCTCTCTAAAGTTGAGACCTTCAGCTTCACATCTTGGGCTTTGAACAAGATACAAATAGACCTTTCAGCTTCACATCTTGGGCTTTGAACAAGATACAAACCACCTTTTCGCTTCACGTCTTGGGCTTTGAACAAGACACCAAAACAACCATTTCCTCCCATAGAATAGGAGGAACTACGAACGCTCTGATTTCCCTATTTCGGTAAATGGGAATACGTAGGCATAAGATCGAAAGAAAAGATCTTAGCGAGCACACTAAACAAAATCCCATACTCCCATGTATCTATCAAAAGCACCAGTCCTAACATCCTAATCCTTGTTCCCCGCCAGAAACCTTCTGTTTAGATAAAAACCAGTATTGGCGAAAATACAAATAACCAGTACAAAGGCCCCCCCACATTGATAGCATCCGTAACCTAACAGACCGCTGTTTAAACTCAGTATGCAAAGCAGGGTTAATTGGAGACATCTATTTCCCTTCCTTTATCAGCTTTAATAGGATAAAAAATGAATCGACCTGTAGTTTTAAGCTCAACCGCAGAGAGCGACCAGCGCTTAAGAACCGCGTCCAAAATCGCTCGCTACAGAAAAATGGCGCCCACCGTGGGGCACTTTCAAAATTAGATCTAGGCACGGACTACCTTTTCACCTCTTGTGTGGAAACCACAGATTGGGGCTTCCGCCGGGGAACCCATTTTCTGTCAGGAACTTAGGATTCATAGCTTTAAAGGTCTAGGATGTTTAGGACAAATATATATACTGCTTTTCCTAATTGCTATACATGTTTATTTTTCTGCTAATAGGAATGCGGGTGATGTCGTATGTGGAAAGATTGAGTATACACTTAAGATAAGTGATGGCGACGGGGTCGACCATCAACCTCAGTGGAGGCTGACCAACGCAACCCATTCTCTCACCTAGACAATGAGCCGGTTGTTAAGTCTGAGAAGCTGAGGAGCCAAACCCTTTCGTAGTGCGGAAACTATCGGGAATAGTTGTCACGCGATACTACCCTCATTTGAGGCTGGTGATCTATTCTCGGTGAATGGCACTTACTCTAAGATTGCTCTACAACTCGCTGGCAATTCGTTTGTTGTTTTGCTTTCTTGGGAGGAGCTGATAATAATGAGTACAGGTACAAAAATCACCCTAGTATAAACCTTTGGGGATGGGTAGAGCCTTGACTTCATGACAACGACCCTTTGACCCCATGTTTTTTTTATGTTTTTGTGTGCTGCATTCATGCATTCCTTTTAAAAAATATTAAAAAAAAAATCTTCTCTTCTAGTCTCTCTGTTTTTTCAAAATAAACTAAGACTGTGATTGCAAATATCAGAGAAAAGGATTGCACTAATGGATTTTGGTAGAAGGAGAACTCACCAGTATACCTTCAAGGTTCCAAAACTAGAGGATTTGAGAAGGTTACCGAGGATGATCACTAACCCAGAGGCTTTTAGAGCCAAGCACGAAGGTTTACTACCACTGTTAAGAGTCCATGTGATTGAGGGAATCATGGATGCGCTCATTCAGTTTTATGATCCAGTTTATCACTGTTTCACATTCCCGGATTACCAACTCGCACCAACGCTGGAGGAGTATTCTCACCTGATCGATCTACACATTACAGATCGAGCTCCATTTTATGGACTGGAAGAAACTCCAAAGAATCAGACCATTGCGAGAGCAATTCATTTGGACGAGTCTGAGGTCAGGGTTCACCTAACCACTATGGGTGGCATCCAAGGTTTGCCAGCCCAGTTCTTGACAAAGAAGGCCCTGTATTTTGCCAGTATAGGAAACGTGACTGCTTTTGAAAGCATCTTTGTCTTGCTCATCTACGGGTTATTTTTGTTTCCCAACATTAATAACTTCGTCGATATTAACTCTATTAAGGTTTTTCTCATTGGAAATCCTGTGCCGACTTTGCTCGCAGATGCGTATCATTCTGTACACCTGGGAAATTTGTACAGCGGAGGGGAGATCACATGTTGTGTACCTCTGCTTTACAAATGGTTTATCTCTCACTTGCCCAAGTCTGCTGCTTTTTGAGATTGTAAGAGTGCCCTACGCTGGTCGCAGAAGATCATGTCTCTTACCAACTCTGATATAGATTGGTGTAATAGGATTTATGATGGAATCAGGATCATTGATCGTTGTGGAAACTTCCCCAACGTACCCCTTATAGGAGCTAAGGGAGGAATCAACTACCATTCGGTATTGGTTCTTCGTCAATTTGGATACCCGATGAGACACATCCCACTGGGTGTTCATCTGGAAGGTCTTTTCTTCAAGGAAGGAGAAAACGACAGAGCACTAAAGATGGAAATAGTGCACGCTTGGAAACAGGTTCATAAGAAAGGATGGGAGTCTCTAGGAAAATTGGACTGTGTCTCGGTGGAGCCTTATCTCCATTGGGTACAAACTAGAGCTCTCAAGCTAAAGATGCCTTATCCTCGTTACGGAATTCTTCCGCCGAGGGAATCTGTCATGTACTTCATGACGGAAACTGAAAAGCTTCAGGTTACTCTCAACAAAGTTTAAAAGGAGAGAAGGTATTGGAAGAACAAGTACCGCACCCTCGACATAGAGTGCATCAAAATACAGCAATTACTGAAAGAGAAAGACGCTCTGATTGAAATTTTGGAGCAACATGCTGTGGATAATCAAGATGAACAAAGGAATTTGCTCACTCCTTTCACCTGGCAAAGGAATGACAACCCAACAACGGCCCAAGAGCCCCGGCCAAAGAAAAGGAAGATACCAGAATCAGCACCCGATTTCTCTTCAGAGAGGACTCGGGACCCATTAGTTTAGGTTTCTGTTTCTGCACCTTGTAATCTACTGTATTTCCATTTCTGTAATCCTTTGAATTCAATAAAAAGGGGTTTCCCCACTGTTTGATATTTGCAATCTAATTGTCGAAGTTTATTTTGATTAAACTAAAAAACAATTAGTATAATCATTGCATTCATCATTCTCACATCGCGTATTCTTCTTCCCTACGAATCTCACGTTTGTGTCTCGGTTCTAGAGTCAAACTGTCTCATTCATACAATACTCGGGCCAATCGTCAGAAAAAGATGGATGATCTTGAGGAAGAAAACAGAGAGTTGAAAGAAGAGATCGACGCTCTAAGAGAGGATATGAGAAAGCTTCGTAACGACATGCAAGCCATGGCAGAAGCTTAGCTACAAAGAACTATGATCTCAGAGATCACCCCAACGCCCATAGTGGAGAGGTATGATCCTAGGTATCAGATACCAAAAGATCGTCCTTGGGGCATGCCTGTTAACTATATCCCGGAAGGATATGTTCCGCCGATCACTGAAGGTCAGGGAATCACAACAGAAGCCGCTGGGCTTGAAGGTTACAAACTTCGAAAAAGCGAAGATGCCAGGGGCATACTGAAGACTCCTGAAGGTTACAAACTTCGGGTGACGCCAAGACTCACTGCCGTAGTCACGGTACCACCCCCTGTGGTGCACACTGTCCCGGAAGGACATATTCCACAAACACCTTCTGGTAAGAAGGAAACTATGTTTGACAGAATGGAGGAATTTCAGAAACAGTTCTTGGAAATGTAGAAGGAACTGCAAGCCATTCGCTGTCAGGATCTATTTGGAAAGGACGCCGCAGATCTCTGCTTGGTCCCAAATGTGAAAGTCCCGCACAAATTTCAAGTGCCCGACTTTGAAAAGTTCAAGGGTAACTCTTGCCCTCAGAGCCATCTGGTGATGTACGCTCGGCGGATGTCAGCTCAGACGGAGAATCAGGACCTACTGATTCACTAATTTCAGGATAGTTTTACCGGTGCCGCGTTAAAATGGTACATGGGTTTAAACCGTACTACGATCAGCACATTCAGAGATCTTGGTACTACCTTCGTCTAACAATACAAATACAATTTGGACATGGCACCCGACAGAGATCAACTCAGATCAATGTCGCAAAAGGACAAGGAAACCTTTAAGTTGTATGCTCAAAGGTGGCGTGAAATTGCCGCTCAAATTTGTCCACCTCTTGAGGAAAAAGAGATGACAAAGATATTCTTAAAGACCTTAAGCTCATTTTACTATGACCAAATGGTTGTCAGTGCGCCCAGTGATTTCACCGAAATGGTCAGCATGGGCGTACGTCTTGAGGAAGCCGTCCGAGAAGGACGTTTGGTAAAAGACACTGGATCGACGAGCGGTGCTAAAAAATACGGTAGTGCTCTCCCTAAGAAAAAAGAGCAAGATATTGGGAATAACTCCCTCAGAAAGCAAAGACGACGTTATCAACCGGTAGCATCTGTGACTCCTGCTATCAACCCTGTGTCTATTCCTACATATCAACCTCAAGTTGCGCAGAGCCAGCCTGATCAACAAAGGACACAACAGTCTCTTCATCAGGCTCGTCCTCCATGCAACAACCATACAACACGGCCACCGGGATTTGATCCTATACCCGTAACGTACGCAGAACTATTTCTATTACTACTGGCTAAGGGGCACATTCAGACTAAATCTCCACTTACAGTACCAGAAAATCCGCCTTTTTGGTTTAAGGTGGATCAAATATGCCTTTATCATCAAGGTGGTTCAGGGCATAACATAGAGACTTGTCTCAATTTCAAATCTGACGTGAAAAAGCTTGTTAGGAGCGGGCTCTTATCTTTCAAAGATACGAATGTTCTCACGAACCCGCTGCCTCAACATGAGAAGGCTGCAGTCAATTTGATAGAAGGAGAGACTAACAATGTCTATCAAATTCATGATGTACTCTTGTTGAAAACCAATTTGGTCAAGATGCATTATAGACAGAGTGGATATGGCCATGTGCCACCTCATAACTATCATCAGTATGATATCTTCTCTAAAAACAATCAAGGATGTTCTGTAGTGCAAGCAACTCTGCAGGAACAGATGGATCTCGGATGGATCCAAGAGCACCGAGTTCGTGGAGTTAACATGGTCCACACGAATTCTAACGTCATTCAGAACCACGACATCCGTGCAATGAATGTCAACTTGGTGGCGATGCACTCAAGGCAAAGCCAGTATCATAATCTACCGCGGCACGATTACAGTTCCTGTCTGATTTGCTCGGTAAACAAACAGGGATGCTCTTTCATACAAGAGGCCCTCCAGCGTCAGATGGATCTTGGATGGATCCAAGACTACCATGATAGGAACCCTTATCAGATCAATATGGTTTAAATCTTTGACATTCGCGTGATGAATACCAACCTGGTAGAGTTACATGCTGAGCAGGTCCGACTCGGATTCTTAATATCACATGACTATTAAAGCTGTAAAGCGGGTTGCGAAAATGATCGAGGTTGTACCCTTGTCCAGGAGGCACTTCAGCACTTGTTAAATCATTGGTGGATGCCAATTTATATGGATGAAGATACTCAGTAGATTAGTATCAGTAACAGGAATCCTACCCGACATCAAAGTCAGGATGTCCGATCAGTGGAAGCTAACCTAGTGAGGTTACATTGTATTCAAAGTGGGCGTGGCCAGGTGCCACCACACAACTATGACAGTTGTAGCGTCTGTTCGTAAAGCAACCAAGGGTGTTACCTTGTGAGAGCAGCTCTTCAGGGTCAGGTGGATCATGGAGAAATTCGTCCATATCCGGGTTCTGGACCCATCAACTGGACGCCAAACTACCTTGCCGATCAATTCGAGGATGTTGTCCCAATCTCTGGTCATCACCGGACCAGGCATGTTTTTTCCATCATCCCTCTACTTGACGAGTCTAAGGTTCCCAACCAGGAACGAATTGAGATTGCTTACGATGGTCAGAAAAATCAGAAGGCTCCTGTAGTAATCTATCTACCAGGACCATTACCGTATGAATCAGCTAAGGCGATCCCTTACAAATACAGTGCAACAATAATTGAAAATGGAAAGGAAATTCCATTACCCACCGTTGTGAACATTGCAGACATCAGTCGAGTAACACGGAGTGGTAGAATCTTCAACCGAGGGGTTGGGGAAGTTAACAAGGAAAAGGAACTTTAGACAGAAGCTCCTGATCTATCAGTCGGTCAATCCAGTAATCTCGACCTTTTGAAAAATGATGATGAGATGCTGAAGCTCATCCAAAAGAGTGAATATAACATTGTTGATCAGCTGTTACAGACTCCTTCAAAGATCTCGGTATTATCACTGTTACTCAGTTCAGAAGCGCACAGGGAGGCTCTACAGAAAGTCTTGGAGCAGGCCTTTGTGGAACAGGATGTAACAATCAAACAGTTCGATAGTATTGCCTCTAACATCACTTCCTGCAACAACTTGGGATTTAGTGATGAGGAGTTACCCGAAGAGGGTCGTCGTCATAACATGGCGCTCAACATTACAGTCAACTGCCAGGACGATGCTTTAGCCAGCATACTGGTAGACACAGGGTCAGCCTGAATGTTATGCCGAAGTCCACTTTGATGCAATTATCATTCAAAGGGCCTCCGATGAGAGTTAGCGAGGTTGTCGTCAAAGCATTCGACGGATCCAGAAAAACAGTTATCGGCGAAGTTGATCTTCCCATAACTATCGGTCCTCACACTTTCCAAGTAACTTTCCAAGTCACTTTCCAGGTCATGGACATCCGGGCAACGTACAGTTGTTTATTAGGAAGACCTTGGATACATCAGGCTGGAGCGGTCACTTTGACACTCCACCAAAAGCTAAAGTTCGTCAAGAACGATCAACTTGTCACGGTTTGTGGGGAACAAGCCTTGCTTTTAAGCAACTTGTCATCATCTACTGGTATAAAACCTGAGGAGGTTATTGGAACTCAGTTCCAAGCATTGTCGGTGAGCAAGGACAATCAATCCCAAGGAGGAACCTCGATTCCCTCATACAAAGATGCTATCAAAGCGGTCGAGAGTACCGACACAACTGGATGGGGACAGCTTGTCATTCCTATTAACAATAAAACAAAGAAGGGTCTTGGTTTTTCTGTAACCTGTACCCAGACAGCTGCTAAAGATGAAAGTTTTCATCCCCTTCAAAACTTCTTCCACAGTGGAGGTTTCCTTCACCCAGTGTCTCAAGTGGTTCATGCTATCAATGAGGAAGATCCCTCTGACACGGATGAAGAATGGAAGTCCTATTTGAATGAGGACGGTTATATGTCTCAGGAAGAGGTGCCTATACCATTTTGCTATCTCGCACAGAGTCCGAGGTTTATACCAAGGTCAGATGTCGAAATGATATATGGAGATTGTGATCCGGAAGGATGTCGTGCTCCGCCAAATTCATTAGAAGAGGACACTCTGATGAAAGACAACTTTGACTACAATTACTATGGCCCAATGGATGGTCTGCCAATGTGGCAGCCTTACCCAGGAAACTTGGGGCAAGAGGGTCAGCCGAACAATGAAAATCAGTTGACCGTCATTGAACAGAATACCTGTGTCCCCACCATGTCATGGGAGCAACACTCAGGTCATTCAGAAACTACTTAACATGAAGATGAATTTGCAACGTTTGCAGGACTTGAATTCATCAACTATGCTTTTCCCGAGGTCAACGTCATCGAGAGAAATGACTCCTCCAGTTCGAAAGAAGTGTGGGACACCTTGGGACAACCAAGTGGAAAATACGACTATATGGTCAAGTACACCGCTCCCGGAAGCTCTCGTATCAGGCTCGAAGACATCCAGCCAACTGGATGGGGAGATACAGCTGAGAGCACAAATGCTATGCAAAATGAAACAGAGGAATTCTCCTACGACAACTCTGCCTGGGAAACAGATTCCAATGATCCTGCTCCACCAGAAATCAGTGTCATTTCTGAAGACAAATCAAGGAAGGTGCCAGACTTTGTGATTCACCGAGGAGTTCGCCGCCAATGGGTTGCCGTCGAGGTTCCGAAGGTCGTTCATCAGTCAAAGTAATTGCCATCTTTAACCTTTCACCCTGCCCAGGTGAAACGGATGTTTTGATAGGGCTCGCTTTCTATAAATTTCCCTCTTTGCTTTGCCCGAAGCGACAGAGTTTTGTTTTATAGGGCTGTAGTTTCAAGGATCGACTTGTTCATTAATAAAATAACGTCGTTCTATAATTTCCGCATTAATTGCTATTTTCTCTTTTTGCTTTTTCAGAAAATGGTAATCCTAAAAAACAATTCAAATAAAAACAAGCAGTAAAATAAATACACTGCACACACTTGCATTTTCTCTATCTCTTCTAAACACGAATCATCACATCATGCAAATTGCTTATTTTAAACCCAGTTGAAACATACGATCCGATGCCTTCTCCCAACTTTGAGTTCCCGATATTTGAGGCTGAAGAAGAAAATGACAACGAAATTCCAGAAGAGATCTCCCGATTACTCAGACAAGAGGAAAAGTCCATTGAACCTCACAAAGAGCCGTTGGAAACGGTAAACTTGGGTTCAGAGCAAGAGAGAAAAGAAATCAGGATTGGGGCACTGCTCAGTCCAACTGCCAGAGAGGGTTTGATAAAGCTTCTCAAAGAATTTCCCGATGTATTCGCTTGGTCCTATCATGATATGCCAGGGTTGGATACCAGCATCGTGGAACATCACTTAGCGTTAAGACCGGAATGTCCGCCAGTAAAGCAAAGGTTGAGACGGACTCACCCGGACATGCCCATCAAAATCAAAGAGGAGGTACAGAAACAGATTGACGCGGGTTTCCTCGCTACGTCTGAATATCCTCAATGGTTAGCCAACATCGTACCTATTCCAAAAAAGGACAGAAAGGTCAGAATGTGTGTCGACTACCGAGATCTGAACAAGGCAAGTCCAAAGGACAACTTTCCTTTACCACACATTGACATGCTGGTAGACAGTACAACAAAGTTCAAAATTTTCTCCTTCATGGATGGATTCTCGGGCTATAACCAGATCAAAATGGCGCCGAAAGACATGGAGAAAACTTCGTTCATTACCCCATGGGGTACCTTTTGTTACAAGGTAATGCCTTTCAGTTTGAAGAACGCCGGGGCAACCTATCAAAGGGCCATGACTACTCTGTTTCATGACATGATACATAAGGAAATCGAGGTATATGTCGATGATATGATTGAAAAGTCAAAAACAGAGAGTGAGCACGTTGAACATCTGTCAAAATTGTTCGAACATTTAAGAAAATTCAAGCTCCACTTGAATCCCAACAAGTGCACCTTCGGTGTCCGTTCTGGGAAACTACTAGGGTTCATCGTCAGCCAGAAAGGAATTGAGGTTGATCCTGGCAAGGTCAAGGCCATTCAAGAAATGCCTTCGCCGAAAACTGAAAAACAAGTCAGAGGATTCTTGGGACGTTTGAACTACATCTCCATATTCATATTCCTTATGACCGCCACATGTGCGCCGATTTTCAAGTTACTAAAAAAGAACCAGGATTGCGTTTAGACAGAAGATTGCCAAACTGCCTTCGACAGTATTAAGGAATATCTTTTGAATCCTCCGATTCTATCACCTCCAGTGGAAGGAAGACCACTGATCATTTACCTCACAGTCCTAGAGGACTCAATGGGTTGTGTGCTTGGCCAACAAGACGAAACAAAAAGAAAAGAGTCTGCCATCTACTATTTGAGCAAGAAATTCACCGACTGTGAAACTCGGTACACAATGCTCGAGAAAACTTGTTGCGTTTTGGCTTGGGCAGCCAAACGTCTTCTCCAGTACATGATTCGTCACACTACTTGGTTGATCTCAGAAATGGATCCAATCAAGTATGTCTTTGAAAAACCTGCTCTCACGGGAAGGATTGCGCGTTGGCAGATGTTGTTATCAGAATATGACATAGAGTACCACGCTCAGAAATCCGTTAAAGGAAGTATTTTAGCCGATCATTTGGCTCATCAACCGATTGACGATCGAGAATCAATCGGGTTTGACTTCCCAGACGAAGATGTCATGTATCTAAAAATGAAAGATTGCGATGAACTGCTACCCAGTGAAGGGCCAGAACTAGGTTCCCAATGGGGACTTATCTTTGACAGAGCATTTAATCACTACGGAAACGGAACTGGGGCAATCATTGTTACCCCTCAGGGTACCCACATTCCTTTCACCGCTCGACTTACGTTCAAGTGTACGAACAACGAGGCCGAAAACGAAGCTTGTATTATGGGTCTCGAGGAAGCGATTGGTTTAAGGATCAAAAACTTGGACGTATATGGCGACTCAGCCTTGGTCGTCAATCAGATAAAAGGAGATTGGAACACATACCAATCAGGATTGATTCCATACAAAGACTATGCAAGAAGGTTGTTACCCTTCTTCAATAGAATCGAGTTTCATCACATCCCTCGTGATGAGAATCACATGGCTGATGCATTAGCCACTCTCTCTTCTATGATTAGTGTAGGTCAATGGAATGACATACCTAAGATCGACATAATGCGCCTTGAACGGCTCGCTTACGTCTTCACGATTGAAGCAGTCATAGATGACAGACCTTGGTATCACGATATCAAATGCTTCCTTCAGAAACAAGAGTACCCATCCGGGGCACTCAGAAAAGACAGGAAAACCCTCAGGAGATTTGCTGGAAACTTCTTCCTGAGCGGTGACACTCTCTATAAGAGAAATTTTGACATGGTCTTGCTCCGATGCGTAGAAAGACCAGAAGCAGACATGCTTATGAAAGAAATTCGTGAAGGATCCTTTGGCACTCATGCCAACGGACACACAATGGCGAGAAAAATTCTGAGAGCAGGGTACTATTGGTTGACCATGGAATCCGACTGCTACAAGTACATAAGGAGGTGTCACAAGTGTCAGATATACTCCGACAAAATTCATGTACCGCCATCACATCTCAAAGTTCTCTCTTCCCCGTGGCCTTTTTCCATATGGGGAATCGACATGATTGGCATGATTGAGCCCAAGGCTTCCAACGGACATCGATTCATCCTGGTAGCCATTGACTACTTCACCAAGTGGGTCGAAGCAGCGTCATTCGCCAATGTAACCCGACAAGTGGTGGTCCGATTTATCAAAAACAATATCATCTGCCGTTATGGTGTTCCAAGCGAGATCATTATTGATAATGGATCTAACTTGAACAATAAGATGATGAAGGAGTTGTGCCCAGAGTTCAAGATTGAACATCATAACTCATCTCCCTACCGACCAAAGATGAACGGAGTGGTAGAAGAGGCTAACAAGAACATCAAGAAGATCATTCAAAAGATGGTTGTAACCTACAAAGACTGGCACGAGATGCTACCCTTTGCTCTTCACAGTTATCGCACATCTGTTCGCACTTCAACAGGGGCTACCCCTTTCTCTCTAGTGTATGGCATGGAGGCAGTTCTCCCCATAGAAGTAGAGATCCCATCAATCTGAGTACTGATGGAAGCTAAGCTCACCGAAGCTGAGTGGTGTCAAAGCCGACACGGCGAATTAAACCTGATCGAAGAGAAATGAATCACGACACTATGCCACGGTTAGTTGTATCAGCTGAGAATGAAGAAGGCGTTCGACAAAAAGGTCCGACCTCATGTCTTCAGAAAAGGGGACCTCATGCTCAAGAAGATACAATCTTTTCTCACTGATTACCGGGGCAAGTGGACTCCGAATTATGATGGCCCCTATGTGGTCACAAAAGCTTTCTCAGGCGGCGCCTTGAGACTTGCAACCATGGACGGAGAGGAATTTGCCTACCCCACGAATGTTGATGTAGTCAAGAAATACTTCGCCTAAACTAAAAAAAAAAACGTCTCGGTGGATTGAAAACCCGAAAGGGCGGTCCAGGCAAAAGTTAGAGACATATAAAAAAATTATCCCGATGGATTGGAAACATCATAGTACAATCCAGGCAAAAATTAGGGATAATGGCAAGTAACTATGTTCAACAGAGGCAAGTCCCTCAGCAGCAGCAGTTACATCGTCCATCGGAGGAAAACTCCAGTCAAGGTCATCTTCGACAGAAGCTCAGGATGTCCCGAATTCAAAGTTGGTAGAAGGATAGTGGTCGTTATGTTTCAACGTAGCCCTTTTCCCTGTAAATTACCATTTTCAAACTTTGTATATATTCTTTGGAATCACGCGTTTGGCTGATCTCCATCTTATCAATAAAATTTGAGCCCTTGTGCTTCTGTTTGTAATTCTTATTTGTTTTAGCTTTAGAGAACGACATTTTAACATGATCAACGATTCTTGAAATGAAACAAAAATGAATTTACTTGTTAAATCTTTTTCTGCTTTTAAAATAAAGTCGGCAATTTCATTTGATTGTTGAACATCAAAAGAACATCAATCGCTTCTCCAGAAGTAGGTAAACTTCAAAGTGCAGAATCAAAGTGCTCCTTCTAACCCAGTACGCCTGAATGAAGGGATCAACTGTGTCAGAGACCTTGTTTCGTCTGACACCCCTCGGCCAAGTTCTTATCTCCTAAGCCCGATCAACGGTATTCCCCGCAGGGACTATCTCTCCTAAGCAAGGTGGAATTGCTATCTTGAACCAACGATATCTCTACACGCCCCGCGATGGCCGAGTATCCAGTCATGATCATCTTTTAGTTTGTGTGTCGCGTCAGTTTTGTTAGCATAGACATACATGCATTATTGATTTGCATTCGCATTCATATTGCATCAATATCACTCTAGTCGGTCTTGTCCCCTGGTGATAAAAAGTCCTCTCAATCGAGTTGTCAAGTTTTTTCCTCGTCAGGAAGTGCGGCGTCTGAACAATCTCTCTCCTCCAGTTTATTTCTGGAATGAAGTTGGCTCCTCGACCACTTTGATAACTTGAACCTCTAAAAGACCAGAGGAACCTTCAGTCAGCATCACTCTTCGCCATTGAAGATGATATCCTTGCTTTCCCGGATTAAAGAAAAATCCCCCAGAGAAAGCCTCCTAAGCAGAGATTCGGCAGTACAGCTGCTATTCTCCGAAAAGATCGCTGATGAAAAGGTCATCGGCACCTCAAAATTGGACCTCATCACATGGAATTTCTCCGGGAAGATCCCGAGAAAAGTATGATGTAAGACCTCAAGTGGAAACAGTCTCTCAAGAGACTCGCTTTCCCCCAGTAGAATCGACAAATGGCGTCTCCAAACAGAGAAGTTTGTGTACCTCTACAATTCAGACGATTGGGTTCCCCAGAAAGTTTGACATCAAAACTTTTTCCCATCAAATGGCATCTCCCCAGGAAAATTCGGCGAGAAGTTTGAAGGAAAACCGCTACTAACAGCGTTCCTTGTCAAGAAAGTTTATTGACAAGAGAAACTGAGACCAGTTCCTTGGTAAGAAACCAGGATCGAGGGGAAGTTTATTTCAGCAACTAAGACCAGTTCCTTGGTAGGAAACCAGGATCGAGGGGAAGTTTAAATCAGAAACTAAGACCAGTTCCTTGGTAGGAAACCAGGATCGAGGGGAAGTTTAAATCAGAAACTAAGACCAGTTCCTTGGTAGGAAACCAGGATCGAGGGGAAGTTTACATAAGCAACTGAGACCAGTTCCTTGGTAGGAAACCAGGATCGAGGGGAAGTTTATTTCAGCAACTGAGACCAGTTCCTTGGTAGGAAACCAGGATCGAGGGGAAGTTTGTTTCCGCAACTAAGACCAGTTCCTTGGCTGAAGACCAGGATCGAGGGGAAGTTTACCTTTTCTAAGCATCATTGCTTAGCAAAAGAAGATGAATGCGCAAGCTACCATTCATAACCACCATCAAAATTTTGGGTATTCCGATATTTAATCCTCTTGCACCCCGAATGCCCGAATACCTTCGTCATTACAAACCTTCGGGTCCAAGAAGATTAAATAGGGGCATCTGTCATACCCCAAATTTTGACCACTAAGATTTCCCATCATTGTGCAAATCATCATCACAATATGGAGGAACCATCATACCTTGTCAGTCTCCCCAAAGATGGGTGAGCATCCACTACAATAAAAATTAGGGTTTCAAAGCCCTCTCTGAGTGCTTAGACAAAGGATCAATCAAGGAATGACATGATCTTCAACTTGTCTAAACCTCTCAAACATACATAAAGGATCAAAAGGACTCCCACTTCAAGGATTAAGCACAAGGTTGCTCCCTACTAGGTGGATCAAGTCTCAAGATCGCCAGTATCACCAAATTAGGGTTTTGGTTGACCAGGGCCTCCAGATGAAAAATTTCATCTGTACACAAGCCAAAGATCTAAAACACAACCTAATGTACTCCATGGAACCTCATGGACCCATTCATCAAGTCAATTTTGCCTTAGGGGATGCATTTATCAAAAATCAGGAATTAGGGTTTCTTGACCTAATTCACCCCTAAGTTGACTTTTAGGGCAAATCAAGAGCCAAGACCTCAATAGAGGGTTTGAGGGTCTCTAATGAGCTATATTTATCCATTTGTAACAATGGATTAATCCAAGAAGCTTGAGCAACAAGTCTCAATTTCATCTGCACCACAATTAGGGTTTTAAGGAAAAAGTCAACTGTAACTTTGACTTTTGACCAGGACATGCTCCCAAGCCCTAGGACATGCCCCAATATACCCTATGACACCCATGGAACATGTCCATCAAGTTTGATTTAGGTCAAGGACATGATTTCCTGAAGAATTGCACAGTTTGGAATTCATCTGATAAAAAGTCAACTGTGCACAAAAGTCAACTTTGACTTTTTGAGATTTTTCACCAAAATGGATTTTTAACCCTAAAATGATGTTAAGGTATGATTTGAATCATCATTCATCAAGAAAAATCAAGAAAAGTGGGATAACTTGTAAAAGGGGTAACCATAAAAACTTAGAAAATTTTCTAAGTTAAAAATAAAGTGACAAGGGTACCAACTTTGAAGGATCATAACTCCTAAACCACAAAGCCATTTTTTCTCATCCAAAGATGGATTTGTAGCCCTCATTACCCTCTACAAAAACTTCAACTAGACCTAAGTCCAATTCATTAAGTATTTTGAGTCATGGAGTGATCAAAATGGCTGAAAAGTGAAAATGTCACTTTTTCCAACACTTAGTGAAATTTTCACTAAGTCAGAATCTGCCTTCACTTTTTGCCAAATGTAGAGGGATTTTTCACTTGGATTCAAAAGAGATCAAAACCAAATATGTTCAAACAGTTGTTATATCATGTAAGGGCTTTCCAAAATGGCCAAGAACATTGCCAAATTCCATTTGAGTCATGAGATATGACATTGGAAAGTTGCCTTGCTGAAATCTGTCAAAGGCAAGGCAGAATTTGCAACTTTGCTCGATTTGCCAAAATCAGCCAAATTCAAATGCTCCTATCCACTTGGACATATTTGAGGATTGAATCTAAAGGGGACAATCACTGAGCCAAGCCTCAAAAGTCCTTGGAACAAGAAAAAGCATGTTGAACCTAGAATGGCCAAAATAGGGACAAGACTCCAAATTTGGATTGAAGCATTCAATGGAAGCATCAAGGTGGCATGGACTGAGCCATTCTCATCTGAAATCAGTCAAGACTTATCCAAGACCAAGGGAACCAAAGCTCTGTGCCCTAACCTCTAGTCAATGGCTAGAGGAGACTTGAATTTCCATTGGACAACATTGGCCAAACCTACTTACCAGTTACCATTCACTATTCCTTGCAAAACAAACTTGCTCTACTATAAATAGAGCTCAATTGTGATCAGTTTGAGTACACCAAAGCCATCTAACAGATGCTTTCCTCAAAATCTCTTTCTCTTGGCAAAAATGCCTTTCTTAGCAAGGTAGCTATCGGGTTTTGAGTTTGAGAGCTTTTCCAATCAAACCAATCACTCACACACCTCACATACATCATATAGAAGTGATCCAAACACTCACATAACATCTGGAACACTGATTTCACAAAATCACCAGCCAATTGCTCAAGTTCTTGACATTTTTGCAGTTGAGGTGCCATCTTCAACTCCAAACCATTTCAATCCATTCCAAGCACTCAGACACATCACTTGGTACCTAGGGAAGCTATCCATATCATTGGAACCTAGCTGTAACACCTCCGACACAAATCACGATCACCAGCTGCAAGTGGTAAGCATGAGCTCTTCTAACTCTATGATCCATGCAATTTTTGCTGCACAATAATTTGGCCATATGTTCATAATCATGCATGGAATGTTTTCCCTCAATTAATTGCATTGTTTGAATCGTGTATAAAAAATCATAGCCTTCATGCAGAAATTAAGGTTCTTGAGGATTTTTCATGATTTCTTGTTATATGTTTAATTTAAATGAAATTAATGGACATAGACATGACCGTGAGGTTGAGACGAGCATAATGATATGTGGATTGCATGTTATAATCAAGTATTCAGGGAGATTGGATAGAAAATGCAAATCTGAGAATCTCAGAACATGCGCGTGTTCTTTAGCTTGTTCTTAGCGCCATTTTTAGAAATTTGAATATTTGAATTTTATGATTTTATTTAATTGATTCAAAAATTAATTTCTCTCTGAGTTTTAATGATTTTGAGTTGATTCTTTTTTTAATAATTCACAAAAATGTTAAAATATTTTATTTTATAAAAAAATCCCAAAAATATTATTTATTTCATATAATTGATATTTTTGCAAAGAATTAATATTTTAATTGTTTTTGACATTTTAAATATTTTTTTCACATTGATTTTGCAACTTTTAATGCTTTCTAATTATTTTGTAGGTCAATACTTAATTTTTGAAGCATTAATCCAAGATCACAATTTGTTTTTCATGTGTTAAACAATTTTGATCATTTTAATTGAATTTGTATTCAATTAAATACATTTTTGAAAACAAATTAGGGTTTTTGGATTAATTCAACCCTCATAAATCATTTTCAAAACACTTTGGGCATCTTTAGAGAGTGTAAGACCCAACCCACTTGTACAGAAATATTTTGGGCCTCATTCGTTGTATAAGTCCCTCTGTACATTTTCAAATAAACAGCACGATCATCGCCTTTTGAAAAATAACCTTGGGCCTCTCCTTGAGCTATAAGACCCATTCAAAAACACTTTGGGCCTCTAATAGAGTGTAAGACCCAATCCCCTTTTAACCAAAACATTTTTGGCCATCACTTATTGTATAAGTCCCTCTGCGTTAAAAGAAAACCTCGGCGCGATCGCCATTTTTAAACGGAAAAATCAATTGGGCCTACCCTCGTGTTATAAGCCCCACTCTTTTTCTAAAAACTTTTTGGGCCTCTTGAAAGAGTGTAAGACCCATCCCTTTGTACAGAAAACCTTTTTTGGGCCACAGTCACTTGTATAAGTCCCTCTGTACAAATTCAAACAGTGCGCTCACTGATAAAACCCTGGGCCTCTCCTTGAGCTGTAAGCCCCAAATCTTTCTTTTTCAAAGCACTTTCTCCTTTGATTTTGAATATACTGTTGTTTTCAATCTTTCTTTGTTGAACAACTAACCAAACAGCATGGAAGCTCTACAACCGAGTAAGTGGTTATTGCTTTCATTTACCGCTTTCATATACATATAACTGTATTGTGGGGTTGTTTCACTGTAAGTCTTCTTTCATAAACTCATATCAACTGTGTAATAATAGTATAGATATTTAGAGTTTCCCCGGCAACTACGTCTAGAACTAGGTGACGCCGTTTCGTTTATTCGTAGAAATAGACAACTAGATCCCCAATAGGATCACTAGATACAGTCTTCTCTTTGGCTGTCCTCATTAGGAATTGTCAAGAAACTCTACTCCCAGAGATGAATGTATTCTCCGTGAATGGCATCTTTGAGTTTCTTCCAAATTATCGAACTTTCCTAACTTGATCTATTCCTTGTGAATAGCTTGCCTTGAACTTCTCGGGGTTTGGGGACCCACGGGCTTCTTAAAAGCATCGGCCTCCTCTTGGGCATCGTACAACGACCCACAGGCTTCCTAAAAGCAACCCCGCCTCCTCTTGGGCTTAGTACAAGGACCCTACGGCTTCTTAGAAGTATTCACCGCCTCCTCTTAGGCTTCGTATAATGATCTCTTCCTCCGGGAATGATAGCACTCTCTTGGGCTTCGTACAAGGACCCGTCGGCTTCTTAAAAGTTTCCAGCCTCCTCTTGGGCTTCGTACAAATTGTCCCGACGACCTCCTAGAGGTATAGGAACAGAACTTAGTCATTTGCATAGAACAGTCCTTTCATAGAATCTACTACTGTTTCTCAAAACATAGTACAAAAGATGAAACTCTAGACTTGGACAGTATAACTTCCTTGAGTCTCAAAGACATTCTCAAGTGACCTCTTCGTTAAATAGGAAGGAAACCCGCAGACTCGGAAAATCTCAATACCCTTTGGATTTCCCGCTTCCTTAAAGAACAGGAATAACCCAGATCCTTGAATCAAATCCCTGAGTACAGTGTTGCTCATATAAGAACTGGTTTTCTCTTTCAAAATCAGTATACTGGACCCGTCACTTAACTAAGACAACATTTAGCCTCTCTCTCGGGCTTTGTACGAGAGACATAAGAGACTCCCTCGTTGAGTCAATCACCCATTTCGCCTCCATCTCGGGCTTTATATGAGATACAAAAAGGTTCTTATTGAGCTAAACAAACAACAGCCTCCATCTCGGGCTTCATACGAGATACAAAAAAAAAACTCCCTTGTTGAGTCAAATAGCCTCCATCTCGGGCTTTATACGAGATACCAAAAGATTCCATCGTTGAGTCAAAACCTTTTAGCCTCTCTCTCGGGCTTTGTACGAGACACATAATAGCCTCCTCTTAGGCTTTGTATAAGAAAACCACTGGTTAATCCAATTAACCTTTTAGCATAAAAGCTGTGCCTCATTCACAGTACACAAACATCAACAACTCCTTCCTCTTCATCTAATCGCTGTAAGCGGCAAGCCTCTGGATCATCTACATCCATGCCACTATCCCTCTTTTAGCATGAACAATTCCTAAGGAAAGATAGCATTGCTCTACACTGAGTTAAAGTCTTCTCCTTCAGGTTAAAACCCCCTATAAAGGAAATTATGGCATTACCGGATTCACAAATCCTGGTTAAAGTAATTCTCCTTTATAAAACAGTTGTGACATACAACCCCCTCTTTAGAGATGACAAATTCTCTCTAAAGTTGAGACCTTCAGCTTCACATCTTGGGCTTTGAACAAGATACAAATAGACCTTTCAGCTTCACATCTTGGGCTTTGAACAAGATATAAACCACCTTTTCGCTTCACGTCTTGGGCTTTGAACAAGACACCAAAACAACCATTTCCTCCCATAGAATAGGAGGAACTACGAACGCTCTGATTTCCCTATTTCGGTAAACAGGAATACATAGGCATAAGATCGAAAGAAAATATCTTAGCGAGCACACTAAACAAAATCCCATACTCCTATGTATCTATCAAAAGCACCAGTCCTAACATCCTAATCCTTGTTCCCCGCCAGAAACCTTCTGTCTAGATAAAAACCAGTATTGGCGAAAATACAAATAACCAGTACAAAGGCCCCCCCACATTGATAGCATCCGTAACCTAACAGACAGTTGTTTAAACTTAGTATGCAAAGCAGGGTTAATTGAAGACATCTATTTCCCTTCCTTCATCAGCTTTAATAGGATAAAAAATGAATCGACCTGTAGTTTTAAGCTCAACCGCAGAGAGCGACCAGCGCTTAAGAACCGCGTCCAAAATCGCTCGCTACACTTTTTACACCTCACATTTTAAAGCCCAAACAATTTTGAACTGGTTGTTTACTATGCATACACCCCTTTCTTATTTCAATTTCTTTTTATTTTCTTCATTTCATACATGTTTCATTTTTAATTTTTAAAATTACAAAACCACAACAGAAAATTCTGGAAAGATTTATGAGTATTATCAAGACATTTAGGCAATTTTTGATATTTTTATTTCATGTTTTTATTACATTTTTACCACTGTTTCATAATTTTCTTTGAATTTCCATTTGTATGCATTCCAAATATGATACATGAATTTGTAGAATTGTGTTCTTGTTCATTACAAACTGTTTTGACCTGATTCTTTTTGTATTGATTCACTAATACATTGAAGCATGTTAGATGATTTTTGTTTGATTTTTTAAGCCACTTTATGACACGTTTTGATGCTTGTCTTTGCACCACTTTGCATGATGTTTCAACTTGACCTAATGCATTGTTTAAAGTCATTTTGCTTTGAATTTTGACATGCCATCTTGATGTATGATTTAATTCTGACTTAGAAATTCAAATACCATGCTTGCATAATTTTCATAAGTCCATTTGATTTTTATTTGATGCATTACATTTGAAGCATGATCCATGTCATACCATTCTAACTTTAGTGCATGTTTGCATAAATTCTTTTGTGCATATTTGTATGAGCATTTGCATATTTTATGAGTCATTCATGTGATATTATAGGTCCTTGGTGCACATTATGGGTCATCTTTACATGTTCAATTCAACTTGAACTTTGTGCATTCTTAACATGTATTGTTTGCATTTTCCTTTTGAACTTTCACCTCACTTCTTCTTCTATTACTTCTTGAATGTCTCTAATGTTGATTCATGAATACTTTTGAGATGTTTATAGACCATTTTCCATTTAGTTTCAATTCTGATTTTTGGATTACATGTTCCATTTAGGCATGTTCTTTTCATTTCTTTTCATGATTCATATATCCTTTCTTATGGTAACATGTTTAAATGCTATGGATGATGATTGTTGCTTATTCATTTGAACTTGTATGATGATATTCATTTGTTGTCAATATGATTCACATTCTGGTTGTGATATTAAGATTTGATTCTTCATCTTATTCTTTTGAACTTTAATATGTATTAAGTACTTTTTACTTCCTATACATGTTTCAATGTTTACTAACCATGTAGGGGCTTTGGTAAGTTGAAATTGAGTGTGGATAAGGAATCCACATTCAAATTTCTTTCCTTTCATCTTTTACAATTCAATCTTGTGTTTTGTTAAGTACTTATGTGCTTTCTTTGATTAACTCATTACTTTCCCTTTTGAGTTACAATTCATCTTCTACTTTAGAAGTGAATTGTTTAACTCATTCCTTCTTTAGACTTTAGGTTTTGCAACCTCACAAACCTTTAGGATCACTCTCTTAACTAATCAATTAGGATTGAGTCTTAGTTCACATAGATTTTTACCTTTCTCGCCCACTTGAGTCTCTCATCTCCTCATCTCAAAGAAAATTCAAAATATCTAATAAAGGTAGGCACTTATTGCATTTAGGCCTTTCATATAAAGAAAAGATTATAAGGGGTCTTCTCTTATAATCTTAGAATGTGTAGCATATGGCCCATCTTGGGTCAATGTGTTAAACATTTGATCTTGTATGAGGGACTTAAATGCAATACTTGTTGAAGATACAAATAAAGAAAAACACTTCTTCATTTCATAATCAACAAAAACCCTTAATAAATACAAGTATGCTAGTGTGTTTGGACCTTAATAATTGGAACTAAGTGTGAGGGTCTTCTTCACACTTAGTGTACTTTCTTACTCATTCCATCTTGGAATGCGAGAATGCATACACTTCAATGACTAAGATTCAGATACACTATCATATGCAAACAAATGAAAAAACTTTTAAAATACTTCAAACAAATAAACAATTCTTTTCTCATCTCTTTCATTCCAGTCTTAAGGACTCGTCACGTCCGTTCTACCACAAACAGGTAACGCCTAAGTCTCCATACAACGAGCCGCAACACCTAAACTGCTGGGACGCGTACTCTGACGTTTCTGCTAAAAAACACAAACAAAGTGACCCTCGTTGAGGGGAACTACGTCGCTCTGATTCTCATGTTCCCGATGAGATACGTAGGCAGTGGGGTAGGGCCCATTCAAGCACTTCTTTTATTTTCCCTACATTTGTTTCTCTTTCTCTCTCTTTTCCCTTTCCAGTTCCTTTCCTAGCATTTTTCCTTACACCCTTTGATCGAAACAGTAAGCGTGGATCCCATCGGGTACGATGGACGCGAGGGGGTGCTAATACCTTCCCTTCACGTAACCGACTCCCGAATCCTGTTCTCTTGGTCGCAAGACCATGCTCTTCCTTCCCCTCAGGTTTACGCAGTGTTTCCTTTCCCTCTCTTGGGATAAATACACATTGCTGGCGACTCTGTTTTGGTGCCACTTTCACGTTTGTACTTGGATGAAAATCCCGGGAGCGACAACCATACAGGATGTCGGCATCAGAATTAACAGAGCTGAAGAAGCAACTGGAAGAGTTGTTAGAAAAGAAATTTGTGAGACCAAGTGTATCGCCTTGGGGAGCCCCGGTGTTGTTGGTAAAGAAAAAGGATGGCACTATGGGGTTATGTATCTATTACAGACAGCTGAATAAAGTGACGATTAAGAACAAGTATCCGGTTCCAAGAATAGATGACTTGATGGATCAGTTAGTGGGTGCCCATGTGTTTAGCAAGATTGACTTGAGGTCGGGGTATCATCAGATACGAATAAAGGATAAATATATTCAAAAGACGACTTTCAGGACCCGATATGGACATTATGAGTATATAGTGATGTCGTTCGGAGTTACTAATGCACCTGGTGTATTCATGGAGTATATGAACCGAATTTTTCATGCTTACTTGGATCAATATTTTGTTGTCTTCATTGACGACATTCTAATCTATTCTAAGTCAGAAGAGGAACATGCTGAGCATTTGCGGATAGTACTGCAAGTGTTAAGAGAAAAGAAGTTCTATGCTAAGTTATCTAAGTGTGAATTCAGGTTGAGAGAGGTAAGTTTTCTTGGTCATGTTATTTCAGGTGATGACATTTTTGTGGATCCATCCAAGGTGGATGCAGTTCTACAGTGGGAGGCTCCGAAGTCGGTAACTGAGATTAGAAGCTTTTTGGGCTTGGCTGGTTATTACCGTAGGTTTACTGAAGGCTTTTTGAAGTTGACACTTCTGTTGACTCAGTTGACTTGCAAAGGTAAAGCGTTTGTGTGGGATGTTCACTGTGAGAAGAGTTTCATTGATCTGAAGAAGAGATTGACTACAACTCCAGTTTTAATTTTAGCCGAACCAGATGAACCGTTTGTGGTGTATTGTGATGCTTCGTTGATGGGTTTAGAAGGTGTGTTAATGCAGGATGGAAAGGTTGTGGCTTATTCTTCACAACAGTTAAGGGTCCATGAGAGGAATTATCCAACTCATGATTTGGAATTAGCCGCGGTAGTATTCGTATTGAAAATTTGGAGGCACTATCTTTACGGTTCCAGATTTGAAGTGTATAGTGATCATAAGAGCTTAAAGGAATCTGTTCGATCAGAAGGAGTTGAATATGAGACAAAGAAGGTGGCTAGAATTCTTAAAAGATTATAATTTCGGTTTGAACTATTATCCCAGTAAAGCTAATGTCGTGGCAGATGCTTTGAGTCGGAAGACGTTGCTTATGTCTGCTATGATGGTTAAAGAGCTGGGATTGATTGAACAATTCAGAGATATGAGTTTGGTTTGAGAACAGACACCGCGTAGTGTGATGTTAGGTATGCTGAAGATCAACAATGAGTTTCTTAATAGTATCATAGAGGGTCAGAAGTTAGATGTGAAACTGGTGGATTTGATGATTGGAAATGAGCAGACAGAAAGTAACGAATTCAAAGTGGATGAACAAGGTGTGTTGAGATTCCGTGACAGGATTTGTATTCTTGATGATCCTGAGTTGAAAAGAATGATTCTAGAAGAAAGTTATAGGAGTAGCTTAAGTATCCATCCAGGAGCTACAAGACGTATCAAGATTTGAAGAAGATATTTCAGTGGCCGGGTTGAAGCATGATATGGCTAAGTTTGTATATGCTTGTTTGACTTGTCAAAAGGCGAAGGTGGAACATCAGAAACCTGTTGGTTTGATGCAACCGTTAGATATCCCAGAGTGGAAATGGGACAACATTTCTATGGATTTTGTGACAGGGTTACCTAATACGCCGAGAGGACATGATTCCATTTGGGTAGTAGTGGATAGTCTGACGAGATCGACACATTTTATTCTGATTAATATCAGTTTTCCTTTGCAGAGGCTGGCAGAGATTTATATTCAAGTGATTGTGAAGTTGCATGAAGTTCCATTGAGTATTGTGTCGGATAGACATCCAAGGTTCACTTCCAAATTTTGGGAGAGTTTGCAAGAAGCTTTGGGATCGAAACTGAGATTGAGTTCAGCTTATCACCCGTAGACGGATGGACTGATGGAGAGAACTATACAATCTTTGGAGGATTTGTTGAGGGCTTGTGTGCTTGAGCATGGAGGTGCTTGGGATAGCCATTTACCATTAATATTTCCCATCATTGTGCAAATCATCATCACAATATGGATGTACCTTTGTGCCTCATCAATCTCCTCAAGGAATTGTTGAGCATTCACTACAATCAAGCTTAGGGTTTTAAGCCCTCTCAGAGCCTTAGACAAAGGATCAATCAAGGAATGACATGATCTTCAACTTATCTAACCTCTTAAACATCCACAAAGGATCAAGAGGACTCCCACCTCAAGAATTAAGCACAAGAGTGCAACATTTCAAGTGGATCAAGCCTCAAGTTCATCTAATACAAAGTCAACTGACGCAGAAAGTCAAAGTTTGACTTTTTGGTCAACTATGAGCTTCACAAGCCATTACTCAGGAAAATATGATGGATGATTTAATTTGATCAAATTTAAATCAAGAAATCATGCAAAATTGCAAAATTGATCAAATTGAAAGAAACTTAGAAATTTTTTCTAAGTTAAAATCATGTTCAAGTGCACAACTTTTCAAGGTTGTAACTATTGATCCAAGCATCCATTGATTTTGAGTAAGAGCTACTTTCAAAGAGGCTATTTAATACTTCAACATTGTAGAAGGAATCAACTCAAAATATCATAAGGATTGAAAGATATAAGTGATCAAAGTTGGGAATTCTTAATGTCCAATGTTCTGACATTGCATAGGGACATCATTAATATTTTTTCAGCAAGAATGCCCCAACTTCAAGGACGTTTTTCTCCATGATCCAAGTTGAACCAGGTCTGGAGTCAAACATGAAAGTTGAAGTACGTTGTCTCAGCTTTCCAGAAAGGTGTAGAACGTCCTTGTAGCATACTCGAGCAGGGAGATATGATTTTCGCAAGAAGCAGTGATAAAGCAGAATTTTCATGACAGCTTTTGGGACAGATTTAACTACACAAGTTCAAGACCATTTTTGATGACTTTGCAAGCTGAACCAGGTCCAAAGTCAAACATCAAAGTTAAAGTATGTCATTAGGGCTTTCCAAAATGTATTAGAACTCCCATTAATTCAACTTGAGCAAGGAGTTATGAACCTCACAACAGGCCTTGCTCGAGCTGATTTTTAGGACATATTTTGTGCACTTTTCTTGTGCCACCCAATTTTCAAGCTTTGTCACCATGCAAGACAAGCATCAAAGATGCAATTCACTTCAATTCAAAATATCATAGTGGATTAAAAGATACAAGTGATTAAAGTTTGGAATTATTAATGTTCAATGTCTAATGTTTCAACATTGCATAGGGACATCATTAATATTTTTTCAGCAAGAATGTCCCAATTTCAAGGATGTTTTTCTCCATGATCCAAGTTGATTCAAGCCAAACCTTGAACATCAATGTTGAAGTACGTTGTCTCAACTTTCCAGAAAGGTGTAGAACGTCCTTGTAGCATACTCGAGCAGGGAGATATGATTTTCGCAAGAAGCATTGATAAAGCAGAATTTTCATGACAGCTTTTAGGACAGATTTGACTACACAAGTTCAAGACCATTTTTGATGACTTTGCAAGCTGAACCAAGACCAAAGTCGAACATAAAAGTTGAAGTACGTCATCTAAGCTTTCCAGAAAGTCCTAGAACGTCCATGTAGCATACTCGAGCAGGGAGTTATGAATTTTACAATAGGGCTTGCTGCAGCTGAATTTTTCATGGGGCAGATTTGCACATTTCTTGTGCCACATGAATTTCCAAGCCTTGTCATCACTTTGGACACCTCTGAGGATCAAATCTAAAGGGGACAATCACTGAGCCAAGCCTCCAAAGTCCTTGGAATAAGAAGTAGCATGCTATTCCTAAAAATCCCTAAAAGAGGGACAAGACTCCAATTTTGGATTGGAGCATTTAATAGATGCTTAGAGGTGGCATGGGCTGACACATTTGCAACTGAATTCAGTCAACATTCCTCCAACAAGTAAGGAACCAAAGCTCTGTGCCCTAACCTCTAGTCAATGGCTAGAGGAGACTTTTATTTTCATTGGACAACATTGGTCAAACCTCTGCTGCAGCCACCATTCACTGTTGCTGTGAAAACAAACTTGCTCTACTATAAATAGAGCTCATTTGTGTTCAGTTTGAGTACACCAAAGCCATCAAACAAATGCTTTCCTCAAAATCTCTTCTTTCACCTCAAATTTGCCTTCCAAAGCAAGTAATTCTGAGTTTTTGAGTTAGAGAGCAATTCCACTCAAACTAATCACACACACACCTCATATATATCATATGTAAGCTGTGCAAACTATCACAAGTGACCTGTAATCACAAAATCACAAAGTCACTTCTCAAAACCTCAAAATGGCACTTTTTTGCATTTTTCAAGCCATGTCTTGATTCAGTCACTTACCAAACCAGATAAAACCTCAAACACACTCCAAATATCATCCTTGAACTGTCCCAAATGGTTCCCAACATCTGGAACACCATTTGAGAGAGTTGCTATTTTGGTCACTTTTAACCCCTTTTGCAAGAAAGGGACAGTTTATGTTTTTGCAGGTACCAGTTGATTCCAATCATCCTAAAAACTTCTAAGGGATCATTTGAGTGTGTCTAAAGCATCAAATCATTTCTGGAATAAGAGGCTTGACAGATTGCACAAAAATTCCAAAAAGCTCAAAAAGAGGTAAGCATCACAACTTGGAATCCTTGAAATCATGCATTGCTTTGAAGTCCACTGATCATACACATCTCATACATGTTGTATATGTTGTGTTTGGGCTAATTCACCATGTAATCCATGCCTGTATCAAAGTGTAGCACAGAAAATGCAATTATAGGTCCTTTTCAAAACCACTATCGGGTTTTGAGGAGGGAGTGTGATCTGAAAAAACTACCACCACCATTGGATTCCTTGTGAAATTCTGGGCCAGATGCATATAAATTTTGTCTCAAACCATTGAGATTTGAGAAAGTTATGGGTGTTGGAAGTTTGATAAAAAAGATGTTGAAAACTCATGAGTGATGTTGTAACATCACATTCCTCTTTTTCTTAGTTTATCTTCAAAACTCAACCAATTTTTTCACATAGCAAAAATCATCATTTTCAAAATCTGTTTTACACTCTTTTTATTCATACTCCATAATATTTTAATCCACCAAAAAATCACAAAAAAATATTATTATTTGATATATTTTTAATATATTCAAAAATATTGTTTTAAATTGTTTTAAATGCTTTTAAAATGATTTCTTTTTCTTGATTTTTAAAACCAAAATGATTTTAAATATTCATGTGGATAAAATACTTTTTCATAAACCTTAATCACTGTTTATAACATGATAAATGATTTTATTTGATATTTTTTATCATTTTTTACTTGATTTTTCTTTGAAAAATGCTCTTTAAAAAATGAAATTAGGGTTTTTGATTAATTCAACCCTCATCAAACTTTTTCAAACACTTTTTGGGCCTCTAATAGAGTGTAAGACCCAACCCTTTGTAAATACAACCCACTTTGGGCCTCACTTATTGTATAAGTCCCGTTGTATTTCAAAAAGTTCGACGCGATCATCATCCGTTGAAAAACAAACCTGGGCCTACCCTCGAGTAGTAAGACCCATTTCCTATTCAAAACTTTTTGGGCCTCTAATAGAGTGTAAGACCCAATCCTTTTTTGACCAAAACATTTTGGGCCTCAGTGTATTGTATAAGTCCCGATACCGTCAAAAACAAACGGCGCGATCGTCGCCTTTTCAAAATAAACCTTGGGCCTCTCCTCGAGCTATAAGACCCATTCAAAATTTTTGGGCCTCTAATAGAGTGTAAGACCCAATCCCCTTTTAACCAAAATCATTTGGGCCTCACTTATTGTATAAGTCCCTCTGCGTTAAAAGAAAACCTCGGCGCGATCGCCATTTCAAACCGAAAAATCAATTGGGCCTACCCTCGTGTTATAAGCCCCACTCTTTTTCTTTAAACTCACTTGGGCCTCTTGAGAGAGTGTAAGACCCATCCCTTTGTACAGAAAACCTTTTGGGCCTCAGTCACTTGTATAAGTCCCTCTATATAAATTCAACAGTGCGCTTACTGATAAAACCCTGGGCCTCTCCTTGAGCTGTAAGCCCCAAATCTTTCTTATTTCAAAGCACTTTCTCCTTTGATTTTGAATATACTGTTGTTTTCAATCTTTCTTTGTTGAACAACTAACCAAACAGCATAGAAGCTCTACAACCGAGTAAGTGTTTACCCGCTTTCATTTACCGCTTTCATATGTATATAACTGTATTGTGGGGCTGTTTCGCTGTAAGTCTCCTTTCATAAACTCATATCAACTGTGTAATAATAGTATAGATATTTAGAGTTTCCCCGGCAACTACGTCTAGAACTAGGTGACGCCGTTTCGTTTATTCGTAGAAATAGACAACTAGATCCCCAATAGGATCACCAGATACAGTATTCTCTTCGGCTGTCCTCATTAGGAATTGTCAAGAAACTCTACTCCCAGAGATGCATGTATTCTCCGTGAATGGCATCTTTGAGTTTCTTCCAAATTCTCAAACTTTCCTGACTTGATCTATTCCTTGTGAATAGCTTGCCTTGAACTTCTCGGGGTTTGGGGACCCACGGGCTTCTTAAAAGTATCGGCCTCCTCTTGGGCATCGTACAAGGACCCACAGGCTTCCTAAAAGTAACCCCGCCTCCTCTTGGGCTTCGTATAAGGACCCTACGGCTTCTTAGAAGTATTCACAGCCTCCTCTTAGGCTTCGTATAATGATCTCTTCCTCCGGGAATGATAGCCTCCTCTTGGGCTTCGTACAAGGACCCGTCGGCTTCTTAAAAGTTTCCAGCCTCCTCTTGGGCTTCGTACAAATTGTCCCGACGACCTCCTAGAGGTATAGGAACAGAACCTAGTCATCTTCATAGAACAGTCCTTTCATAGAGTCTACTACTGTTTCTCAAAGCATAGTACAAAAGATAAAACCCTAGACTTGGACGGTCTAATCTCCTTGAGTCTCAAAGACATTCTCAAGTGACCCCTTCGTTAAATAGGAAGGAAGCCTGTAGACTCGGACAGTCTCAATACCCTTCGGATTTCCCGCTTCCTTAAAGAACAGGAATAACCCAGATCCTTGAATCAAATCCTTGAGTACAGTGTTGCTCATATAAGAACTGATTTTCTCTTTAAAATCAGTATACTGGACCTGTCACTTAACTGAAATAGTTACCATGGCCTCCTCTTGGGCTTTGTACAATGATTCTCCCCAGCAGAGTCAAACAATGTTTAGCCTCTCTCTCGGGCTTTGTACGAGACACATAAGAGGCTCCCTCGTTGAGTCAATTACCTCTTTCGCCTCCATCTCGGGCTTTATACGAGATACAAAAAGGTTCTTATTGAGCCAAATAAACAATAGCCTCCATCTCGGGCTTTGTACGAGATACAAAGACTCTCTTGTTGAGTCAAACCTTGTAGCCTCCATCTCGGGCTTCGTACGAGATACAAAAACACTCTCTTGTTGAGTATAAAAGATTCTCCTGTTGAGTCAACCCTTTTAGCCTCTCTCTCGGGCTTCGTACGAGACACATAAAAACTCCCTCTTGTTGGGCCAATAGCCTCCTCTTAGGCTTTGTATAAGAAAACCACTGGTTGATCCAATCAACCTTTTAGCATCAAAACTATGCCTCGTTCACAGTACACAAACACCAACAACTTCTTTCCCTTCATCTAATCGCTGTAAGCGGCAAGCCTCTGGATCATCTACATCCATGCCACTGTCCCTCTTTTAGCATGAGAAATTCCTAAGGAAATATAGCATTGCTCTATACTGAGTTAAAGTCTTCTCCTTCAGGTCAAAATCCTCTATCAAGGAAATTATGGCATTGCCGGATTCGCATATCCCGGTTAAAGTAATTCTCCTTTATAACCAGTCACCCAACAGTTGTGACATACAAACCCTTCTTTAGAGATGACAAATTCTCTCTAAAGACGACACCTTTCAGCTTCATATCTTGGGCTTTGAACAAGATACAAATAGACCTTTCAGCTTCACATCTTGGGCTTTGAACAAGATACAAATCACCTTTCGCTTCACGTCTTGGGCTTTGAACAAGACACCAAAACACCATTTCCTCCCATAGAATAGGAGGAACTACGAATGCTCTGATTTCCCTGTTTCGGTAAACGGGAATACGTAGGCATAAGATCGAAAGAAAAGATCTTAGCGAGCACAATCAACAAAAACCCCAAATCCCATATCTCCATCAATCAAAAGCAGTAATTCAAAAGCATCATTCCTAAATATCCTAATCCTTGTTCCCCGCCAGAAACCTTCTGTCAAGAAAGAAACCGTATTGGCGAAAATACAAATAACCAGTACAAAGGCCCCCCACATTGATAGCATCCGTAACTTAACAGACCGCTGTTTAAACTCAGTATGCAAAGCAGGGTTAATTGGAGACATCTATTTCCCTTCCTTATTCAGCTCACAATAGGATAAAAAATGAATCGACCTGTAGTTTAAGCTCAAACCGCAGAGAGCGACCAGCGCTTAAGAACCGCATCCAAAATCGCTTGCTACAGAAAAATGGCGCCACCGTGGGGCCGGTCTCTGTTTTCTTTTTTCCTTTTCATCTCTTGTGTGATACCACAGATTAGGGCTTCCGCCGGGGAACCCATTTTCTGTCAGGAACTTAGGATTCATAGCTTTAAAGGTCTAGGATGTTTAGGACAAATATATATACTGCTTTTCCTAATTGTTATACGTGTTTATTTTTCTGCTACTGGGAATGCGTGTGATGCCGCATGTGGTGAGATTGAGTATACACTTAAGATAAGTGATGGCGACGAGGTCGACCATCAACCTCAGTGGAGGCATCCTAATGTAACCATTCTCTCACCTAGACAATGGGTCGGTTGTGATGCCTGAGAAGCTGAGGAGCCAAACCCTTTCGTAGTGCGGAAACTATCGGAAATAGTTGTTACGCGATACTACCCTCAGTTGAGGCTGGTGATCTATTCTCGGTGAATGGCACTTACTCTAAGATTGCTCTACAACTCGCTGGCGATCCGCTTGTTGTTTTGCTTTCCTGGGAGGAGCTGATGATAATGAGTACAGGTACAAAAATCACCCTAGTATAAACCTTTGGGGATGGGTAGAGCCTTGACTTCATGACAATGACCCTTTGACCCCATGTTTTTCCTATGTTTTTGTGTGCTGCATTCATGCATTCATTTAAAAAACATTAAAACATTCAAAAAAGTTCTCTTCTAGTCTCTCTGTTTTTCAAATTAAACTAAGACTGTGATTGTAAATATCAGAGAAAAGGATTACGCTAATGGATTTCGGTAGAAGGAGAACTCATACGTACACCTTCAAGGTTCCAAAACTAGAGGATTTGAGAAGGTTAGCGAGGATGATCACTAACCCTGAGGCTTTCAGAGCCAAGTACGGAGGTCTGCTACCACTGTTAAGAGTCCATGTGATTGAGGGAATCATGGACGCGCTCGTTCAATTCTACGATCTGGTTTATCACTGTTTCACATTCCCGGATTACCAGCTTGCACTAATGCTGGAGGAATATTTTCATCTGATCGATCTACATATCACCGATCGAGCTCCATTTTCTGGACTGGAAGAAATTCCAAAGAATCAGACCATTGCAAGAGCAATTCATTTGGACGAGTCTGAGGTCAGGACTCACATGACTACTAAGGGTAGCATCCAAGGTTTGCCAGCCCAGTTCTTGACGAAGAAAGCCCTGTACTTCACCAGTATAGGAAACATGACTGCTTTTGAAAGCATCTTTGTCTTGCTCACCTACGGGTTATTTTTGTTTCCCAACATCAATAACTTCGTCGATATTAACTCCATTAAGGTTTTTCTCATTGGAAACCCTGTGCCGACTTTGCTCGCAGATGCGTATCATTCTGTACACATGGGAAATTTGTACAGCGGAGGGGAGATCACGTGATGTGTACCTTTACTTTACAAATGGTTTATTTCCCACTTGCCCAAGTCTGCTACTTTTTGGGATTGCAAGAGTGTCTTACGTTGGTCGCAGAAGATCATGTCTCTTACCAACTCTGATATAGATTGGTGTAATAGGATTTATGATGGAATCAGGATCATTGACCGTTGTGGAAACTTCCCCAACGTACCCCTTATAGGAACTAAAGGAGGAATCAACTACCATCCGGTATTGGTTCATCGTCAATTTGGATACCCGATGAGACACATCCCACTGGGTGTTCATCTGGAAGGTCTTTTCTTCAAAGAAGGAGAAAACGACAGAGCACTAAAGATGGAAATAGTGCACGCTTGGAAGCATGTTCACAAGAAAGGACGAGAGTCTCTGGGAAAGCCGGACTGTGTCTCGGTGGAGCCTTATCTCCATTGGGTACAAACTAGAGCTCTCAAGCTAAAGATGCCTTATCCTCATTACGAAATTATTCCACCAAAGGAATCTGTCATGTACTTCATGACTGAAACTGAAAGGCTTCAGGTTACTCTCAACAAAGTTCAGTGGGAGAGGAGGTCTTGGAAGAACAAGTACCGCACCCTCGACGTAGATGACGTAGATGAAAGGCTTCAGGTAACTACTGAAAGAGAAGGATGCTCTGATTGAAATTTTGGAGCAACATGATGTAGAGAATCAAGATGATCAAAGGAATTTGCTCGCTCCTTTCACTTGGTAAAGGAATGACAACCCGACAACGGCCCAAGAGCCTCGGTAAAAAAAAAGGAAGATACCGGAATCAACACCTGATTTCTCTTCAGAGAGGACTCAGGACCCATTAGTTTAGGTTTCTGTTTCTGCACTTTGTAATCTACTGTATTTCCATTTCTGTAATCCTTTGAATTCAATAAAAAGGGGTTTCCCCACTGTTTGATATTTGCAATCTAATTGTCGAAGTTTATTTTGATTAAACCTTAAACAATTAATATAATCATTGCATTCATCATTCTCACATCGCGTATTCTTCTTCCCTACAAATCTCACGTTTGTGTCTCGATTCTAGAGTCAAACTATCTCATTCGTATAATACTCGGGCCAATCGTCAGAAAAGGATGGATGATCTTGAGGAAGAAAACAGAGAGTTGAAAGAAGAGATCGACACTCTGAGAGAGGATATGAGAAAGCTTCGTAACGACATGCAAGCCATGGCAGAAGCTCAACTACAACGAACTGTGATCTCAGAGATCACCTCAACGCCCGTAGTGGAGAGGTATGATCCTAGGTATCAGATACCGAAAGATCATCCTTGGGGCATGCCTATTAACTATATCCCGGAAGGATATGTTCCGCCGATCACTGAAGATCAGGGAATCGCAACCAAAGCCGCTGGGCCTGAAGGTTACAAAATTCAGGAAAGCGAAGATGCCAGGGGCATACTGAAGACTCCTGAAGGTTACAAACTTCGGGAAACGCCAAGACTCACTGCCGTAGTCGCGGTACCTCCCCCTGTGGTGCACACTGTCCCGGAAGGACAGATTCTGCCAATACCTTCTGGTAAGAAGGAAACTATGTTCGATAGAATGGATGAATTCCAGGAACAGTTCCTGGAAATGCAGAAGGAACTACAAGCCATTCACAGTCAGGATCTATTCGGAAAGGACGCCGCAGACCTCTGCTTGGTCCCCAATGTGAAAGTCCCACACAAGTTTCAAGTGCCCGACTTTGAAAAATACAAGGGTAACTCTTGCCCTCAAAGCCATCTGGTGATGTACGCTCGGCGGATGTCAGCTCAGACGGAGAATCAGGACCTACTGATTCATTACTTTCAGGATAGTTTAACCGGTGCCGCATTAAAATGGTACATGGGTTTAAACCGTGCTACGATTAGCACTTTCAGAGATCTTGGCACTGCCTTCGTCCAATAATACAAATACAATTTGGACATGGCACCCGACAGAGATCAACTCAGATCGATGTCGCAAAAGGACAAGGAAACCTTTAAGGAGTATGCTCAAAGGTGGCGTGAAATTGCCGCTCAAATTTGTCCACCTCTTGAGGAAAAAGAGATGACAAAGATCTTCTTAAAGACCTTAAGCTCATTTTACTATGACCGAATGGTTGCCAGTGCGCCTAGTGATTTCACCGAAATGGTCGGCATGGGTGTACGTCTTAAGGAAGCCGTCCGAGAAGGACGTTTGGTAAAAGACACTGGATCGACGAGCGGTACTAAAAAATACGGTAGTGCTCTCCCTAAGAAAAAAGAGCAAGATATTGGGAATATCTCTCTCGGAAAGCAAAGACGATGTTATCAACCGGTAGCAGCTGTGACTCCTACTATCGACCCTGCGTCTATTCCTACGTATCAACCTCAGGTTGCGCAGAGCCAACCTGACCAGCAAAGGACACAACAGCCTCTTCAGCAGGCTCATTCTCCATATAACAACAACCGTATAACACGGCCGCCAGGATTTGATCCTATACCCGTATCGTACGCAGAACTGTTTCCATTACTACTGGCTAAGGGGCACATTCAGACTAAATCTCCTCTTACAGTACCGGAAAATCCGCCTTTTTGGTTTAAGGTGGATCAAACTTGCCCTTATCATCAAGGAGGTTCAGGGCATAACATAGAGACTTGTCTCAATTTCAGGTCCGACGTGCAAAAACTTGTTAGGAGCGGGGTCTTATCCTTCAAGGATACAAATCCTAATGTTCTCACAAATCCGCTACCTCAACACGAGAAGGCTGCAGTCAATTTTATAGAAGGAGAGACTAACAATGTCTATCAAATTTACGATGTACTCTTGTTGAAAACCAATCCGGTTAAGATGCATTGTAGACAGAGTGGATATGGCCATGTGCCACCTCATAATTATATCAGTGTGATATCTGCTCTAAAGACAATCAAGGATGTTCTGTGGTGCAAGAAGCCCTACAGGAACCGATGGATCTCGGATGGATCCAAGAGCACCGAGTTCGTGGAGTTAACATGGTTTACACGAATTCTAATGTCATTCAGAACCACGACATCTGTGCAATGAATGTTAACTTGGTGGCGATGCACTCAAGGCAAAGCCAGTATCATAATCTGCCACGGCACGATTACAATTCCTGTCTGACTTGCTCGGTAAACAAACAGGGTTGCTCTTTCATACAGAAGGCCCTCCAGCGTCAGATGGATCTTGGATGGATCCAAGACTACCATGATATGAACCCTTATCAGATCAACATGGTTCAGATCTTCGATATTCGCGTGATGAATACCAACCTGGTAGAGTTACATGCTGAGCAGGTCCAACTCGGATTCTTAATATCACATGACTATCAAAGCTGTGAAGCGGGTTGTGAAAACGATCGAGGTTGTACCCTTGTCCAGGAGGCATTTCAGCACTTGTTAAATCATTGGTGGATGCCAATCTACATGGATGAAGATACTCAGCAGATTAGTATCAGTAATAGAAACCCCACTCGGCGTCAGAGTCAGGATGTCCGATCTGTGGAAGCTAACCTAGTGAGGTTACATTGTATTCAAAGTGGGCGTGGCCAGGTGCCACCACACAACTATGACAGTTGTAGCGTCTGTTCGGAAAGTAACCAAGGGTGTTACCTTGTGAGAGTAGCTTTTCAGGGTCAGGTCGATCGTGGAGAAATTCGTTCATATCCGGGTTCTGGACCCATCAACTGGACGCCGAGCTACCTTGCCAATCAAGTCGAGGATGTTGTCACAATCTCTGGTCATCACCATACCAGGGATGTTTTTGCCATTATCCCTCTACTTGACGAATCTAAAGTTCCCAACCGGGAACGGATCGAGATTACTTACGATGGTCAGAAAAATTAGAAGGTTCCCATGGTCATCTATCTACCATGACCGCTACCGTATGAATCAGCTAAGGCGATCCCTTACAAATACGGTGCAACAATAATTGAAAATGGAAAGGAAATTCCATTACCCTCCGTCGTGAATATTGCAGACATCAGTCGTGTAACAAGGAGTGGTCGAATCTTCAACCGAGGGGTTGGGGAACTTAACAAGGAAAAGGAACTTCAGACGGAAACTCCTGATCCACCAGTCGGTCAATTCAGTAATCCCGACCTTTCGAAAAATGATGATGAGATGCTGAAGCTCATCCAAAGGAGTGAATACAACATTGTTGATCAACTGTTACAGACTCCTTCAAAGATCTCGGTATTATCACTGTTACTCAGTTCAGAAGCACACAGAGAGGCTCTACAGAAATTCTTGGAGCAAGCCTTTGTGGAACAGGATGTAACAATCAGACAGTTCGATAGTATTGTCTCTAACATCACTTCCTGCAACAACTTGGGATTTAGTGATGAGGAATTACCTGAAGACGGTCGTCGTCATAACATGGCGCTCAATATCACAGTTAACTGCCAGGACGATGCTTTAGCCGGCGTACTGGTAGACACAGGGTCAACCCTGAATGTTATGCCGAAGTCCACTTTGATGCAATTATCATTCAAAGGCCCTCCGATGAGAGTCAGCGAGGTTGTCGTCAAAGAATTCAACGGATCCAGAAAAATAGTTATCGGCAAAGTTGATCTTCCTATAACTATTGGTCCTCACACTTTCCAGGTCACTTTCCAGGTCATGGACATCCGGGCAACATACAGTTGTTTATTAGGAAGACCTTGGATACATCAGGCTGGAGCGGTCACTTCGACCCTCCACCAAAAGCTAAAGTTCGTCAAGAACGATCAACTTGTCACAGTCTGTGGAGAATAAGCCTTGCTTGTAAGCAACTTATCATCATCTACTGGTATAGAACCCGAGGAGGTTATTGGAACTCAGTTCCAAGCACTGTCAGTGAGCAAGGACAATCATTTCAAAGGAGGAACCTCGATTTCCTCATACAACGATGCTATCAAAGCGGTCAAGAGTACCGATACGACAGGATGGGGACAGCTTGTCATTCCCACTGACAATACAACAAAGAAGGGTCTTGGTCTTTCTGCAACCAGTACCCAGACAGCTGCCAACGGCGAAAGTCTTCATCCCCTTCAAAACTTATTCCACAGTGGAGGTTTTCTTCACCCAGTGTCTCAAGCAGTTCATGCTATCAATGAGGAAGATCCCTCTGACACAGATGAAGAATGGAAGTCCTACCTTAACAAGGACGGTTATATGTCTCAGGAAGAGGTGCCTATGCCTTTTTGCTTTCCTACAGAAAGTCCGAGATTTATACCAAGATCAGATGTTGAAATGATCTACGGGGATTGTGATCCGAAAGGATGTCGTGCTCCACCAAATTCATTAGAAGAGGACACTCTGATGAAAGACAACTTTGACCACAACTACTATGGCCCAATGGATGGTCTGCCAATGTGGCAACCTTGTCCAGGAAACTTGGGGCAAGAGAGTCAGCCGAACAATGAAAATCAGCTGATCGTCATTGAACGGAATACCTGTGTCCCCACCATGCCATGGGATCAACACTCAGGCCATTCAGAAACTACTCAACATGAAGATGAATTCGCAACGTTTGCAGGACTTGAGTTCATCAACTATGCTTTTCCCAAGGTCAACGTCATCGAGAGAGATGACTCCTCCAGTTCCAAAGAAGTTTGGGACACCTTGGGAAAACCAAGTGGAAAATACGACTTCATGGCCAAGTACACCGCTCCCGGAAGCTCTCGTATCAGGCTCGAAGGCATCCAGCCTACTGGATGGGGAGATACAGCTGAGAGCACAAATGCTATGCAAAATACAACAGAGGAATCCTCCTACGACAACTCTGCCTGGGAGACAGATTCCAATGATCCTGCTCCACCAGAAATCAGCGTCATTTCTGAAGACAAATCAAGGAAGGTGCCAGACTTTGTGATTCACCGAGGAGTTCGCCGCCAATGGGTTGCCGTCGAGGTTCCGAAGGTCGTTCATCAGTCAAAGTAATTGCCATCTTTAACCTTTCACCCTGCCCAGGTGAAACGGATGTTTTGATAGGGCTCGCTTTCTGTAAATATCCCTCTTCGCTTCGCCCAAAGTGACAGAGTTTTGTTTTATAGGGCTGTAGTTTCAAGATTTGACTTGTTCATTAATAAAATAACGTCGTTCTGTAATTTCCGCATTAATTGCTGTTTTCTTTTTGCTTTTTCAGAAAATGGTAATCCTAAAAAACAATTCAATAATAAAAACAAGCAGTAAAATAAAAACACTGCACACACTTGCATTTTCTCTATCTCTTCTAAACACGAATCATCACGTCATGCAGATTGCTTGTTTTAAACCCCGTTGAAACATACGATCCGATGCCTTCTCCCAACTTTGAGTTCCTGGTATTCGAGGCTGAAGAAGAAAATGACGACAAAATTCCAGAAGAGATCTCTCGACTACTCAGACAAGAGGAAAGGTCCATTGAACCTTACAAAGAACCGTTGGAAACGGTAAACTTGGGTTCAGAGCAAGAGAGAAAAGAAATCAGGATTGGGGCACTGCTCAGTCCAACTGCCAGAGAGGGTTTGATAAAGCTTCTCAAAGAATTCCCCGATGTGTTTGCTTAGTCCTATCAGGATATGCCAGGGTTGGATACCAGCATCGTGGAACATCACATACCGTTAAGATCGGAATGTCTGCCAGTAAAGCAAATGTTGAGACGCACTCACCTGGACATGGCCATCAAAATCAAAGAGGAGGTACAGAAACAGGTTGACGCGGGTTTCCTCGCCACATCAGAATATCCTCAATGGTTAGCCAACATCGTACCCGTTCTCAAAAAGGACGGAAAGGTCAGAATGTGTGTTGATTACAGAGATCTGAATAAGGCAAGTCCAAAGGACGACTTTCCTTTACCACACATTGACATGCTGGTTGACAGTACCGCAAAGTTCAAAGTTTTCTCCTTCATGGATGGATTCTCGGGCTATAACCAGATCAAAATGGCGCCGAAAGACATGGAGAAAACTTCGTTCATTACCCCATGGGGTACCTTTTGTTACAAGGTAATGCCGTTCGGTTTGAAGAACGCCGGGGCAACCTATCAAAGGGCCATGACTACTCTGTTTCATGACATGATACATAAGGAAATCGAGGTATATGTCGATGATATGATTGCAAAATCAAAAACAGAGAGTGAGCACGTTGAACATCTGTCAAAATTATTCGAACGTTTAAGAAAGTTCAAGCTCCGCTTGAATCCCAATAAATGCACCTTCAGTGTCCGTCCAGGGAAACTACTAGGGTTCATCGTCAGCCAGAAAGGAATTGAGGTTGATCCTGACAAGGTCAAGGCCATTCAAGAAATGCCTTCTCCGAAAACTGAAAAACAAGTCAGAGGATTCTTGGAACATTTGAACTACATCTCCAGATTCATATTCCTTATGACCGCGACATGCGCGCCAATCTTCAAACTGCTCAAGAAGATACAATCATTTCCCACTGATTCTCGGGGTAAATGGACTCCGAATTATGACTGCCCCTATGTGGTCACGAAAGCTTTCTCAGGCGGTGCCTTGAGACTTGCAACCATGGACTGAGAGGAATTTGCCTACCCACAAATGTTGATGTAGTCAAGAAATACTTTGCCTAAACTAAAAAAAAAAAAAAAAAAAACGTGGGTGGTCCAGACAAAAATTAGAGACATGAAAAAAATCATCCCGGTGGATTGGAAACATCAAAGTACAATCCAGGCAAAAATTAGGGATAATGGCAAGTAACTATGTTCAACAAAGGCAAGTCCCTCAGCAGCAGCAGCAGTTACATCATCCATCAGAGGAAAACTCCAGTCAAGGTCATCTTCGACAGAAGCTCAGGATGTCCCGAATTCAAAGTTGGTAGAAGGATAGTGGTCGTTATGTTTCAACGTAGCCCTTTTCCCTGTAAATTGCCATTTTCTAACTTTGTATATACTCTTTGGAATCACGCATTTGGCTGATCTCCATCTTATCAATAAAATTTGAGCCCTTGTGCTTTTGTTTGTAATTCTCATTTGTTTTAGCTTTACAGAACGACGTTGTTAACATGATTAACGATTCTTGAAATAAAACAAAAATGAATTTACTTGTTAAAACTTTTTCTGCTTTTAAAATAAAGTCGACAATTTCTTTTGACTGTTGAACATCAGAAGAATCTCGATCACTTCTCCAGAAGTAAGTGAACTTCAAAGTACAGAATCAAAGCACTCCTTCTACGCCCGTGCGCCTGATTGAAGGATCAATAGTGTCAGATATGACTAATCCATCTGACATCTTCGGCCGAGTTCTCATCTCCTAAGCCCGACCAATGGTAGCTCCCCAACAGGGACTATCTCTCCTAAGCAAGGTGGAATTGCTATTTTGAACCAACGATATTTCTACACGCCCCGCGATGCCCGAGTATCCAGTCGTGTTCACCCGTCAGTTTGTATGTCGCGTCAGTTTTGTCAGCATAAACATACATACATCATGCATTTGATTTGCATTTACATTTCATATTGCATCACTATCACTCCCATCGGTCTTGTCCCCTAGTGATAACAGTCCTCTCAATCGAGTTGTTAGTTCTTTCCTCGTTAGGAAAGGTTGCGTCGAACAATCTCTCTTCTCCAGTTTATTTCTGGATTGAAATTGGCCCTCGACCACTTTGATAACTTGAACCTCTGAAGAGCCAGAGAAGCTTTCAACAAATATCACTCTTCGCCATTGAAGATGATATCCTTGCTTTCCCGGATTAAGGAAAATCCCCAGAGAAAGCCTCTTAATCAGAGATTCGGCGGTACGACAGTTTTCCTCCGAAAAACCGCTGATGAAAAGGTCATCGACACCTCAAATTGGACCCTATCATATGGCATTTCTCCGGGAAGATCCCGAGAAAAGTATGATGTAAGATCCCAAACAAAAACAGTCACTCAAGAGACTCGCTTTCCCCAGTAGAATCGACAAATGGCGTCTCCAAACAGAGAAGTTTGTACACCTCTACAACGCAGACGACTGGGTTCCCCAACAAGTCTGACATCGAAACTTTTTCCACTCAAATGGCATCTCCCCAGGAAAATTCGGCGAGAAGTTTGAGGAAAACCGCTACAAATAGCGTCCCTTGTCAAGAAAGTTTATTGACAAAAGAAACTGAGACCAGTTCCTTGGTAGGAAACCAAGATCGAGGGGAAGTTTATTTCAGAAACTAAGACCAGTTCCTTGGTAGGAAACCAGGATCGAGGGGAAGTTTAAATCAGAAACTAAGACCAGTTCCTTGGTAGGAAACCAGGATCGAGGGGAAGTTTATTTCAAAAGAAAACTGAGACCAGTTCCTTGGTAGGAAACCAGGATCGAGGGGAAGTTTAAATCAGAAACTAAGACCAGTTCCTTGGTAGGAAACAAGGATCGAGGGGAAGTTTACCTTTTCTAAGCATCATTGCTTAGCAAAAGAAGATGAATGCGCAAGCTCCCATTCATAGCCATCAAAATTTCGGGTATTCCGATATTTAATCCTCTTGCAGCCCGAATGCCCGAATACCTTCGTCATTCACACTTTCGGGTCCAAGAAGATTAAATAGGGGCATCTGTAATACCCCAAATTTTGACCACTAAGATTTCCCATCATTGTGCAAATCATCATCACAATATGGATGTACCTTTGTGCCTCATCAATCTCCTCAAGGAATTGTTGAGCATTCACTACAATCAAGCTTAGGGTTTTAAGCCCTCTCAGAGCCTTAGACAAAGGATCAATCAAGGAATGACATGATCTTCAACTTGTCTAACCTCTTAAACATCCACAAAGGATCAAGAGGACTCCCACCTCAAGAATTAAGCACAAGAGTGCAACATTTCAAGTGGATCAAGCCTCAAGTTCATCTAATACAAAGTCAACTGACGCAAAAAGTCAAAGTTTGACTTTTTGGTCAACTATGAGCTTCACAAGCCATTACTCGGGAAAATATGATGGATGATTTAATTTGATCAAATTTAAATCAAGAAATCATGCAAAATTGCAAAATTGATCAAATTGAAAGAAACTTAGAAATTTTTTCTAAGTTAAAATCATGTTCAAGTGCACAACTTTTCAAGGTTGTAACTATTGATCCAAGCATCCATTGATTTTGAGTAAGAGCTACTTTCAAAGAGGGTATTTAATACTTCAACATTGTAGAAGGAATCAACTCAAAATATTATAAGGATTGAAAGATATAAGTGATCAAAGTTGGGAATTCTTAATGTCCAATGTTCTGACATTGCATAGGGACATCATTAATATTTTTTCAGCAAGAATGCCCCAACTTCAAGGACGTTTTTCTCCATGATCCAAGTTGAACCAGGTCTGGAGTCAAACATGAAAGTTGAAGTACGTTGTCTCAGCTTTCCAGAAAGGTGTAGAATGTCCTTGTAGCATACTCGAGCAGGGAGATATGATTTTCGCAAGAAGCAGTGATAAAGCAGAATTTTCATGACAGCTTTTGGGACAGATTTGACTACACAAGTTCAAGACCATTTTTGATGACTTTGCAAGCTGAACCAGGTCCAAAGTCAAACATCAAAGTTAAAGTATGTCATTAGGGCTTTCCAAAATGTATTAGAACTCCCATTAATTCAACTTGAGCAAGGAGTTATGAACCTCACAACAGGCCTTGCTCGAGCTGATTTTTTAGGACAGATTTTGTGCACTTTTCTTGTGCCACCCAATTTTCAAGCTTTGTCACCATGCAAGACAAGCATCAAAGATGCAATTCACTTCAATTCAAAATATCATAGTGGATTAAAAGATACAAGTGATTAAAGTTTGGAATTATTAATGTTCAATGTCTAATGTTTCAACATTGCATAGGGACATCATTAATATTTTTTCAGCAAGAATGTCCCAACTTCAAGGATGTTTTTCTCCATGATCCAAGTTGATTCAAGCCAAACCTTGAACATCAAAGTTGAAGCACGTTGTCTCAGCTTTCCAGAAAGGTGTAGAACGTCCTTGTAGCATACTCGAGCAGGGAGATATGATTTTCGCAAGAAGCATTGATAAAGCAGAATTTTCATGACAGCTTTTAGGACAGATTTGACTACACAAGTTCAAGACCATTTTTGATGACTTTGCAAGCTGAACCAAGACCAAAGTCGAACATAAAAGTTGAAGTACGTCATTTAAGCTTTCCAGAAAGTCCTAGAACGTCCATGTAGCATACTCGAGCAGGGAGTTATGAATTTTACAATAGGGCTTGCTGCAGCTGAATTTTTCATGAGGCAGATTTGCACATTTCTTGTGCCACACGAATTTCCAAGCCTTGTCATCACTTTGGACACCTCTGAGGATCAAATCTAAAGGGGACAATCACTGAGCCAAGCCTCCAAAGTCCTTGGAACAAGAAGTAGCATGCTATTCCTAAAAATCCCTAAAAGAGGGACAAGACTCCAATTTTGGATTGGAGCATTTAATAGATGCTTAGAGGTGGCATGGACTGACACATTTGCAACTGAATTCAGTCAACATTCCTCCAACAAGTAGGGAACCAAAGCTCTGTGCCCTAACCTCTAGTCAATGGCTAGAGGAGACTTTGATTTTCATTGGACAACATTGGTCAAACCTCTACTGCAGCCACCATTCACTGTTGCTGTGAAAACAAACTTGCTCTACTATAAATAGAGCTCATTTGTGTTCAGTTTGAGTACACCAAAGCCATCAAACAGATGCTTTCCTCAAAATCTCTTCTTTCACCTCAAATTTGCCTTCCAAAGCAAGTAATTCTGAGTTTTTGAGTTAGAGAGCAATTCCACTCAAACTAATCACACACACACCTCATATATATCATATGTAAGCTGTGCAAACTATCACAAGTGACCTGTAATCACAAAATCACAAAGTCACTTCTCAAAACCTCAAAATGACACTTTTTTGCATTTTTCAAGCCATGTCTTGATTCAGTCACTTACCAAACCAGATAAAACCTCAAACACACTCCAAATATCATCCTTGAACTGTCCCAAATGGTTCCCAACATCTGGAACACCATTTGAGAGAGTTGCTATTTTGGTCACTTTTAACCCCTTTTGCAAGAAAGGGACAATTTGTGTTTTTGCAGGTACCAGTTGATTCCAGTCATTCTAAAAGCTTCTAAGGGATCATTTGAGTGTGTCTAAAGCATCAAATTATTTCTGGAATAAGAGGCTTGACAGATTGCACAAAAATTCCAAAAAGCTCAAAAAGAGGTAAGCATCACAACTTGGAATCCTTGAAATCATGCATTGCTTTGAAGTCCACTGATCATACACATCTCATACATGTTGTATATGTTGTGTTTGGGCTAATTCACCATGTAATCCATGCCTGTATCAAAGTGTAGCACAGAAAATGCAATTATAGGTCCTTTTCAAAACCACTATCGAGTTTTGAGGAGGGAGTGTGATCTGAAAAAACTACCACCACCATTGGATTCCTTGTGAAATTCTGGGCCAGATGCATATAAATTTTGTCTCAAACCATTGAGATTTGAGAAAGTTATGGGTGTTGGAAGTTTGATAAAAAAAGATGTTGAAAACTCATGAGTGATGTCTCATGAGTGATGTTGTAACATCACATTCCTCTTTTTCTTAGTTTATCTTCAAAACTCAACCAATTTTTTCACATAGCAAAAATCATCATTTTCAAAATCTGTTTTACACACTTTTTATTCATACTCCATAATATTTTAATCCACCAAAAAATCACAAAAAAATATTATTATTTGATATATTTTTAATATATTCAAAAATATTGTTTTAAATTATTTTAAATGCTTTTAAAATAATTTCTTTTTCTTGATTTTTAAAACCAAAATGATTTTAAATATTCATGTGGATAAAATACTTTTTCATAAACCTTAATCACTGTTTATAACATGATTAATGATTTTATTTGATATTTTTTATCATTTTTTACTTGATTTTTCTTTGAAAAATGCTCTTTAAAAAATGAAATTAGGGTTTTTGATTAATTCAACCCTCATCAAACTTTTTCAAACACTTTTTGAGCCTCTAATAGAGTGTCAGACCCAACCCTTTGTAAATACAACCCACTTTGGGCCTCACTTATTGTATAAGTCCCGTTGTATTTCAAAAAGTTCGACGCGATCATCATCCGTTGAAAAACAAACCTGGGCCTACCCTCGAGTAGTAAGACCCATTTCCTATTCAAAACTTTTTGGGCCTCTAATAGAGTGTAAGACCCAATTCTTTTTTGACCAAAACATTTTGGGCCTCAGTGTATTGTATAAGTCCCGATACCGTAAAAAACAAACGGCGCGATCGTCGCCTTTTCAAAATAAACCTTGGGCCTCTCCTCGAGCTATAAGACCCATTCAAAATTTTTGGGCCTCTAATAGAGTGTAAGACCCAATCCCCTTTTAACCAAAATCATTTGGGCCTCACTTATTGTATAAGTCCCATCTGCGTTAAAAGAAAACCTCGGCGCGATCGCCATTTCAAACTGAAAAATCAATTAGGCCTACCCTCGTGTTATAAGCCCCACTCTTTTTCTTTAAACTCACTTGGGCCTCTTGAGAGAGTGTAAGACCCATCCCTTTGTACAGAAAACTTTTGGGCCTCAGTCACTTGTATAAGTCCTTCTGAACAAATTCAACAGTGCGCTCACTGATAAAACCCTGGGCCTCTCCTTGAGCTGTAAGCCCCAAATCTTTCTTATTTCAAAGCACTTTCTCCTTTGATTTTGAATATACTGTTGTTTTCAATCTTTCTTTGTTGAACAACTAACCAAACAACATGGAAGCTCTACAACCGAGTAAGTGTTTACCCGCTTTCATTTACCGCTTTCATATGTATATAACTGTATTGTGGGGCTGTTTCACTGTAAGTCTCCTTTCACAATCTCATATATATATAACTGTATTGTGGGGCTATTTCGCTGTAAGTCTCCTTTCATAAACTCATATCAACTGTGTAATAAGAGTATAGATATTTAGAGTTTCCCCGGCAACTACGTCTAGAACTAGGTGACGCCGTTTCGTTTATTCGTAGAAATAGACAACTAGATCCCCAATAGGATCACTAGATACAGTCTTCTCTTCGGCTGTCCTCATTAGGAATTGTCAAGAAACTCTACTCCCAGAGATGAATGTATTCTCCGTGAATGGCATCTTTGAGTTTCTTCCAAATTCTCGAACTTTCCTGAATTGATCTATTCCTTGTGAATAGCTTGCCTTGAACTTCTCGGGGTTTGGGGACCCACGGGCTTCTTAAAAGCATCGGCCTCCTCTTGGGCATCGTACAAGGACCCACAGGCTTCCTAAAAGCAACCCCGCCTCCTCTTGGGCTTCGTACAAGGACCCTACGGCTTCTTAGAAGTATTCACAGCCTCCTCTTAGGCTTCGTATAATGATCTCTTCCTCCGGGAACGATAGCCTCCTCTTGGGCTTTGTACAAGGACCCGTCGGCTTCTTAAAAGTTTCCAGCCTCCTCTTGGGCTTCGTACAAATTGTCCCGACGACCTCCTAGAGGTATAGGAACAGAACCTAGTCATCTTCATAGAACAGTCCTTTCATAGAGTCTACTACTGTTTCTCAAAGCATAGTACAAAAGATAAAACCCTAAACTTGGACGGTCTAATCTCCTTGAGTCTCAAAGAGATTCTCAAGTGACCCCTTCGTTAAATAGGAAGGAAACCCGTAGACTCGGACAGTCTCAATACCCTTCGGATTTCCCGCTTCCTTAAAGAACAGGAATAACCCGGATCCTTGAATCAAATCCCTGAGTACAATGTTGCTCATATAAGAACTGATTTTCTCTTTAAAATCAGTATACTGGACCTGTCACTTAACTGAAACAGTTACCATGGCCTCCTCTTGGGCTTTGTACAATGATTCTCCCCAGCAGAGTCAAACAATGTTTAGCCTCTCTCTCGGGCTTTGTACGAGACACATAAGAGGCTCCCTCGTTGAGTCAATTACCCCTTTCGCCTCCATCTCGGGCTTTATACGAGATACAAAAAGGTTCTTATTGAGCCAAATAAACAACAGCCTCCATCTCGGGCTTTGTACGAGATACAAAGACTCTCTTGTTGAGTCAAACCTTGTAGCCTCCATCTCGGGCTTCGTAGGAGATACAAAAACACTCTCTTGTTGAGTATAAAAGATTCTCCTGTTGAGTCAACCCTTTTAGCCTCTCTCTCGGGCTTCGTACGAGACACATAAAAACTCCTTCTTGTTGGGCCAATAGCCTCCTCTTAGGCTTTGTATAAGAAAACCACTGGTTGATCCAATCAACCTTTTAGCATCAAAACTGTGCCTCGTTCACAGTACACAAACACCAACAACTTCTTTCCCTTCATCTAATCGCTGTAAGCGGCAAGCCTCTGGATCATCTACATCCATGCCACTGTCCCTCTTTTAGCATGAGAAATTCCTAAGGAAATATAGCATTGCTCTACACTGAGTTAAAGTCTTCTCCTTCAGGTCAAAATCCTCTATAAAGGAAATTATGGCATTGCCGGATTCGCATATCCTGGTTAAAGTAATTCTCCTTTATAACCAGTCACCCAACAGTTGTGACATACAAACTCTTCTTTAGAGATGACAAATTCTCTCTAAAGACGACACCTTTCAGCTTCATATCTTGGGCTTTGAACAAGATACAAATAGACCTTTCAGCTTCACATCTTGGGCTTTGAACAAGATACAAATCACCTTTCGCTTCACATCTTGGGCTTTGAACAAGACACCAAAACACCATTTCCTCCCATAGAATAGGAGGAACTACGAACGCTCTGATTTCCCTGTTTCGGTAAACGGGAATACGTAGGCATAAGATCGAAAGAAAAGATCTTAGCGAGCACAATCAACAAAAAACCCAAATCCCATATCTCCATCAATCAAAAGCAGTAATTCAAAAGCATCAGTCCTAAACATCCTAATCCTTGTTCCCCGCTAGAAACCTTCTGTCAAGAAAGAAACCGTATTGGCGAAAATACAAATAACCAGTACAAAGGCCCCCCACATTGATAGCATTCGTAACTTAACAGACCGCTGTTTAAACTCAGTATGCAAAGCAGGGTTAATTGGAGACATCTATTTCCCTTCCTTATTCAGCTCACAATAGGATAAAAAATGAATCGACCTGTAGTTTAAGCTCAAACCGCAGAGAGCGACCAGCGCTTAAGAACCGCGTCCAAAATCGCTCGCTACAGGGGGGGAATAGGTGAGCTTATGGATTTTGTATAGGGGAGGTGTTTTGCTGGCAACTTCGCTAGGCAAACTCCTAGCGAATGACAGTTCGCTGGGCGAACTTGTAGCGAACATGACAGTTCTGCTTGCTGCTGTTACGGACAGAATTTTCTTAAACTTTAAAAATACATATCTTTTGATCCGTAAGTTCGTTTCAGTCACCGTTCGAATCGTTGGAACGCTGGTTTCATGTACTTTCTATTAAAATTATTTTCAATTCTAGAATTCTAACTATTCGACGTGTTAATTGTCTTTTCGTGTAAGTTGTGATGTGTAGACGTTAAAATGTTGAGTTCAGTTGGGCGAGTGTGTGTTGTGGCTGTAGATTGCAATTGTTGTATGTTTTGGCAGGTATATGCTTCATGTTGGGTAGTGTGGTGTGATGTATTGGCGGTATGGTAGTCATAGACTTTGGTCATTGTTGTATGTTGTCATTGAATGCATATCATGTTGCATAAGTGGTATGAGAAGTCGTGTGCCCATGTGGGGTGTGAGCGTCTTATTCGGATTCCTTGAAATGGAATCGTGTTATTGTTATTGTTGAGGTAATCGTGTGCCCATGTGGGGTGTGAGCGATTACGGGTGTTCGTGTGCCCATGTGGGGTGTGAGCGACACATATAGAAATTCCGACGGGAATTATGATCATGAAAAAAGGATCGAATTGGTACCACATGCATTGAGTCGAGTTGAGTGTCTCATTGCATTGCATTATGTTGTGTCGTGGATGATATGATTGTCTACTTGCGTATGAAATTGTAATTGTGTTGATGTTGTGATGATAGGGTGAATTGTGTAAAGATTATATGCCTTTATATGTATATTATGCATTTCTTTTGTTGATTTGAGAATCTCATCCCTTCTGTTTGAATGTTGCCTCTACGTGGGTAACGTGCAGATAATCAAGGATAGTGCGGTGTTACGGTTAGTGAAGATGAAGTCTTCCATTTTATTTAGCAGAGTCGGCGTCTGCTCTGATGTGTAACACTGGGGTTATGGAACGCTATGTTATTTGAGATATCGTTGATTTTTTTGATCTTTGTTGAATTTTGTTAGTTATGTTTGTTTCAAAATATGTTATGTTTTCGTCAGTAATTTGGTGAAGTATCCACTGCTTAATAAGATGAAATTTAACTATAATTTTGTTAATTGCCGTTAATAAAATTTTTGTGGTACATGTCGCATGTATGAGCAGGTAATTGTTGGAAAGTAACATCCTACATGTTGTAACTTTCATATATTTACTCTGATAAATAGTATTATTTTACGCGGGGGTTATAGGGTGTTACATTTCAAATTTTTAAACTTTTGTCCACTTATCTCTAGTACCCCAACCCCAAACTTAGAACTTTGTTCACTTCCAAGAGCAACCCCAAACTTAATATTTTTCATTCATTTTAAGAACTTAGATTCTCCCTAACTCCAAAGAGAGGGTGGAAACAAAGGATCTTTCAAGTCAAATGCCTATGACTTGTAGGCTACATCACCGAAAGAAAGGCTTAGGATCAAAGTGGCTAGCAAAGGATGTTCCTAAAACTACAGGTTGGCTTCAAAGACTCAAAGTTATAAGCAAGGAATTTGCCTCATGTGTGTTAATCAGATTACAAAACTTAACCGAAAATAGATCAAACCAGATAAAACAAAATTGCATGGATACACTCTAAGAAAGAAAAAGTGAACAATGGAAATATTTAGGCTCAAACCTTACCATATAAGGTATTTGAAGGTTGAGTGCAAGTTTGTTCTCTTCATTTTCCTTCAAGTCATCAATTTCTTTCATTATGATCAAGTCACTTCTTTTTGTTTTTTTCTTGGATCATGTGTTCAATGCTAAAGTTAGAACTTGTAAATTTGAAGAAGAAAAAAACAGCTACAAACAAGTTTATTAAGAACCATATTTTTTATAATACAAAGGAAAGGGGAAGAGCACTTGAAACACTATAGCTCTTCTCTAGGTACATCAATGGAAAATAAAAATTTAACTAAAATTCTTCTAAAAGTGTAAAATAACTACATGTCTCTTCACATATCATCATCACGGAAAAGAGCATGCACGTCGCTCATTATGTTGTTGAAGTCATTGTTCTGCCTAGTCCATTCTGCTCGCATGTGATCTCTCCTTCTTATTTGTCTTAATCTTGGTTGATGAAGTAGTTCTCCATGTATTCAGCTGATGTAAACCAGGCTCTTAAGCTTTGAGCAGGAATGTGGTCTTCTTGCTGGTTGTAAAAGTCTCGAAATGTTGGGGCGAATCTTAGAGGATTAGCATACAAGGTTGGTGACGCCTCTTCAATCCATCTCGTGACTCCTACAGCATGAGCTTCCATTCTTCTTTGAAATTCTAATGTCACTTGACCCTGTATATGCTGAGGTTGATGTTGCAACGGTGGTTGGTTGAACTCTCCATCATGGCCTTCTTGGTTGTCGTCTTGATCCTGTTGAGCAGCCTCTCCTTGATGCATGTTCTCCAACCTCTTTATAGCCGACGCATTGAGGGGTGCTTTTGGAAGAATCCTCTCATCTTCAGGGTACTCATGTACACCTGTTCTCCTGCATAATTCATTTACAACACAAAAATGCCCATAAGCTTGTTGTGCAGCGTTAGCCATATATCTTATATTTTCAGCATTCAACCACCCAAAATCAATAAGTTCCCCCCTCAAAATTGCTAACAGACCTAAGCACCGCTTCACAATAAAGTAAGATTGGTTTGATGTGGCTTCCGACATTTGTACAAAATAAGATGCCCAAGCCCTAAGAATTTGGCGGAAGTCGGCGGTTTTGAGGCGCAACATCAAGCCATGCTCTACCGTCCAAACCGCGCCAGGTCTACAAAAAATTTCAACAATATCTTGGCCTAATTCCTCAATCATAAGTTTATAATCTTGCCTATAAGTCTTAAGGGCGCATATAGGAGGAGACTCTAAATAAAAAGAAGATTAATAGAAGTAGGAGAGTAATCAATGTACTTACCTCATACATAGAATTGATAGGTACCTTGTGTGCCATAAGCAACATTTGCATAAAATTCTAACCCTATAGTTTTGTTAATTTCACGAATCAAATTTTTAAAGCTTACCCATCGCCTTTATTGGAGCGCTTGAACCACTTCCTCAAAACCTTGTAAATCATCACACTAGAAAGCTATTTCCCTCACAATATGGTAGTCCAACATCTTGAGATATTTTTTAGCATAAGCCTCAAATAAGAACTTGTGGTTGGGGTAGGCAGGAGCATCTGGAGTGGGTGCATTCCTTGAAGAAGATCTGCATACAACTCTTGCTCTTTTGGATGCCATGGTACCAATAAAAATAATATAAACAACACTCATGCATAGGAAAAAGAAGGATAAATTTCTCAAAGAATTGTATCATAGAGTAGAGAAAGTAGAGAAGAAATTGTGAGAAAAAGGATTGAAAAGCCTATCTATAGCCTTTCTGACTGTTGCTCATCGTGCACATTATAGATGCATCGCGCGCGCAATAGCAACGGTTACGCCCAACGTCTCTTTCAAACAGTTATATCGTGTGGGTTATAGATTGATTGCGCACGCGATGTCAATGGTACAGAGCTTTCCCTAACGTCTATATCATGCGCACGATCCACATTGCATGCGCGGTGGATACTTTTTCTTTCTATTTTCCTTTTAATTTTTCTTTTCTTTTCTTCTCTTCCTTTCCTGCTAGTTTCTTCTTCGACCCTATTTTCTTATTGACACCATAACGATATGCAAACATGACACGTTAACAAGAAAATTGAAAGCAAAACAAAAAATTAATTTCTTACTGGTGGGTTTCCTCTCATCCAGCGCTTCTTTTCCGTCACTAGCTTGACGGTCCGTGCCTAAAGATGCGTAAAGGGTACCCTTACGCTGGTAAATTTGGTTATTTTTCTTCCTTTATCAACTTTAATACCTTTTTTCTCCATGTGGTAACATATATCCAAATCTTCCACATACGGTGTCCAATCATACACCTTGGATCCCACTTTCTCTTTGTTGAATTTTAAAATAAGTTCACCTGTTTCAATGTCAATCTTAGCTTTCCCAGTCACCAAGAATGGGCATCCGAGAATCACTGAACCTTCTGACCTTCCTTTCATGTCCAATATTACAAAATCCGCAGGAAAAGTTAAACCTTTAACATGCACTAACACATATTGTATGACACCAACCGGTTGGGTAACAGATGAGTTTACTAAAGCAAGAGTTACATTGGTTGGTATGATCTACCCTAATTCACATTCTTTAACTTTATCTAGTGGAATCACATTTATACTCAAACCTAAATCACATAAGGCATGTGGGATCTCCATCCCACCAATTTTACAAGATATAGAGAACTTACCTAGATCCTTAAGTTTTAGTGGCAACATTTTAGGCGTGGGCTTGTCATCTTTTTCAGTCATATTGACTTGCACCTTTTCCACCTTTTTCTTGGTACCCTTTAATAGTGCCTTCATAAATTTAGCGAGCATAGGCATATGTTCTGAAACCTCGTGGAAAGAGATACTTACCTGCAGTTTCTTGAGCATCTCTTTAAACTTGGAAAAGATTTCGACCTCATCTTCATGAATGGGTTTTTTTCTTGATTATAGGATATGGTGCATTAATGTAATCAGGTAGTGGAGGATTTGGATCATTAAGGATTTGCTTCTTTGTTCTTCTCCACAGAGAGTTTTTATCTATTAACTGGTCAATGGTGACTCCCCTCTCTTCATGGTCACCTTGAGGTTCATTCTATTTGTCCATTGGCTCCTCTTCCACTATTTTATCTCTACCTTTATCAACAATGACCTCAAAACATGTGTCCACAGCCTTGCATGATTCATTCGTAGGATTATCCCCAGTGTTATCAAAGAATCCTCCATGCGAGCTTGATAGAGTGGTGACTTGTTTCGATAACTGACCAATCCGCGTATCCAAATTCTTGATGGAAGCTTCATGGTTTCTACTCATGGTATCATGATTCCTATTTTCTTATTCCATGCTAAGTTGAGCGGCTTTCATAAACTTTTACATGGTCTCTTCCAACTATGAGGGCTTTGTTTGGAAATTATAAGCTTATTGATTTTGTTGCATAGCTTGGTTACCACTTTGATTTTGGTTGTTGCTCCAACGGAAATTCAAGTGATCTCTCCATCCCAGATTGTAGGTGTTGGTATAATGGTTGTTCTTTTTAAAATTAGCAAATTGGACCTATTCACTTGACCCTTCCAAGGAACGCCTTCCGCTCTCGTGACCTCCACCACAAAAATCACACTCAAGTGCTTGTACCTGGCTCACGTTAGCTTTATATAAGCAGCTTTTAACCAGCTGCTTATTTAACAATTCAATTTGAGCTGATAAAATAGTTTGACTGTCCACAATTAACATACTTTTGGGTGTCCCATCCATTTCAACTTTTATCGATCTTTCACTCTTAGTGCGGTATTCATTCAAGTACATTTTCTCAATTAGGTCCTTGACTTGTGGCTTGGTCATCTGTCTAATCATGCCTCCCGCAGAAGCATCCAACAACATGTGTGTCTGACTCTTCAGGCCTTTAATGAAACTTTGCATCTGCTCCATATTATTGAGATTATGGTTGGGGAACCTGTTAGCAATAGTTTGAACCTCCCCCATGAGTCATACAGGGACTTCACATCTTGTTGCTCAAAATTTAAATTTTCAGCCCTTTCTCAGTGAACTGGGTAGTGATGACAAATCTTTCCACGAACTTATCCTCTAGCTCCTTCCATGTTTGAATGGTTCCATTTGAAAGGCATAGTAACCAATATTTTTCCCTTCCAATAAGCGAGAAACCAAATAACTATAACTTTACTTGGTCCTCCGTAACATTATCCGACTTGCACGCCGAAGCGATTTTGTAGAAGTGTGCAAGATGAGCTCATGGATATCTGATAGCTTTCCCTTTGAACAGATTATCTCTTAAACCTGAAAGCACATAATTTTTTATATCAAAGTTAACAGGGTCTGCCTGTATAAACCCTCTAGAAACCTGACTGTCGTCGGTCCTTTTATAGTAATCTCCCATAGTTGGGAGTGGTGGGGCAGCCATGTTATTCTCATCTTCAGAGTCTAAAGAAAGTGTTGGTAGATCTACTTCGGGTAGGTCTCCTTCATCCAGAATTGCTTCTCTAGCGGCTTTTCTTAGAGCACATGCGGTTCTTTCAATTTCTAGATCAAATGGTAGTAATGTCGATCCTGAACTGTCCATACACAAATAGAAAATACCTCAGTAGTACTAAAACTAAGAAAAATAAATGTTCCACAAAGTGTTGCCTTGTTGTAATCAACAGTCCCCGACAATGGTGCCAAAATTTTGTTGACTTCTCGGCAAGTGTATCGATAGTGTCGCAGTAATAAAAAGATCGAACCCACAAGGGTTGTGTTCGAACAAGACAAATTTTGTGCAATTTAAATGAAAACAGTAAATACGTGGGGGGGGGGGGGGGATTTTGCAAGTTTCAGTGCGAAAAGTAATTAAACAAGTAAACAATGTCATGAATGCGGTTAGGTTGTGTCGTAGAATCCTCAATTCGTCTATTGTTGATGTTTGGTGCCCTACATGAATAATCCATACTTGGCTATTTTTCACTTATTCTTGGGTCTTTCATCATAATTTTGGCTCATCTTTCTCCTTTTTCCCCGATTCTTCGACTAATTAGATGCAATGACGGGCTATCATCACTTATCATCAAACTTAACTTGAATTTATTCCACAAAAATATTGGTTTTAGTGTTATACACTCTGTATCCTTTTGAGCATTCAGAGTATCCTAACAAGATACACTTTTGAGCTTTAGAATCAAACTTGTTCAATTTATCTTTAGTGTTGAGAATAAAACCACTACATCCAAAAGGATGGAAATAAGCAATGTTGGGTTTCTTGTTCTTCCATAATTTATATGGAGTCTCACCTAGAATAGATCTTATAGAGATTATGTTCTGAATGTAACAAGTTGTATTCACTGCTTCTGCCCAGAAGTGTTTTGCCACATTGGTCTCATTTATCATGGTTCTTGCCACTTTTTTAATGTTCTATTTTTCCTTTCTGCAACTCCATTTTGCTGAGGAGTTCTAGGACATGAGAAATCATGTGAAATGCCATGTTCATCAAATGATTTTTCAAAGGTTTTGTTTTCAAACTCACCACATGATCACTCATGATCTTAACAATTGTTAGACCTTTTTCATTTTGCACTTGGGAGCAAAAGGTTGTGAACACGGAATTTGACTCATCCTTTTGTCTTAAGAACTTTACCCAAGTCCATCTGTTGTAGTAATCAACAATGACTAGTCCGTACTTCTTGCCATTTATTGATGCAGTTTTCACTAGACCAAGAGGTCTAGAGGTGGAAACAATATTTTTAGCTTTGAAAGAGCTCTAGAAAATTTGCATTTCTGACATGCCTCACAAAAGGCGTCTGAAGAAAACTATGGATTTGGGAGTCCTTTGACAAGGTTTAGCTTATTAAGCATAGAGAACCTTCTCATGCTAACATGGCCCAACCTCCTATGCCAGGTCCATTGCTCTTCATTTATAGACATACGACATTTAACATTTTGATTTTCTAAATCTTAAAGTTTGATTTTGTATGTTGTTTTTCCTCTTGCCACTGAAGAGTACAGAGCCATCCTTTTTACTAATTTTTACATGACTTCTGATTGAAGATAATGTCATAACCATTATCACTTAATTGACTTACGGACAATAAATTATCCATTGTGAAATTCTGGCATATGCAGACAGCAGATGTCCTAACACATGTCAAGACATTGTGCTACATAATCATTTAAACTCAGAGGCGCAACAACAGACTGATACCTTGAATATCAAAACTGCACACTCACAGATGTCACGACATCTGATCCAACATGTCAGTCAAGAACATTATCAAAACTTTAAATTGTAGGATGTTAAATAAGATAGTAATTGTTAACCCAGTTCGGTGCAATTCACCTACATCTGGTTGATACCAATCTAGGACGAAGACTTCACTATCTGTAGAACTGTTACAAAGCTAAACTCCCCCATTTACAACTTTATACCTAACATCTACCCAATGAACATCTTTACCAAGGCTAAACTCAAACGTTTACAACCCTGATATGAGATACCCCACTCACATCCTAATCACAACCTGTGATACCTCTGTCTTCTGCCAATACAGAACTGTCACGGTTTCTTGACCTCCAAGTTATCTTGGACTTGCTTCAAAGCTTCGTCCAAGAACAATACAACAACCATTACCTACAGGCTTCTGGTTGTGTCCCTGTTGTCATACCCCAAATTTTGACCACTAAGATTTCCCATCATTGTGCAAATCATCATCACAATATGGATGAACCCTCATGCCTCATCAGTCTCCCCAAAGATGGGTGAGCATTCACTACAAACAGGAATTAGGGTTTCAAGCCCTCTCTGAGCCTTAGACAGAGGATCAATCAAGAATTGACATGATCTTCAACTTGTCTAACTTCTCAAACACCTCTAAAGAATCAAGAGGACTCCCACATCAAGAATTAAGCACAAAGTTGTTGCATTCCAAGTGGATCAAGCCTCAAGATCGCCAGTGTCACCAAATTAGGGTTTTGGTCGACCAGGGCCTCCAGATGGAAATTTTCATTTGGGCATGAGCCATTGCTTCAAAGCACAACCTAAGATACTCCATGGAACCTCCTGGACCCAATCAGCAAGTCAATTTAGCCTCGGGGGATGCATTCATTAAAAATCAGGAATTAGGGTTTCTTGACCTAATTCACCCCTAAGTTGACTTTTGGGACAAATCATGAGCCAAGACCTCAAGACATGGGTTGAGGGTCTCCAATACACTACATTGATCCATTTGCAACAATGGATTGATCCAAGAAGCTTGATCTTTAAGTTTCAATTTCATCAGGACCACAATTAGGGTTTTGAGGGAAAAGTCAACTGTATCTTTGACTTTTGACCCAGGCATGCTCCCAAACCCTAGGACATGATTCAATATACCCTATAACACCTATGAAATTAATCCATCAAGTTTGATTTAGGTCAAGGACTTGATTTCATAGAGGATCGCACAGTTTGGAGTTCATCTGATAAAAAGTCAACTGTGCCCAAAAGTCAAAGTTTGACTTTTTTATTTTTTGATCAATTATGGTTCCCTGGCCCTAAAATGATGTTAATGTGTGATTTAAATCATCATTCATCAAGAAAAATCAAAGAAAGTGGGATAACTTGTAAAAGGGGTAACCATAAAAAACTTAGAAATTTTCTAAGTTATGAAACAAAGTGGCTAGGGTACCAACTTCCAAGGATCATAACTTGAGAATCAAGCAACCATTTTGGCTGATCCAAAGATATATTTGTAGCTCTCATGGCATACTTTAAAAGTGTCAACTACACCTCATTCCAATTCCTCATAGATTTCAAGTTATGATTGGACCAAAATTCCAAAAACATGAAAATGCATCATTGTTCAACACTTAGACAAAATTCTGTCCAAGACAGATTTCGTTGAAAACACTAAAACTTGTGAGGTTTTTTCACATAGTTGGAAGTGGAATCAATTCCAAAGGTAAACATCAATATTGTTGCATATGTTGCTAAGAATTCAAAGAGCTTATTAGCATGAATTAATTCAGCTTAAGCCAAGAGAAATCCATGCCCAAAGTCATGCTGCTGCAACTGTTTTGGAAAAATCAGTTTGCACTTTTGCTTGCTTTACATGATTTCTGATTCAATACCAATGATTCCTATGCTACAGTCATCTAATCTGATCCTAATCCAAATGATCCAACTTGCAAAGCTGAGTCCAACAGCCAAAGGATCTTCCAACTTGAGATCAATATATTTTGGCATATTATGCCTTGAATTCAAGGGTATTAATATGGAATAGTGCACTTTCAAGATTCTCACTCTCTTCAGTCAAGTTCTCTGATTAAACAACAATAAAAACATCTGAAAAATGTGGATTTGGTCAAGACATAGCCCTGCTCTTGGGAGGGGCTAGGTTGCCTTGCATGAGAAGAAATGCCACCAAGCCAAAGCCATTGAATGTGATCTGATCCAGCAGCCATTTGTCATACCCCAAATTTTGACCACTAATATTTCCCATCATTGTACAAACTATCATCACAATATGGATGAACTTTCATACTCATTAGTCTCCCCAAAGATGGGTGAGCATTCATTACAATCATAATTAGGGTTTCAAACCCTCTCAGGGCACTTAGACAAAGGATCAATCAAGAAATGACATGATCTTCAACTTGTCTAACCTCTTAAACATCCACAAAGGATCAAGAGGTATCCCACATCAAGAATCAAGCATAACGATGGAACATTCCAAGTGGATTAAGCCTCAAGTTCATCTAATACAAAGTCAACTGAAGTATAAAGTCAAAATTTGACTTTTGGTCAACTATGAGCTTCACAAGCCATTACTTAAGAAAATATGATGGATGATTGCATTTGATCGAATTTAAATCAAGAAATCACGCAAAGTTGAAAAATTGATCAAATTGAAAGAAACTTAGAAATTTGTTCTAAGTTAAAATCATGCTCAAGTGCACAACTTTTCAAGGTTGTAACTATTGATCCAAGCATCCATTGATTTTTCGTAAGGGCTACTTTTAAAGAGGGTATTTGATACTTCAACATTTTAGAAGGAATCGACTCAAAATATCATAAGGATTGAAAGATACAAGTGATCAAAGTTGGGAATTCTTAATGTCAGATGTTCCGACATTTCATAGGACATCATTAATATTTTTCCAGCAAGAATGTCCCAAGTTTAAGGACGTTTTTCTCCATGATCCAAGTTGATTCAATCCATGTCATGAACATGAAAGTTGAAGTACGTCATCTCACCTTTCCAGAAAGTCCTAGAAATCCCATTTATCATTCTCGAGCAGAAAGTTATGATCTCTGCAAAAGGCATTGATAAAACAGAATTTTTAAGACAGCTTCTAGGACAGACTTGATCACACAAGTTCAAGGTCATTTTTGATAACTTTACAAGTCTTATCTTCACAAACCTTGAACATCAAAGTTGAAGTACGTCATCTCAGCTTTCCAAAAAGTTGTAGAACGTCCATTTATCATACTCGAGCAGGAAATTATGGACTTTACAGTAAGGCTTACTGCAGCTGTTTTTTCTAGGACAGATTTTGTGCACTTTTTCTTGTGCCACACAATTTTCAAGCTTTGTCACCATGCAGGACAAGCATCAAAGATGCAATTCACTTTAATTCAAAATATCATATTGGATTAAAAGATATAAGTGATTAAAGTTTGGAATTATTAATGTTCAAAGTTGTCAAATTTTTCAACATTTCATAGGACATCATTAATATTTTTCCAGCAAGAATGTCCCAACTTCAAGGACGTTTTTCTCCATGATGCATGTTGATTCAAGAAAAACCCTGAACATCAAAGTTGAAGTATGTCATCTCAGCTTTCCAGAAAGTCCTGGAACAGCCATTTATCATTCTTGAGCAAGAAGTTATGGATTTTACAACAAGGCTTGCTGCAGCTGATTTTTTAAGACAGGTTTTAGGACAGATTTGCACATTTCTTGTGCCACGCAAATTTTTAAGCCTTGTCATCCTTTTGTACACATGAGGAGGGGACAATCAAAGGACAAGATCTAATTCCCAAGCCTCCCAAGTCCAAGATTCCACAAGTAGCATGCCAAACCTAAAAAGCTACAAAGATGCCAAATATCCAATTTTGTTTTCAAGCATTCAATACATTCAGCAAGGTGGCATGAACTTTGGGCCTCTAATAGAGTGTAAGACCCAATCCCTTTTTAACCAAAACCATTTTGGGCCTCAGATATTGTATAAGTCCCGACACGGAAAAAATCTCGGCGCGATCGCCAGGTTAAAATCGTTTGGGCCTCTCCTTGAGCTATAAGACCCATTTCTTTTCTTAAAAACTCTTTGGGCCTCTTGGTAGAGTGTAAGACCCAATCCTTTTGTAAATAAACCTTTTAGGGCCTCACACATTGTATAAGTCCCTCTGTATATTTTCAAACGTTCGGCGCGATCGTCGCCTTTTCAAAATCATCTGGGCATCTCCCTTGAGCTGTAAGCCCCATCTTTTATTTTAAATAACATTTCTGGGCCTCTAATAGAGTGTAAGACCCAACTCCCCTTTTAACCAAGAAAATTTTGGGCCTCAGATATTGTATAAGTTTCTCTGCGTTAAAAGAAAAATCTCGGCGCGTTCGCCAGTTCAAAAATCAAAACTCTGGAACTACCCTCGTGTTATAAGCCCCGTTTCTTTTCTTTAAGTTTATTTGGGCCTCTATTAGAGTGTAAGACCCATCCCCTTTGTAAATATACCACTTTTTTGGGCCTCAGTCATTGTATAAGTCCCACAATATTTTCAAAAACAACGGCGCGATCGTAATTGGGCGTCTCCTTGAGCTGTAAGCCCCAACAACCTTTTCAAAACACTTTCTCCTTTGATTTTGAATATAATATTATTATCAAAACTTTCTTTGTTGAACAACTAACCAAACAGCATGGAAGCTCAACAACGGGTAAGTGTTTATCCGCTTTCATTTATCGCTTTCATATGTATATAACTGTATTGTGGGGCTGTTTCACTGTAAGTCTCCTTTCACATCCTTTTTTATACTTGTCAAATATCAACTGTGTAATACTAGTATAGTTATTTAGAGTTTTCCCCGACAACTACGTCTAGAACTAGGTAAGGCCCAGTTGGTCACTCTTAAATACAAACAAAACTAGATCCCCCATAGGATTACCAAACACAATCTTCCCTTCTCTCGGGGTTAAACAATATGGAACAAAGAGAAAGGCAGCATTCTCGGTGAACCTTTCTCAGACTGTCACTCTTAGAAATTTCCAAAGAAACTCTACTCCCCATAGTTGATATATTCTCCGTGAATAGCATCTCTTGAGTTTCTCCCAAATTCGCGAACTTTCCTGAAATGATCTCTTCTCTTTGAATTGCATTTCTTGAATTTCTCTTGGTTTGGGGACCCACAGGCTTCCTAAAAGCATCCCTGCCTCCTCTTGGGCATTGTATAAGGACCCTTCGGCTTCTTAGAAGTTCTCACGCCTTCTCTTGGGCTTAATACAAGGACCCTGACAACATCTTAAAGGTTAAAGACAAAACTTAGTCATCCTTTGCTAGAACAATCTTTCTAGTGTCAAACCTCTGGCCACTTTAGGGTTGATGCTCATCCCTTAATGCCCGTGCCTCCTCTTGGGCATTATACATAAGATAAAACTCTAGACTTGGACAGTCTAAAACCCCCTTGAGTCTCAAAGACATTCTCAAGTTCCTTTCAAATATAGGAAAAAACACTGATCACTCTGAAACCCGGTCTCTCTCATGAGAGTTCCCCACCTTTTTGCCTGCCTATGGATCTAATCCTCAGCAGTAACATAGGCTCCTCTTGGGCTTTGTACAATGATTCTCCCCAATGGAGTTAACCTTTTCAGACTCTCTTGTTGAGTCAATCCTCTTTTAGCCTCCATCTCGGGCTTCGTACGAGATACTAAAACACTCTCTTGTTGAGTACAAAAGACTCTCTTGTTGAGTCAATAACCTTTTAGCCTCTATCTCGGGCTTCGTACGAGATACTAAAACACTCTCTTGTTGAGTATAAAAGACCCTCTTGTTGAGTCAATCTCCTTTTAGCCTCTATCTCGGGCTTCGTACGAGACATCAAAACACTCTCTTGTTGAGTATAAAAGACTCTCTTGTTGAGTCAATCTCCTTTTAGCCTTCATCTCGAGCTTCGTACGAGATACTAAAACACTATCTTGTTGAGTATAAAAGACTCTCTTGTTGAGTCAATCATCCCTTTTAGCCCTTATCTCGGGCTTTGTACGAGGCATCAAATCACTCTCTTGTTGAGTGTAAAAGACTTTCTTGTTGAGTCAAACTTTTTTTAGCCTCCGTCTTGGGCTTCATACATGACACATATAAAAACACTCTCTTGTTGAGTCAGTCACTCGTTAGCACTCTCTTGTTGAGTCAACCCTTTTAGCCTCTATCTCGGGCTTCGTACGAGACAAATAAAAAACACCCTCTTGTTGTGTCAATAGCCTCCTCTTAGGCTTTGTATAAGGAAACTCCAGTTGAGTCAATCAACCTTTTAGCATCAATTTGTGCCTTGCTCATAGCATATAAACATCAATAACTCCTCTTTAGAGAAGACAAATTCTCTCTCATTCAGAACCCTTTTAGCTTCACATCTTGGGCTTTGAACAAGATACAAATCACCTTTAGCTTCATGTCTTGGGCTTTGAACAAGACACCAAAACAACCTTTTTCCTCCCTTAGAATAGGAGGAACTACGATCGCTCTGATTTCCCTATTTTGTTAAATGGGAATACGTAGGAATAAGATTGAAAAATCTTAGCGAGCATACTAATCAAAACTCCAAAATCCACTATCTCCATCAAATCAACCCAAAAGCATCAAATCTAAATACATTACCAAAAACCTTGCAAATAGTCCAGACACTGTGTTCTTAACAAAATAAATCGAAGAGGGACCCACATCTTAATAGCATCTGTAAACCAATAGTTTTGACTGTTTAAACTCAGTATGCAAGCAGGGTTAATTGGAGACATCTATTTCCCTTCCTTAATCAGCTTAACAGGATAAAAAATGAATCGAACTGTAATGCCCAAGCGATAGTGATTCAAGACCACAAAAATCGCGCTACACCATTCACTATTCCTCCAAGACAAGAGTTGATCACCTATAAATAGAGATTCCAATTGATCATTCAAATCACCCCAAAGCAACTTACAACATTGCTTTCTCTCATTCTCTCTTAAGTGCCAAATTTCTTTGTTTTTGAGCAACCACCATCGGGTTTTGAGTTGCAGCCTTAAGCAATCCATTCCAATTGCTCAAACACATCACATATGATGTATATGAGGTGTTCAAACACTTAAACCATCTCTGTAACACCTTTAGCTCAAAATCACTCTTCAACTAAGCCATTATGCCTCAATTCTGTAGTTGGATTCCTCCAACTTGATCCAAAGATTTTCAAAGTGTTCCAAGGCTTACAATCCACTCAACAACATCCATTGAAGCTGTAAGGATCATCAAATCACTTCTGAAACACCATAAGTGCAGAGCTCCATTTCAGCTTGCATCAAGGTAAGCTTCAAAACTCTTATAACATGATCCATGCATATTTCCTCGCATGATACTTTTGCCAATTGCTTGTCATCATATGTTGAGTGTTTCCCCTCTATCAATTATTGTTTACAATTCGTATATAGGATTTCCTTGAGTTCATACCAGTTTTAGGGTTCTTCAGGTTTTAACTTGTTATGTTCTGATTCAATCCATTTCAACAAAATTGAATATTTCCATCATGATCCTTGTTAAAAAACGCATGAGTTTGGTGTTTGAATCATGTCAAATGGATGAGAGACGAGTGAGATAGGGTGATTCATGCACGAGCTCGAGGAAGAAGATGGCCATGGCGCCATTCTTCACGTTTTCCAACCAAGTTTGCCTTATGTTTTTCATTTGCCATGTATATAATGAATTGGCATTGCGCCCTAGTGGAAACACTAGTATGTTTGTGAGTATTGGCAAGCGAGAGGTCTGGGGTTCGAATCCCCCTCACCTCATACCTCTTTTTTATCACTTTCTCCTATTTTTTATTTTTTTCATATTATTTTATTAATGATTTGAAAAATTAATTTCTCACTCAATTTTTATCATTTTTGATTGGTTCTTTTTCTGAAAAATAAAAAAAAAATAGTAAAATATTTTATTCTACAAAAAAATCAAATTTATATTATTTATTTAATATAGTTGATATTTTTGTGAATAAATTCATTTTAATTGTTTTTTAAACATTTTAAAATGAATATTCATTTTGGAAATCAAAGTCAAATAAGTTTTAAATCATCTTGTGATTAAAACCTCATTTTTCAAACCTTAACCAAAAATCACAAGTGGTTTATTTAAACTTATTTATTATTTTTGTCTTTTTTTATTAATTTCCTTTGAAAAGTTACTTTTAAAAGATGAAAATTAGGGTTTCTTTGATTTTAATCATACTCAAATATTTAAAAACCTCTTTGGGCCTCTTGGTAGAGTGTAAGACCCAATACTTTTGTAAAAATACCTTTTGGGCCTCACATATTGTATAAGTCCCTCTGTATATTTTCAAACATTCGGCGAGATCGTTGTTTTTTTTAACAAAAAACAACTGGGCTTCTCCTTGAGTTATAAGTCCCAACTCTCATTTTAAAACTCTTTGGGCCTCTAATAGAGTAAGACCCAATCCCTTTTTAAAACCAAAATATTTTGGGTCTCAGTCATTGTATAAGACCCAACACATTTTTCAAAAGTCTCGGCGCGATCGCCAGTTCAAAGTATTCACTTGGGCCTCTCCTTGAGCTATAAGACCCATTATTTTTCTTAAAACAAAACACTTTGGGCCTCTCCTTGAGTTGTAGGCCCCATCATTTGTACAAAAACTCTTTGGGCCTCTAAAAGAGTGTAAGACCCCAAACCCCTTTGTAAATAAAACCATTTTGGGCCTCACATATTGTATAAGTTCCTCAATAGGATTTACAAAACAACGGTACAATCAATATTAAAACTTGGGCTTCTCCTTGAGCAGTAAGCCCCAACAATCTTTTCAAAGCACTTTCTCCTTTGAGTTTGAATATAATATTGTCATCAAAACTTTCTTTGTTGAACAACTAACCAAACAGCATGGAAGCTCTACAACGGGTAAGTGTTTATCTGCTTTCATTTATTGCTTTCATATGTATATAACTATATTGTGGGGCTGTTTCACTGTAAGTCTCCTTTCACATCCTTTTATATACTTGTCATATATCCACTGTATAATACTAGTATAGTTATTTAGAGTTTTCCCCGGCAACTACGTCTAGAACTAGGTAAAGCCAGTTGGTCACTCTTAAATACAAACAAAACTAGATCCCCCGTAGGATTACCAGACACAGTCTTCCCTTCTCTTGGGGTTAAACAATATGGAACAAAGAGAAAGGCAGCATTCTCGGTGAACCCTTTCTCAGACTGTCACCCTTAGAAATTATCAAAGAAACTCTACTCCCCAAAGTTGATCTATTCTCCGTGAATAGCATCTCTTGAGTTTCTTCCAAATTCGCGAACTTTCCTGGAATGATCTCTTCTCTGTGAATTGCATTTCTTGAACTTCTCTTGGTTTAGGGACCCACAGGCTTCCTAAAAGCATCCCCGCCTCCTCTTGGGCATTGTACAAGGACCCTTCGGCTTCCTAGAAGTTCTCATGCCTTCTCTTGGGCTTAATACAAGGACCCTAACGATCTCTTAATGGTATAAGACAGAACTTAGTCATCCTTTACTAGAACAGTCGTTCCAGTGTCAAACCTCTGGCCACTTTAGGGTTGATCCTCATCCCTTAAAAGCCCTTACCCTTTCGGGCACCCTACAAAAGATAAAACTCTTTGCACCCATAGACAAACCCCCTTGAGTCTCAAAGACATTCTCAAGCTCCTTCTAAACATAGGAAAAAACACCAATCATCCTGGATAAATCTCCAGCAGAAACCCGGTCTCTCTCATGAGTGCTCTCCCACTTGGACCTGTCTCGGGATCTCAATAATCCCCCGGCAGAAGATAGCCTCCTCTTAGGCTTTGTATAACGATCCTTTCCTCAGGAAAGTTAGCCTCCTCTTGGGCTTTTGTACAATGATTCTCCCCAACGGAGCTAACCTCTTCATACTCTCTTGTTGAGTATAAAAGACTCTCTTATTGAGTCAATAACCTTTTAGCCTCCATCTCGGGCTTCGTACGAGATACTAAATCACTCTCTTGTTGAGTATAAAAGACTCTCTTGTTGAGTCAATAACCTTTTAGCCTCTATCTCGGGCTTCGTATGAGACAATAAATCACTCTCTTGTTGAGTCAATCTTCCTTTTAGCCTTTATCTCGGGCTTCGTACGAGACATTAAATCACTCTCTTGTTGAGTATAAAAGACTCTCTTGTTGAGTCAAACCTTTTTAGCCTCCATCTTAGGCTTCGTATAAGACAGATAAAAGTACTCTCTTGTTGAGTCAGGCCTTTTTAGCCTTCGTCTTGGGCTTCGTACAAGACACATATAAAAGCACTCTCTTGTTAAGTCAGTCACTTGTTAGTACTCTTTTATTGATTCAACCCTTTTAGCTTCTATCTCGGGCTTCGTACGAGACATATAAAGACACTCTCTTGTTGAGTAAGTCAATCGCCTCCTCTTAGGCTTTGTATAGAGAAATTCCTGGTTGAGCCAATCAACCTTTTAGCATCAAACTTGTGCTTTAATCAAGGCATACAGTTCCTCTTTAGAGATGACAAGTTCTCTCTCAGTCAAACTTTTAGGCTCTGTCTTGGGCTTTAAACGAGACACCAAAACATCTTTTTCCTCCCTTAGAATAGGAGGAACTACAATCGCTCTTATTTCCCTGTTTTGTTAAACGGGAATACGTAGGCACAAGATTGAAAAATCTTAGCGAGCACACTAATCAAAAACTCAAAATCCAGTACCTCCATCAATCAACCCAAAAGCATCAAATCTAAACACATTACCAAAAATCTCTCAAATAGTCCAGACACTGTGTTCTTAGGCAAAATAACCAAAGAAAGACCCACGATTTTGATAGCATTTGTAAACCAACAGTTTTGACTGTTTAACCTCAGTATGCAAGCAGGGTTAATTGGAGACATCTATTTCCCTTCCTTAATCAGCTTCACAGGATAAAAAATGAATTGAACTGTAGTACCAAGATGATCATGATTCAAAACCACACAAAAAATCGCGTTACACCTGCACCTATGCCTTCCACTCTACAACCCATATTACAGAGTGGAGACTTACAACTCCTAAGAGAGCCAACGACTATTAAACCCTAAACCCTTATTCAACACAAGAGAACTAGGTTACAAAGTTATAAGTGATACAAAGTTACAGCACATGCATTTTAACCCTAGGTCTAAGTCTCCTTATATAGTCTTCTATTGTCTTGGGCTTTCAATATTTTCTCCTTTATCCACTCTGCAAATTCGCACCAAATCTTTGACAGATTTGTTGAATAATTAAACCTGCTATATTTTTAAGATGTTACGACATCTTCTTCAACATCTTTAATCTTGAGCAGATGTCTTCACCTTTATCATATTCATGTTTTACCAAAATTTCATCAAACCACAAGAGCTTTCAATCTCCCCCTTTTGACAAATTTTGGATAAAACATTTCCTTTTGTGCTGGATGAGCGAGATTGATAAAGGTCCATGAGTCCCTTCATCTTGAGAGTTTCCCTTCTGATATCTTCTTCCTGAATTCCAGAAATAGCTTAAACAGTCGTGACATGGAGTTCATAAAATATGTAACTCAGATCAAAAGTCACAACCTGTTTTTCAACTCAGATCACAAGACACATAGGAAAAATAAAAGTTAAGATGTCGGAGCATCTTATCCAGCATTCTTGCAGAACAACTCCAGAAAGCCATAAAAAACAGACTTCTTCTCCCGTTTTTTAGCCAAAACTTGGCAAAAATGACCAAGACAACTCCAAACCCAGACGTAACTCACCCAAAATTTGAAAAATGCCAACGATTACTAAAGGAATGATGAGACTAAGAAGAATCGATACAACCTTATTTATAGTCAAGCAATTCCCTTAGGATTTAACGAACCACAGAAAATAACTCTGGTCAATTCAAAGATTCATTAACCGAAGAAAATCACTCTACTAAATGCTCACCGGCCAAGACTGTTGACTGTTTCTTCTTTTAAGAACACCGACCAACAAACCCATTACATCCAACATGTTTAACAGCAATGTCCTGACATTGTGTCAGACATTGTCTATTTTTCATAGGAACTTTTCTGATTTTGGATTCATATAGATTTCTTCACAAATTTATGATCCCGGTCTGAAAAGAAAAATAAATTCTCCCAGACTCATCAATGATTCTTAAGTATCCAATAAGAACCATTTAACTTGCACTGCCAAGTCTCCCACGACTTGCAACAATACATGAATTTCAAGACATCCTCTTTGACATCTCAGCTTGCTTGATGCACAAATACAAACTGGAACTTCAACTGCATCCTCGCAGTAATTCATCTTAGATCAAGGGGCATCTCCCCCTATCTAAGGTAACCAGTGTACCTCCACAGAACACCTAAGCTAATGAATGGAAAACATAAGACGCATCTTCATGTCTTCAAGAGCACACCCTCAGTTCAACTTACCAGCTGAACACAATCATCAACTCTCTTATTGCTTCCTCTGACTAGAAACAATAATCACTCACACATGATCACCATCATGCTACCCGTGAGGAAATGTATACCCACCATAACAAACTCTTGGCTTGAGATCAAAGTCCCATTGACCCCCCCCCCCCCCAATCCTGCAACCATCTACACACCACACGAACTCCTCTTAAATTCTCATGTATAGACCTCCAGCTGCTTGAGGCACAAACCAATTGAATCAGAATGCTTCACATTCCTCAAAGAGATGCACATGGCCCCTTAGTTTGTTATAACGATGTCAGCTATCGTATGCATGCTCCAGAACTTCACAGCTGCTAAACTGATCCACTACTAGCATGACTTGTAGTCAGGGCAACATCCCCTTCGCATGATTTTCCACTGACCTTACCCAGCCAACAATTGAGATAGACACCCCACAATCTAAGACACTCATTCCTTATCATTCTCCCGTATGATAACCTGGAATACTTTTGATTTTCTGGTGAATATCCACTTCTGAACGCATCAGAATCCAGACCTTCATGCAATCAATCCGTGGTCCACTTCAGTCTTCCAAAACCTTACATCAAACCTCCAAGACAGTTCTTCTACTCCATCATTCTCTCGTATGACAATGTAAATACTTCTTAGACACGATGCAAGTAACCAGTTCATCACAAAACCTGAAATCCTTCACCAAGGATAACTAACCCAAAGATGTTCTAACATCAGTTATGACATCTTCCACACATCATAGACACCACACATCATGGCTCTTGATATGCTCCACCACTGGACTTACTATCAGCATAGTAATCCACACTGAAGATCTTCACACAACACTGCACCACCAGCTTGAACAAAGAGGACTTCAGAAACCCAGAGAGAAATAAACTCTCATCCACCAAAAGAAGGTATGCTTCCATCCTTAACCCAGAAATTCTGCCACAAGCTCCCAGAGAATCAGAACCTCCTTGCATTTTCAACTAACTACTCTTCTGCAAAAGAGCAATCAGTTTCAAGCATCCTGCTTGAATGCACATTGTGAAATCAACCAAATGCCACCTTTTGATTGACCTCACTCATCTTCAAAACTCCCACAAGATACATTGATCCACTAATGAAATCATATCTTCAAGTTACATGAACTACTTGCCCCATAGCAAGACATCTTGGATCCACCAAGCCTCTTAGTCATGTAACATCTTCCCATCCACAGCTCCCGCAAACTGCATGAGATAGACCTTTTTGAAGCATCCATATCTTCCATTCTCCTGTAGATCACCTTATCTTAAGCTGATGTGCCACATCACCAGCTGAGACCTCTGATGTTAAGCTAGATGTCAGAACATTCTGATATGACATCCAACTGTTGAATTCAGCTCCTCCTTCTGCCACTTAGAAGAACCTCCTCCCTTTGCAGAACAAGAGTTCTATGCTCTCATAGACTTGATTCAATAACCAAGTTTGAGTAGAAAACCTCATCCTGCTTTGAAACTCCAAAGACTTCAAACCTGCCATATCTGAATCTTCAGAAAATAAGTAGTCCAAGACTACCCCATAGCCATACCAAAAAATGACACTTCCCTTAGTAGAGCCGTCAGTAGAAAGCCAGAGATAAGTGCCACTTATCCTCGACCTTCACAAACAGAGCAAGATTCATGCTCCAAAGCACCTAGATCAGAAATAAACTGATTCAAGCTGTAACCATCAAGATTATGATGTCTTCATCTTTATCTTCAACAGCATCAAAGTCCAGACTAGTTTCTTGCCAGGAAACTCTCTAGAGAACACATGCTTCTGTCACACCCGACTGAAGCCACTTCTTAGGTCACCACCTAAGACTAAAACAGATGCTAAATCGCATGCAGTACCCCTCCCATGATTCTGCATAAACTCTGATGATGAGATGTTACAACATCTTGTTGAACATCAGTAATCTTGACTTTCAAGGATAATTAATTAAATACTTATGGATTCCACAAATAGCAATTGATCTTAAATCCTTGTCCAATAACCCTTCTTCACTGCTATAGCTGAGCTCCACCAGATCATGTCATGAACACTTATAAAGTATTCAATCTTTTTGTAAGTATCTTCTTCAAAGGACAATGTTGAGATACCAAGGCTTCCACCCTTGACTTAAGTAACTAAGACTTTCTCTGAACAAATCTTATTTACCTCAACAATTCTTTAATCAGATTGGATCCCCTCTTAGGGTCAAGAGAGATTAATCCTTCCTTACTGTTTTTGGATGGTGAAAATAAATCACCTCCACTTTCTTCAGACTGTGTTTCAAAGAAACACCTTATAGTCAGAAGAGTAACTAGAAGACTCCAGATACATGACATAGATGCCTTTATGAGTGGACTTGAGAGAATTCTCAAGTATATTTGACAACCTAGCCGACCAATAATTTATCAAACTCCTAGAGCAAGAACCTGATAAACTTAACTCAACTCCTCTCCTCTTCAACTGACTTCAACTGTACCAAGAAACCAAGCTTCCAAGTACCAAGTCACCATACCAGATATCTAACCACAATTCCCTTCACTCTGTCGCTCCTAACTTTGGAATAAAAGAATGCAGATATCTTCAAATATAGAGGCCGACGATTGTGACCTTCCACCAACTATCTTTAGTAACAACTCCAGAATCCCATAATTCTAGAGCTCTTCCATCAGAAACACATGCAGCGGAACCACCAAGGAATAGATCCTGCTTACCCTAATAAGATGTCACAACATCTTATAAGACACACCAACAAGAAAATTAGCCATTTCTCCTGTAGTTGTTATAGAATCTCCTCAGCAACATGAATAACCATCGGGTTGCTCCCTTCGATCCAGAACATCCATCTCATCCATTAATACCCTTGAGTATGTCTGAGTTGATTGATTTGATCTTCAAACTCCTCCTTGTTTAAACGCCAGAAAGTATCTCCCAAAGATTTCATCTAGAACCAGACAGGATGCCTGATCTGATACCAATTGAAATTCTGGCCTATGCAGACAACAGATGTCCTAACACATGTCAAGGCATTGTGCTACATAATCATTTAAACTCAGACTCGCAACAGCAGAATGATACCTTGAATATCAGAACTATACACTCACAGATGTCACGACATCTTATCCAACATGTCAGTCAAGAACATTAACAAAACTGTAAATTGCAGAATGTTAAATAAGATAGTAATTGTTAACCCAGTTCGGTGCAATTCACCTACATCTGGGAGATACCAATCCAAGATGAAGACTTCACTATCTGTAGAACTATTACAAAGCTAAACTCCCCCGTTTACAACTTTATACCTAACATCTGCCCAATGAACATCTTTACCAAGGCTAAACTCAAACATTTACAACCCTGATATGAGATACCCCACTCACATCCTAATCACAACCTGTGATATCTCTGTCTTCTGCCAATACAGAACTGTCGCAGTTTCTTGACCTCCAAGTTATCTTGGACTTGCTTCAAAGCTTCGTCCAAGAATAATACAACAACCATTACCTACAGGCTTCTGGTTGTGTCCCTGTACCTATGCCTTCCACTCTGCATCCCATATTACAGAGTGGAGACTTATAACTCCTAAGAGAGCCAACGACTCTCAAACCCTAAACCCTTATTCAACACAAGAGAACTAGGTTACAAAGTTATAAGTGATACAAAGTTACAGCACATGCATTTTAGCCCTAGGTCTAAGTCGCCTTATATAGTCTTCTGTTGTCTTGGGCTTTCAATCTTTTCTCCTCTATCCACTCTGCAAATTCGCACCAAATCTTTGACAGATTTGTTGAATAATTAAACCTGCTATATTTGTAAGATGTTACGACATCTTGTTCAACATCTTTAATCTTGAGCAGATTTCTTCATCTTTAACATATTCATGTTTTACCAAAATTTCGTCAAACCACAGGAGCTTTCACTTTGTACCTTCAACCAACAAGACATTAAAGATAGAGGGAAGAAAATTGTTACTTATGTTTCCAGTATAAATTTTCTTACCCTTTGATCTCCTCCAAAGCGTACTGAGCCTCCAGGCTTAAGTTCCAACTCTTGGAACATACGCCTTCTTCCCGTCATGTGTCATGGGCACCCAGAGTCCAGGTACAATGATTGGCATCTCAAGTTGGTTGCTAAGGATATCTACAACATAGAATTATTCATTTTTAGGCGCCCAACTCTTTTTAGGTCCTTTATGGTTAGTCTTCCTAGAGGTTTTATAATCCTAGGGTTTGTGTGCTGAATTAGTTTCATGTGTGTGACCATAAGTAAAATGAGAATATATAGCCTTTGTCTTTGTGGCCTTAAGTTTGACCCGAGAATGTTTGGGTGACTCAGAACCAAGTCCTTTTCTCCCATTTCTGCTTACACCATAGATTAAGGAAGCCATCTTGCTTCAGTCTATGTTTTTAGCTAGAAATTTTTGAAAAGCTATATCATATTGTCTAGATATTCAAAATTTACAGGAGCTGTTAAAAGAATTTTCTATTCAAGTTTTTCATTTTTGCTTTTGAGAACAAAATTTTCTTTTTCTAAAAACTCAAAATTTTCTTTTAAACAAGAGCTTTCTTTTATCAGCTCATCATGTGCTCCATAATCATCGGCATGAGTCTTTTTTCAGTTTCATGTGTTTTTCCTGGAGTTTCTGACTTTTTTCAAACATTTCTACTAATGTTATTTCAAGTTCAGTACGAGTTAGTTGAGAAAATACCTCTTCTGATTCTGAATTTGATTCTGGTTATGAATCTTCAGTGCCTGCTATAAATGCTACGTTGGCTTGTTTCTTTTTAGAGTCATCTTCCGAGGAGTCAGAGTCATCCCATTTTGCCATTAGACCCTTCTTCTTATCTTTGGAGAATCTTTTCTTTGGATTTTCCTTGATCAGTTTGAGACAGTCATTTCTGTAGTGACCTGGATTTGCACATTCAAAGTTGGTACTCTTTGTGTCTACTCCATACTTATATTGTCCAGAATTTGACTCAGATCTTCCTCCTTTTCTATAGCTTCTGAAGTTGTTCTATATTTTCTTCCAGAGATGATTGACTCTCCTGGACAAAAGTGATAGTTCATCCTCATCATCAGAGTTTTCTTCAAATTCTTCTGCTTTGCCTTGAAAAACTTTGGCCTTTGACTTCAGGGCCATAGACTTTTTTCTTCCTTTGAGGCTCATCCTCTTCTATCTCAATATCACGACTTCTAGAGAACTCATTAGCTCTTCCAGAGTTATACTATTTAGATGCTTTGACACCTTCAGTGCTGTCACCATTGGCCTCCATTTCTTTGGCAGGTTTATAATAATTTTCTTTACATAATCAGCAGTAGTATAGCCTTTATCCAAAACTTTTAAACCAAAAATAAGAGTTTGAAACCTTGATAACATACTCTCAACAATTTCCTCTTCTTCCATTTTGAAAGCCTCGTATTTTTTAATAAAGGCCAAAGCATTAGTTTTTCTCACCTGCTCATTTCCTTCATGAGTCATTCTTAAAGAATCAAATATAGATTTAGATGAGTCTCTATTTGTGATGTTTTCATACCCAATGTAAGAAATATCATTTAGCAAAATTGTTCTTAATCTTTGATGATTTTTGTTATCTATCTTTTGAGTTTCACTCATTTTGCTTATGTCAAGCTTATCACCACTTGGGTTCACAAGATGTGTGTAGCTATCTATTACCATATCCCATAAATCTGCATCATATCCAAGGAAGAAACTTTCAATTATGACCTTCTAATAATCAAACTTTTCTCCATCAAAGATTGGAGGTTTAGCAGAGTAATGATCTTAGTTGTTTGTGTATGAGTTCTCACCAGTGGTAGATGCCATTTGTGTTTCAATAAAAACCTGGATCTTTATCCTTCACAGTTAAGTGTTTTGACACAAAGTTGTCCATACAGAAATGGAGCTCTAATTCCAATTAAAGGTGAAAAAATACAAGAAAGGGGGGTTGAATTGGGTTTCAAGAATGATAGTTTTTTCAACCCAACACAACACCTTAAAACAACAGATGGAAAGATAAATATAACAAGGATTTTTATCCTGGTTCGTTGTTAATAAGGTTACCTCCAATCCACCCACCTAGGTGATTTTCCTTCAACAAGGACTTAATCCAATAATCATAACTGATTACAAATGCAATGACAGTCTGTCTCGACTTTCTTCAGGATCTGACCTAACTAGTCTCCTAAAAAAACTAACAGTCACCGACTCCTTAAGACCTAACCCAACTGGTCACTAAAGAAGATTTCTCAATAACAACCTGTTAATGACTTCTCAAGAGCCTGACCTAACCTTGTGGCTTGAGGATTACAATCAAAATTGTAATAACAGTTTTTGTGTTTACAAATGTTTCTCAAAAAGCAGAATCACAAATTTAAAATCAAGTTCTACACTTAACAAGAATATATAATGATTTTTGTTCTAAGTGTATAAGTGTAAGTAACACTTATTATTTGTTAGGGATTGTGAGCATTTTATGTAGTTTGTATGCTTCAGATCTTTTTCATATGTCGTCACCTTCTTCAATCTTCAATGTCCTCTTTAAATAGATGTAAAATGTAGCGACCCGAAAATCTAAATCAATTATTTAATTATTTATTTAATTAATTTAGAAGGAATTAAGAGGTTTTTGATAATTTTGGAGAATTTTGGAGTAAAAGAGTGTTTTTGAATAATTTTAATAAAGTAAATGAGCATGTGTTATTTATATTATTATTATTATTAAAAATAAAATGAGAAAGGGCAAGGTGGTCTTATTGGAAAGTAAGTAAGGATAGGATGGGAAGTTCATAAGTTGGGATTTGTTAGCCAAAGAAAGAGAACGATCATTTTCTCATTTTGTCGTATCTTTTGTGAAGAACACTGAAGAAGAGAGAAGAAGGAGAACTATGGCTTGAGGATTACTAGAGGAATCTTGAAGAAAGAAGGAAAAAACTTCGAATTACTCTAAGGTATGGGGAGAGTTCATAATTTCTTATAGTTTTATAGGAATTGGAGATGAATAGATTAAGGATTGTATGAATTGTGTTGATTTTGATGATTGTTGATGTAGAATGAGTAATTTGATGAAAGTATGATGAATTTGATTGATATGTATTGCTATATGTGTGTTTTGTGAGCATTTTTTATCAAATTTCCTGTGGAACACTGATTTTGGGGTAATGGGAATCAAAAATGCAGAAAAATCACGTTTTGGGAAAAGTGGGTTTTTGTCGTACCCTGACACGGGCCATGTCACACAACACGGGCACCCGTGTCAGCTTTCTGGTTGAAGAGTTGGAATTTTACGTTAACAGGTTGCCTGACACGGGCCGTGTCACAGGACACGGGCGGCCGTGTCAGACTACTGTCATTGTTGCGTTTTCTGTTTTTTTTAATTGTTGTCCAGTGCTGTTGACACGGGCCGTGTCACAGGACACGGGCGACCGTGTCAGGCTCTTGTCTTGTCGTTTTGTCGTTTCTTTCATGAGGTTTTTGATGTTTTCTCGTGTTGAATCATTGTTGTATAGTTGTTGTTGATATATGGATGATAAAAACATGATTTTATGATGAATATTGTTGAAAATGAAATGAATGATGCACATGTTGATATTTGGATGAAATGAGGAGTTTAGCATAATTGCATTTCATGGCATTTTATGTTGGGGCTTCGGCCTATTGGTAGCTTCAATCCCATAGTGCGAATTAAAGTGATATGTTGTTATGATGTGCTCCCTTGTGGAGGGTTGATGGCCAGTGTCCATCACATGGAGGAAAATCGGTACCACATACATCCTTTGCATATCATTATGTTTAACATCGCATTTTGTGAAGCAGTTCAGATTGTGATGTGAATAATTGTTAATGATGATTCCGATGTTGTTGTTGCTTAATTATTTATTTTCCATGTCTTTGTATTACTATAATGAATTATGTTTTCTCACCCTGCCTGCTTGGAAATGTTGCCTTCAATGTGGGTAACTTGCAGATAACCAAGAATAGCTTCGAGGTGACGAAGGATTTAGCTTTGGAGTGTTTCGTTATTACTGTCTAGTTAGAGGTGTCTTGCTCTGTGTCATGTAACATCGGGTTGGGAAGATTGTTGTGAACCTCGTTTCTTTTAGTTTATGACTGAATTTTTATAATGTTGATGATGGTGTTTGATTTGGACATATTTATTATGAAGTATTTTTTTTGGAATTGAAAATAAAAGTTGATTTCCACTGCGTAGTTGTTAATGTATGTTAATGATGATTGAATAACCCGTGTTACGGGACAGGATAATGATTGTTACATGATGTCTTTGAATATGTGTGACACTCTTTATGTTGTTTTTACTCTGATAATATGAAATGTTTTACTTGAAATTATATGTGGGGTAGAAGGGTGTTACATTAGTGGTATCAGAGCCTGGTTGGTCTGTCCGGCCAAGTTTTGTGTTGTCAGTCTGTTGTCAGTCGTTACTTGTTAACGATTATTTGTTTTTCTTTTTTGACGTGGTGAGTGTTGTACATAATGGCTGGGAACAACACGCGCGCTCTTGTTGATGCTATTGCAGCTCTTACTCGGAACCATGCTCCTGATGAGTTTCGTGCGTTGGAGAAGTTTCAAAGGAACAACCCACCGAAGTTTGAAGGAACTAATGACCCGGCGAGCGCACAAAAGTGGCTCAAGGCGATTGAGAAGATTTTTAGAGTGATGGGGTGCTCTGATGCGCAGCAAGTGCAGTTCAGAATGCATATGCTGGAAGAAGAGGCCGAGGACTGGTGGGATAACACCCGTCAGAGGCTGGAAGATGTTGGCACTATGGTGACTTGGAATGTGTTCAAGCGAGAATTTCTGGGCAAGTATTTTCCTGAAGATGCTCGTGGTAAGATGGAAGTGGAATTCATTGAACTGAAGAAAGGAAATATGACTGTGGCAGAGTAGGCTGCCAAATTTGAGAGGCTTGTGAAGTTTTGTCCTCATTACAACCATGCAGATGCTGAACTTTCTAAGTGTCTCAAGTTTGAGAATGGGCTGAGACCAGAGATTAAGCAGGGGATAGGATGCCAACAGATTCGCAGGTATGCGGAACTAGTGGATAAGAGTAGGATCTATGATGAAGATAGTCGAGCTCGATCTGCTCACTACAAACAGCTAAGTGAAAGGAAAGATAAGGGTCAGTTTAGAGGAAAACCTTATGCGACCCCAGATGATAAAGGGAAACAGAGGGTATCAGATGAGAAGAAGTCAAGTAGGGGAGCCGTTAATGCACCTACTAAGTGCTATAAGTGTGGAGAGTCAGGTCACAAAGCTGATGGGTGTACTAACAAAGTTCTGAGATGTTACCATTGTGGTAAGACTGGGCATAGAATTGGTGATTGTCTGAATGAGGGTCCGACCTATTTCAACTGTGGTGAACAGGGGCATATCAGTACTCAATGCCAGAAACCAAAGAAGACTGCTACTGCTGCCCATACTACTGGAAGAGTGTTTGCTTTGGCTGGGCTCAGAAGTTCCCAAGAAGGACAACTTGATTCGAGGTACTTGTTTTATTAACAATGTTGAGTTGATTGCTATTATTGATACTGGAGCCACGCATTCATTTATCTCTCTTGAGTGTGCTACTAGATTGGGTTTAAATTTGTCTAACATGAATGGTAGTATGATAATAGAGACTCCAGCTAATGGTTCGGTGACTACCATGCTTGTTTCTTTGAAGTATCCTTTGACAATCTTTGAGAAGAATTTTGTGATGGATTTGGTGTGCTTACCTTTGCACCAAATCGATGTTATCCTTGGTATGAACTGGTTGGAGTTCAAATACGTTCATATTAATTGTTATAGCAAGACTGTGAGGTTTCCAAAGTTAGGTGAGGATGGTGAACTGATGTTCTTATTTGCTAAACAAGTGGATGAACTTTTATTAGATGAAGCGTTGATGTTCGCAGTGTTTGCATCGTTGCCAGTTGATGGTGAAGCCGTCAGTGCTGAGTTGCTTGTGGTTTGTGAGTTTCAAGATGTGTTTCCTGAGGATATAAGTGATTTACCTCTGGAACGTGAAGTTGAGTTTGCCGTGGACTTAATACCAGGTACGAGTCCAGTGTCAATGGCTCCTTATCAGATGTCTGCTTCGGAATTGAGTGAGCTGAAGAAACAACTAGAAGAATTGTTAGAAAGGAAGTTCATTCGACCTAGTGTTTCTCCGTGGGGTGCCCCGATGTTGCTCGTTAAGAAGAAAGATGGTAGTATGAGATTGTGTGTCGATTATCGGCAGTTGAATAAGATGACCATCAAGAATAAGTATCCGCTTCCGAGAATCGACGATTTAATGGATCAACTCGTAGGTGCTTATGTGTTCAGTAAGATTGATCTGAGGTCTGGTTATCATCAAATTAGAGTTAAAGCTTATGATATTCCGAAAACAACCTTCAGAACGAGGTATGGTCATTATGAATATACGGTGATGCCATTTGGAGTTTCTAACGCGCCTGGTGTGTTCATGGAGTATATGAACAGGATCTTTCATGAATATCTTGATAAGTTTGTGGTGGTTTTCATAGATGACATCTTGGTATATTCTAAATCAGAAGAAGAACATGCGGAACATTTGAAGATTGTGTTTCAAGTGTTGAGGGAAAAGAAATTGTATGCTAAGTTGTCAAAGTGTGAGTTCTGGTTGAAGGAAGTGAGTTTCCTAGGCCATGTGATTTCAAGTGGTGGAATTTATGTGGATCCCTCAAAGGTTGATGCGGTGTTGCAGTGGGAGACTCCAAAGTCTGCTACGGAGATTCGTAGTTTTCTTGGATTGGCTGGTTATTATCGTAAATTCATTGAAGGTTTTTCTAAGTTGGCTTTGCCGTTGACGCAATTGACTCGAAAAGGACAAGCGTATGTATGGGATGTCGCTTATGAAGAAAGTTTTGTGGAACTAAAGAAAAAGTTGACAACTGCTCCGGTGTTGGTTTTGCCAGACCCGAATGAGTCCTTTGTGGTTTATTGTGATGCTTCAAAGATGGGCCTTGGTGGAGTTTTGATGCAAAATGGTAAAGTGGTCACTTATGCTTCTAGGCAGTTAAGAGTCCATGAGAGGAATTACCCTACACAAGACTTAGAGTTGGCTGCTGTAGTATTTGTGCTGAAGATTTGGAGGCATTATCTTCTTGGCTCGAAATTTGAGGTATTCAGTGATCATAAAAGTATGAAATACTTGTTCGATCAGAAAGAGTTAAACATGAGGCAGAGAAGGTGGCTAGAATTGTTAAAGAATTTTGAGTTCGATTTGAATTATCATCCCGGTAAAGCAAACATAGTTTATGATGCTTTGAGTAGGAAGTCATTGCATATTTCGATGCTTATGGTGAGAGAACTTGAAATGATTGAGCAATTCAGAGACATGAGTCTGTTGTGTGAGACAACCGCTGATAGTGTGAAATTGGGCATGCTAAAGCTGACTAGTGGGATTTTGGAGGAAATTCGGGAAGGTCAGAAATCTGATTTGAAATTAGTTAACCAGTTAATGAAGATTAATCAAGGTAATGGAGGTGAGTTCCGAATTGATGAAGATGGAGTTTTGAGATTTCGAGATAGAGTATGTATTCCGGATATTCCTGGAATAAAAAAGAGTGTTTTGGAGGAAGGGCATAGAAGTCGATTGAGTATTCTTCCTGGTACTATGAAGATATATCAAGACCTGCGTAGATTATTTTGGTGGCCAGATATGAAAAGAGATATTGCTGAATTTGTGTATGCATGTTTGACTTGCCAGAAGTCCAAGATTGAACATCAGAAGCCTTCAGGTATGATGCAGCCGTTGAATGTTCTTGAATGGAAATGGGATAGCATTTCCATGGATTTTGTGACTGGGTTACCGAAGACTGCAAGAGGTAATGACTCGATATGGGTAATTGTGGATAGGTTAACTAAGTCGGCGCATTTCTTGCCGATGAGAATTAATTATTCTATGCAGAAGTTAGCTGAATTTTATATTGATGAAATTGTGAAGTTGCATGGAACACCTTTGAGTATTGTATCAGATAGAGATCTGCGGTTTACGTCAAGGTTTTGGAAGAGTCTACAGGATGCTTTGGGTACCAAGTTGAAGATGAGCTCTGCTTATCACCCGCAGACAGATGGTCAGACGGAAAGAACAATCCAATCTTTAGAAGATTTGTTGAGAGCTTGTGTGCTGGATCAAGGAGGATCTTGGGATAGTCACTTGTCGTTGATCGAGTTTACATACAACAACATTTTTCATGCTAGTATTGGGATGGCTCCATATGAGGCGTTGTATGGTAGACGTTGTCGAACTCCATTGTGTTGGTATGAGTCGGGAGAGAGTTCTGTACTTGGACCTGAGATTGTTCAGGAGACAACGGAGAAGATTAAAATGATTCGGGATAAAATTAAGACGTTGCAGAGTCATCAGAAGAGTTACCATGATAGGAGAATAAAAGCACTTGAACTCCAGGAGGAAGACCACATGTTCTTAAGAGTTACTCCGATGACTGGTGTGGGACGAGCTTTGAAGTCTAGAAAGCTCACTCCGTGCTTTGTTAGTCCGTATCAGATTATGCAGAGGATATGAGACGTTGCCTATCGGGTGGCTTTACCACCGTCACTTGCAAATTTGCATGATGTGTTTCATGTGTCGTAGTTGAGGAAGTATATTTCGGATCCGTGGCATGTGATTCAAATGGATGATGTTTAGGTGAGAGATAACCTGACGGTAGAAGCTTTGCCTGTGAGGATTGATGGTCGAGAATTAAAGCAACTGCGAGGTAAAGAGATTGCTTTAGTGAAAGTATTATGGGGCGGACCAGCTGGTGATAGTTGGACTTGGGAGCGTGAAGATCAGATGAAAGAGTCGTATCCGACTTTGTTTACTTCAGGTAATTTTCGAGGACGAAAATTCTTAAACTAGGGGAGAGTTGTAACGACCCGAAAATCTCAATCAATTATTTAATTATTTATTTAATTAATTTAGAAGGAATTAAGAGGTTTTTGATAATTTTGGAGAATTTTGGAGTAAAAGAGTGTTTTTGAATAATTTTAATAAAGTAAATGAGCATGTGTTATTTATATTATTATTATTATTAAAAATAAAATGAGAAAGGGCAAGGTGGTCTTATTAGAAAGTAAGTAAGGATTGGATGGGAAGTTCATAAGTTGGGATTTGTTAGCCAAAGAAAGAGAACGATCATTTTCTCTTTTTGTCATATCTTTTGTGAAGAACACTGAAGAAGAGAGAAGAAGGAGAACTAGGGCTTGAGGATTACTAGAGGAATCTTGAAGAAAGAAGGAAAAAGCTTCGGATTACTCTAAGGTATGGGGAGAGTTCATAATTTCTTATAGTTTTATAGGAATTGGAGATGAATAGATTAAGGATTGTATGAATTGTGTTGATTTTGATGATTGTTGATGTAGAATGAGTAATTTGATGAAAGTATGATGAATTTGATTGATATGTATTGCTATATGTGTGTTTTGTGAGCATTTTTTATCAAATTTCATGTGGAACACTGATTTTGGGGTAATGGGAATCAAAAATGAAGAAAAATCATGTTTTGGTAAAAGTGGGTTTTTGTCGTACCCTGACACGGGCCGTATCACACAACACGGGTACCCGTGTCAGCTTTCTGGTTGAAGAGTTAGAATTTTGCGTTAACAGGTTGCCTGACACGGGCCGTGTCACAGGACACGGGCAGCCGTGTCAGACTACTGTCATTGTTGCATTTTCTGTTTTTTTGAATTGTTGTCCAGTGCTGCTGACACAGGCCGTGTCACAGGACACGGGCGACCGTGTCACGCTACTGTCTTGTCGTTTTGTCGTTTCTTTCATGAGGTTTTTGATGTTTTCTCGTGTTGAATCATTGTTGTATAGTTGTTGTTGATATATGGATGATAAAAACATGATTTTATGATGAATATTGTTGAAAATGAAATGAATGATGCACATGTTGATATTTGGATGAAATGAGGAGTTTAGCATCATTGCATTTCATGGCATTTTATGTTGGGGCTTCGGCCTATTGGTAGCTTCAATCCCATAGTGCGGATTGAAGTGGTATGTTGTTATGATGTGCTCCCTTGTGGAGGGTTGATGGCCAGTGTCCATCACATGGAGGAAAATCGGTATCACATGCATCCTTTGCATATCATTATGTTTAACATCGCATTTTGTGAAGTAGTTGAGATTGTGATGTGAATAATTGTTGATGATGATTCCGATGTTGTTGTTGCTTAATTATTTATTTTCCATGTCTTTGTATTACTATAATGAATTATGTTTTCTCACCCTGCCTGCTTGGAAATGTTGCCTTCGATGTGGGTAACTTGCAGATATCCAAGAATAGCTTCGAGGTGACGAAGGAAGTAGCTTTGGAGTGTTTCATTATTACTGTCTAGTTAGAGGTGTCCTGCTCTGTGTCATGTAACATCGGGTTGGGAAGAATGTTGTGAACCTCGTTTCTTTTAGTTTATGACTGAATTTTTATAATGTTGATGATGGTGTTTGATTTGGACATATTTATTATGAAGTATTTTTTTTGGAATTGAAAATAAAAGTTGATTTCCGCTGCGTAGTTGTTAATGTATGTTAATGATGATTGAATAACCCGTGTTACAGGACAGGATAATGATTGTTACACGAAGTCTTTGAATATATGTGACACCCTTTATGTTGTTTTTACTCTGATAATATGAAATGTTTTACTAGAAATTGTATGTGGGGTAGAAGGGTGTTACATTAGTGGTATCAGAGCCTGGTTGGTCTGTCCGGCCAAGTTTTGTGTTGTCAGTCTGTTGTCAGTCGTTACTTGTTAATGATTATTTGTTTTTCTTTTCTGATGTGGTGAGTGTTGTACACAATGGTTGGGAACAACACGTGCGCTCTTGCTGAAGCTATTGCAGCTCTTGCTCGAAACCATGCTCCTGATGAGTTTCGTGCGTTGGAGAAGTTTTAGAGGAACAACCCACCGAAGTTTGAAGGAACTCATGACCCGGCGAGCGCACAAAATTGGCTCAAGGCGATTGAGAAGATTTTTAGAGTGATGGGGTGCTCTGATGTGCAGCAAGTGCAGTTCGGAACGCATATGCTGGAAGAAGAGGCCGAGGACTGGTGGGATAACACCCGTCAGAGGCTGGAAGATGTTGGCACTGTGGTGACTTGGAATGTGTTCAAGCGAGAATTTCTGGGCAAGTATTTTCCTGAAGATGCTCGTGGTAAGATGGAAGTGGCATTCATTGAATTAAAGCAAGGAAATATGACTGTGGCAGAGTATGCTGCCAAATTTGAGAGGCTTGTAAAGTTTTGTCCTCATTACAACCGTGCAGATGCTGAACTTTCTAAGTGTCTCAAGTTTGAGAATGGGCTGAGACCAGAGATTAAGCAGGGGATTGGATGCCAACAGATTCGCAGGTATGCGGAACTGGTGGATAAGAGTAGGATCTATGATGAAGATAGCCGAGCTCGATCTGCTCACTACAAACAGCTAAGTGAAAGGAAAGATAAGGGTCAGTTTAGAGGAAAACCTTATGCGACCCCAGGTGATAAAGGGAAACAGAGGGTATCAGATGAGAAGAAGTCAAGTAGGGGAGCCGCTAATGCACCTACTAAGTGCTATAATTGTGGAGATTCAGGTCACAAAGCTGATGGGTGTACTCACAAAGTTCTGAGATGTTACCGTTGTGGTAAGACTGGGCATAGAATTGGTGATTGTCCGAATGAGGGTTCGACCTGTTTCAACTGTGGTGAATAGGGGCATATCAGTACTCAATGCCAGAAACCAAAGAAGACTGCTACTGCTGCCCAGACTACTGGAAGAGTGTTTGCTTTGGCTGGCTCAGAAGTTCCCAAGAAGGACAACTTGATTCGAGGTACTTGTTTTATTAACAATGTTGAGTTGATTTCTATTATTGATACTGGAGCCACGCATTCATTTATCTCTCTTGAGTGTGCTACTAGATTGGGTTTGAATTTTTCGAACATGAATGGTAGTATGATAATAGAGACTCCGGCTATTGGTTCGGTGACTACCATGCTTGTTTGTTTGAAGTGTCCTTTGACAATCTTTGAGAAGAATTTTGTGATGGATTTGGTGTGCTTACCTTTGCACCAAATCGATGTTATCCTTGGTATGAACTGGTTGGAGTTCAACTACGTTCATATTAATTGTTATAGCAAGACTGTGAGGTTTCCAGAGTTAGGTGAGGATGGTGAACTGATGTTCTTATCTGCTAAACAAGTGGATGAACTTTTATTAGATGAAGTGTTGATGTTCGCCGTGTTTGCATTGTTGCCAGTTGATGGTGAAGCCGTCAGTGCTGAGTTGCCTGTGGTTTGTGAGTTTCAAGATGTGTTTCCTGAGGATATAAGTGATTTACCTCCATAACGTGAAGTTGAGTTTGCTGTGGACTTAATACAAGGTACGAGTCCAGTGTCGATGGCTCCTTATCAGATATCTGCTTCGGAATTGAGTGAGCTGAAGAAACAACTAGAAGAATTGTTAGAAAGGAAGTTCATTCGACCTAGTGTTTCTCCGTGGGATGCCCCGGTGTTGCTCATTAAGAAGAAAGATGGTAGTATGAGATTGTGTGTCGATTATCGGAAGTTGAATAAGATGACCATCAAGAATAAGTATCTGTTTCCGAGAATCGGCGATTTAATGGATCAACTCGTAGGTGCTTGTGTGTTCAGTAAGATTGATCTGAGGTCTGGTTATCATCAAATTAGAGTTAAAGCTGATGATATTCCGAAAACAGCCTTCAGAAGGAGGTATGGTCATTATGAATATACGGTGATGCCATTTGGAGTTTCTAACGCGCCTGGTGTGTTCATGGAGTATATGAACAGGATCTTTCATGAATATCTTGATAAGTTTGTGGTGGTTTTCATAGATGACATCTTGGTATATTCTAAATCAGAAGAAGAACATGCAGAACATTTGAAGATTGTGTTACAAGTGTTGAGGGAAAAGAAATTTTAAGCTAAGTTGTCAAAGTGTGAGTTCTGGTTGAAGGAAGTGAGTTTCCTAGGCCATGTGATTTCAAGTGGTGGAATTTCTGTGGATCCCTCAAAGGTTGATGCGGTGTTGCAGTGGGAGACTCCGAAGTCTGCTACGGAGATTCATAGTTTTCTTGGATTGGCTGGTTATTATCGTAAATTCATTGAAGGTTTTTCTAAGTTGGCTTTGCCGTTGACGCAATTGACTCGAAAAGGACAAGCGTATGTATGGGATGTCGCTTGTGAAGAAAGTTTTGTGGAACTAAAGAAAAAGTTGACAACTGCTCCGGTGTTGGTTTTGCCAGACCCGAATGAGTCCTTTGTGGTTTATTGTGATGCTTCAAAGATGGGCCTTGGTGGAGTTTTGATGCAAAATGGTAAAGTGGTCGCTTATGCTTCTAGGCAGTTAAGAGTCCATGAGAGGAATTACCCTACACATGACTTAGAGTTGGCTACTGTAGTATTTGTGCTGAAGATTTGGAGGCATTATCTTCTTGGCTCGAAATTTAAGGTATTCAGTGATCATAAAAGTTTGAAATACTTGTTCGATCAGAAAGAGTTAAACATGAGGCAGAGAAGGTGGCTAGAATTGTTAAAGGATTTTGAGTTCGATTTGAATTATCATCCCGGTAAAGCAAACGTAGTGGCTGATGCTTTGAGTAGGAAGTCATTGCATATTTCGATGCTTATGGTGAGAGAACTTGAAATGATTGAGCAATTCAGAGACATGAGTCTGTTGTGTGAGACAACCGCTGATAGTGTGAAATTGGGCATGCTAAAGCTGACTAGTGGGATTTTGGAGGAAATTCGGGAAGGTCAGAAATCTGATTTGAAATTAGTTGACCAGTTAATGAAGATTAATCAAGGTAATGGATGTGAGTTACGAATTGATGAAGATGGAGTTTTGAGATTTCGAGATAGAGTATGTATTCCGGATATTCCTGGAATCAAAAAGAGTGTTTTAGAGGAAGGGCATAGAAGTTGATTGAGTATTCATCCTGGTGCTATGAAGATGTATCAAGACCTGCGTAGATTGTTTTGGTGGCCAGGTATGAAAAGAGATATTGTTGAATTTGTGTATGCATGTTTGACTTGCCAAAAGTCCAAGATTGAAAATCAGAAGCCTTCGGGTATGATGCAGCCGTTGAATGTTCCTGAATGGAAATGGGATAGCATTTCCATGGATTTTTTACTGGGTTACCGAAGACTGCAAGAGGTAATGACTCGATATGGGTAATTGTGGATAGGTTAACTAAGTCGGCGCATTTCTTGCCGATGAGAATTAATTATTCTATGCAGAAGTTAGCTGAAATGTATATTGATGAAATTGTGAAGTTGCATGGAACACCTTCGAGTATTGTATCGGATAGAGATCTGCGGTTTACGTCAAGGTTTTGGAAGAGTCTACAGGATGCTTTGGGTACCAAGTGAAGATGAGCTCTGCTTATCACCCGCATACAGATGGTCAGACGGAAAGAACAATCCAATCTTTAGAAGATTGGTTGAGAGCTTGTGTGCTGGATCAAGGAGGATCTTGGGATAGTCACTTGCCGTTGATCGAGTTTACATACAACAACAGTTTTCATGCTAGTATTGGGATGGCTCCATATGACGCGTTGTATGGTAGACGTTGTCGAACTCCATTGTGTTGGTATGAGTCGGGAGAGAGTTTTGTACTTAGACCTGAGATTGTTCAGGAGACAACGGAGAAGATTAAAATCATTCGGGATAAAATGAAGACGTCGCAGAGTCGTCAGAAGAGTTACCATGATAGGAGAAGAAAAGAACTTGAATTCCAGGAGGGAGACCACGTGTTCTTAAGAGTTACTCCGATGACTGGTGTGGGACGAGCTTTGAAGTCTAGAAAGCTCACTCCGCGCTTTGTTGGTCCGTATCAGAATATGTAGAGGATAGGAGAGGTTTCCTATCGGGTGGCTTTACCACCGTCACTTGCAAATTTGCATGATGTGTTTCATGTGTCGCAGTTGATGAAGTATATTTCGGATCCGTCGCATGTGATTCAAATGGATGATGTTCAGGTGAGAGATAACCTGACTGTAGAAGCTTTGCCTGTGAGGATTGATGGTCGAGAATTGAAGCAACTGCGAGGTAAAGAGATTGCTTTAGTGAAAGTATTATGGGGCGGACCAGCTGGTGATAGTTGGACTTGGGAGCGTGAAGATCAGATGAAAGAGTCGTATTCGACTCTGTTTACTTCAGGTAATTTTCGAGGACGAAAATTCTTAAAGTAAGGGAGAGTTGTAACGACCCGAAAATCTAAATCAATTATTTAATTATTTATTTAATTAATTTAGAAGGAATTAAGAGGTTTTTGATAATTTTGGAGAATTTTGGAGTAAAAGAGTGTTTTTGAATAATTTTAATAAAGTAAATGAGCATGTGTTATTTATATTATTATTATTATTAAAAATAAAATGAGAAAGGGCAAGGTGGTCTTATTGGAAAGTAAGTAAGGATAAGATGGGAAGTTCATAAGTTGGGATTTGTTAGCCAAAGAAAGAGAACGATCATTTTCTCATTTTGTCGTATCTTTTGTGAAGAACACTGAAGAAGAGAGAAGAAGGAGAACTAGGGCTTGAGGATTACTAGAGGAATCTTGAAGAAAGAAGGAAAAAGCTTCGGATTACTCTAAGGTATGGGGAGAGTTCATAATTTCTTATAGTTTTATAGGAATTGGAGATGAATAGATTAAGGATTATATGAATTGTGTTGATTTTGATGATTGTTGATGTAGAATGAGTAATTTGATGAAAGTATGATGAATTTGATTGATATGTATTGCTATATGTGTGTTTTGTGAGCATTTTTTATCAAATTTCGTGTGGAACACTGATTTTGGGGTAATGGGAATCAAAAATGCAAAAAAATCACGTTTTGGGAAAAGTGGGTTTTTGTCGTACCCTGACACGGGCCGTGTCACACAACACGGGCACCCGTGTCAGCTTTCTGGTTGAAGAGTTGGAATTTTACGTTAACAGGTTGCCTGACACGGGCCGTGTCACAGGACACGAGTGGCCGTGTCAGACTACTGTCATTGTTGCGTTTTCTGTTTTTTTGAATTATTGTCCAGTGCTGCTGACACGGGCCATGTCACAGGACACGGGCGACCGTGTCACGCTACTGTCTTGTCGTTTTGTTGTTTCTTTCATGAGGTTTTTGATGTTTTCTCGTGTTGAATCGTTGTTGTATAGTTGTTGTTGATATATGGATGATAAAAACATGATTTTATGATGAATATTGTTGAAAATGAAATGAATGATGCACATGTTGATATTTTGATGAAATGAGAAGTTTAGCATCATTGCATTTCATGGCATTTTATGTTGGGGCTTCGGCCTATTGGTAGCTTCAATCCCATAGTGCGGATTGAAGTGATATGTTGTTATGATGTGCTCCCTTGTGGAGGGTTGATGGCCAGTGTCCATCACATGGAGGAAAATCGGTACCACATGCATCCTTTGCATATCATTATGTTTAACATCGCATTTTGTGAAGTAGTTGAGATTGTGATGTGAATAATTGTTGATGATGATTTCGATGTTGTTGTTGCTTAATTATTTATTTTCCATGTCTTTGTATTACTATAATGAATTATGTTTTCTCACCCTGCCTGCTTGGAAATGTTGCCTTCGATGTGGGTAACTTGCAAATATCCAAGAATAGCTTCGAGGTGACGAAGGAAGTAGCTTTGGAGTGTTTCGTTATTACTGTCTAGTTAGAGGTGTCTTGCTCTGTGTCATGTAACATCGGGTTGGGAAGATTGTTGTGAACCTCGTTTCTTTTAGTTTATGACTGAATTTTTATAATGTTGATGATGGTGTTTGATTTGGACATATTTATTATGAAGTATTTTTTTTGGAATTGAAAATAAAAGTTGATTTCCGCTGCGTAGTTGTTAATGTATGTTAATAATGATTGAATAACCCGTGTTACGGGACAGGATAATGATTGTTACATGATGTCTTTGAATATGTGTGACACCCTTTATGTTGTTTTTACTCTGATAATATGAAATGTTTTACTAGAAATTGTATGTGGGGTAGAAGGGTGTTACATAAAATAGATATGTTAGAGGTGAAGATGAAAATATCCTCTATGTATCTGTTGGATAAGATCACTTTAAGCGAAACACTAGATTAGCATTGTAGCATGGATTTGGTGAAGATGATTTGACGCAGAAGACTTGTTTTACATAGAGTACAATACTTTATGGAAAAAGTAGATTTGCTTCTATACATCTATCACATTAAATCTTTTGGGGACTTTTGGACAACTTCAATTCAGAGGCTTCTGATATTTGTTGTTGAAGCTTGAGTAGCGTTTCTAAGGTGTGTCTTTAGAATCTTTTGGTGAGACTTCATAGTCTTTGAATGTTAGGTTCTAAGACATCAAACGTAGATAGTTAGAGCTATAAATATCAGAGTCAGTATTGAGAACTTCTTTTCATAATGTTGACTTTGATAGATCAGATTTGACTTGTTTGGACGCTTTTTTTCTTTAGTTCAGAATCTGGACATCTTCATAGTCAGAATTTGTTCCAATTTTTCTGCATACTCAACAAACTGGTTAGAGTAAAAAAATGTTCTCTTACATTTAGTTATCATCAAAACTTAAGGATAGTTATAGAACCAAACTTGTTCAAACATCACCCACCAAAATGGCGTCATTAAAAAATTGCAACAAGTTATATGACAATTGATTAACCCTAAAGCTCCTAAAGAAACCAATCCCCTCCGTTTTTCTTACCGAACCAGCCAAGCCTTCAGAAACTAAGGCAAATTGGTGATAGAGGATCACTCTTCCTTAGGCCTCTTTTCACCATAAAATCAGTTGAAGAGCTACCATTGATGAGCACATACATACCACTAGTGAAAACCCCTCCTTGAAATCATCTTAACCATTTGGGGCCAAACCTTATTAGCAAGCATGCACCTCAAGAAGTTCCGAGACACACAATCAAAGGCTTGAGAAAAATTAACCTTTAGGAGCATGCATGATATTTTTTCTCTTTTTGCTAGGTATATGTGTTCATTTACAACCAGAACCTCATCTAAAACTTGGCGCCCTGTGACAAAAGCAGTATGAGTAGATGAGATAATCTTACCTATCACTTTCCTTAACCTGGTAGCAAGCAACTTAGATACTAGTTTATACATGTATCCTATAAGACATATAGGTATATAGTCTTTAAAGTCTTGAGGGTTATCCCTTTTAGGCACAAGGGCACAAAATGAAGCAGTGATAACTTTTGGAATAATACCTGTTGAGTATAATTCTAGCACAAAGTTTGATATGTCCTCACCAATTATGCTCCAACACTTATTTAAGAAATCAAAGTTGAAGCCATTTGGTTTTGTGCTCATACCTCTATCACACTACCAAATAACCTTTTTAATCTCATCCTTAGTGAATTTTCTCTCCAACCAAGAGTTTTCTTCCACTGATAATCTAATGAATTCAAAGCCTTCTAGAACAGGCCTAACAACATTACTTTCTTGGGACCTAGCTGTAAAATTACACTTCACTGCCTCTTTAATTGCATTCACTCCTTCAACCCTTTCCATGGGAGTTTGAACAGAGATGATTGAGTTACTCTTAACTCTTTCATTGAGAAAAGCATGGAAATACTTAGAATTGTTGTCCCCTTTATTTAGAGCCACCTTTGTCAAGATTTTTGTTTTAACATGCTTATGCTTTCTTTAAGGTGAAGTTTATCCCATGCAGTTTATGGCACTCTAGTCTCTTAACTAAATCTTCCTTATTCAATGAATGGTTAATTATGGAGACCAGTTTATATTAAAAGTCCATGTTAGCTATTGCATCATCTAGTCAAATAAGACCTAGACTTGATACCCAAAACACCATTAGTTATCAATCTTTGATCGCAAGAATGAATTATAAGCAATACTTTCTCACAATTACCAAATATTAGTAATAAGTCTTGTCATATAATGAATATCTTTCTAACCAATTATTACTCATATGGATAAACTTTATAATTACGACACATTTACCATCACAAGTAATCAAGTTTGCAATTGTCTGACCAAACTCTCTTTCTTTTTATTAATCATAATAATTCACATGAACAACTACACATCCTACATCTTTTGTGACTCTAATTTAATTAAATTTACGCAATTGAAATTACTTTTGCAACTTGATATTTCAACCAACTCAACCCAGAATTACTATATATTTTAATTCAATATATTAAATAGAAAGATTTTAAAATTTACATAAACATTACCAACAAATATAAAGTAAACTATATATATATATATATATATATATATATTGTTATTTCTTTGATTTTGTGGTTGGCATTTATTTTGCTAAAACTATTCTAGCAGCAAGATGTTGAAACAAGATGTTCTAATTTTCTGCATTCAACATGTCGAATAAAGGTGTCCCATACTGGCTCATAGGACATCGCGTCTGATTTTGGTTTAAAAGGAAGATTTTGTTTCTATTAATTGTTACTGAATATTCTGTGAATATTTAGTTATCCTATGTGGCATCCAAAGTATTTTTGGGTTGAGTTTTTGGGTTGGTTTTCGGATTCTCAGCGTTTTCTAAATATGGAGACATATTAGGAAACTTTAGATTGAAGACCTATTTTCTTGGAGTTTATTTTGCAGATTTGTGAGCAGTCTCTTTGCTGTGTTTTTGAAGCCCAATCCAGTCCAGATTTAATGCTATATATATTGACTGGTGTAAACCTAGTTTAGGTGTGGAACTTACGTGTGTTTTGTTAGGGTTTTTCAAGTGTTATTTGTGAGCCTAACTAGTATCATTCTGATAACAGTATAGGACTGGTTTTTGTGTTGTAAGTTCTGTCAGTTACTCATAATCTTTTAAGCATTGAGTTTATTATGTGTCAATTCTCATAAGCTTTGAAGTATTGAGAATTGTATGTTTTGAAAGTGTGACTTTCGTTTTGTTATTTGTGTTGAAAGGAACCAATCACGGGTTGTGATTGTAGAGGGATTTGAGGAGGGCCTCATACCTAGGTGAGTCTTAGGTAGAAGTCATAGGAAGGGTAGTGATTAAGTGAGCAGATTGTAACCGGGTGTGGTTGTTGTATGATCTGTGAATTGATACTATCGTATATTGGTTTTGTCCCTGGTTTGGTAGCCCCCAGAGTAGGATTGTTGATCCGAACTGGGTAAACATATCACTGTGTTCTTTACTTTTTGCACTGTTATTATTATTGTTATCTTGTTCATTATGTTGGATATCAGTGTCTCAACATCTGTGTAGGACATATGATATCTGTGCCAGAATTTCAATTGGCATCAAGAGCTTGTACCCTTGTTTAGTTCTGGGTGAGATTCAGGGAAGGTACTTTCTGGTATAATGGACAAGGATGGAGGATTTTTGAACAAACCGCCTCTGCTTGATGGTTCCAACTATGACTATTGGAAACCAAGGATGATAGCATTAATCAAATCCATGGATGATCAAGCATGGAAAGCTGTTATCAAAGGATGGGAACCCCCAAAGGTTAAAGATGGAAAAGGTAATCATACTGATGTGGTGAAGGAAGAGGAAGACTGGGATGATGCAGACTACAAAGGGTCCGTGGGAAATTCCAAAGCCATGAATGCCTTGTTTAATGGTGTTAATAAGAATATCTTCAGGTTGATTAAACATTGCACCATTGAAAAAGAGGCGTGGGGGGTCTTGAAGGTTGCTCATGAAGGGACCTCAAAGGTGAAGATGTCAAAACTTCAGCTGCTCACTACCAAGTTTGAGAGTTTGAAGATGAGAGCATTCATGATTTTCACATGAACATTATTGAGATAGCTAAATCTTCAAGTGCCCTAGGTGAGAAGATGTCTGATAGCAAACTAGTCAGAAAAATCCTCAGATCTCTACCTAAGAGATTTGACATGAAAGTGACTGCTATAGAGGAAGCTCAGGATATAGATAAGATGAAAGTGGATGAACTTGTGGGATCTCTTCAAACATTTGAATTGGGGATCAGTGAAAAGTCTGAAAAGAAGAAGAGCATAGCTTTTGTGTCAAATGCTGGTGATTCAGACAATGAAGGTGACCTGGTCAGAGATGAAGGGGTGTCTAAAGATCTGGTATTGCTTGGAAAACAATTTAACAAAGTGTTGAAAAGGATTGACTGAAAGTCAAGAGCAAATGTTCAGAATAAGTCACTCGACATCAGTAAAAACCAGGATGGAGGCAGAAGGTCCAGAACTGAAGAAGACTCCAATCAAGGGAAGAGAGTTCAGTGTTTTGAATGTGAGGGATTTGGGCACATAAAGACTGAGTGTCCCACGTATCTCAAAAGGCAGAAGAAGGGCTTATCTGTGTCTTGGTCAGAAGGAGAGTCTAAGAGTGATCTTGAAGAAGAATCAGCAAAATTGGTGACAGCCTTGGCCGAAATATGTAAGCCTGATGGAGAAACGACTTGTGAGTCTGATTCTGACAAAGAATCTTATATTGGAGAGCTCACTAATCAAGAAGTCTTCACTGGGTTCTCAGAGTTGTGTATCAAGAATGAAGAGAGGTGCCAGATAATATTAGAACAGAAGGTTCTGATAGCTCAACTAGAAGCTGAGAAGGAAGAACATCTATCTATCATTGCTGATCTTAAAGAGGAGGTTGTATGGCAAAAGTCAAAACTTGACAATATGACCAAATCTATAAGAATACTGAACAATGGTACCACGCAGCTGGATGAGATTCTTCAGACTGGGAAAAATGCTGGAAATGTACAAGGTCTTGGTTTTAACAATCAAGCAGAGAACTACAAAAAGCCTGTATTAAAGTTTGTTCCTCAGAAAATAAAGCAAGAGGAGGAGATGTCAAATCACATGTTTCAACATCAGATGAAGCATCAGAAAAGAGTATGTAGTTCAAAGTATAAACCATGGAGATGTCATTACTGTGGAAAGATTGGTCACTTAAAGTCCTTTTGCTACAAGTTGCACGGTTATCCCAAAACTGCTCATCAACAAAATAAAGGACAGAGTTGGGCTAAAGTAAAGAAAAGATGGACTCCTAGAAATATGATGGCTGGTCTCATAGCACATACCTCTCTCAGAGCATCTGCAAGGGAATATTGGTACTTTGACAGTGGTTGTTCAAGACACATGACTGGTGTGAAGAAATTCTTGTCAGATATCAAGCCTCACTCCACCAATTATGTCACTTTTGGGGATGGATCAAAAGGTGAAATAAAAGGTGTTGGAAAGCTGGACTACACAGGACAACTAAATCTGGATCGTGTTCTATTTGTCAAAGGGATGACCGCAAATTTGATCAGTATAAGCCAACTGTGTGATCTAGGACTCAAAGTAAATTTCACAAAATTTGAATGTCTAGTAACCAATGATAAAGATGAAGTTGTTATGAAGGGAACCAGGTCTAAGGATAACTGCTATCTGTGGAATCCTCAAGAATCGGAAAGTTTGTCTACCTGCTTGATGTCAAAGGAAGATGAAACCAAACTGTGGCATCAGAAATTGGGTCACTTACATTTGAAAGGGATGAAGAAAGTTATGTCAAGTGAAGCTGTTAGAGGTATTCCCAAGCTAAAGATTGATGAGGATAAAATATGTGGTGAATGTCAAGTTGGGAAGCAAACAAAGGTGTCACACAAAAGGCTTCAACATCTTACCACAACTTCTAGAGTTCTGGAACTGCTTCACATGGACTTAATGGGACCTATGCAGGTTGAAAGTCTTGGTGGGAAAAAGTATGTCTATGTTGTCGTTGATGATTACTCCAGATTCACCTGGATAAGCTTTATCAGAGAAAAGTCTGAAGTATTTGCAGCCTTCAAAGAGTTGTGTCAAAGGATTCAACGGGAAAAGGTTTGTGGTGTTGTTCGAATCAGAAGTGACCATGGGAAAGAATTCGAAAATAACAGGTTTGAAGAGTTTTGTTTATCTGAAGGAATCACTCATGAATTCTCATCACCGATCACTCAGCAGAATGGTGTGGTGGAACGCAAGAATATGACTATACAAGAGTGTGCAAGGGTCATGATTCGTGCCAAAAAGCTTCCATATCATTTTTGGGTTGAAGCCATGAATACCGCTTGCTATATACACAATAGGGTGACTATCAGATCAGGTACTTATGTTACTCTTTATGAGCTATGGAAAGGTAGAAAGCCAAATGTGAAGTATTTCCATGTGTTTGGGAGTAAGTGCTATATCTTGGGGATCGTGAGCAGAGGCGAAAGATGGACCCTAAGAGTGAGGAAGGGATATTTCTGGGATACTCTACAAATAGTAAAGCATATAGGGTATTTAATTCCAGAACTAAGGTAATGATGGAATCCATAAATGTGGTGGTTGATGACTCTGGGAAAGACGAAGATGTCCCAGATGATTTTGGAGCATGCTTTCCCATGAACAATGAAATCTCACAAGACATTGAGTCCGTAGAAGAAAATTCTCAAGAAACCGACACTAGACCTAAGAATGAAGAGGTAGAGGATGCTAACAGGGGACCCTCTATAAGGATTCAGAAGGATCACCCTAAGGAGTTGATTATTGGAAATCTGAATGAAGGTGTAAGAACCAGAACGAGGGAAGCTGTATCAAATGCATGCTTTGTTTCAAAGCTTGAACTAAAGAATGTCAAAGAGGCATTGATAGATGAGTTCTGGATAAGTGCTATGCAGGATGAGCTTTGTCAATTCAAGAGGAATGAAGTCTGGGAACTGGTACCACGACCAGCAGGAACAAATGTGATTGGAACAAAGTGGGTTTATAAGAATAAGTCTGATGAACAAGGAGTTGTTACCAGAAACAAAGCCAGATTAGTTGCTCAAGGATACACATAGATTGAAGGAGTAGACTTCGATGAAACATTTTCTCCTGTGGCTCGATTGGAATCCATCAGATTATTGCTAGGAGTGGCATGTTTGTTGAAATTCAAATTGTTTCAAATGGATGTCAAGAGTGCCTTTCTGAATGGCTATCTTAATGAGGAAGTTTATGTTGAGCAGCCTAAAGGGTTTATGGATCCAAATTTTCCTGATCATGTTTTCAAGCTAAAGAAGGCTCTGTATGGGTTGAAACAAGCTCCACGAGCTTGGTATGAAAGGCTGACTGAGTTCTTAGTCAACCATGGATACAGGAAGGGTGGTATTGATAAAACACTTTTTGTCAAGGAGAAGGATGGGAAACTAATAATTGCTCAGATTTATGTAGATGATATTGTGTTTGGTGGGATGTCGGATGAAATGGTCCAACATTTTGTCAACCAAATGCAGTCTGAATTTGAAATGAGCTTGGTAGGTGAATTGACTTACTTCCTTGGATTACAAGTCAAGCAGATGGAAGATTCCATTTTTATTTGTCAGAGCAAATATGCGAGGAATATTGTGAAGAAGTTTGGACTGGATAATGCCAAGCATAAGAGAACTCCTGCTCCTACTCACTTGAAGTTATCCAAAGATGAAAAGGGAGTGAATGTTGAACAAAGTTTATACAGAAGCATGATTGGCAGTCTCTGTATCTTACAGCAAGTAGGCCAGACATAACCTTTGCTGTTGGTGTATGTGCAAGATACTAAGCAGAACCCAGGATCAGTCACATCAATCAAGTTAAGAGAATTCTTAAGTATGTGAGTGGTACATGTGATTATGGGTTGTTGTACTCCCATGACTCAAGTTCCATTTTAGTAGGATACTGTGATGCTGATTGGGCTGGAAGTGCTGATGATAGGAAGAGTACCTCTGGAGGTTGTTTCTTTTTGGGAAATAATCTTATTTCATGGTTTAGTAAGAAGTAAAATTCTGTGTCTCTTTCTACTGCTGAAGCTGAGTACATAGCAGCTGGAAATAGTTGTGCTCAACTGGTGTGGATGAAGCAAATGTTATCTGAGTATAATGTCACACAAGATGTCATGACATTATTTTGTGACAACCTGAGTGCTATTAATATTTCTAAAAATCCTATTCAACATAGCAGGACTAAGCACATTGATATCAGGCATCACTTCATCAGAGAACTTGTGGAGGACAAAGTCATAACTCTTAAGCATGTGAGCACAGAAAATCAGCTTGCTGACATATTTACCAAGGCTCTCTGGATGCAGTTCAGTTTGAAAACCTGAGGAGCAGACTTGGGGTTTGCATTTATGAAGAACTATAGCAATTAATGTTCCTTCTGGCTGCCAGATTGAAAAGATTAAAGGAGATTCTGGTAGTGAAGTGTGTGGTTATGACGGGGAAGATGCTGAAGTTTGTGCATGACACTTGGTCATGTGATGTGGTGTGCATCTACTCTCTGATGCTGTTTATTCTGGTTTATGACTTAACCATTTCTCAAATATTAATAACTGTTCTGCTTGCCTTTGTCATATTTTTGGCTAAAAAGGGGGAGTATTGTGCTGGTGCTGCAACTGAGGGGGAGAATATGGAATGTTGTGTTGCTGCAGTTGAGGGGGGGGGGGGGTTTGTTGCTGCTATGCTGTGTTGTGTGTTAGTATTATATTGTGTGTTTTTCGCTGCTGTCTCTGATATGGATGTTTTGCTTGTGTTATCTCTGCAAGATTTGTTTGGTGTGTAGTTTTAGCCAAAATAAGCCAAAGGGGGAGATTGTTATTTCTTTGATTTTGTGGTTGGCATTTATTTTGCTAAAACTATTCTAGCAGCAAGATGTTGAAACAAGATGTTCTAATTTTCTGCATTCAACATGTCGAATAAAGATGTCCCATACTGGCTCATAGGACATCGCGTCTGATTTTGGTTTAAAAGGAAGATTCTGTTTCTGTTAATTGTTACTGAATATTCTGTGAATATTTAGTTATCCTATGTGGCATCCAAAGTATTTTTGGGTTGAGTTTTTGGGTTGGTTTTCGGATTCACTGCGTTTTCTAAATATGGAGACATATTAGGAAACTTTAGATTGAAGACTTATTTTCTTGGAGTTTATTTTGCAGATTTGTGAGCAGTCTCTTTGCTGCGTTTTTGAAGCCCAATCCAGTCCAGATTTAATGCTATATATATTGACTAGTGTAAACCTAGTTTAGGTGTGGAACTTACGTGTGTTTTGTTAGGGTTTTTCAAGTGTTACCTGTGAGCCTAACTGGTATCATTCTGATAACAGTATAGGACTGGTTTTTGTGTTATAAGTTCTGTCAGTTACTCATAAGCTTTTAAGCATTGAGTTTCTTGTGTGCCAATTCTCATAAGCTTTGAAGTATTGAGAATTGTGTGTTTTGAAAGTGTGACTTTCATTTTGTTACTTGTGTTGAAAGGAACCAATCACGGGTTGTGATTGTAGAGGGATTTGAGGAGGGCCTCATACCTAGGTGAGTCTTAGGTAGAAGTCATAGGAAGGGTAGTGATTAAGTGAGCAGATTGTAACTGGGTGTGGTTGTTGTATGATCTGTGAATTGATACTATCGTATATTGGTTTCGTCCCTGGCTTGGTAGCCCCCAGAGTAGGATTGTTGATCCGAACTGGGTAAACATATCACTGTGTTCTTTACTTTCTGCACTGTTATTATTATTGTTATCTTGTTCATTGTGTTGGATATCAGTGTCTCAACATCTGTGTAGGACATCTGATATCTGTGCCAGAATTTCATATATATATATATATATATATATATATTGGATCACGCAAAAAAATCTAACAGGATTTGTATGTTGGTGAAGGTAGATTTCGAGAAGGTGTAGAATTATGTCTCTTGGGGTTTCTTGAGATACTTGTTTGCGAGGATGGGATTCGGAGTTAGATGGTGTCTTTGGATGGAAGTTATTATTTTTAACAGATCCATTTATATCTTGGTGAATGGGAGCCCAACCGTCGATTTTGTGGTTTCTCGTGGTCTTCGTCAAGGGGATCCACTCTCCCAATTCCTCTTTGTGTTGGTGGAGGAAGGCCTTGCGATAATGATGAGGAAAGCTATAACGATGGGTGATTTTGAGGGTTATTGTATTAACTACAATGTTTATTTTGAGATGCTTCAATTTGCGGACAACACGTTATAAGTAGGTGAGCGTTCTTGGCCTAATATTTGGTGCATTAAAGCTTTGCTTAGAGGGTTCGAGATGGTATCAGGATTGCGTATTAATCTTTATAAAAGTAGACTCATGGGAATCAATTTAGACCCGGTTTTTGTGCAAGCGGCGGCGTCTTTTCTTAGGTGCGAAATTGGATATCCCAATTTCACTTTCCTTGGAGGAAAGAGGGATGACTTCCAATATTTTCCAAACTAAAGAGAAGGCTCTCAAATTGGAACAAAGTCAATTTATCTATTTGAGGTCGGGTTGTGCTTAATGTCGTTCTTTCGAATATCCTGATTTACTACCTCTCTTTCTATTAAGCTCCCAAGGCAATCATTAGCGATATCATTAAAATTTAAAGATCTTTCTTGTGGGGTGGTCGGGAAGAGAGGAAGAAAATTGATTAGGTGAGGGAGGATTCAGTTTGTTTGACGAAGAAGGATGGTGGTCTTGGCATTAAGCATTGTGTGCACTTTAATCATGCACTTCTTTGTAAATGGAAGTGGCAAATTTTGAATGACGACAATGTGTTGTGGTTTGACATTCTTTCTTACAGGTATGGCGAAATTTGTAAGCGTATTCGTTCTGGTGATTTTCTCATGATGGACTAAAAAACTTCGATTTGGTAGAAAGATTTGCGCTATATTGGTGTGTTGGCGGAGTCTCGTAATTGGTTTGTGGAGTCTTTAGCTTTCAAAATTGGTAATGGTGATATCTTTGATTTTTGGCATGATTCTTGGTTGGGGAATATTCCATTTTGTCAGTTGTTTGGTTCAGTTTTTTTGAGGGATGATTCGGCCTTTCAACGTGTAAGTCAGAACGGTTTGTGGACAGACGGAAATTTGTATTGGGCAACCCGGTTGTTGCCTGGTTCGTTGTTACAGATTGCTGCGCTGCAGTTGTTTTATTTGTAGGGACTGGAGCAGTCGGTTCCTTTGGTTATGCAGTGGCAGGATCGGGTATTATTCTTGACTAGGCAGGCGCTTGGCCCATAGTAAGGCAAGTCCCAATCCAGTCCAGCTCTTGGCAGGCCCAATAACCAGATTCTGCCAATCTAGACGTTAGGCAAAATCTAGCCGTTGGGCACAACATAGCTGTTGGGTACAATATGACCGTTGGGAGCGTCCCTCTCACCCGCTTGTCAGTTCACACGACCAACTACCTCCCCGGATCTTATGGAAGCAGTTAGACCAGGTCAAAGGGTCACGCGCCTGACCCTCCACCTGGCAGTCTCCCATTGGTCGACCAGAAAAGTCGGCCACATGGGAGACCTTGGCCCCGCGCTTGGGGTTACTTCTATAAATACTTTCTCACTTGAGAGGGCCAGGTTTGATCACTATTCAATATTCAAAATAATACCTTAACGTTTTGTACTTGCTTTCTCTCTAGCCCAAACTTACTTTGGCATCGGAGTACCTTGCATGTACACCCCCCTCCTCTCCTACATTAATCATCTATGCCCTACTTGGAAGGCCATGATGATCCAGTATGATCACGCCAGATCAGTGGCGCCGTTGTAATACCCTAATTTTTTACCCCTAAGATCCCACATGTCTTTTGTATCCCATACCACAAATAAGATCACAAGCTTTGGTTCTCTTTCCCTCCCCTGAAGGTGTGTTCTTGAGTGAGATTGCCAAGCAGTCATGTTCTCTTGTTTGTCTGATGTTTATATTTGTTTGTGTTTACTAACCATTAATTAAAATCCAAAAATATTTTGTTTTCTTTCACTAACATTTTCAGGGGAAGAACAGGTTAAAAATACCAAAAAACCAGTCCCTTAGCTCGAATGAATTTTATCTGAACAAAGTCAAAGTTGATCTGCAAATAATACAAAATCATCTGATCAAGAGTTTCCAAGATTTAATTGATTTTTATTCAAGAGACTCTAAGGTTCATGTGTTTATTTCCATGCCTTCTTTGCCAAACAAGAGAATCGAGCCAAGATCCAGCACAATATAGCAAGAATGGCATTTTTGAAGATTTTCAACTGTGCAATCGATTACACTAATGGTCCAATCGATTGCACCTTACATTTTTTGCCTAGATTTTGAAATTTTTAGCAGTGCAATCGACTGAACGAAGACAGAATTGGCTAAAATCAGCATTTTTCAAGTTTTGAAGCATTTGGCACCAATTTCATCATTTGAAAATATTCTAGATCACCCAAAAATAATTCCCCTACATAATCACAATTAATTCCCACCATACACCTTCACTAATCACCACTTGATCTTGATTTTCCATCCAAATTCAAATTCCAAGCCTAATTTTCATTTCCAAACCAAGTTCCAATCCACCAAATTTTCCAAGCCTAAACTCTATAAATAGAACCCTCATTTCATTCATTCTTCAAGCTTTTGAGAGCCAAATTCACCTTGCTAAAATTTCTCTTGAAGCTTTTGATAGCCACAAACCTCTTGCAATTTCTCTCCTTAACCACAAAAATTCACCAAAGCTCACATTTCTTCCTTTGAAAGTTAACAAGAATTCACATTGAATCTTGTTCAACTTTGAGCTAAACCTTCATCCAAACTTGTTTTCTTCATCAATTCTAGTAGATTAAGGCTTTGGAGTGTAGATCTTGGAGTAATTTGAAGCAATTTTCAGATTTGGAGTGGTAATCTCATTTTCCACCATTGTTGTTCTTGATTCATCTTCCACGATGTGATCCTTTAATAATTCTTGTTTCTTGATCTTTGGATCTTGCAATTTGTGATCCATTGGTGTTATTTGCTGTTGTTTTACTTGAATTTTCGTGCTAATTTTCATCCATGGCCATGAGGTGTTTGAAGAAATGATTGGATCATGGATGCTGAATTTTACAAAAAAATTTAGTGCTGCCTGTCAGTGTGCAATCGATTTGCATTTCTGTGCAATCGATTGCACAGTGTATTTTTTTCCTAAGAATTGCTGATTTTTCTACTGTGCAATAGATTCGCACACTAGCGCAATCGATTGCACAGAGACAGAATGGTGTTTTTCACCTATTTTTGGGACGGTTTTGGTTGTTTCTTCATTCCTAACCCCTTCCCTTTGTTCTTAGCCTTAGATCACATAATTGTATGGTTTAATTTGGCTTTCTCTTCATCTATTTCTCTTTTCTTTTGATCGATGAAAGTCTTATGGATCATGGAATTCTTTTGTTGAATTTTGATCAAGATTAGATCGCTACCTTATTTTCTTTTCGTGCGGTATTGCTTTCAGATGACGATCTACATATTGTTCATCTAGCATGAATTAGTACAAAGAGCTATTGACCGGCCTCATTATAGGGTAATTACTCCGTAAATTACTCGGCGATTGCTTAACATAGCGCAACATTTGTCCCTCTTTATCCAATTCGGAATTTGAACTTTCGTGGTCCGGACCTTGATTGGTCGCGTCAACCCAATGTTGGTTAATCTTTTGTATTAGGTTCAAAATCTTTGAAGCTTGTTGTTGTAGAGGCTTTGATTCTATCAATCTTCTAACAAGTCTTCATAAACCTTGACCTAAGTACATTGTTTAATCACTATAGTTCAAGACGTGAAACGGAATAATCGGTGAAGGCTTATGGAACTAGAGCCTTGTGCTACTAACCACTAACTTCTAACTTTACATTTCCTTCTCGCTCCCTATCTCTCTTTATTTTGTTTGCTTTATGTCATTTTTATCATATCATGTTTATGTTTATGTCATTTTTCTTTTGTCCACTTGGACCATATTATCTTGTGTTTTTATTTTTTTCCTTTTGTCCATTTTGGACTCAAAAACATTAATAAAGGATTAAACCACTAAAAGACTTGTGCTCTTAATTGTTGGACTATGGCCACTATCCTTTGCATTGGAGGGCCTATACTCTTGATTATGGACTTATGGACTTAGAATTAGGATCTTAACCTATGCTTGGAGTTTGTGATGGGAAACCTTGGATTTTGGATACTTGGAGTCCTCTTTTGAAGACTTATTTTGAATTAAGACCAAATCAAAAGGGAAAAAATGCTTATGCTATGGAGCTTGTCCATGTGGTTAGATCTTTCTTATCCTTAGCTTTTATTTTTATGCACTAGGATAGTCACTTCTTCTCCACCCCTTCTTCAATTTTCAAAACTTCCTCTCTTTTTCAAAACTTTCTTGTTTTCAAACTTAAAACCACTTTCATAATAAAACCTTGACTTCGGTCAAGCGATTTTTAAACTTTGTTTTCTTTAATAAATGTCAATCCATGTTAATCATATTTTGACCATTTCAAAAATACATAAAAAAATACAAAACTCATCAAACTCTTTTTGTGCTTTGTGCACCTTTTCCTTTTAAACTTTTTCATAAGTTTAGACATGATTCATTTCTTTAAGCGGAATTATTCGCTTAGAAATGATGACTTGTCTTTACACTTAAAATCACCCAAAACAAATAAATTTCATTCTTTGTACCACGAACTATGAGGTTTTGATCCTACATTGCACTTCGTGGGTACGTAGGCATGAGACAATAAGTCTCTCCAAACACAAAAATCTTAAAAAATATTTCCCTTCTCATCTCCCCAATCTCTTTTTCAAGCAAACCATTTTTAGACCAAAAAGCATAGATATTTCAAAGGGTTCTTATAGAGTACTATAGACGTTTTGGGTGCTAACACCTTCCCATTGCGTAACCAACCCCCTTACCCATTCTCTGTTTGTTCTTGTTTTTTTAGAACTCTTTAGGTTTTGTTCGCTCCTTTTCCTTTCCTTTTTTGGATAAAATAAAAGTGCGGTGGCGACTCTTGTTTTTTTTAGTTAAGTTAATCAATAGCTTATACTCACAAATTTCCCCGCTACAGCCGTCTGTGGAAACAACTGGTTCCCCATCTTTTTGTTTCAAGATACCCCATCTTTTCATCCAAAAGACCAAAGCTTTCTCCAAATTTCATTTGGTCATCATGGCCTCCAACAGGAACGATGATGCCCGTCAAGAACCTATTATCGCTGTTATCGCGGATAACGCCGATCACCTAATCCCCGAAGCTACCATCCCGGAGACAGACCATTGGGATGGGAAGACCGCGTCTCCTACCCCCGATGACGTGAAGCCACGCGCACAGGCTGTTGGTCACATTTTTTAGCCTATACATGTCCCTCAAAATGCTGACCCCGGCACTGCTGCCCTCATCACCTCTCTCAACAGGTCCAATTTCTTGATCTTCCAACAAGGTGAAAAGATCAACATGCTCGAGCAAGTCCTCCATGAGCGACTTCCTTCGCAAAAGCCTGGCAGTCCATCTCCTCGCCCGCAGTCTCCTCCTCATAAACGTCGGCAGGACAGGTCCAGGAGCATTTCTCCTGTCAGGGGACGGTCAAGATTGTAAGAACCTGAGTCAGAAGTTGCCAAGAGACGACATCTTTCTCCTCCGCGGAGATCTAGACGTTCCATTGCCCTGAAGAAGTCCAGACCTTCAAAAAAGCATCATGAGCACCGTCAGTCGCGTATACATTCTCCTCGACGCAGTAGGAGCCGCGGGTGCAGCCACTCCCCCTGTCGTTCTTCAAGTGCGAGCAGCGATGACGATGTCCATGGACCCTTATCTTAGGAGATCATGGACACTCGCATTCCTCGCGGGTTAGAAAAGCCTCCTCCTCTGGAAACGTATGATGGGACCATCGATCCAGGCGAGCATATATAAAATATTGAAGCCATGCTCCACTACCACAATGTGAGCGAGGCTATTAAGTGCAGGTTGTTCCCTATTACCCTCAGGAAAGGGGCTATGACCTGGTACAAGTGACTTCCCTGGGGTTTGGTCACGTCCTAGAGAGATTTGAAGAACCAGTTTGCCCGGCACTTTACTGCCTCCCAACATTATCCCAAGTCGAAGGCCACGCTCGAAGCCATTATACAGGGCAAGGATGAGCCCTTGCGTGCATACATCGAGCGTTTCAATAAGGAGGTTGTGGAGGTCTGGACAACGGAACATATGAAGAAATATCTCCTTGAAAAGGGGTTGAGACCGAAGAGCAAATTTCGCAAAGCTGTGGGCATCGAGACCCATCGTACCTTGGCCGAACTCCTCTGTAAGGCTCAAGCGTATATACAGTACGAGGAGAAAGAGGCCGCGTACAAGGCTCGAGACTCAAGGGATCAGGAGAGTTCCCGGGCAACAAAAAAAGACGACTCAGAGGCTCTTAAGCGCGACAGGGAGAGATGACATGATCGTCCTCGGGAAGGAAAGGGACCCGCTGGTCGCTTCACGGAATACACCTTATTGACAAATCCCCGCGAGCGCATTCTTTTTGAATGCATTAATGCGGAATTCAAACAGGGGGTGTCCGGTTCCCCAAACCAACATCGTCTAAGGGCAACACGGACAAGAGTAAATATTGTCGCTTCAATCGCAGTCACGACCACATGACCGAAGATTTCATGCACCTGAAGGACGCTATTGAAATCCTCATCAAGGAGGGTCACCTAAAGCAGTATACGAAAAAGGGTGAATCCTCCCGACGAGAGACTTCAGAGACCATGAAGGAAACAAAGTCTTCGCTAGGGATGTAAATGGATATCCATGGGGACGGATACTATGATATCCGTATCCGCCCCATTAAATAAATATGATATCCATATCCGCCCCATATCCATGCGGATATCCGTAAAATGGGTAATCCACGGGTTTTACGATATCCGCAGATATTTACAGATATCCATGGATAATATTTTTTTATGAAAAATATTTTTAACTTCTTTTAAAGGCACAAAAATTTAGCATCACATAACATCAATACAATTCGCTCCTAATTTAACAAAAAAAAATCCATCGCATTAATTTTCTTCTTATTCACCAAAACATAATTAGATCCAAACATAATATCCATACATTTCATTTTTAACCAAACAAATAAAAGATATTGTGATTGTGAGTTAAGATGGAAGAACTGACGATAAAGGAGTAGGAAGAGAGACATTAGTTTGACAGAGGAACGACGACACTAGTTGGTTAGACTATGAAATTGTTGAATTGAGATATGAAGTAATGAAAAGTTTAAATATGAAATGTCTAATCGAATTTGAATAAAATGTGAAAGGTTTTCTTCAAAGAAAATTTCAAATATATATATATATATATATATATATATATATAAGAAGACTAATTTTTTTAGAAGATGAAAAGATAAGGTATAATAAATTAATAATATTTAAATGATTTTCATGATTTATTAACAGATATGGATATCTGCGGGCATGGATATCATTAAACTCATATCCATATCCATTAACAAACGGGTATTTAAATATCCATTTATTTTATCTGTGGATATCCATTAAAATATCCGTCTCATATCCGCGACGGATTTTGTCCGCGGATATCCGCGGGTACAGATTTTTTTATCATCCCTAGTCTTCGTCGCCCAGTCCTCCCCTGCAGGTCGCCATGTCAATCACGTGGCCAGAGGACTTCGTCATCCCCGACTACCTCGAGGATCCTCCCCAGATATCCGCGCACAGAACCTGGGAGACTTTCCTTACGACAATGGTCATTTCATGTGGAGGATACAACGAGCTCACAGTGGGGTCGGTCAAGAGAAAATTCAACCAGCTCATCAACTGCAGTCCCGATAGGCTATCCACACTTGAGAAAGTTTGGGGGCATTCTCGGCCAATCACATTCTACCGTGAGGAGCTGCCAGGGGGCTCCCCGAACTCACACATCCCTTTGTTCATCAGGGCTAGACTTGCTAATACTGATGTCCGACGGCTCTTGGTCGACCAGGGCAGTTCAGTGGATATCATGTACACCGGTTTGTTCAGAGCCTTGAAGCTGGACCAGAAGAGTTTGTCCTTGTATGGAGGATCCGACCTGCAAGGATTCAATGGAGCCACCGCCAGACCTTAGGGATACGTGGAGCTTCCAGTCACATTCGTGGAAGATGAGGCATCAAAGTCGATCAAAACTCAATTTCTAGTGATTGATTGTCCGTCGGTGTATCAATTCATCCTTGGGAGACCAAACCTAGCGGAGCTGGTTGCTGTCCCTTCAACCGTTCATCTCAAAATGAAGTACTACACAGAGAAGGGCCACGCTGCGACTCTGCACGGAGATATAGAGGCTACGCGGAGATGCTTTGAAGCAGCTTCCCAAGGACAAAGCTCGATCGATGCAGCACCCAAGCTTGCCAAACGGGCAAGGGAGGAAGATCTTCCAAGCGAGGAAAACCATGCTGACAAAAAGCCAGCTCTCTCGGTACATACAATAGACCTTGATAGCCGAATTTCCGAAGAAGGCGAGGAAGACAGCTGTGAAGGCACGTCAGCGGGGACGAGCAACTCCTCTACATCGGCCATCACGCGTCCTGTTCCAAATAGGGAGTTCGAGGTCATCACCTTCGGAGCCAACCTGAACAAAGGAGTGAAGATAGGCGTGGGGTTGCCCGAGGAAGTAAAGCAGCAGTTGAAGACATGCTTGGAGGACGATGCAGACTTGTTTGCTTGGAGCGTCGCGGACATGCCCGACCTCGACCCTGAGACCGCCTGCCATGAACTCGCCATCGACCCAGCTGCTCGAGCGGTCGCACAGCGCAGGCGCAAGTAATTTGATGAAAAAGCACAGGCTACCGAAAAACTTGTACAAGACATCTTAGAGGCAAAATTTATCTCGGAGGCCAGGTATACCACCTGGTTGTCCAATATTGTGCTTGTCAAGAAACATAGTGGAAAATGGCGCATGTGCATTGATTATACTAATCTCAATCGAGCTTGCCCGAAGGATGTTTATCCTCTGCCCAACATAGATAAACTCGTGGACAACTCTGCAGGCTTCAAACTCTTGTCCTTCATGGACGCCTATTCGGGATACAATCAAATTCCCATGGCCGAGAAGGACAAGAAATACACTGCGTTCATGACCTCGTCGAGGAACTATTACTACAACGTAATGCCCTTCGGTCTGAAAAATGCTCGGGCCACGTACCAGCGTATGATGAACAAGGTCTTCCGATTAGAAATCGGAGACATGCTTAAAGTATACATGGACGATATAATCTTGAAGTCCCAAGAGGAATCCGATCACACGGTCCACTTGCGAAAGGTCTTCGACGAAGCAAGAAAATGCAAAATGTGTTTTAACCCATAAAAATACACCTTCGTCGTACGGGAAGGAAAATTCCTCGGCTTCTACCTCACCGAGAGAGGGATAGAGGCCAACCCTGACAAATGTCGGGCATTCACCAAATTTCCCACGCCTACGTCGAAGAAGTCTATACAGTCCCTCAACGGGGTGCTCTCTTCACTTTCTCGCTTCGTGGCCAAGTCTGCCCAGCACGCTCTGCCATTCTTCAAACTTCTGCAAGAAGAAACCACGTTTGAATGGACAGAGGAATGCGATCAGGCTCTGCTCCACCTCAAGTGAGCCTTATCTGAACCCCCTATTCTATCACGACCAGAAAGCGGGGAGGCGTTGTACCTGTACCTCTCTGTCACTAGTGAAGCTATTAGTGTCACCCTCATTCATGAAACACCAGACGGGTAAAAACCCATATACTTCACAAGCAAGGTTTTCAAGGGCCAGAGCTCAGGTACCAAAAAATTTAGAAAGTCGCCCTCACCCTCATCAACGCAGCAAGGAGACTAAGGCATTACTTCCTGGCCCACACGATAGTGGTACGAACAGACCAGCCCATAAGACAGCTGCTTAGCCGACCAGACATGGCTGATAGAATGCTAAAATGGTCTTTGGAGCTTTTAGAGTTTTACATTCACTATGAAGGCAGAAAGGCCCTCAATTTGCAAGTCCTGGCGATTTTGTGGCTGAAATGACGCCTCCAGCGTCCCCGCCTAGTGGGGCACACAAATGGACCATCTTCGTCGACGAAGTATCCAGCTCCACGGGTAGTGGCGCAGGTATCATACTTGAAAACGAAGAGGGAATCCTGATTGAAGTATCTATGGTCTTGTCTTTCCACACATCAACAATCAAGCCAATTACGAGGCATTCCTCGTAGGCTTACGGCTGGCCGAAGCCTTGGGTGCCAAGGAAGTAGAGATCTTCACAGATTCTCAACTCGCGGCATCCCAAGTACGAGGAGAGTACCAGGCCAAAAATGATCATCTGGTCGAGTACCCGACGCTGGTGAAAGAAAGGATAGCTAAGTTCGACGCATGGGAAATCCAGCACATCCCTCACGAACGAAACACTCGAGCAGATGTCCTATCGAAACTGACAAGCACCAGAAAGAAGAGAGGCAATAAATTTGTCATACAGGAAATACTCTCCCACACAAGTATTGAAAAGCCATCGGGGTTGCTCGACGTCAACGCCATTAGCAGCAGCAGTTGCTGGATGACTCTGGTGTATAAATACCTCACTACGGGGGAGCTTCCCGAGGACAGCAAGGAGGCCAGCGTAACCAAACGAAGGGCCTGTTCCTACGTCATGGTCGATGACAAACTCTACCGTCGAAGATTTTCCATTCCCCTCCTGAAATGCGTTGAGGAGGATAAGGTCCCCGAAGTTCTCCAGGAAAATCACGAGGGCATCAACGCACAGCACTTGGGAGGGAGGTCATTGGCACGAAAGGCCCTACAAGCAGGGTACTATTGGCCGACCATGCAACACGACGCTAAGGAGCATGTCCAGAAATATGACCGGTGCCAGCGCCACGGGGACATGCACTTGGTACCCCTTAATAAGTTGAAGACTATGTCCTCGCCTTGGCCCTTCGTCTGGTGGGAGATGAATATCCTCGGCCTCTTCATAATGGGTTCTTACTAAAACAAATTTTTGATTGTGGCCGTCGATTACTTTACAAAGTGGATCGAAGTCGATGCTCATGCTAAGATCACAACCTTCAACATACTTCATTTCTACAAAATAAACGTCCTCGTACGATTCGGGGTACCCCAGGCCCTTATGACCGACAATGAAACCCAGTTCACGGACAGAAAGTTCCAAGACTTCGTCGCCAAACTAGGCACGAAGCAACACTTCACTTCCGTCGAGCACCCCCAGACTAACGGGCAAGCAGAGGCCGCGAACAGGGTAATCCTTCGAGGTTTAAAACGAAGGCTAGGCGAAGCCAAGAAGAGATGGGTCGAGGAGCTACACATCGTGCTCTGGGCCTATAGAACAACCCCACACTCTACCACCGGGGAAACTCCCTTCCGACTAGCCTATAGAAATGAGGCAGTGGTACCAGTGGAGATCAGGGAACCTTCCAGAAGAATGGAGGCTCCTCTCAACGAGGAGATTAACGACGAGGCTCTAAGAGAAGAGCTCAACCTAGTCAAAGAGATACGATCAGGGGCAACTCTCTATGAAGCTTCGCTGAAACAAAAAATAACCCTGCGTCACATTGTCAAAGTCATAAAGCGCGACTTCCTAGTTGGTAGCCTAGTCCTACGCAGAAACCAAAAGGATTTGCGCGAGGGCAAGCTGGCCATAAACTGGGAAGAACCTTACAGAGTCAAATCAAAGACAGGCACTAGAGCCTACTACCTAGAAATGCTGGACGAAGAACCATTTGCTCGACCATGGAATGCTGAAAAGCTCAAACAATACTATAGCTAGAACTAGCTGCTTGTCTAGACTTATTACCAACGAGATCTCCCCATGGTGGGGAGACGGCTCGGTCACAGGAGCGTGCCCAGGAGTAAGCACAATCCTCAACTTGACAACTTCGGCCAGTTTTGATGACACTAAATTATACTGTATTTTCAACTCTGATTTCACATGCATATTAGTTGTTTTTCTATTATTTTTGCTTTGTTATTGTTATGTTTCCCTTTATTTTCAGGTTTTCAATAAAATCGAGGTCCCAGACGAAAAAGGGTGCAAAAGGAGCAAGAATTCAAGTTTGGCAGTAATTTACCCTTGTCGCTTCTCTTGTTGCGGACGCCCCAGGGTAGGCGACGACGTGTCCCATGATCTCCACTGCTCAACTGCCACGTTCCCACGACCTTTGACATTTTCTTCTTGTCGCGGGCGCGGTAGGCCTGTCGCGGGCGCGACAAGGCAAAATCAGTTTCCCACCCAGTTTCAAGCCAAGGTCACTTTTGTCTTTGCACCATGCCAACTTTGCCTATAAATACTCTCAGGACTCGAATTTTAGGATCATCCAATCTTAGTTTACTTCATCCTAGGCATAAATTTCACTCTTGTAAAGCAGTAATTTTCTCACATCGAGGAGTTATTGCACTGTGTGTGATCGAGTTTGTAATCAAGTCTTGGAGTGTCTGTAATCAAGTTGGAGCACTTTGGTAGAAGTAATCCTGCCAGCATTTTATTTTCCGTGCATTGTACCAGATTTAAAGACTCCGCTTTGGAGCAGGTTTTATTTTAATCGTATTTACTTTCATTTATTTCTTGCACTTGCTTTATTTTGTTTATTTATTGTCTTGCCTTACTTTTCAAAACTTTACTTTTCAAAAGACTTAATTCCATACATGATAAGAATTAACACGACTGTTATAACTACCATGGCTAGCTAAGTTTTAGATAGGTGAGAATGTAAAGACCATAACCACCGTAATACGTCTATATGTTAATAGAAACACTTAAGGGCTGTTTTAATCTTTAACACAAGTTTTCTGTACTTAAAAGCAACGTTGGGTAAGATCGAAAGCCGTCCAACTATTTGTGAACTTGTTTAGTTCTCGACTGATCAAATACAGCGAAAGCACTTTGCTCAGTTGAGTAGGGATTTTTAACACTTTAGAAAAGAGATTTTAAAACTATTTTCGGACGCGTTAGTGGGATTAGAATCTGGTTCATTTTGAACCTCTTTAGTTTAGAGATTTCAGGTCAAAATACTTTTCTGTTTAGTTTAGAATTTGCATTTCTTAAAAGTAAGTTTTCCATGACTCTAACGCAATGCGCGCCTTTTTATAAGTGATAATAAAGGGGTTAGTTTAGAGGGTAAACTTGGTTCTGACTACGCGAAAGCGACAGTTCCTGTTAAATTGAATTCTTTTCTTAAAATAGAAGATATTGCCCGTAAGTAGTTCTGTTGATAAATTTAAAAATATTATCGGTTATGAGAATTACATTCAAGCCTATTGTTTTGTCTGAATTTTTTTACCTCGTCATTTACTTTTATTTATTTTCCTCTGCATTAGTAAACCCTGAATTGAACTGCCTTAGATAAGCACTGTAACAAACGGAAATCGTTAGATCGACATTTGGTCTCTGTGGATACGATAACTTTTTATATTACTCTGACGCGATTCGTGCACTTGCGAATACAACACATCAAGTTTTTGGCGCCGTTGCCGGGGACCAATTTCGCTGAATTTCAAATTTCGTTTATTATCACCGTTTAGACTAGGGCCGCACGAACTGGTCGATGCGAAGATCTCGCAGCTCCAGTAGTGTAATAGATCCTTTAGTGGAACCAGAACGTTACGCTCGCGCACGACTTTGGCTTCGTCGAATTTAGCAAGCTATGGCCAAAGACCGTAACCAAAGACCCCTTAAGGAATTCGCTCAGCCTGCTGACGAAGAACCGAGCTCTAGTATAGTTAACCCTACCATACCTGCCAATAATTTTGAACTAAAACCGTCCCTATTACAACTAGTTCAACAAAACCAATTCGCAGGACTACCATCTGAAAACCCAAACCAACATCTAGAAGTCTTTATCCAGTTGTCAAACACCTTTAAGACCAATGGTGCTAGTCCTGAGGCGATTCGTTTAAGACTATTTCCCTTTTCCCTTAGAGACAAAGCCCTAACTTGGTTAGATTCCCTTCCAGCCAATTCTATAACAACATGGGAAGACCTTAGGAGAACATTCCTTGCCAGATATTTTCCCCCAAGCAAAACAGCCGTTCTCCGAAACTAAATAACAAGATTTACCCAAAACCAAGGAGAATCGCTATTTGAAGCTTGGGAGAGGTATAAAGACCTTCTAAGGGCTTGTCCACACCACGGTTTGGAGCAATGGTTGATTATACATACCTTTTACCACAGACTTCATTATAACACAAAGATGTCCATCGACGCTGCCGCTGGCGGTGCCTTGATGAACAAACCCTATCCTGACGCTTGTGGTCTCATTGAAGATATGGCTCAAAACCATCATCAATGGGGAAACGAAAGAGCAACAGTGGAGAAGAAAGAAGCCCAACGAGGTAAACATGAGGTAAGCTCTATAGACATGATGCAAGCCAAAATGGATGCTATAGCCCTCAAGATCGATCAAATGTACGCACAACCAACCGCTGCAGCAGCAGTAGTATCAGATTGCAAACTTTGTGGTACTAAAGGTCATCAATCAGCTGATTGCCATCTATTAAATGAGACTAACCCAGACCCAGTCAACTATGCCCAAGGAAACCCGTTCTCAAATACTTACAACCCTGGATGGAGAAATCACCCTAATTTTTCCTACAAAAACAATAACCCTACCCAAAACCAAGCACCTCTGAGATCAACCAACAATCAAGCACCTAGACAAAACCAACCTATGCAAGCAGTGCCACCTAAGCCAAATATTGAGAAAGTGCTAAATGATTTTATGACAGCACAAGTCCAGCAAAACAAAGAGTTCCTAAATCAGAATATTCATGTGAATGAGCTGCTTACCCAACTAGGAACCAAAATGGATCAAATGGCCACCCACAGCAAGATGCTTGAAACCCAGATCTCTCAGGTAGCCCTAAAGCAAGCACCCCAAACTACTCCTGGAGGACAATTTCCTGGACAACCTCAACAGAACCCTCGAGGGAAAGCTAACGCTGTTACCTTACGAAGTGGAACCACTTATGAAGGGCCTAAAAACCCGACATTGAGTGACTCCGAAATTTCCAACAAAGATGCTACCCCCGAAGGTGAGAAACCCGTAGAAATTGAGAAACCAAAAGACAAAGATAAAGGAGAAGTTACGGACGAAGCTTCAACACCCCCTCAGCCATACAAACCACCAATTCCCTACCCACAAAGACTTAAACAAACTAAGATCAATGACCAATTCCAGAAGTTTGTTAAAGTTATAGAAAAAATCCATGTAGAGATTCCTTTTACAGAAGCCATCACCCAAATACCATCTTATACTAAATTCCTGAAGGACATCCTCACCAATAAACGTAGACTTGACGATCCAAACCCAGTGGAGTGTAATTCCATTTCCGAGAACAAACTTGCCAAAAAAGACAAAGATCCGGGGAATTTCTCCATACCTTGTATTTTGGGGAATCATGTCATAGATAAAGCCTTTCTGGACTTAGGAGCCAGTGTAAGCCTAATGCCCCTTGCAGTTTGTGAACGATTGAAACTAGGAGATTTGCAACCTACCAAGATGTCTCTCCAATTAGCTGACAGATCTATAAAATACCCTGTAGGCGTATTAGAAGACATCCCAGTTAGAATAGGCAAGTTGTTCATTCCCACCGACTTTGTCGTAATGGACATCAAAGAAGATAAAGATATCCCAATCCTCCTAGGTAGACCCTTCCTATCAACTGCAGGAGCCATAATAGATGTCAAGAAAGGAAAATTAACTTTTGAGGTAGGTAACGAAAAAATAGAGTTTGTCCTAGCAAAGTTTCTCGCGGCACCAGTAATAGGAGATGCATGTTATGCAGTTGATGTCATTGATGAATGTGTCCGTGAACTTAACCAGGAAGAGCCGATAGAAAGAATAAAACTACCTTCAACGCCCATTGAGAAAGATGATGACAGTATGGAACCCTACATAGATGATAGCCTTTTTGAATGTCTATCCTTAACTCCATATCCTATACAAAACCACAGCAAACTAACCTTAGAATTGAAAGAATTACCCAAGAATCTAAGATATGAGTTTTTAGACAAAGAAATGGACAGACCAGTTATAGTCAGTGCCGTTCTGAACCAAAATGAAACAAACCAACTCTTAGATGTCTTGCGAAGATATCCCTCAGCACTAGGGTACAACATCTCAGATCTTAAAGGAATAAGTCCATCCGTGTGCATGCACCGAATTTCGCTTGAGGAAGATGCTAAACCTTCGAGAGAACACCAAAGAAGGATTAACCCTATAATGAGTGAGGTAGTTAAGAAGGAAGTTCTTAAGTTATTGGAAGCAGGGATAATATATCAGATCTCGGACAGTAAATGGGTAAGCCCTGTGCATGTAGTACCTAAAAAGGGAGGCATCACCGTGGTTCAAAACGAAAAAGGTGAGCACGTTACAAAACGGATAGAAGGAGGTTGGCGTATATGCATAGATTACAGAAAATTAAACAAAGCCACTAGGAAGGACCATTTCCCATTACCTTTTATAGATCAGATGTTGGAACGTCTAGCTAGATATTCCTACTTCTGTTACCTCGACGGATATTCAAGTTTTTTCCAAATTCCTATACACTCTGATGACCAAGAGAAAACAACCTTCACATGCCCATATGGAACTTTTGCCTACAGACGTATGCCTTTCGGACTCTATAATGCCCCAGCAACTTTTCAGCGTTGCATGATGTCAATCTTCGCTGATTATCTTGATGGAATTATGGAAGTATTCATGGACGATTTCTCAGTCTGCGGATTTGATTTCAATAACTGTCTAGTCAACCTTGAAAAGATCTTGAAGAGATGTGTCGAAGTAAACCTGGTATTAAATTGGGAGAAATGTCACTTCATGGTCACTGAAGGCATAGTTCTAGGATATATCGTTTCTGAAAAAGGCATTGAAGTTGATAAAGCTAAGATCGAGGTGATAGAGAATCTTAAACCACCCAAAACAATTAGAGAAGTTTGAAGTTTTCTTGGACATGCTGGATTTTACCGGCGTTTCATTAAAAATTTCTCTAAGATCACTAAACCTTTGACAGGTCTTCTGATGAAAGATGCCGAGTTCATTTTTGATGAAAAATGCAACGAAGCATTCAACCTTTTAAAACAAGCTTTGATCTCAGCACCCATTATGCAACCACCAGATTGGACAAAACCTTTTGAAATCATGTGTGATGCTAGTGATTACGCTGTAGGAGCAGTGCTAGGGCAAAGATCTGATAAGAAGTTACATGTGATTTACTACGCCAGTAGAACTCTAGATGCCGCTCAGCTAAACTATGCAACCACAGAAAAAGAACTCCTAGCCGTAGTTTTCGCCATAGACAAATTTAGATCCTATTTGGTGGGAGCCAAAATAATTGTTTACATTGATCATGCCGCCATCCGATACCTCTTGAATAAAAAGGATGCTAAACCTAGGTTACTCCAGTGGATACTTTTATTGCAAGAATTTGACCTTGATATCAGAGATAAGAAAGACACCGAGAATGTAGTTGCCGATCACCTTTCCAGGCTTGAGTTCTTGAAACCTGATGTAGTACCCATAAATGATGACTTTGCTTATGACAGGTTAATCGCTAAGCTAGATGCCATTGGAGATGTAAGTTTAGAAACCTTAGAAGATTCTGAAAAATCCTTAGCGGTAAATAATGTACCTTGGTATGCAGATTTTGTTAACTATCTTGCTGCAGATATAATACCTCCGGACCTCAGTTATCAGCAGAAAAAGAAGTTCTTCAATGACGTTAAACATTTCTATTAGGATGAACCACTCCTTTTTAAGAGAGGCACTGACGGAATCTTTCGTCGGTGTGTTCTAGAGGAAGAAGTGCACCAGATCATAGAACATTGTCACTCAGCACCCTACGGAGGACACGCAAGCACATCTAAGACTCACGCTAAAATCTTACAAGCTGGTCTTTATTGGCCAACTATATGGCATGATGTTCATACATATATAACCAAGTGTGACCCGTGTCATCACTCCGGAAACATCTCGAGGAGAAATGAAATGCCATTAAGAAACATTCAAGAAGTAGAACTTTTTGATGTTTGGGGAATCGACTTTATGGGACCTTTTCCATCATCCTTAGGAAACAAATATATTTTAGTCGCTGTCGATTACGTGTCCAAATGGATTGAAGCTATAGCTGCACCCACAAACGACACCCGAGTAGTGATTAAGATGTTAAAGCAGAATATATTCCCTAGATTCGGAGTTCCCAGACTGGTCATAAGTGATGGAGGATCACATTTTATATCTAGGATTTTTGACAAACTGTTGAGGAAGTATGGAGTTAAACATAGAGTAGCCACACCTTACCACCCGCAAACCAGTGGGCAAGTAGAAGTATCCAATAGAGAGATCAAGCATATCTTAGAAAAAACTGTCTCGATATCCAGAAAGGATTGGTCACAGAAGCTTTCAGAAGCACTGTGGGCCTACAGGACAGCCTACGAGACTCCCATTGGAACAACCCCTTACCAACTAGTTTACGGAAAATCATGTCACTTGCCCTTTGAATTGGAGCACAAAGCATATTGGGCCATCAGAACCTTAAATTTCGATTATTTAGCAGTCGGTGAGAAACGCATCTTAGACATACATAAACTAGAAGAGCTCTGACAATCAGCCTATGAAAATGCCATCATATATAAAGAGAGAACCAAAGCATGGAATGACAAGAAGATCATCAAGAAAGACTTCAACATAGGTGACCCTGTTCTTCTATACAATTCAAGACTGCGACTTTTTCCAGGTAAGCTTCGATATAGATGGACGGGCCCGTTCGAAGTTTCCAAAGTCCTAAAATTCGGGGCAGTGGAAATTAAGAACAAATCTTGCAGCCCGTTCGTTGTAAATGGACAAAGGCTCAAGCATTATGAAGGAGGTGACATTCCAACATACTACTCCAGGTTCACGTTAACAGACCCACCTATCCTCGCACCAGATACATGACTTGAACTCGTCGAGCTAACGACATTAAACAAGCGCTGCATGGGAGGCAACCCATGGTTCTTTTCCTTTTCGTATTTATTTTCTTTTATTTTGATTTACGTTTGTTTGCTTGTTTGTACATATATGTCTAACTTGTTTTGTGTGTTTGATTTCAGGGCCTGTTTTTCCTAACCTTTTCTTTCAGGATGCCACCAGTTGACGACATGCACGTGACCTTTAGAGACGACGCTCAGAGAGAGCGTTATGCAATGCTTTCACTCAGACCTATGGCACCCACTCGCTACCCAGACAGTGATTGCATGGAAGCTTTGGGCATAGAGCCCAGTGTCCGATACTTGACCCACCAGCTCAAATGGGACCAGTACGCTGATGATTTGCATCCCACCTATAGGAACCTCACTCTGGAGTTCCTCAGCTCTTTCTCCTATGATCCGTACTTGGGACCAGATGGCCACACCAGCTTCAGGTTATTTGGCACAGAGTATTCGTTCACCCATACTGAGTTCGGTGATCTTCTTGGATTTGAGACTGGAGTTGGCGCTATCCCTGAGCTGCCCATGGGTTACTTCATGAATAGAGACGTGGAGAAATTTTGGAGTGACATCTCTGGAGGTGGAGGCCCTGACCCTGATACTCACATTTCACAGGTTATCCATAACCCAGCTCTCTGATACTTTCAGATGATCATTGCCCATACATTCTTTGGGAGAGCAGATACTGATGACCACGTTACCGAGGAGGACATATTTTTCATGTTTTGTGCGAATCAGTCACGTCGTTTAGCTTGTGGTAACTTTATGTTGTACTCTTTTAGTGGTGTTGCCACCTGGGCAGGAGGACCTATACATGTAGGAGGTAATGTGACTGAGATTGCTGCTGCTCTAGGCCTTGGCCAAAAGCTATTTCATTTGACCCCCTACTGCAGCCATACCACCATGGATATTGATTTTTGTTTAGATCGGGGGCTGATGAGAAGGAACTCCTTTAATCCCTCTCAGTTCAGACTCCTGATCGATGGTGAGACCATACATCATTTCACTTTGCCAGATCCTGTTATGACCAGTGTCCATGACCCATCAAACTGGACATATGCCTTAGAAGGACACGGTGAGACGGTAGACGCACCACGACCCTGCCCAGAGCCAGAGTACGTTCCAGCTCCACCACCTGACAGGACCACGGTATGGTCAAATAATCATTCATTAGGTACTCCAGATATGCAGACCCAGATGGCGATGATGCGCCAGGAGATAGCAGATCTCCGACAGACTCTTGCTGACCTACACCTGAGGATGGAAGTATCAGAGCTGACCCTCGCTACTGAGTACGATGTGCTGTATGAAGACATGGCGGAGCTCCGTCGTGAGATAGCGAGACTCCGTGGAGATGACCAGACATCTTGATTTCCATTTTCGTATTATTTACTATATTTCTTATGCATTAATTTACTTCCAGTATCACCCAGACATATTTCCTACTATTTGCATTTGATATATTTCCGTTTTATATTAAGGTTTGAGTTTTTTATGTTTATATGCTAATATTTTCTTTTATTTTATTTTTTTTTTCTTTGACAAAATATATAAAAAAAATTTATTATAAAAAAAAATATGCTTGTGAAAATTTTGTGCAAAGCTACATTTTTAGGACATATGGAATGCTCAAAAGACCCCCTAAGGCCAAAGGAAGGACAAAAAGCCCATTCAAAAAGACAAATTGAGGCCCATCAACGAATTTACTCTCGTCGCGTCCGTGACACACCTGTCGCGCCCGCGACAGCGTCCCTGTAAATTCGGGACAGAACCTCCATTTCCACCATTTTTGAACCTCCAACCTCTTCAAACCCATTTTTCCCTCCGAAAAATCCCTATAAAACCCCATTGAAACTCATATCTCTAGCATTCACCAATCATCTCTTAACTTTCCATTTCAATTTCCACCAACAAAAACCCATAAAAATCCAACCTTTATCATACCACTTTTCTTCCACCCTCTTCACCATCTTCATCAATGGAGTTTAATGGAGTCATTCTTCGGGAAGGTCAATCCAAGAATAGGCAGAAGCGGCAACTTCAAAAGCTTCAGGATCGAGAAATTCTCTCGACGAGGTATGTCAACAATACTTGCTTGCACGCTTTAGGGGTTCATCATAGAGTTTTCCATTTGTTAGACTTTGTAGGTTTAGGCACTGTTTTCACCACAAAAGAACCCACCTATGAGAGGATGACGGTTGAGTTTTTGAGTTCATTGATTTATACCGTTCATCCCGACACTACTAGCACAGTCGGTACTGTGCATTTTAGACTGTTTGCTATTGAGTATGAGTACAGTACCGATGAACTAGCAGGTCTATTGGGATTCCCTCATGGGGAGGGTGCTGTTTGTGAGGCTCCTTCAGATGCTGAATGGTCAGTCGGGATATTCGCCTTCTAGTGCAGGTTGTCAGATACTATTGTTGATTCCTTTAAGGGAATACTCGCCTCGACCATTCATAACCCGGCCATAAGAATTTTCAGATATCTTTTGGCATGCTCTATTTTTGGTCGGGAGAATCAAAACAAAGTTAATAGCAAAGAACTTTTGTTCTTGCAAGGATGCCTCACAAATGTAAGAATCAATTCGGTTCCATTTATGATCGCCCACATGTGCTTAACGGTAAATAAGGGTGGACCGATAGTTTTTGGCGGATTGATTACGTCTATTGCTCGGGCACTAAATTTGAATGATGAGATAGCTACTTTAGAACCACTGCCCCCTCGCACAATTAATTTAAAATTTCTGAAAGACATGAAATTGTGCCGATCGAGGAGGGCTGGTGGTTTTGAGTTGATGATTCACGGGGTAGCCATCGAATCAATTGTTATGTCGTGCAGTAGACGTACAAATGTACGATTCGAGAGGAACTGGATCTATGACCTTACTGCCCCACCTTTTCTAGGTCCAATTCCTCCTAATGACCATGACAATGAGGGGCCCGACACAGATGATGAGTATGACCATAGAGAGCGTATGTCCCCCCCTCGTCCTACACAATCACACACCGCACCATCTGCTTCTAACACTTTTGCAGGAGCTGCTCCCGGATTTTATATTACGGAGGAGATGTGGCGAGACCATATGGCTAGAGAAGCACGGCATAAAGACCTACTCTCTTCCATTCAGCAACAGATGGCGGACCAGATGAGCTTTATGCAAGAGTCGCGGCGGAGAGCAGACCAATCTTACGAGACCATCTCCCGTACTCTGCTTACGATCACTAATGAGCAGTCCCGTCAACAGCAATATAATCATCAGCACTTTCAGCTTATGGAGGCCACTCAGGGTTCCATCTTAGGTAACCTTCGTGAGGTGAAAGCTGCTCAGGCAGAATTGCAGGCTAGGATGGACCAGCGAGACCGCCACCGTAGCAGATCCCGTCGTTCCGAGCATCCAGCACAGGGCGGCAAGGGCACCAGCGGTCCTCACTAGTTTTGCCAGGTTCCTTTCTCCTTAGCTTACTTCGAAACATTGGGGACAATGTTCGATTTAAGTGTGGGAGGAGATTTTATCGTTTTCCGTCGTTTTAGTAGTTTATTTTTATTTCCCTTCAGTTATTTACTTTTGTTTCTGTTTTAGAAAATGCATGTGTTTGAAGAATCATTAGTATAAGTATATTTTGGTTCACCTTCATTTTTTCCCACATATTTTAACACCAAAAAAATTTTTCGAGAAAAAAGTGTTGTTCTGAAAAATTTTTGGGCTTTAAGACAGGTTCGGGTTAGGATGCGGTGACTTGGGAGAACCTTCGAAACATCGGTATCGTCCTTACACCATGAATTTCGTAAACATAAGAATCACACCTGAAACCCCATGTACCATGGCCCTAATTTCATTTCAAAATCATCCTTAGTAGTTTATTTCAGCAATCAGGTCCGGCCTAAACATGTTCTAAGTAGGAGATCGACGAATATAAGTGACTGATCTGAGTGCACATTTAAAAAAAGAAAAAAAGAAAAAAAAAGAAAAAAAGAAAAGAAAAAGAAAAAAGTAATAAGATGTTTAGCTTGCTCATTTCAGTTGGTTCAGAGGTATCTGGCACTGACCTCGGTAGGGCGGATTACGATCCGATCCCCCACAACTGCACTTGAGAAGAATAAAAGGATTTTACGCAGTTCCCTGTGCCAGAAATCCGGTATGAAAAGATCAGAATCACTAACAGGTCACTCTACCATGAAGCATGTGCGGAAAACGGGCTTAATGTGATTGCGCTTGAATGAAAAGGACTCAAAAGAGATGGAAAAGGAAGGCCTAAGTATTGTGGGATATAATGGGTTGATTGGTATAGGAGCGAAGTTTATGTCCGTATTTGCGGATTAGTGTCATCACGATGCCCTTGGTTCACTCAGTTAGTACCGACCACTGCATCCAGACTCGGACTTAGAAGCCCTTTTCGCCCAAAAATCATCGATCAACACTGATTTTTCTGTGAGCTTTAAATGTTTTGCTTGAGGACAAGCAAAGGTCTAAGTGTGGGAGAATTTGATGACACTAAATTATACTGTATTTTCGACTCTGATTTCACATGCATATTAGTTGTTTTTCTATTATTTTTGCTTTGTTATTGTTATGTTTCCCTTTGTTTTCAGGTTTTCAATAAAATCGAGGTCCCAGACGAAAAAGGGTGCAAAAGGAGCAAAAATTCAAGTTTGGCAGCAATTTACCCTTGTCGCTTCTCTTATCGCGGACGCCCCAGGGTAGGCGACGACGTGTCCAATGATCTCCACTGCTCAACTGCCACGTTCCCACGACCTTTGCCATTTTCTTCTTGTCGCGGGCGCGGTAGGCCTGTCGCGGGCGCGACAAGGCAAAATCAGTTTCCCGCCCATTTTCAAGCCAAGGTCACTTTTGTCTTTGCACCATGCCAACTTTGCCTATAAATACTCTCAGGACTCGAATTTTAGGATCATCCAATCTTAGTTTACTTCATCCTAGGCATAAATTTCACTCTTGTAAAGCGGTAATCTTCTCACATCGAGGAGTTATTGCACTGTGTGTGATCGAGTTTGTAATCAAGTCTTGGAGTGTCTGTAATCAAGTTGGAGCACTTTGGTAGAAGTAATCCTGCCAGCATTTTATTTTCCGTGCATTGTACCAGATTTAAAGACTCCGCTTTGGAGCAGGTTTTATTTTAATCGCATTTACTTTCATTTATTTCTTGCACTTGCTTTATTTTGTTTATTTATTGTCTTGCCTTACTTTTCAAAACTTTACTTTTCAAAAGACTTAATTCCATACATGATAAGAATTAACATGACTGTTATAACTACCATGGCTGGCTAAGTTTTAGATAGGTGAGAATGTAAAGACCATAACCACCGTAATACGTCTATATGTTAATAGAAACACTTAAGGGCTGTTTTAATCTTTAACACAAGTTTTTTGTACTTAAAAGTAATGTTGGGTAAGATCGAAAGCCGTCCAACTATTTGTGAACTTGTTTAGTTCTCGACTGATCAAATACAGCGAAAGCGCTTTGCTCAGTTGAGTAGGGATTTTTAACACTTTAGAAAAGAGATTTTAAAACTATTTTCGGACGCGTTAGTGGGATTAGAATCTGGTTCATTTTGAACCTCTTTAGTTTAGAGATTTCAGGTCAAAATACTTTTCTGTTTAGTTTAGAATTTACATTTCTTAAAAGTAAGTTTTCCATGACTCTAACGCAATGCGCGCCTTTTTATAAGTGACAATAAAGGGGTTAGTTTAGAGGGTAAACTTGGTTCTGACTACGCGAAAGCGACAGTTCATGTTAAATTGAATTCTTTTCTTAAAACAGAAGATATTGCCCGTAAGTAGTTCTGTTGATAAATATAGAAATATTATCGGTTATGAGAATTACATTCAAGCCTATTGTTTTGTCTGAATTTTATTACCTCGTCATTTACTTTTATTTATTTTCCTCTGCATTAGTAAACCCTGAATTGAACTGCCTTAGATAAGCACTGTAACAAACAGAAATCGTTAGATCGACATTTGGTCTCTGTGGATACGATAACTTTTTATATTACTCTGACGCGATTCGTGCACTGGCGAATACAACGCATCAAGTTTCTGTTCATGGGACGAGTAGATTCTGTGCCCAACAGGGATACCTCAATCGAGCTCTGTTGTTCCCGCACCAAGAAGGTAGGACACCCAGCTCGCGATGGGAACAGTCCAAGCCCGTGGGATTAGGACCTTGACCGACGTCCTAGTTCCACCTCCGGCGAAAATGCTTCGCCTCCTCGACGAGTCCCCTAAACTGTCGAGCATAACAATACGAGTCGAGCAAAACGTCCATACTTAACATTCAATGTTAAAAACATACACAATGTAAACAAGATATTTATATAAATTTGGCCACAAGGCCAGAATAAGTTAATATTACAAAAGAAGGGTTATGCCCAACAAACAGGTTACAAACCAAAAGGCACGCAGGCCAACAAATACAAAGTACAAATTCAAAAAAATTAAACAGCATCGCCGGGAACCTTTGGGGGAACCACATCGCCGTTGACGACCATGTTGAGAATGCTCATCCCCTCGGTCAGCAGCTGGACATTAGAGTTGAAGGCTTTCATCTGCTCAATGGTAGCATTGAAACCAAACTCAGCTACCCCCAGATTATCCTGCTCAAGAAGACGAACCCTCTTGATCAGGTCCATCCGGGTCTTCAGGGACTTCTCGTTGTCGGTCTCATCCTAACCAACCGCCGACGAGCCCTTCAGCTCGGCTATCCTCGCCTTCAGACAGGCATTCTCTTCATTCACCTTGGTCACCTCCCCCTTCATCTGGGTCACTTCCTTCTGGAGTTCGATCTTGGCCTCTAGGTTGCCTTGAAGCTTCTTTAAATCATTGTAAATCTTTGCGTTCTCCAGCTCCAGGTCGGTGATCTTAGCTTGTGTCCTCTTAAGTTCTGCTAGCGAAACTGTCTCCGCATCCCCAAGGGCCAACGCCGCTTCCAGCACCCTGATCACAGCGGTCGCATCCTGGCAGATGAGCTTCCTCCGCACCTGAGGATCTGCGGACAGGATGACCGACGCCTCGAGTTCAGGGACAACGATAGAGCTTTCCCCGTCAAAGATTCTTCCTTGGAGATAGCACGGAGGAAGTACAAATTTGCCCCCGACGAAACCGCTCGAACAGCCAGCCGACGAAGAGCCAACATCGTCCTGCTTCCTCTTGTGGGTCGTGTCCGAGTTTGGAGGGTTCGAAGTGGTCCCCGGGGTGGAGCCGGTGCCGCCCACAAAATTTTCTAGCGTTACTTGCTGCTTGGCGACACCAGCCTTCGGCATTGGCCCCTTCTTCAAATTTTTTGCCGCCGCCGACCTCATCAGACGCTCCCTCATGTCCGCCATTTTCCCTGCAAACATAAAAGAGGGGGTCAGCACATTGAACAAAAATTAAAAACACAGGAAAAGAAACAAACTATACCGAGGAGCTCAAACGCAACATCGTCGGTTTCGCATTCAAGGAGGGCCCTGATATTAATATAACAAGCCGCTCGAGGAGGCTCTCCATCCTCCCCGAGCAACTTATTGCCATCCCTGTCCACCACAAAGGCAGAACTGAAACTCTCCACATAAGCATGCAATGCCCGATAAGATTCCTTGTCCTCGTCACTGGGTTGTTTGTGCTTGACAAGGAATTGGTCGGTCCTATATCTGAAATGGGCATATACCTATTCCAACGGGAACTTTGACACCGGCTTCACAACTTGCCGACCATCAACTTCCATGGTCTCTAGGGTAGAAATGGACCTCTTAGGAGCCTCAGAGACAGTTTCACGACCAAGAACCTGTCCTTGAAGTCTCGGACAAATTCTGAATACGGCCAGAAGAGCCTGCTCTGCTGCTTGAAAGACACCCATCTTTGCTTCGGGCCCGCTGTGCTCTTTTGGATTTGAAAAATACAGAAGAAAAGGTCCACGGTCGCCCCGACTTGTAGATAATGGCAGACCAGCTTAAGGCCCTGATGAACGCCAGTGCGTTCGGATAAAGTTGAGCATGGCACAGTTCTAAATGGCAGAAGATGGCCTCTTGAAAATCGGTGAAGGGCAGGCGGTACCTTGCCTCCACGAAGGAAAATTCGTACATAGGGAATCGCATCCCCGGATACACCAAAAAAATCTGATCGTTCTCTGTGGGGCAGATCGCCCTCCAATGCACGGGTGCACCCTCAGCCCGGTCTTCAAGGTAGGGAAACTCCCGGGCTTCCTCTTCAGTAAACATCAACCTCGTCGACATGGGCTCTTGGGCGATCCACTTGAGGTCCCCCCTCAGCTATTTGGACATTGGCATGGTCTACGGGCTGCTCTGCCTCTTCGTGCACAGCCCCGATGTCGGGTACAACCCCTTTGTGTCTGTCAGCCATTTCACCTGAAAAGCAGAGGAAGAAAAAATGAATCCGACGACAAAGATCAAATTCACCCTTCCACCACTAATCAAGTGAAAGGGCGAGGAATAAGTCAAGGATAACCTCGAGCCCTAGTCAACCACGACGGAATACGACGACTTCATTCCCCCATACAACGGGGATGAGCCACCACGACTATACGAGAAGATTCCGCGAGGAAGAGCTTACTCGACGAAACAAACTTGTCGCGCAAAAGCCAAAGTTTCGCGTCGAACAGGCCTAATTCCTGACTACAAACCTAAAACTAATCCTAACTAGAATCTAGGAAGATCTACATAAGCCTACGCTATATTCATGGACATTCATCCCGCGTTCTTTATGTTCTTCATGAATTTTCCTGAAATTCATGTGTTCATCGAAGAACACATGAACATTAAACTGGAAAGTTCATGAATCACTGGAAAATTCATGCAAATTTCCAGAAATGAAGAACGCCATAGAAATCACAAAGGGAGATGAAGAACTTACTTGGTAAGTAGAGAGGTAGAAGATGAAGATCACAGCGTGGACTTTGAAGATTGACGGTGGCGAAGAAACTCCGGCGAGAGTACAAGTTGTAGAGCAAAGGGATTTGGGGAGAAGAATTTGCGTGAAGTGTGCAAATGAATCCTCCCTCCCCCCTTTTTATAAACACGTGCTCGCTTGGGAAGCGCAAAGGCCATCAGAAAGAAAATCTTCGTTTGGCATTCCCAAATCCAAACGTTACACTTCCCAAGTCTTCTACAGCCCCCGCGAGCATATCCTCCTCGACAATACGCACAAGTCATGTCCTCGTTAAGGCTCCTCGACATAAAAATGTCATTTTCACGGGCACATTTCCTAAACCTGGTCGACATAAAAGCACCATTTATGCGGGCATGTCCTCGCGTATGAAAGGCTTGTCAGGCTAATAAGCAACTAGCGTCGACCACGTCAACCATAAAACAGACGAAGGGCAGGTCCCCGAACATTGTCCTTCAAGGGCAATGATCCACGAGGCTATCTCAAGTCATCACTCTTCCTCAGAACAAAGACTTGGGGGGCTCATGTTCTAGACTGGGCAGGCGCTTGGCCCACAGTAGGGCAAGGCTCAATCTGGTCCTGCTCTTGGCAGGCCCAATAACCGGATTCTTCCAATCTAGCCGTTGGGCAGAATCTAGCCATTGGGCACAACATAGTTGTTGGACACAATATGACTGTTGGGAGCATCCCCCCCACTTGCTTGTCAGTTCACGCGACTAACTGCCTCCCCAGATCTTATGGAAGCAGTTAGACTAGGTCAAAGGGTCACGAGCCTGACCCTCCACCTAGCAGTCTCTCATTGGTCGACTAGATAAGTCGGCCATATGGGAGACCTTGTCTCTGCGCTGGGGGTTACTTCTATAAATACCTTCTCACTTGAGAGGGCCAGGTTTGATCACTATTCAATATTCGAAATCATACCTTAACGTTTTGTACTTGTTTTCTCTCAAGCCCAAACTTACTTTGGCATCAGAGTACCATGCAGGTACACCCCCTCCTCTTCTATATTCATCATCCCTGCCCTACTTGGAAGGTCACGACGATCCAGTCTGATCATGCCAGATCATGTACTGTGGTGGTGTAATCCGCAAGGGTTTTTGGTATCAAATTGTTATGATAAAATTGTTAGTTGCAGTAACGAATGGGTGTGGTTGATGGGTTAGTTTTGGAAGCATCGAGTCGTGTGTGGCAGACGAAGGCTCCTAGGAGAATTTTGATTTTTGGTTGGAGGTTGATTTTGAACCGTATTCCTACTAGAGTGAACCTAGTTCGTCGTGGGGTTTTGACAGGTTATTCGAATTTATTGTGCCCTCTTTGCGATAGTGAATGTGAGGATGTAGATCACTTGTTCGGGGTTTATCCTGTATCTTTAGTTTGGTGGAGGCAAGCTATTGGTTGGCTCGAAATTCTGTTAATCTTTGTTTCGTTGAGGCTTGTTGATCGTCTTTTTGCGATCGAGGAGGCATTTAAAGCTAAGTTTAAAGTTGATTACGAGTGGATCTTTGGCTTGGCGATTTGTAGGACAATTTGAGATTGTAGAAATTCTATACTTTTTTAAGACGATTCCTTATTTAATTTTGATGGGTTGGGGTTTATTAATCGTTTGTCGTGGGATTGGATTTTAGTGGGTAATTCTTCGGATCGCTTGTTGTCTTGGTTGGATTGGTATGTCTCTCCAACTTTGGGTTTGGCTTTATTTTTTGTTGCTAGTTTGGGTCCGTCCCTTTGGCTTTCTTCTCTTTGAAGTGGTTTTTGTATTTGGGTTGTGCACCCCTTATGCCTTAATTAATCTATTTTGATATATATATATATATATATATATATATATATATATACGGTGGCGGAGCCAGAAATTTTTTGAAGCCTATGCAAAAATTTGAAGACCGCAAATTCAACAAGTGTATGTATTATATAAATATAGAACAGAAAGTAAAACTTGAACTCTCGGATTGATATCTTGAACAAGATAGCTATAATGTACAAATCAAAACTTCTTTCATGGGTGCCACTTTATGATGCATCCAACACTTCATACAAATAGAAAAACACGACCATAACAGATACCATAAATTTAAATTTTCTCAAACAATCAAAAGGTTAACTATATGTACAAAGTACCTAGGTTTTGACTCTGATGGTACTAGCTGATCACTCGGAACACGATCTATTGCCAAGCTCAAGTCACTTTGTATTTAAATTAATATATTAAATCAAAAGGTTATGATACCTTCAAGAGATTAAAAATGTTGAATGTTAATTCAGCTATAAGAAACTAACCTTTTAGTTATTGGTATGTCACTCTTATTTGGCCTTGAATCATCAAAGTGACCATGATAAACCAGCTCAAACGACATTCAACCATCCTATTACTATTTGATTAATTTATAGAAAATACAACACTTTACTAAAATGGAGTTTAATAAAACCACTACTATTTACAGTCAAATATGGCGGTTTATAAACTGACGTAATGTTAATAGAAAAATGACGGTTTTTACCGCCTTTATTTTGACACGTCTGTTGCTTTACGGTGATTTTTGTTTTTATTATTTTTGTAAATCGAATATTTTCGTTTATAGTTGTGGAAATTGATCTGTTGAATTGTATAGAGTCCTAATATATATTTTATATTATTTGAGGATAAAATTTATTCTTTTCTTCTTCTTTTTTACAACACTTTACATATTTTTTAAAATTTTAATAGTTGATACTTTTATGTTAATATTTATTTCTCCTAAATATTCATTATTTCAATTCTTACACTTTTTGTAATGTAGTCAAATCTAAATATTATAATATAAAAAAAATTGATGTAATGTAAACTTAATTGCATAAAAAGGTAAAAAAAATCATGTTTTTATTTGTGAAAAATGTTTAATATGGCAGTTAAAACTGCCATTATCAACGACAAAAAACCGTCACTTTCTTCTTTGTAGTTTAATCTTATATTTTTCTGATTTTCGTTAATTGTTGCAGTTTAAACCGCCATAATAGCACTTTTTAACCAACGCAATTTTCATTTTTTTTAGTGAAAAGAAGGAAAAGTTTTGGGCCAGAGCCTGGGCACATGCCCAGCCTAGCCGGGCCTTAAAACCACCCATGTATATATATATATATATATTTATCTGACCATTTAATAGTCAAATGGCTATTAACGGTTATAATTGAACAAGAAAGTACTCACGAGATTTAAATTTAGAAACTAAATACAAAATTGTGTTTATAACATGTACAAACCCCCGTAATGAACCACTTGTAATAATAGGATATGAAATAAACTACTTATTAAAATAAGATAAGCACGCTTAATTGTGTTCAAGTGTACATAATTACATTGGAAAAAAAATAAAACAAAATTGAATCCAAGTTAATTTATTTTAGTTTATAATATAATTGAATAAATTCAAATAATTAGTCAATGACATAATTTCTCAAAATAGTGAATATTAATACTACCTCCGTTTTTTATTATAAGTCGTTTTAGAAAAAAAAATTGTACCACAATATAAGTCGTTTTATAATATCAATGCATCATTAATGTTATTTTTCTTATTATACCCTTAAATATTTATTATTCTTTTTCCATTCAATTATGTAAATTTGTCTTTTCAATACCATTAATAAAGGACAATTTTGTAAAACCATTCATAATTTCTCTTTTTCATATTACATTTATTATATTTCTTAATATGTGTGAAAAGTCAAAAACGACTTATAATAAAAAACTGAGGGAGTAATATATATAATTAAATTAAAAAAATATAATCAGTTTCATATTTGTTAATGAAATATTAAAGATGAAGAAGAAAAAATAAATAGGACAAAAAAACACATGAAAGAAAAATTAAATAGTAGAGAAGAGTACCTCAATTAATACTATCTTATTTTTAATGAGATTGTCTAAATCACACCCTAAAATGAAGGAAATCTATCAAAAGCATATGTTTGATAGTTTATTATGTCAAATTTAAACACATGAAATAAAATGACAAGTTGAGAAAGTGTTATTTTCTGCCTGAAGTATCAGGTCAATAAATGGGACATGTCATCAAACTCTTGATGTACTCTATGTTCTGTGTAAGGTCTCCAGAAAACATCATCTATAATCTATGCATAAATCCTTTTTTTTATACTCTTGAACACCTCTTGGGTGTCCAAACCTGAACTTCATCTCTTGGCCCGTATGGAGCCAAGAGTGGTAGGAATAACCCGTTAGTCACAAATGGACGGAAATGCTCGTATATCCAACACTGCACAAGAACATAGGCAAATCAACAAATTTCATAAATAAGACCTAAATTAATAAGAAATAATACATTTTTATAACTAAAATAGATTCATATAGCTGATAAGTTGCCTCGCCTTAAAGAAACTCGCTGCTCGAAGTGCAGAATATAGCACAATCAATGCAATACACCCTATGCCCAATTGACATGGTCAAGGTTACTAAACAGTCACATGTACCTCATATAGATATATACATGAGAATTATATGCTAAGATAGTACATCATAGAAGATGTATCATGTATACCCTAGCGGCTACATCATACAAAAACTACTGCACCAGCTCCACATACCTATCCCGGAGCCAAGATAGGCGAAAGTGAGCACTCCTGTTAGCCGTAAACTTATCTCTCACCTGCTCCTCAATGACCCTTAAGTCCTATATAGTAGTAATATATGCAAGATCTTGTCTAATGAGAGAAGTATTGAAGAAACTACCTGGCAGGGGGAGATAGAACAGGGAGGAGACATCATCCAAAGTAATCATCTTCTCACCAAATGGACGATGAAAGAAAGAATTCTCTTTATGCCATTAGTCCACCAATGAAAGGAGATCACAATCATCCAAATCTTCCCGACCTCTGTAGGTATCGGGACATCTAAGAACTTCTTGAGCTTTGCCTCGTGGGTCTTGTAACAAACAAAGTAAAAGGCATCAGTTATTTTCGATGTATCAATAATAAATAAAAACAAGTTCAACATAACACATATATACCTCTCCATGCCATAACCTTAATGCCACATGATCGGCATATTCGGTGAGCATGAAACGGTCACTGGGCCCTCTAGGAAACCCTCTATCAGTGTGCACAGACGACTCCGTCGAAGTCGGAGCAGACGCCTCCATATCAACCAGTAACCTTCATATCACCCGTAGTAGGTGCCTATGTATTCGCCCAAGCAGTAGCCTCTGTATCTGCTAGAGAAGTCACCTATGTATCAACCGTATGAGTCATCTTCATGTCATTCATGACTTCTGTCTCAATATGATAGGTCACCTCTATCTAGGCCCTTATCTACCTGTTATCCAGACCCTCCACCTCATCAGCTATTGTATGACATCGTAAACATCTGCATCATCGAGCTCATCAACAAGATCTTTGGCCCATCAATAAGCTTTTGCTCCACTACGACGGATACTGCGGGGTGGCGTGTCTGCTCAGCCATCCGCCTCCTTTAAGAACTAGTTGGGGCTACTGTCCCCATTCAAACATGCGAATCCTCGACATCATCGACCCTCGCATAAGCCCTCGCTGCAGCTCTGTCACGCTGTCTAGAATCAATCGACCTATCTGATTCTATGGTCCTCACTGCAAAAATAAAACAATGAAATATGAACTACCCGTTTTTTTTTTAAAATCCGAAAATCAACATGGTTTTTCTAGATTTTTTGAAATATCCGGTTAACCATCTCAAAATTTTCTTTTACCAATTTTTTTGAAAAATTCAGTATACATGTATACAGTTTTATCGGATTTTTCTAAATAACAATAGAAATGCATGTAATTTTATTGGATTTTTCAAAATTTTCGATAAAAATGCATTAGAAACGTGTAAAATTAAAATTGTCGGTAAAATTATATATTTACTTGGTAACATGCGGTAATTAGCTAAAAAAACTGAGAATACACATAACTTTTTATAAATATTTGAAATATTACAAATAAATGAAAATAATTTTTAATAGACAAGGATAATAGAGTAAAAGCATGGCGTTGAGGGTGCGAGGGATGAGTGGCGATGCAGGTAAAAATCTCAAAAACATGAGTTCATACCATTGAGTCCAATAAGTGTTAAATGGGCCAATTTTTTTAGATTAAAATGATATAATCTACTCGTAAAAACATGGAGAATTTCAACTTGCACTCACTTCATTATACTTGGCACCCCCACTACTAGAATTTTTATCATAATATCTTTAAATCAATTTTTTTTAAATCGATTTAAATTCTCTGATTTGTATCAAATTTTTGAAAAAATCAATATAGAATCTTTGAATTTATATTTTATAAAAAAACCGGTATAAAGATTTTATACTGAATCTATTTTCAAAATCTATAATTTTATATGAGTGTTTGAAAAAACGATATAAAATTATATTTTTTATACCAGATTTTTCAAATATTTTGTATTAAATCAGAGAGTTTTCACAAATTTTCGTAGGTCTTATGTAGGTTAGCCACAATTTAATCTTGACAAAATAAATAGAGATCTTATTTAATCACAATTTAATCTAACAAATACTTTTTGAGACCTTATTTAAATATAGTTTAACCCTGACAAATTTAAAGTCTTGTGCGGTAGCTTACATTGCACACCCTCATAAATAACTTTGTTAAATAATATATTTTAAAAACAAATTATGATTTCATATTGATTTTTTTTTTTAAATGTGAACAACTATAAAACATATCGAATTTATCAAAGAATTTGATAAAATTATTGTTCTGGACTGAACCAATGGCTAGACATGACCCAATCCACTTTTGCTCCAGAACGGCCCAAATTGCCTAAGTCCAATCCACAAAGGGGCAAAAGTTACCTTTCTGCCCCTCCAACCGGGTAGGGACTGCATCGCTCCTCCCCGGAAATGATGCCTGTTACGCACGGCTTATCCACTCCCCGAATAGTTGAGGGCATGTGCCCGAAACTACGCTTGTGCCCGACATAACGGCTAATTTCAGGCACCCTGCCCGACATAACGGCTAGTTTGGGTAGTTACCTATTCTTCGGGAAAACAGTTATTTCGCCCCGAAAATAGGACCGTTGGCCACGCGCTGGGGGCTCTATATGAACCCTCTCGCTTGAGAGGGTCAGGTATCCAATATTCACACTACGAACTAATACTTTGTACTTTCCCCTTTTCTCTGACCCTTTCTTACTTGAGCGTCGGAGTGCCTTGCAGGTACACCCCCTCCTCCTCTCCATCCGATCAGCACCTCAGACGTACTTGGTGGCCCACTTCTACAAGATCTGATCCAGCCTTCACGATCAGTGGCGCCGTCTGTGGGAAGCCTTTGTTCTCCCCATCTTTCTTTCCCCGGAAACCGAAGATCAAAGCAAATCTCAAGATCATCATCATGGCCTCTCAAGATCACGCCAAAGGTGATCTCCAAACCGCTGTCCTCCCTGTCAACAAGACTGGTGTTGACGGCCCATCATCTCTTCTCCGAGATGCCCGTTTTCTAAGGGACGGGGCCACAACTTCTCCTTCCCCTACCCCTGCTGACCGCAACAACGATCAGCCTTCGCTGGACATCCAGTCCATTCCTATTCCGCCCAACGCCGACCCGGCCGTGGCGGCCCTCCTGGAGGCTATCAACAAAACCAACACCCTGATCCTGCAGCAGAACGAAAGGATTAGGGCATTAGAAGAGTCCAACCGTCCAAGATCCCCTCCTCCGAGGAGAAACCAACGACGATCAAGGAGCCCGCAGCCCCGGGGAGATATCGACCGAAGACTGCGCCAAGAACCTGACCCTCGCGCCCTCCAGAAGCGTGACCAGGTTTCCCCGCCTAACCAGCACTCTCCCGCCCAAAAGAGGACCCGAAGGAACGAACAGTCACCCCCGGTCAAGTCTAAAGGCTGGAACCGCTCACCCTCTCCTCGAAGGAACCGCTCACCGTCTCCCCGAAGGAACCGCTGCCGCGAGCGTACCCTTCGGTCCCCGTCATTCACCAGTTCCAGCAGCGATGATGAGCCTCGCGGCCCATTTTCCCAAGAAATCTTGGCTACCCGTCTCCCTAAGGGCCTGGAGAAGCCTCCGTCACTGGGCACGTACGACGGGACTACTGACCCCGACGAGCACATTGAGAACATCGATGCGCTATTGGACTACCGTGGCGTACAGGGCGCCATCAAGTGCCGGCTATTTCCGACCACGCTCTGAAAAGGGGCGATGACATGGTACAAGCAGCTGCCCGAAGAGTCCATTACCTCATGGAGGCAACTGGGTAGAATGTTCTCACGACATTTCACAGCTTCTCGTCGTCACCCCAAGACTGAGGCCTCCCTTGGAGCCATAATCCAGGGAAATGACAAACCTCTCCACGCATATATCGAGAGGTTCAACAAAGAAGCAGTACAGGTCCCTACAACGGACGAGATGAAAAAGCTTCTGCTCGAGCAAGGACTCCGCCCGGGCTCCGAGTTTTCTAAAGTCGTCGGCCTCGCACCGCCGAGGAACCTAGATGCCCTCCTCCTCAAAGCCCAATTGCACATTCAGTACGAAGAGAAGGTTGCGGCCTGCAACGTCCGAGCATCACGCCATCAGGAGAACGCTAAGGCCTCCATAGGCGAGGAAGCCTCAACATCTCGCCGGGGCGAAAGGAGGCGCGAGGACCGCCCGCGGGACTCCCGCGACAGCAAGGGACCCTCCAGGCGATTCCACGACTATACCCCCTAACCGTCTCCAGGGAGAAGATACTGTCTGAGTGTGCGAATTCGGAATTTAAGCAGGAAGGGTCTGCTTCCCCAAACAACTGTCAGCCAAACCCAACGCCGAAAAATCGAAGTACTGTCGTTTCCACAAAAGTCATGGCCACACTACCGAAGACTGCATCCGTTTGAAGGATGCTATCGAGATACTGATCAGGGATGGCCACCTGAAGCAGTTCACAAAGAAGAAGGATGCTCCCCGGCAAGACGCCCAGGAGTCTAAAAAAGTAGAGGAAGAGGCGCCTTCCTCGGAAGAGACGAACATCCAGGTCGCCATGGCTATATCGCGACCAGAGGACTTCTACGTCTCAGACGAACTCAGTGTTCCTGCTTATTTCCCAGCCCACAACCCATAGGAGACGTTCCCCTCCGCTATGGTCATCTCGGGAGGAGGCTTCAATAAAGTCACGGTGGGCTCCGTGAAACAGAAATTCGAGCATCTAATCAACACAAGCTCCAATAAGGTGACCACGCTCGATCAATCCCCGAAGGGCTCTGTCCCCATCTCTTTCTACCGGAAAGAGCTCCTCAGAGGATCTCCAAACTCGAGCATACCTTTGCTCGTCAGAGCCCGAATGGCAAACTTCGATGTTCGCAGAATCCTCGTCGACCAGGGCAGCTCGGTCGACATTATGTACTCCCAGCTGTTTTCAACACTTCAGCTGGACGAATCACACCTTACCCCCTACGTGGGGTCAGATTTACAGGGATTCAACGGATCAGTGACCAAGCCATGGGGATACGTCGAACTGATCGTTACCTTTGGATCAGCTGAGACGGCCAGATCCGTCAAGGTGCAATTTTTGGTAATCGACTGCCCGTCGCTGTACCAGTGCATATTCGGAAGACCAACACTGGCCGAGTTGGTAGTTGTGCCTTCGACAGTCCACCTCAAGATGAAGTATTACACTTCAAAAGGGATGGTCGAAACCCTCCACGACGACATCGAAGCTGCACGATGGTGTTTCGAAGCAGCCACAAAGGGGCTCAACACCATTGCATCCAAGCCAAAGGTATCAAGCAAGCCAGCCTTGCCCAACAGCTCCGAGGAAGCTAAGCCTCTGCCCCAGGTCGACTCCATTGACCTCGACAGCTGCTTCCCCAAAGAAGACCAACAGGAGGACCGAGCAGCTTCAGCCAATTCGTCTACATCGTCCAGCAGTAGCTCCCATCCGATGCGCCCAATCCCGGATGGCAATTTCGAGGTCGTTTTGTTCGGCGACGACCCTCAGCGGGGAGTGAAGATTGGAGCAGACCTGCCCGACATCGCGAGGAAGCAGCTCAAAGCATGCCTCCGTGAGAACGCCGACCTCTTCGCCTGGAGTGTCGCCGAGATGCCCAGCTTGGACCCGTCCGTCGCCTGCCACCAACTGATAATTGACCCGGCCGTCAAGGCCATAGCACAACGTAGGAGAAAGCAGTCTCCGGAGAAAACAGAGGCTGCAGAAAAAGCTGTAAAGGACCTCCTCGAGGCCAAATTTATTTCGGAGGCCAAGTACACCACTTGGCTGTCCAACGTTGTACTTGTGAAAAAATCTAATGGCAAATGGTGAATGTGCATTGATTACACCGATCTTAACAAGGTATGCCCGAAGGATGCCTATCCCCTCCCCAATATTGATAAACTTGTTGATAATTCTGCCGGTTTTAAACTTTTATCGTTCATGGACGCCTACTCAGGCTATAATCAAATTCCAATGGCGATGGCCGACAAAAAATATACTGCCTTCATGACCGAATCGGGCAATTATTACTACAACGTAATGCCCTTCGGCCTGAAGAACGCCGGAGCGACCTATCAAAGAATGATGAACAAAGTCTTCCGGGGAGAAATAGGCGACATGCTCGAAGTCTATATGGACGACATGATTGTAAAATCCCACGAGGAAACCGATCACACTGCCCATTTAAGGAAGGTCTTCGAACAAGCCAGAAAATATAAAATGCATTTCAACCCAGAGAAGTGCACGTTCAGTGTCCGGGTAGGAAAGTTCCTCGGCTTCTATTTAACAGAACGGGGAATCCAGGCCAATCCCGATAAATTCCGAGCATTCTCCGAGTTTCCAACGCCCAAGTCGAAGAAATCCATCCAGTCCCTCAACGGGACGCTCGCGTCACTATCTCGTTTCGTGGCCAAATATGCCCAGCACGCCCTACCGTTCTTCAAACTCCTCCACAAAGAGGCAGCGTTCAAATGGACCGAGGAATGTGACAAGGCTCTTCTCCATCTGAAACGAGAGCTCTCAGAGCCACCAGCCCTCTCTCGCCCGAATAATGGCGAAACTTTGTACCTATACCTCGCCATAGCAACAGAAGCAGTAAGCTCCGCTCTCATCCGCGAGACACCTGACGGACAAAAGCCTATATATTTCATGAGCAAAACACTGCAAGGACCAGAGTTAAGGTACCAACAAATAGAGAAATTGGCTCTGGCCCTCATCAACGCAGCCATAAGATTAAGACACTACTTTCTAGCCCACACGATCGTGGTTCGAACAGATGAACCCATAAAGCAGCTGTTGGGACGACCAGATATGGCCGGTCGAATGCTCAAATGGTCGCTTGAACTATCCGAATTTGATATCCAATATGAAAGTAGGAAAGCCCTCAAGGCCCAAGCTCTGGCCGACTTCGTCGCAGAAATGACGTTCGCAGACTCCCCCGCGAGCGAAGCGCGCAAATGGACCATTTTTGTGGACGGTGCCTCCAGCTCGGCATCATACTAGAAAGCAACGAAGGAATCATCGTTGAAGTGTCGCTCACCCTGTCTTTCCTAACCTCTAACAACCAAGCTGAATACAAAGCCTTCCTCGCTGTGTTACGTCTAGCCGAGGACCTGGGCGCAGAAGAAGTCATCATTTGTACAGATTCGCAACTCGTGGCCCTCCAGGTCCGAGGAGAATATCAAGCCAAAAACGACAACCTAATCGAATACTTAGCACTGGTAAGAAAGGAAATGACGAAGTTTGCAGTGGTGGAGGTAAGACATGTTCCCCGCGAACATAATGTCCGGGCAGACGTTTTGTCCAAACTAGCCAGCACAAAAAAGAAAGGCGGAAACAAGTCCGTCATACAGGAGGTACTTCCTCGACCCAGTATCGAGAAGGCCTCCCCGACCCTCGACGTACAGGTGATCGGCAACAACAACTGCTGGATGACCCCGTTTATAACTATCCCGCTAAAGACGAACTTCCGTCCGACCCAAAAGAGGTCATCATAGTTAGGCGAAGAGCTTGCTCCTACGTCCTGGTCGAAGGTAAACTCTACAGGCGAGGATTCTCTATTCTGCTACTCAAGTGTGTCAAGAAAGAGATGGTCGCACACATCTTGCGCGAGATCCACGAGGGAATCAATGCCCAACATCTCGGTGTAAGGTCCCTTGCTCGAAAAGCCCTCCGAGCAGGATATTACTGGCCAACCATGCAGCACGAAACTAAAGAACACGTGAAGAAATGTGATAAATGCCAACGGCTCGGGGACATGCACCTGGCTCTACCTAACGACCTCAAGGCAATGTCCTCCCCGTGGCCATTTGCTTGGTGGGGCCTAGACATCCTAGGACCCTTTGTAGTGGGATCAAATCATAATAAATACCTAATAGTGGGCGTAGACTACTTCATAAAATGGATAGAAGCGGAGGTTCTAGCCAAAATAACTGCCCTCAATATACTACGTTTCTACAAACGAAACATCCTTGCACATTTTGGTGCCCCCCAGGAGATAGTCACGGACAATGGGACACAATTCACAGACAGGAAGTTCTAGGACTTCGTCGCCCAGCTAGGTATGAAGCAACACTTCGCATCCGTCAAACATCCCTAGACAAACGGGAAAGTCGAAGCGGCGAACTGGGTCATCCTTCGAGGCCTCAAACGAAGGCTGGACGAAACGAAGAAGGCTTGGGTCAAGGAGCTGCACAGTGTGTTATGGGCATACCGCACAACTCCACACTCTACAACCGGGGAAACACCTTTCCGTCTAGCGTATGGAACCGAGGCCGTAATCCCCGTCGTAGTTCAAGTACCCTCCAGGCGGACAGAGTCGCCCCTAGACGAGGAGATGAACGATGAATCATTAAGAGAAGAACTCGACCTCGTCGAGAAAATCCAAACTGGGGCAGTCCTCCGCGAAGCCTCACTAAAACAAAAAATTACCATCAGGAACAACGCCAAGGTGATACGACGAGAGTTTGACGTGGGAAGCCTTGTTCTAAGGAGAAACCACAAAGACTCTCGCGAGGGCAAACTAGCTGCCAACTGGGAAGGACCCTACCCTGTCCGAGCAAAAACGGAGAATGGGGCCTATTACCTAGAACATCTCAACAAGGAAGAACTTGCTCGACCATGGAACGCTGAAAAACTAAAACAATACTATAGCTAATTCTTGGTTTGACCCGTCACGACGACGAATGTCAGCTACCAGCCACGATGCACGCCTAGGTATAAGCGTCGCATACCAATAAAGCAGAATCCCGCTCAGTAACGGGCCGAGTAACTGCTCGACAGCGGTCCTCGATCGAGCATCGCCGTCGTCAAAGTACCATGACTGGCAGAACCCCAACTCGCGATGGGACGTTCAGGCCGCGAAATCAGGCCTCGAACGCGACCTGAGCTCCGCACCCCCGCCAGGATTTTCCCCGGTCGTTCGACCAGTACCTGTAACACCCCAAATCTACCCGGTAATTATAATAAAAATATCTGAGTATTTAAAAAAAAATTTCAACACAACATGGGATGTCACATTTCAACTTAAAACAACAAACAACTTATATTTCATTTAAAAGTGATACATAGCATTCGACATTCACAACTTATAAATCAGCTAACAACTTTATTCAACCAAAACAACGTTCAATTTATAATTATTCAACAATTAGTAATAACAACAACTTAGAAACAACAACATAAACATCCCCCCCGAGTGCTACGTATCAGAGCAAGACCAACTCGAACTAACAGCAACTAAAGGACTTCATAAAATTACTTCACTTCCACAGCTATTCTTCAGTACCTGCTCAATTACCCATAATAGGTAACATCATTACAGAAGGGGTGAGATATCGAATAATATAAACAAAAGTATAATAATTAATATACTAGATTAGAATCATATAAATTTCACCGCTTCGTACAACTATCATACGACAACTATTAATAAACAACTTAATAGCAACCATAACTTATAACCAACAGCAACTCAAATCAGCACAACCTGTTAACAGCAACAAATATTAAACCAACTAACAACATAATAACCAACACCAACTTAATCACAAAAGCAACTTATAACAACATCACTTATAACAATAACAACTTATAGCACCACAACAACAACTTATAACTTCAGCAACAACAACAACAACGACAACAATGTCTTAAACATACAAACCGAATGTGACTCAAACTATGCAAATGCATGTGGTACCATTTGGAGTAAACTCCCAACTTAAACATATGCCAGGTTATCGAGGCATTTTCAACTTAATCGGATGCCATCAAGGCCAACTTAAACAGGTGCCATCAAGGCCAACTTAATCAATGCAAATGTATTCATGCAACAATAACCACAACGTCACAACAACAACAACGCAATAACAACAACGAGAACAACAACTTAAACATGCACCACTTGCATCAACTTAATCCAACATTGGTCGTTCGACCTACAACTTAATCAACAACATATTCAACATCATATCACCAACATTGATCATAAGCCTAACAATTCACCACCACCTGCAAATTCATATTTTTCAGCAAGTATACAACACACCGATTCAACCAAAACAAGTTACAAACGTTCGGTAATTATTCGGACAGTTTTTGACTAAAAACCGATTAATTAATTATCGGCTAAAACTACTAATATTCCTATTATTTTCTACTCTGCTACTTTAATTAATCCTGCCACTAATTTACCTTCACTGTTAATATTGATTTCTGTTAAAACTACTAGCCCTGCTACTTCACTGCTACTAAATTAATTAAACTAGTAACTCTGCTAAACTACTTGAACAAACTTTGTTTAACCACAAATTATTTCTGGGACACCATTGCTACTAAATATGCTACTGCTAATTATAAATGTTACCTTATAGTCTCATGTTTCTACTACATATATACTACCTGTCATTTAATTATTAAGACTAATTCTTAGACTAGTAGAATACCTCTAATTCTAAAACTCCCAAAATTATCTTATTAATAATACCAAACTATTATTATCATTACTAATATATAGTTCATATGTGCTACTAACATGTATATATATATATATATATATATATATATATATATATATATATATATATATATATATATATATATATATATATATATATATATAATTCATATGCTACTGATATATAAACGAAATCTCCAATTTTCCACAGCCCAGGATTTGCCCGCATGACGGTCGTCACAACATCACCACGGTCGTCACGACACCATCACGATCGTCACAACACCACCACGGTCGTCACGACCCCAAAATCCTTCGTCTCAGAATCCGTTCGTTCCAGTTTCTTTCCAAATTCACAACCTTTCCTCAGATTCATATCAATTTCAATTTGTCCAAGACAGTGAACAAAACTACAACAAAATTACAGCCTAAGGTAACATCTACCAGTTTCTCACAATCAATTCGTCAACCGCAATGCATTTTCGCAATAAAAACCCGACAACACAATATTTTATAAAACCCCGAAATCAATAAATCATCTACTAGAAGCAAGACTATTTTTAATAGAAAGAATATTTCGTTATCTTTCCAACGTTTCGAACGGGGGTCAAAACGGACTTACGGATCAAAAGATATGAATTTTTGAAGTTTTTCCAAAACAGAATTTTCTTCATAAAACTGCTACGGGTTGCTGCAATTTTCCTCTAAAATCCAACCAATTCAATCATGTTTCATGAAATAAGCACATATTCATTCATACCTAATATATAGTAATGAGTTGGAACCATAAAACATGAATTCTAACACTTTGGTTTTGATCCCAAATCTCAAAATCTCAACATATCAAATGTTGTAATTTTCCATCCAATTCCACCAAACATGTGAAATCATACGAATAACCATTTTACGTCCAATTCAACAGTGTGGATCAAATTAATCATTCAATACAACAGTTAAATGCACAGGCAGTAGCAATTATATAAGACCCAATCCTACATATCAATTATCATATTCCCAGTTATAAAATTCGAACCCCACCCTTACCTTAAAATCGGTGGCCGCTCGAATCTCCGATCGGCTTTCCGACGGCAACTTCTCGTAACCGTTTTCTCCAATTTCCTCGTTCTCCCATTCTCCCATTATGTTCCTCTTTCTCCTCTTGACTAATTCTTCTTCTCTTTTTCTTATTATTAAAATAATAATAATAATAATAATCCAATATAACAACTAATGGGCCTAAGTCATACACCCCTTAATTGCTAATCCCGACGAAATCCAAGCCCATTACCCAACATGCTCCAATAATCCATAATATCACTTATAATATTATTTCTTCGACTTTTCGACTAATATTCCGACTTAACGACTTAATTCTTCGAAACACAAAATTAACCGAAATAATAATTCGCGACCAACTACTTACTCCCGACTTAATAGATTAATTCCGATTATCAACCAAATGGTCCAACAATTCAACTTAGTTAATTAAATAAGATAGTCCAATAAATAAATAATATTATTCTTAATATTATTCCTCCGATTTAACCGACTAAAATCCGACTTTAACTTAATAATCCCAATACGCCTCTTAAAATAATACCGACAAATCCAACTACTCCGATTAATTCTCAACTTCGTCTAAATCCAATAATTAAATCCTTCAATAATTTAATTAACTAATTAATTAAATTCAGGCGTTACAACTCTCCCCCACTTAGAATATTTTCGTCCTCGAAAATTTATCCGACATGACTATTCCAACAACTTAATTCTTCCAAGTAATCAAATCTCGTCCTCGCAAGGCAACTCCACATATAACACAAACAACGGTTCTTAACCTCAACGGCGACAACAACGCGAATACTACCCAAGTGATGCAATTGACAACTAACATCGCAACACACGAAGTAACCAACTTAAGAATTTACCGTTTTAAGAACCAGAACACAACAACATAAGAATACCAACTTAAACACAACATCAACGTAACCAAATATCAACATCGGTACAATTCACGTCTGAACAACCGCAATACACTACGCGTTCACTGCGCACTCTGATTACTCTCAAGGTACTAACTCTACTCAGTTGACCTCCAACTTCCAATCATCAAAATCGACATAATACCAAGGCTTTCGACTTAACTCTTCGGGATCTCCCCGTTAATACCACACATAAACTACAACTTTACTATCTTTTATCAACATAGTTCCCAAAATCACCTTAGGCGCATAACAACATTACAACAACATTTGACACCTGAGTCCACTTAAATTCAACAAGATAAATCATCTTTACCAACCAAAACTCCACTTTTACAAATCAACTTATAATTTAACTTCTTGTTCTACCTGTAACTCAACTCTCACATTATCCAGTCTCAACTGAAATTTTTCCATATTACTCATCAATCAAACACAGCTTCGTGCTGTCATCCTTAAATTCAACTAATATTCTAACATATGAACTTGTATCAGCAAAACAAACAACCTTCAAGCACTTGGCTTGACTTCGACCAATTCAACGTACATACTATACTAGTTGGCACGACACATCTATCCATCAATTATGACTCCGTCTACTATCAACAAGAGATTAAGGGTGATCAGTTCCTCAATTTGTCAATAGACAGCCGGCAACCATAACAGTGGCATAAATCATCATTACCCAACACAATAGCGTACTGCAACTTGTGCCCAAAGTCCGTAAGCACAATGCTCCGCCAACTCTCTGAGGCTTATCAACGTCTTCTTAGTTTCCTTAATTTCAACTTCGTCAATTATACCAAAACGTCCAAAATCCAATACATAATCCCTTATACATGCTCGTAGCACAACACAATTATTAAATATCTTTCCAACACCGGAATCGCTACTACTTCAAGTACTATCCAACTCGGCTCGCTCCAATTACAACTCTTATCCAAGTTAAAATTTCTAACGTTGCAAATCAACCATCCGTCTCCTTCTCAACATTACTATTACATGACATCATCATTTATTTCTCCTTATTCAACATAAATTGCATCTCGATGCTTTCTCAGATACCGTCACATCCTTATAATTACCAACATATTATTCTTATCAAAATTTCACACTCGGCGTCATCTTTCCAAATTTTTCAGCAGTAGTCGCTCAACTTCAACCACGGATATCTCTTTCGATACAGACCTCTCAATCACAAAATCATATTCCAAAATGAAGAAAATTTCGTGAAGATTCCAGAACTTCAAGAATCGCTTGAATCTGAGTTATGAGTAAAAAGTTATCATCCTTACAACGGGACCGGTTCAGAATTCCCGTATGCAGAATTTTCCAAAAATCAGCATCAGACCCAAACAATAAAATGCACTTTTCTCCCTCTTCACAAACCTCCTGAAGGCAAACCTTGTATGCAAACTGTAGGGAATTTCGTAAGCTTTCCAAAAAGTCCAGAACCGCTTCCATCCGAATCACGAGTCAAAAGTTATACCTCGTTTACTGACAGCTGCTCCAAAATCACAAAAACCAGAATTTGAGGTTGATGAACATAAGTTCCATTTCCCTCTCTTGCTTCCAAGATCTACCAACATCCTCCTTTTCGTCCAACTACGAAAATCACTCAACTTTAATCCAACTATACTCAAGATATACAACTTACCGAATTAATCCACCAACTTATCATTCCATTCGGAATAATTCCTTAATTTCAATCATCTTTGATTCACCGTCCAGACTCTACGCACATCTCCAACTTGACTGATACGGATTCGCGAGTCCAAACTCTCGCCGGTCCGCAATAACATCGCTCCAACATATGCACTCTTGCAAGCAACATCACCTTGAAACAACTTCTACATACCAACAACACGTACGGGAGCAAACTTCTCCCCCACTTAATTCAAACCAACCTATAGACAACTACTAGAAACTACTAACAAACAAGCACCACCAGTGTTCCACACACATGACGAGTACTAAGGAAGAAACAACATTAGACAACATTGGCCGGACGGGCCGACCTGCTCTGATACCACTAAATGTAACACCCCAAATCTACCCGGTAATTATAATAAAAATATCTGAGTATTTAAAAAAAAATTTCAACACAACATGGGATGTCACATTTCAACTTAAAACAACAAACAACTTATATTTCATTTAAAAGTGATACATAGCATTCGACATTCACAACTTATAAATCAGCTAACAACTTTATTCAACCAAAACAACGTTTAATTTATAATTATTCAACAATTAGTAATAACAACAACTTAGAAACAACAACATAAACACCCCCCCCCCCCCCCCCCCCCCCGAGATCTACGTATCAGAGCAAGACCAACTCGAACTAACAGCAACTAAAGGACTTCATAAAATTACTTCACTTCCACAGCTATTCTTCAGTACCTGCTCAATTACTCATAATAGGTAACATCATTACAGAAGGGGTGAGATATCGAATAATATAAACAAAAGTATAATAATTAATATACTAGATTAGAATCATATAAATTTCACCGCTTCGTACAACTATCATACGACAACTATTAATAAACAACTTAATAGCAACCATAACTTATAACCAACAGCAACTCAAATCAGCACAACCTGTTAACAGCAACAAATATTAAACCAACTAACAACATAATAACCAACACCAACTTAATCACAAAAGCAACTTATAACAACATCACTTATAACAATAACAACTTATAGCACCACAACAACAACTTATAACTTCAGCAACAACAACAACAACGACAACAATGTCTTAAACATACAAACCGAATATGACTCAAACTATGCAAATGCATGTGGTACCATTTGGAGTAAACTCCCAACTTAAACATATGCCAGGTTATCGATGCATTTTCAACTTAATCGGATGCCATCAAGGCCAACTTAAACAGGTGCCATCAAGGCCAACTTAATCAATGCAAATGTATGCATGCAACAATAACCACAACGTCACAACAACAACAACAACAAGAACCACAACTTAAACATGCACCACTTGCATCAACTTAATCCAACATTGGTCGTTCGACCTACAACTTAATCAACAACATATTCAACATCACATCACCAACATTGGTCATAAGCCTAACAATTCACCACCACCTGCAAATTCATATTTTTCAACAAGTATACAACACACCGATTCAACCAAAACAAGTTACAAACGTTCCGTAATTATTCGGACAGTTTTCGACTAAAAACCGATTAATTAATTATCGGCTAAAACTACTAATATTCCTATTATTTTCTACTCTGCTACTTTAATTAATCCTGCCACTAATTTACCTTCACTGTTAATATTGATTTCTGTTAAAACTACTAGCCCTGCTACTTCACTGCTACTAAATTAATTAAACTAGTAACTCTGATAAACTACTTGAACAAACTTTGTTTAACCACAAATTATTTCTGGGACACCATTGCTACTAAATATGCTACTGCTAATTATAAATGTTACCTTATAGTCTCATGTTTCTAGTACATATATACTACCTGTCATTTAATTATTAAGACTAATTCTTAGACTAGTAGAATACCTCTAATTCTAAAACTCCCAAAATTATCTTATTAATAATACCAACCTATTATTATCATTACTAATATATAGTTCATATGTGCTACTAACATGTATATATATATATATATATATATATATATATATATATATATATATATATATATATATATATATATATATATATATATATATATATATATATATATATATATATAATTCATATGCTACTGATATATAAACGAAATCTCCAATTTTCGATAGCCCAGGATTTGTCCGCGTGACGGTCGTCACAACATCACCACGGTCGTCACGACACCATCACGATCGTCACAACACCACCACGGTCGTCACGACCCTAAAATCCTTCGTCTCAGAATCCGTTCGTTCCAGTTTCTTTCCAAATTCACAACCTTTCCTCAGATTCATATCAATTTCAATTTGTCCAAGACAGTGAACAGAACTACAACAGAATTACACCCTAAGGTAACATCTACCAGTTTCTCACAATCAATTCGTCAACCGCAATGCATTTTCGCAATAAAAACCCGACAACACAACATTTTATAAAACCCCGAAATCAATAAATCATCTACTGGAAGCAAGACTATTTTTAATAGAAAGAATATTTCGTTAGCTTTCCAACGTTTCGAACGGGGGTCAAAACGGACTTACAGATCAAAAGATATGAATTTTTGAAGTTTTTCCAAAACAGAATTTTCTTCATAAAACTGCTACGGGTTGCTGCAATTTTCCTCTAAAATCCAACCAATTCAATCATGTTTCATGAAATAAACACATATTCATTCATACCTAATATATAGTAATGAGTTGGAACCATTAAACATGAATTCTAACACTTTGGCTTTGATCCCAAATCTCAAAATCTCAACATATCAAATGTTGTAATTTTCCATCCAATTCCACCAAACATGTGAAATCATACGAATAAGCATTTTACGTCCAATTCAACAGTGTGGATCAAATTAATCATTCAATACAACAGTTAAATGCACATGCAGTAGCAATTATATAAGACCCAATCCTACATATCAATTATCATATTCCCGGTTATAAAATTCGAACCCCACCTTTACCTTAAAATCGGTGGCCGCTCGAATCTCCGATCGGCTTTCCGACGACAACTTCTCGTAACCGTTTTCTCCAATTTCCTCGTTCTCCCATTCTCCCATTCTGTTCCTCTTTCTCCTCTTGACTAATTCTTCTTCTCTTTTTCTTATTATTAAAATAATAATAATAATAATAATCCAATATAACAACTAATGGGCCTAAGTCATACACCCCTTAATTGCTAATCCCGACGAAATCCAAGCCCATTACCCAACATGCTCCAATAATCCATAATATCACTTATAATATTATTTCTTCGACTTTTCGACTAATATTCCGACTTAACGACTTAATTCTTCGAAACACAAAATTAACCGAAATAATAATTCGCGACCAACTACTTACTCCCGGCTTAATAGATTAATTCCGATTATCAACCAAATGGTCCAACAATTCAACTTAGTTAATTAAATAAGATAGTCCAATAAATAAATAATATTATTCTTAATATTATTCCTCCGATTTAACCGACTAAAATCCGACTTTAACTTAATAATCCCAATACGCCTCTTAAAATAATACCGACAAATCCAACTACTCCGATTAATTCTCAACTTCGTCTAAATCCAATAATTAAATCCTTCAATAATTTAATTAACTAATTAATTAAATTCAGGCATTACAGTACCCCTCACTTCCGAACACATCTACAACGAGCAATCCCCTGAAACTTCACATAAGTCAAATACTCCCTATCACGGGAAGACATACATTCACAACAAGCATGAGTACAACCCTTAGCAGAAAATAAAAGCAAGTAAAACCATGCAAATAACAGAACCGGCCACCAAAACCGGGCATATAATTTAAATATAATAAGTGGCCACTAGGACCATGATTGTGCTGGATTACATAAACTGGGGGCCATGCCCCCAAAATAGGTTACAACAATTACGCGACACGCATGCCGTACAAATTACAACAACATAAAGAAAACCCTTCACTCATCCATACGATCAACCTGCTCAGAGTTGGACGGAGGCTCCTAGCTACCCACGGTCTGATCCTCGATCTGCTCCTCGAGGAGGGCGTCGAGCATAACGATCCGACCATCCTCGACACGCGCCAGGTAGTGGGTACCCTCGACAGAGAAGTCAAGCTCGGGGTTCACCACCCGCAGTTGAGACACGGCGTTTCTGAAGGATTCATCCGCGATGGAAATACGGTCATCCTCGGCCATCAGCATACGGGCGACCAGCTCGGACCTTGTTTTTAATTCCTTCACATCTTCACGTTCATCTTCGTCCGGAGCATTGACCGCCCTCAGCTACTGGACCAGCTCCCCAGCCGCCTTCTTCTCCGCAGCCAGCGTAGAATTCTCCTTCTTAAACCTGGCCACCTCCTCTTCAACCTTCTTCCGAGCATCGTCTGCACTCTTGACCTCTTCTTTGAGGGACGCCATGGTAGCCCGGGCAGCATTAAGTTCGGACTCAGTTGCAGAGTCCCCTTCAGCATAAACGGCTGCCATCTCCAACATCCTGACCAAAGCAGAAGCATCTTGAGCCACCAACGCCCTCTTGCTCAGGCGGTCTATGCTTTCCAGACGAAGAGATTCCGCCTGAGGCACGACCAAGGAGTTCCCCTCAAAGAATCTCCTATCAAGTATGCAGGGAGGAAGCTCGAACTTCCCTTTCTCTGGGGCCCCGCTGAGATCCATAGCGTCAGTAACCCTTGGCCGCTTGGATCTTCCGGTCAAAGGCAGGGGAGATCCCCAGGGAGCGGGAGTAGGAGAAGAGGTCCCCGCAGCAGACTGAACCGGAGTGGGAGCACGCGCACCAGCGAATCGAGACTTGAGGGGGGCCGTTCCGGCCTTGTTCCTCGCAAGAGCATTCTTCACAACCCTCTCATGGGCCTGAGGCATCTCACCTGCACAAGCAAAAGTCGAGCACGTTAGATACGAGGAAAAGAAATAGTGCGAGCAAATCTAAATAACTAAGACTACCAAGCAGCTTCTCGACTTCCGCAGGATTCTTGCACTCCAGGAGTGCCTTGGTATTAATAAAACGGTATTCAACCCTCTGACTACCGTCCTCCTAGAAGATCGGGTCACCCTTATTCGTCCAGCATTCAACGAGCTGGAAGGAGTTAACGTACTTCACCAATGCCTCGTACGCCACAACATCCTGCTCGTGTAGCTCGTGCGGTTGGAGAACGTAGTCACTGGGCTTCCTGGTGAAATGGTCGGGTCCCAAATGAATAGGGAACTTGTATATTCTCTCCCCGACGGACTTCCCCGACTCGTCGCGCAGGTCGTTTCCCTCCTCATCAACCTCGATCTCCCAGATGTATGTGCTATCCTGGGCAGCTTCGGACACGGGCTCGATAACATAGTACCGCTCCTTAAACGTCCGTATCGACTTCGAAAAAGGTTTAAACAATTTGCGAGGCTGCTTCAAAGAAACCCAACCATACTGCCTCCCCGACAGCTGCCTTTGAAGATGGAAGACAGTTAAAAATAGAGGAAGAGTAGCCCCTATGGTGAGATACTCGCACACCAGCTCAAACGCCCGGATGAAGGCCAACGAGTTAGGGTGCAGCTGCGTAGGGGCCAACTTCAAGTGCACGAACACCGACTGCTGAAAATCGGTGAACGGCAACCTCAGACCCAGCTCATTGAAGGCATACTCATACATAGCAAAGCGGTCCCCGTAATTCGTGCAGACCCTGTTATCCTCAGAGGGAAAGTGCACCTTCAACTCCCCCTCTGTCCCGACTTCCGTAAAGACATCCCCTAAGTACTTCACAAAAGTAGACACATGTTCAGCAGGTTCGGCCACCTCCCACTCCTCCACGGAACCATCGACGACATCCTCGTCCATATCTTCCAACTCCTCTTCCTCCCCGACCTCACTGGGAATACACGAAGCCGCCGAACTACTACTATCCGAGGAACTTGTTTCTTCCTCGGACAAATCCAGGATAATCTCTCCATCTGGCCCCGTCGCCATATCGATCAGCTGAAAAGCAGAGAAAAAAGTGAATTCGACAATAAATCAAATCCACGCTTCCACCGCTAGTCAAGTGAAAGGGCGCGCAAAGGGATGAGGACAACGTCCCCGGCCTAAGCCCTAACATCAAAAGAAAAATTGGAACCTCCCCGCGAGGAGACGCTCAAGACAAATTATCCCCAGGCGAGGAGCTTCCCCGGGCTCATACCCAGGTTCCATTTGAAGCTTCATCGAAAACCGCAAAGCTTCACCGGAATCTGGGAGTATTCCACCGGATAATTCATCACCAACCCAGAAGATGAAAGACTGCGACGGTTACACATGCGTCGTCGTCGTAACAACGTCGTGAACCGCCCCCTCACTAAAAGCAGCCCGATGACACATCATAGGTGGAGAGTGGCATAACCACCGTCCACCACCAACAACCGCCAAAAACGAAGCTAATCATCCTCTAAACCTAGCCTTAACCGCATACAATCTACCATTGACCACCAAAAAGAGCGAAAACAAGCACAGAATCGGAAACTTACTTAGTTTAGGAAGACAAAAAGTGGTTGCTCGAAGCTTGGTGCAGTGGCCGGAATAGCAGACGACGGTGACGGGCAAAAGCTCTGAAGATGACGAAGAGAAGCGAGAGTGAAAAGTCCAAAATGAGACGGACTTTCCCCTTTTATACGAAGAGGCACGTGCAGTGGCACGCGCTCGTAGGTCATGATGGCTAATAACTAGCCATCATTGCCTAGTAACTGCTACACAGGGCTCTAGGCACACGTAGCGTCCCAACGTTTCCAATTCCAACCAACTGTCAGTCTCCCTGTACAACGGGCAGACTAGAATCGAGCATGGGGGTCACGAACACCACCGGTCAAGGGCACCCCGATGCGGCCTTCCTCGTCACCAAACAACGACTTCACACTAGCACCCCGGAGCAACGAGCTGTCCTTAAGTCATCACTCTCATACTCGGGAGCAACGACTTGGGGGGCTCCTGTTCTGGACTGGACCAATGGCTAGACATGGCCCAATCCACTTCTGCTCCAGAACGGCCCAAATTGTCTAAGCCCAATCCACATAGGGGCAAAAGTTACCTTTCTGCCCCTCCAACCGGGCAGGGACTGCATCGCTCCTCCTCGGAAATGATGCCCGTTACGCACGGCTTATCCACTCCCTGAACTGTTGGGGGCATGTGCCCGAAACTAAGCTTATGCCCGACATAACGGCTAGTTTCGGGCACCCTGCTTGGCATAACAGCTAGTTTGGGTAGTTACCTATTCTTCAGGAAAACGGTTATTTCGCCCCGAAAATAGGATTGTTGGCCACGCGCTGGGGGCTCTATATGAACCCTCTCGCTTGAGAGGGTCAGGTATCCAATATTCACCCTACGAACTAATACTTTGTACTTGCCCCTTTTCTCTGACCCTTTCTTACTTGAGCATCGGAGTGCCTTGCAGGTACACCCCCTTCCTCCTCTCCATTCGATCAGCACCTCAGACGTACTTGGTGGCCCACTTCTACAGGATCTGATCCAGCCTTCACGATCAATTATCTTCACTTTTTTAAATAATTACTAAAATAATATCCTTCTGAATTTTTCAAAATATCTGATGTACCCCAACATTTTATATCAGTTATTTCAAAAATAGGGTATAGAATCAAATATTTCCCTAAATTTAGTATTTTTCTTCGGATATTTGAAATATTTGGTATAAAAATCACAAATTTTTCAAAATTTATTATTTTATACAAAGATTTTAAAAATACCGATAAAAATACATATAAATTTTTTGATATACCGAGTTTCTTTTATATGAGAGAAAATTTTGTGATATGTAATTAATGAAAAAAACATAGATGGATTCGGACCACTAAGTCGAACAAGTGTTGCTTTTTAAAAAAAAAAGTCGAACAAGTGTTAAATGGGCAAATAAGAAATTGTTGATAAATAATACTTTCTTGTCTTAAAATAAGTTATATTTGAATAATATTTATTTTATCAAGTGTCATATATTTTTCAAAATATTCATGCCGTTAAAGTTTTTGTTTATAATAAACAAGACTAAATACTCTGAAATGACTCACATGTTGCTTATCTCTAGTCCACTTCTTAAAAGGAACAATTTCCTTCAGCTTCTTAGTTGAACATCTGATGAACACATATGCTGCAGTGGCAAAAACTTCTCCCCACAAGGTATGAGAGATCTTCTTCTCCTTAAGCATGCTCCTTGTCATATCAAGCAAATTTTTGTTTCTTCTTTCATCAACACCATTATGCTGAGGAATGTATGGATCAGTAACCTCATGCTCAATTCCATTCTCCTCACAAAACCTTCTGAACTATGTAGAGTTGTACTCACCTCCACCATCAGTTATGAGAACTTCCAGATTCTGACCACTATGTTTTTCAGCCTTCACCTTGAACTTCTGAAACTCAGCAAACACCTCATGCTTAAACTTGATGAGTGCTACCCATGTCAATATTATGAACTCATCCACAAATGACACAAAGTACTTGTTTCTTCTAAGTGAAAGTACTTCAAATCGTCCACATACATCATAATGCACTACTCCTAAAGCATGTTTTTCTCTTGAAGCCACTTTTGATGCAAATGGAAGCCTAGGTTGCTTTTCTTTCATGCATATCTCACATGACTTCTCAGGCTTCACAAGATGAGCTGAGGGAGAGGTGTGAAGCCCTTGAGAAGCAAAATTCTGATGCAGAGAAGGAATTGGTTGAGTTTCGGACGAATGTTGAGGCTCTTAGCTCTTTGTAAAAAGTGGTGGATCGGTACGAAAATCCGTCCATTTTGGCTGCTCAGATAGAAAAACTGAAGGTCTCCCTTGATGACGAGGGGAAACATTGTAAGAAGGTTTCTGAAGATGCGACTGAGGCGTGTTGAGCGTTCGAAGTGGATCGGCGAGATCTTCAATACAGGAAATATGATTGGACCAATGATTTGAAGGATCTCGAGGAGAAGGTGGCTAATCCTTGGCAAAAATCTCAAGAATCCCTTTAACGTACAGTAGAAGATGTGTGCATGGTCCGGGATGAAATGTTGAAGCATGCTCGGTTCTTTTGTCCTGGACTTACTATCACCTCCAACTAGTTGGACCCTTTAGCGTATGCGTATAAAAAGGATACCAGAAATGGCCCTGGATCCAAGGATCCAGAACCCAATGTATGAGAGCCATTTTATTCTCTTTATTTTGCTTTATTGACTCCTGTAATATTTGGTTGGGCTTGTGTGCCTCGTTTTGTAAACATTATTTTTAATATATGTGTTTAAGTTATTATGTTTAACATGCTTATGCTTTTTGGTGTATTATTACTCCATATTTAGTCATCGCTATTATCCGACCAGGATCCGAGGAGAGTTAGGGATTACCTTAGAACCCTGCAATATGTATAATGTTTTTGTTATAGAAAGAAGTAAATGATAGTTTCTTAAAGTGTAAATGACCTTTAGTTTTATGTAGATCCGTGTATGGTTGTCTTGCTTCGGAAGCGTGTTACGTTATGAGGCACGTGTTGTATCGATAGAATGTTGATATAGCAGCCCATGGCCGTGCTTGGGCTATGCTTGCATAGAATAAGAATTGGTATAGTTTGGTGTATTTGTATATCGGATTGAGAAGAGTGAAACGTGAGCCCGATTCTGAGCATTTGTGTTCCTCAGTGTACTTGTAAGTGTTTCAGGCCAGACCAACTAGATGCGGTTATCTCTTAATCATGTTTATATGGATAAGGTATGAGTCTGGTTAATCGTGGTGGTATTTTGAATAATACATACTGATGAGGGACATGAAACCTATTAGATGCGGCCATGTTTTAAACTGCGCTTCGCGTCACAAGGGATCTTAGCCGACCAAAGGTGGACAATCCCCGTCCATGCTCCTGAGGAAATAGCTCGGATTAAGGTTGACGTCTCCAGGCTTCACCACACTCGTCCTTGGATTAGCTAGATCCAGAAGGGGTGCTCCAGCTGTTAGACGACGGTAATTGATCTAGAAGGGGGGTTGAATAAATCACTACTTTTTAATGGAGAGCCGGCGCTTAAATTTGATTTTAAAAATTGTTTGCGGAAGCGGTCGAGGACTATATCGTCTAAACGAACCGGTTACCAAAAGGACCGGATATGCGTAAGCCAAATGGAACGAAAGGCTCGATAAGAAAATTGAATCACAAACTTAATTATTAATCAATTTACTCAACAACACTCAATGTTGTGCAATTTCCAATGACCAATTAAAAAATAAACCAAATTAACAATTTATCAAATACTTTGTGAGCGTTCAATTTATCGAGCACTTGGAGTGTGAAACACTCCAAGCTATAACTTCTATGTAAGCTTAGTGCAAATTTTTTACCAAGCACAATTAAAGTGATTGTGCAATGTTTTCAAATAAGTTTTTTTGCACTAAACTATAACAGAACTTTATCGATCGATTGAATAATCATAACCGTAAACAGTTCGAAAATTAAAGAGATAGGGAAAGAGAAAATGACACCAAGTTTGCTTAGGCAGTTCCCCTTTCATCCTCGCTTCGGGTACGTCTGCCCCCAATTCTAAATCTAGAATTGAGATATCTATAATCTTGTTGCAATTTTTTTTACAAGAGAAGCTTTAGCTATCACACACTCAAGAAACCTCGTTAATACTGATACTATGTCTTCTCTCCCCTTGATTCGAGTCGAATCAAGTGCCTCGAATGTTTTGAATAAACCTCTGTTTACCGCTACTAGATTGAATGAACACACCGGTCTTCAATCACCTTCGCTCGGCTGATTTCAATCCACACACAGTTCGATCCCAAACCTTTATTGCGCAATCCTCCAATTGACGCTACTAGATTGAAACAACCCACCGTTCTTCAATCACCTTCGCTCGGCTGAATTCAATGCACATAAAGATTTGTACCAAAAAACCCCAAATCCAATTGATCTTGGAGGACAAAACCCTAGTGGTTTTATTCAAGAAAAACCCACTGAAAACCCCACCCTAAACAAGATACACTCCTATGTTTGGACATTATCACCTCAATGATGCAAGAGATCAACAAAAATGATTATGTGTATTTGTTGAGTAAATGCAAGAATGAGGATGAAGATGATGAGAGAAAAGTTTCAGTGTAAATCTTTCACTTTTTCTAGTTATTGTGTAAAAATGAGGTACAATGTATATATATATATATATATATATATATATATATATATATATATATATATATATATATATATATATATATATGATGCTAGGACCAACTAACAAAAATAATAGTATTTTAAAACTTAGAAAAAATCAGAAAAATAGCACACATTCAGTGAAGAGTCTATCAAACATTCTAGAGGGTCGGCCTGCGCTGACCTGTGAGCAATACTATGCAAGTTTGAACACTTTGCATCGACCGCCACAGGGCCATGCGTCGACGCAAGGCTGGTGAAAATTCACAATAATAAAAGGCTCTAGTATGAGTCGACCGGTGGGTCGACGTGAGCTGACCCGTGAGACATGCAACAAAATTCACCTTTCACGGGTCGACTAAAACATGGTTTGAGTCGACTCAAACTTTGAAAACTCACAAAAATTAGTTTTTGACCATGTTTTCTTCTACCTAGGCCATGTTAATGCATACCTATGACACATAACATGATCACACACATGTAAAAGATGTATAAGACTCTTCCTATATGTTTAGACACGTGATTATTGAATATTTATGCATTGTGAAATACGAATGCCGACTATGATGAGATGATACCGTCCAAATTACATACTACGAGCTAGTACATGTTTTGACATCATTAAAATAAAGATTGAGTGTAAGACACCTTGCCCTCACATACTCCCCCTTTTTGATGATGGCAAAACTTCTTTAGCTTGTCTTGTAATTTGAAACTCATCCTCCCCCTAACTTTGTGCATTATTCTAAAATTCAATTTGATGCTGCTTTTGGTTGTTGTACCCATCTCCCCCTTTGACAACATCAAAAAGAGAGAGACATGGTCAAAGAATAACATACTACACGCATATGAATACACTCATCAATTTTCAACCAAGATACATTAACACACATCCACATATAATAATGTTAATGCAGAGATAATATGGATAAATAAAGAAAAAAGGCATATATAGAAACTTAAAGTACATTACATAACCAGAAAATGGCAACAAAATCTAAGTCATAGGAAGTACAAAAGCAATTCCAAAACATATAATAGTTTTGCAAAATAAAGCAAAGTATGACATGCATTAAACTAAACATCCTAGTCCTCAAGGTCTCCTCCCCCTGAATTGATTGCCCCTTCCTCTAAAGTAATAGTCTGGAGGTGGAGGAGGTGGTTGCTCATCCAAACGCTCGGTAAGCTCCAAAACAGCCCGGTTAAGAGTATTAAAACTGTTTGTCAAAGAACGAGTTTGACTTTCAGCAGTTGTAGCCAGAGTGTCAAACCTTGTCATCACTGAAGAAGCAAACCGGTTAAAGTTCTGATTTTGAGCTTGTAATTGTTCTGTGAGAGCAGTGTGCCTCTCTTCCTGGGTAGTCACAAAGGTTTGTTGCTGGAGCTGCATTGATCTCAGCATTTCTAGGACTTCATCATTGTTTTGTTGAGGTTGCGGTGGAGAAGAATGAATGTAATACTCTTGCTTATTCCACTCATTGGTTGGAGGCATATAGTATGAACCAAGTGAAGTCCATCCAATGTGTTGCCACTCACCCCATCCCTGATTTGCATAGGGATCTTGAGAAAGAGAGTGACCCATCCACTCAGCATTGTCCTGTTCTGTATTATGGTCATCTATTTGCACTTCATCCGCTGCTTCTTCTTCTTCCTCATCTCCCTCTTCATCTTCGTCTTCGTCTGCATCAACATATTGAACACTTGAATGCGTAGTTCTATGTCGAAACTTGTACTGTTGCTCTTGATCATCCCAAAAGTACCCCATCATAGTCAATGTTTTCTGACTGAACTCTTGATCAAAAGTCAATGAAATGTATGGAATTCCTTAAACTACCACTTCATCCTTATTCAAAATACATTGAATAAACGGTTCATAGCACAAGGAAGTACATCGACTTGAGTCACGGTGAGTAAAAATTTGACTTGTAATATAGTGAGACCAGTTAATACGTTTCTTATTTTTCAGCAAATAGATCAGATGAACTTTAGCCTGATCAACCCTGGAGTATCCTCCTTTCTTGGGACAGAGAATATGAGCAACGGTCCACTGTAGGATCCTATCAACAATCTTCAAATGCCCGGTTGTAACCGTCTTGGGAAACAAATCGCTATTCAAAATGTTGTCAGGATAAGGATTTCGCAGCATAGAGTTTAAAGCAGTTTTGAAATAATATCCGTCAACACACTTAAAATCAGTAACCTTAGGATGATGAGATTCATGTGGATCTATATTGATCAAATTCTTCCAGACAGTTGCATTAACCAAGTAAATCTTACCACCTATCTCGTATTTAAAATCAAAACCTTCAAACTTACCATGAATTCTTGCATAAAACAGCTTAACCAAGTCCTCATTGTACTTGGTATCACACTCCAAGAACTAGTCAAACTCTTGAAAATTCAGTAATTCAATAACTTCAGTCAGACACAAGCGCTCAACTCTCAACGGATAATAAGTAAATTGCTTGATAATGGATTGGTTATGAAAATTCTTATTGTAAGTCTCAATCAAATTTTCAGACAACAGAGAAAGAGCAGTTATCGGAATATTAGACCTCGGTTGAGACTGTAGCGGCAAAATCATGAGTATAAGCTATTGATTAACTTAACTCAAAAAGCAAGAGTCGCCACCGCACTTTTATTTTATCCAAAAAGGAAAGGAAAATGAGCGAACAAAACCTACACAAGCTCTAAACAAGAACAAGTGAAGAGAGATTGGATAAGGGGGGTTGGTTACGCAATGAAAAGGTGTTAGCACCCAAAACGTCTATAGTACTCTATAGGAGCCCTTTGAAATATCTATTGCTTTTGGTCTGAAAAAGTTTTCTTGAAAAGAGATTGAAGAGATGAGAAGAGAAATTGCTTTTATGATTTTTATGTTTGGAGAGACTTGTCGTCTCATGCCTACGTACCCACGTTGTGCAATGTAAGATAAAAACCCCGTAGTTCATGGTACAAAGAATGAAAATTATTTGTTTTGGTTGATTTTAAATGTAAAGACAAGTCGTCATTTCTAAGCGAATAATTCCGCTTAAAGAAATGAATCATGCCTAAACTTACGAAAAAGTTAAAGGAAAAATGCACGAGGGGACAAAAGAGAGTAAATGAGTTTGGTGTTTTTTAAGTCTTTTGAAAAAGGTGACACTATGCTTATGTAGTTTAGCATTTGTTAAGAAATGAAAGGAAAAAAGTAAAATCACTTGACAAAGTCAAGGTTTGATTATGAAAGAGGTGATAGTTTGAAATCAAGAATGTTTTGAAAAAGAGAGAGAGTTTTGCAAATTGAAGAATGGGGAGGAAAAGAAGTGACTATCCTAAAGCATAAAGTAAAAGCTAAGGATAAGAATAACCTAACCATACAAGTCTTCAAAGTCTTCGAACCATAATTCCAAAGCAAAGGGAGAAAGGTCCTAAGTCTAAGTCCAAGGTTCCAAGAATTGCATTGGATGTCCAAGGTATAAGTTCAAGGATTCAAGAATAGCATTGAAGTCCAAGGTCTAGGTGTAAAACTCCATGTCCATTGCATAGGATAGTAACCATAGTTCAAGATTAGAAGCACAAGTTTTTTAGAGGTTTTAGCCTTTATTAATGTTTTTGGTCCAAGTGGACAAAGTGAAAAAAGGCATAAGCATAAACATGTGTCCAACGGACAAAGGAAAAATTGCGAAAGCATAAACATATGTCCAACGGACAAAGGAAAAATTGCGGAAGCATAAACATGATATGAAATGATAAAATGAAGCATAAAAGTAAAAGAGATAAGGAGCGAGAAGGAATTGTAAAAGATTAGTACAATAGTAATGCTAGTAAGTTAGTGATTAGTTGTTAGAGTTAGTGATCAATAATAATTGAATAATTGTTGATCAAAGCCTCCTAACAACAAGTTTCATAAGTTTTGAACCAAAAGACAAATAATCAATATTCTTGATCATTTCCGATGCGGGACAAATATTGAGCTATGTTAAGCAATCGCCGAGTAATTTACGGAGTAATTACCCTACAATGAGGTCGGTCAATAGCTCTATGTGCTAATGTATGCTAGATGAACGATATGTAAATCGTCATCCGAAAGCGATACCGCACAAAAAGAAAAATGGTAACGATCTAGTCTTGATCGAAATTCAACAAAGGAATTCCAAGATCAATTAGACTTTCATCGATCAAAAAGAAAAGAATTAAGATGGAGAGAAAGTGGATCTAAAATTTATGATCCACACAACAAACAACAAAGAGAAAATCAAGACTATTTTTAATGATTTTTCCAAGAAAATGTTTAGAAAAACAAAGTAAAAAAAAAAAAATAGTAAATCTAAATCTAGAATCAAGAGAAATTAAAAAGTTAAGAAGAAATTTTATATAAAAAAAAATAAATTAAAGAAAATTTGTGTAAAAAAACAAAAATGAGAGAGGAGGTATGAGAATGAAAATGGAGGTGGTGATGTAGCGGGCTAAGGGCCACACGGCCCAAACAAACTCATAATAAAAACTAAAAAAACAAAAATAAATCAAAAGAAAGAAAAGAAAATAAAAGAAAGAATTAGAAAATAGAATTCATCTTCTTCCACTTTGAACACGCACGGTTTACTATTCACGGCGGAGGGGAGCGATCGGAAATCATCCACGGAGGAGCGACGAAGAAATTTTTTACACGGTTGTGACCGAAATTCATTCCTCTACTCAAATATGTCTTTGATTTTGGACGAAGCTTCACCATAAGTGCGAATCAAGATTTCGAGATTTACACCGAAAAACTCCAATTACCTTCGATTGCAGGTGAATAATACTTCCAATTCTTCTTTTCCTCTCCTTCTGAGCGAACGTTGTGGTTGTTGTTGCGTTGAACGTGTGTTCTGATGCGTGCGAAAAGTTATGGTTTGTTGCACGAATTTGATGTTGATGCTTTTACAAAGTTTGTGCGGTGTTGAAGCTTGGTTTGAAGATTTGAATTGTTTTGAAATTTTTTTTGCAGGTTAATGTTGTATGGATTGAAGGAAATTATTGAAGGATGATGGAGGATTGAAAAAAAAAGGTTAGATGAATTTAGATGAAGATGAAGTAAATCAAATGCTTCAGAGATGATGAAGATTATTGAATAGATTTTATGGTGAGAAATCTGCAGAATTTTATTGAGGATTTGAAAATTGGTTGAAGCTTGAAATTGATTTTGGAGTTGAAGGTTGAGAGTGATGAAGATTTATGAATTGATGTTGAATTGGTTGAAGCTTTGATTTGAATTTGGCAGGGATTCTTTGGCTTCAAAAGCTTGGAATTAAAGTGAAGAGAATGCTCTTATTTATAGATGAAATGGTGAGTTGATTTAATTTTGAAAAATTGTTTGCCGTTTTCACGTTTGGTTTGCCGTTTGGAATTGGGCTGAGATTTTTCACGTGTCGTTTGTGCTTATGCTGATACGTTTAAATTCCCTTGTGTGTTGCGTGATGCCGTTTGCGATTTGTTTTCGCGTTTTGATTTTCATGCTTGCTGCAGTTTTGCTCGCGTGCAGTACCTGCGTTTGGCTTTTTTGGGATTGTAGTAACGGTTGCGACTTGTTTTTATGTACAGTGGCTTGATTGTGTAGCATGAGCTGGTGAATTTACAAGGCATGAAAATATGATTCATGTGGCAGCATGGCTTGATACGACGTGACGGCTTAGTAGCAGGGTGTTTGGACCTGCGTTTTTGTTCTTGGCTCGGCTTGAGAATTGTTAGCAGCAGCTAGAGTTGTTTTGAAACTCATGTGGGCCTGGAATATGGGTAAATTGGTTTAAAATGTGGATAATTAGTTTAGAGAAAATAGATATGGATATTGATTGTTATAGAAGTGGATATGGATTTTGAAAAATATAAAGAAGAAATGGATATTGATTTAAGGAAAAAAAGGATTTAGAAAAATGGAGAATTAAAAATTGGTTAAAGAATATGGTTAAAAAGGATAGATGGATATTTATGGTTTATGGATAAGAAATGGATGGAAATGGATAACAAATCTTTACTTTTAGCCCACAACCACTCTTGACTTTTTCCGCAAGCCTTTGATAAAAATGTGCCACACAGCAAACCACAACTGAAACAACAGCCATTTGAATCTGTTTGAGCTTGCCTGAACTAGTTATCTGGGAAAATAAGTCCACAGATGAACACAATTGAACCTTTGAACTCAGATGAACCTGATGAATATCACCACACAACAACTTGACAGTCACTGCTTTGAGGAATAGCTCACTGAAACAGATATCTTGCACTTGAAGCAATTGCTTGATAGTTTGACCAAGATTAAGTCAAACATCCATATGAACTGAATCACAGCTGAACAACCACATTTGACTTGAAATTATGCTTTTGCTCTGACAACCCTGCACAACACAGAGAGAGAGAACTGCAGCAAAAATTTTGGTATTTTTGGTTAGAGATTAGTAAACAAAAACAAGTAAGAATAATATACAGATACCAGGGAGAAACACAAAGATTGTGATCTTGTTTGTGGTAATGATATGCAAATGAAATGTGCGAAATCTTAGGGATAAAAATTAGGGTTCAACAGAGACGTACCAGCTCTTGAAGTAGAAGCTCTTGAGGTTCTTTTTCCAGTGATTCTTGTGGAAGCCATTAAAATACACCCTTTTTGAAGTATATGAATAATGCACAAAACCCTTATTGATTATGATGAACAGTGTACGAAACCCTTGATGATGATGCTGAATAGTGTACGAAACCCTTGATGTTATAATGAGAACACCCTTGAAATCCTTTTAAATGTGGAAATCTAGTATTTTTTATGAACTATTTGAAATGGGTTTTGTAGGGTTTGTAGAAGGTTGAAGGAGAGGAGAAGAATGAGGAATATGTTTAGATGCAATGTATGGTGATTATGATACTTGGAAAATGTAACTTACAAATTAATGGGTCAAGATTTCTTACACATGAGGAGGCGCGCACTTTTCCAAGAAAGATTTTTCAGAATCTGTCAGCGAAGCGTCACCAAAACATGGTGTGCGTCGACGCATACTGAACAAAAAAATATAAATTCAAAATTCAAAAACTTGCGTCAACCAAAAGGTCGACCTGCGTTAACCCACTTCATAATGTGAGAAATTTTGATAATTATAAGTCGACTCATGCTCTGTTTTGGTCGGCTCAAACAACTAAAACATGTAAAAGGCACATTTTGAGTACCTTATGCATCAATTAGAGATAAATACCAAGCCACACACATACCAAACTTAAAAAATGAATCAAAATTACATCTAAACATGAAATAAACATCAATGCAGCCCACATTTTGGCACAATATGTTGCACATATAATTGATCAAGATTAGTAATCTAAAAGGAGCGATATTACCTTCAACGATTGATGATAGATGGCCTCACATGTAGCTTAATCTTTTCAATATAGTTATTCAAAGAAATTTTTTTGACAAGCAATTGTATAGAGCATGCAATCATATATAGATTTAAACGCGGTCCGAGATATCTAGAACACCAAGTTCCCTACGGATATTAAAGAAAGGCTCTGTCGCACGAGGTTTGGTGAAAATATCCGCAAGTTGATTCTTAGAATCAACATGCTCAAATACCACATCACCTTTCTCTACATGATCCCTAAGGAAATGATGGCGTATTTCTATATATTTCGTGTGATAATGTAATACCGGGTCTTTGGTTAGGTTAATGGCGCTTGTATTGTCACACAAAATAGGAATACGTTCAAGTTGAATATTGAAGTCGAGTAATTGTTGCTTAAGCCACAAGACTTGAGCACAACAACTACCGGCCGCAACATATTCCGCCTCGGATGTTGACAAAGCAACGAAAACTTGCTTTTTACTATGCCAACTCACTAAGGAATTTGAGAAAAAGTGACAAGTGTCACTCGTGCTTTTCCTATCCGATTTGCAACCGACAAAGTCGCAATCAGAATAGCCAACCAAAGAGCAATTGCTTCCCTTGGAATACCAAATCCCATACTTTGGAGTACCACATAGGTATCTAAGTATGCACTTCATGGCTTTTAAATGAGATTTCTTGGGACACGATTGGTACCTAGTACACGTGCAGACACTAAACATGATATCTGGTCGGGATACAGTAAGATAGAGGAGAGAGCCAATCATACCTCTATATTTCTTCACATCTACATCCTTACCATTCTCATCTCGACTCAGGTTTACGCACGTAGGCATCATATTATCGATAACTATCAAGCTAGCCATGTCGAAGCGCTGGAGTAGCTCAAGACAATACTTCGTCTGGCTCATGAATGTCCCTTATTCAAGTTGCTTGATTTGTAATTTGAGGAAATAGTTTAGCTCCCTCATCATGCTCATCTAAAACTCTCCCTGCATTAACTTAGAAAAATCCTTGACCATATTTATGTTAGTAGAACCAAATAAAATATCGTCTACATATACTTGTACTAAAATTTGGTGTTTTCCTTGACGTTTAATGAAGAGGGTTGTGTCAACCTTCCCTATAGAGTACCCTTGATCTAGTAGAAATTTTCTAAGACGCTCATACCAAGCCCTAGGGGCTTGTTTGAGACCGTACAAAGCGTGTTTGAGCTTGTAAACATGATGGAGATACTGATGGGATTCAAATCCAGGAGGTTGGGCTACATAAACCTCTTCATTAATGTAACCGTTTAAAAAAGCACTTTTTACATCCATTTGAAATAATTTGAAGTTTTTCGCACATGCGTAGACAAGCAACAGGCGTATAGCCTCGAGTCGGGCAACATGCGCATAAGTTTCCTCATAGTCTATGCCTTTCTCTTGGTTATACCCTTGCGCAACTAAGCGCGCTTTATTTCTAGTTATAACTCCATTTTTGTCGAGCTTGTTCCTAAACACCCATCGGGTACCGATTACTCGATGGCCTCGCAGAGGAGGGACAAGGTCTAAAACCTCATTTATTTTAAATTGATTTAACTTCTCTTGCATTAATAAAAACCAATGTTCATCGAGTAAGGCCTCTTTTGAGTTTTTAGGCTCAACTTGCGAAACGAAAGCGGAGTAATAACAGAAGTTACTTAGCTTGGATCGAGTTGTTACTCCCTTCGAGATATCACCGAGTATGTTGTCGATGGGATGGTCTTTGGAAGACTTCCAAACTGGAGGAAGGTCATCTTTATTAGTCGGATGATCCTCCTCAATCTTTTCAGGTTTGTGATCTTTTTCCTCCTCAACATGCACTCCTTCAGGTTGATCAGTCCCTTTATCAGTGTCCTTGAGTATGTCTTCTGAAGATACATCTGCACCATGAAAAGACGTACCTTTTCTGGCATTTTTTGGATAAGACTCATCAAAAGTAACGTTTACAGACTCCTCAACAGTAAGTAACCTCTTATTGTAAACCCTATATGCCTTACTAGACTGAGAGTATCCAAGAAAGATACCTTCGTCGGCCTTAGCATCAAACTTACCAAGTGTCTCTTTACCATTATTCAACACGAAACACTTACAACCAAAAACGTGAAGGTGAGATACGTTGGGCTTCCTCCCTTTTAAAAGCTCATACAGTGTTTTGTTTAGAATAGGACGGATGAGCACCCTATTCAAAACGTAGAAAGCCGTATTAATGGCATCGATCCAAAAGTATTTTGGAAGGTCACTCTCATTGATCATAGTCTTTCCCAATTCTTCCAAAATTCTATTTTTACGTTCCACAACCCTGTTTTGTTTAGGGGTACGTGGTGCGGAAAAATTATGATAAATCCCATGGCTATCGCAAAATGCTTCAAAAAGATGATTTTCGAACTCACCTCCATGATCACTTCTAATTGATACAATGTTTGTGTTCAATTTATTTTGAGATAACTTGGCAAATTTCTCAAAAGCCGAAAAAGTATCGCTCTTACTTGCTAAGAAAATAGTCCAGCAAAACCTAGAATAGTCATCGACAATAAAAAAAAAACATAATGGTTACCACCTAAGATTTTAATCCTGGATGGTCCAAAGAGGTCCATATGGAGGATTTCAAGGGGTCTCGTGGTTGAAACAATGTTTTTATACTTAAACGAGGTCCTTGTTTGCTTCCCCATTTGGCACGCATCACATAAGTGATCCATTGTGAACTTGATTTTGGGTAAGCCGATTACTAGGTCTTTAGAAACTATTTTATTAAGCTAATCAAAATTGACATGCGCCAAACGTCTATGACATAACCATGAATCTTCACTCATGGTGACTAGACACTTATCGCTACTCAACGATACCTCATTCAAGTCTAGCATATAGACGTTATTGACCCTCAGGCCTTTAAACACATCCTTTTTATCACTATTCTCAATTATGCAACAATCTTTGGAAAATGATACTTTATAATCCTTGTCACATAATTGACTAATGCTTAATAGGTTATGTTTAAGATCCTCAACAAGAAGCACGTCTGAGATAGTAGTTGAAGAGCGATTACCTACACTACCTTTTCCGAGTATTTACCCTTTATTGTTGTCTCCATAGGTAACAAATCCCTTTTTCTTCGCCACAAAGTCAATGAAATGAGATATGTCTCCCGTTATTTGTCTTGAGCAACCACTATTAAGAACCCATCTTCTTTCTGTGGTCTCAAGACGTTGTACCTACACAATCAATCAAGGGAAATAGGTACCCAACTCTTATTGGGTCCTTGGTTATGAGTGAAAACAGAATTGCATTTGGGCAACCATTGATAAATGCCTTTAGGAACTAAAAACCTCCTAAAGCGACATTTTGCAATGGTATGACCCCTTTTGCAATAATACAAGCAAGTAAGGTTAACATGAGAATCACTTTTGTTAGGTTGATCTCTAATCACATAAGTATATTTTTGATATGGATTAATCATGCTTTTCTTAAAATGGGATCTATCAATAGCAAAAGTGACCTTTGGTTCTAGAGCCTTATCAAGTTTGGCCTTTAGAGTTCTAACCTCTTTTTTTCCAAATATGACAAGTATCACAACCAAAATTTAACCATCTACTCTTGTCTTCCTCAACATCTACTTTTGTTACTTCCACCATAGACTTTTTGAGAGCCTCTAATTCCTTTTCAGAATCGAAGATCTTTTGCTCCAAATGAGAAAATATTTGTTTGTTTGAAGCTAAACGTTTAAAGGCTTCCTTAGCCTCATGGTGTAGAGTATCAAAAGCATGTTGTAATTCAGAATAAGACATTGTACTAGAGTTATCATATTTAGCATGTCTTACCTTTTTGTTCTTTTTCCTTTGGTTAGCGGAAAGACAAAGGTTAACGGACTCTTCTTCGTCACTTAAACTCTCATCACTAGATGATTCACTATCGCTTTCCCAAGCGATATAGGCTCTTCTAGGTTTACTTTGTTTCTTCCCTTGACGACTTTTATCCTTTCCTTTGTCCTTCTTCAACAATGGGCAATCCGACTTATAATGGCCGACTTTTCCACAGTTATAGCAAGACCCTTTACTTTTTCCACTCTTTTTGTCTTCATTCTTGGAAGACCTTGATTGTTTTCTAAAGTTGGCGAGGTTCTTTTCCGAATGTTGAATACCATTTTTCTTTATATAGCGATTGTATTGCCTCACAAATAATCCCATATCCTCATTCGAATCTTCTTGCTCGTCATGACTAGATTCACTCTCTCTTAGCTTATTTGCGGAGGACTTTAAACTAGAAGCCTTTAGAGCTATTGACTTCTTTTTCGCATCTTTGATCTTGGTCTTTTCCTTCTTCTCTCTTTTCTCAAATTGGTCAAGACTAATGAGCATTTTCTCGTGTTCCTCGAGCTTCCCAAATAAAGTTGTGATGTCTAACGTCATGAGGTTGTTGGCTTCTTTTATGGCGGTCACCTTTGGTTGCCAATCCCTAGTAAGACACCTCAAGATTTTATTAGTAGCAACGTCATTGGAAATCGGTCTACCAAGTGAGTTAAGTCTATTGATTAAATGAGTGAACCTCTTTTGCATGTCGGTAATGGTTTCCCCTTGCTTCATGTGAAAGAGGTCAAACTCTTGAGTCAAAGTATTAATTTGAGCTAGTTTGACGTCGTTAGTTCCCTCATGGGCAACTTGTAACGCGTCCCACATAGCTTTAGCACTCGTACAATGTGAAACTCTATAATACTCATCAACACCCAATGAGGAGATCAGAATATTTCTAGCTTTCCAATCATAGTTATACGTTTTCTCATCTTCTTCATTCCATTGTACTACCACGTTATCTGCATTGGTCATGGTAATTTCCATTGGACCATTTTGTATAACGCTCTATACCTTCCTATCAATAGAATTGATATGCACACGCATACAATCCTTCCAGTAACTATAGTTCTCACTGTTAAAAACTGGTGCTCTATTGTAAGCCCATTTTGGTTCATTTGCCATTTTCTAAAACGTTATACTTGAAGCACTAGATAAATCAGGCTCTGATACCACTTGTTAGACGACGGCAATTGATCTAGAAGGGGGGATGAATAGATCACTACTTTTTAATGGAGATTCGGCGCTTAAATTTTATTTTTAAAATTGTTTGCGGAAGCAGTCGAGGACTATATCGTATAAATGAACCGGTTACTGAAAGGACTGGATATGCGTAAGCCAAATGGAACGAAAGGCTTGATAAGAAAATTGAATCACAAACTTAACTATTAAACAATTTACTCAATAGCACTCAACGTTGTGCAATTTCCAATGACCAATTAAAAAATAAACCAAATTGACAATTTATCAAATACTTTGTGAGCATTCAATTTATCGAGCGCTTGGAGTACGAAACACTCCAAGCTATAACTTCTACGTAAGCTTAGTGCAAAATTTTTAACAAGCACAATCAAAGTGATTGTGCAATGTTTTCAAATCAGTTTTTCTGCACTATACTATAACAGAACTTTATCAATCAATTGAACAATCACAAGCGTAAATCGTTCGAAAATTAAAGAGATAGGGAAAGAGAAAACGACACCAAGTTTTTTTAGGCAGTTCCCCTTTCGTCCTCGCTTCGGGTACGTCTGGCCCCAATTCTAAATCTAGAATTGAGATATCTATAATCTTGTTGCAAATTTTTTATACAAGAGAAGCTTTGGCTATCACACACTCAAGAAACCTCGTTGATGCTGATACCATGTCTTCTCTCCCCTTGATTCGAGTCGAATCAAGTGCCTCGAATGTGTTAAATAAACCTCTGTTTATCACTACTAGATTAAATGAACACACCGGTCTTCAATCACCTTCGCTCGGCTGATTTCAATCCACACACAGTTCGATCCCAAACCTTTATTGCACAATACTCCGGTTGACGCTACTAGATTGATAGAACCCACTGTTCTTCAATCACCTTCGCTCGGCTGAATTCAATGCACACAAAGATTTGTACCAAAAACCCCCAAATCCAATTGATCTTGGAGGACAAAACCCTAGTGGTTTTATTCAAGAAAAAACCCACTGAAAAATTTACCCCAAACAAGATACACTCTTATGTTTGGAAGTTATCACCTCAATGATGCAAGAGATCAACAAAAATGGTTATGTGTATTTGTTGAGAAAATGCAAGAATGAGGATGAAGATGATGAGAGAAAACTTTAAGTGTAAATCTTTCACTTTTTCATGTTATTGTGTAAAAATGAGGTACAATGTATATATATGATGCTAGGACCAACTAACAAAAATAACAGTATTTTGAAACTTAGGAAAAATCAGAAAAATAACACACATTCAGCGAAGAGTCAACCAAACATTCTTGAGGGTCAGTCTGCGCTGACCCGTGAGCAAGACTATGCAAGTTTGAACACTTTGCGTCGACCGCCACAGAGCCATGCGTCGACGCAAGGCTGATGAAAATGCAAAATAATAAAAGGCTCCAGTATGAGTCGACCGGTGAGTCGACGTGAGCTGTGTAACGCCCCGATTTATTTTATTTATTTTTTGTAATTAAAATTATATTATGTTGTGTATATGTGTGTTTTGATTGTGTTTGGGTTGCCCTTAGTATGGGGCAGTGGCCTTAGAATTATAAAGAATAAGGTATTGGGGGTGTGTGACGAATTATGTAGAGATGAGTGGTGTGGTTAGTAAGTAATTATTAATATTAGTTAGTAATTATTTATTGAAATAATATTATATGGGTGTCACACCCTAATTTTTTACCCTAAGATCCTCGATTTCTCTTTTGCATAACATATTAGGTCGATCTTTCGTGCATAACTAATCGCTTTATCTAGCTTTGTCTGTTTGTTTCTCTTTTGAGTACAAGTGTTGCTGCAGAAGATTCAAAGACTTGAAGGCTGTGTTATGGGTGTGTTTGTGGAGGTTCCCTGGTCCTTGTAAGATGTGTGTGGATTCCTGTGACAATGCGTTTCTATCCTTTTAGTCCCTAAAACCACTACCAAGCCTTTTCTCCCTCAAGACTCCCCAGTTTTCCCCCACAGAATACTAGACATGGAATTTGGCACCCTAAAGACTGATCACTGATTGTGTGGCAGTTATACTGCAAGTTGGTATCTTCCTCCCCCCTCTATAAGCTCCTCAAGGTTAAGAGATGTGTTTGCCCTATGTTCTCAAGTGTTGGTTCATCAAGTAAAATTTCAATCTAGAAAGAATTAAAAGATTCAAGTCCATGTTGTCAAGGCCAAGTTTGAGGTTTATATATCATTCTTGCGTTTCTAGCTCATATTTAGTACAAGTATGAAGCTCACGCCCTTTGTTTCAAGAATAATATTTATATTCTTGAAGCTTCCAAGTTTTCTTCAAGCATGTTTGAAGATCACTGGAAAATAGATGTTCAAGATACTTTGACAACTGGCTGCAGTTTGAAATCCTCATAAATACCTATATTGGGATATTAAAACTCATGTTCTCCAAATTTGGATTTCCAATTCAAGATCTCAAATTTCAAATACAAGTTCACCACAGAAGGACAAGAATTATTCAAGTTGCAAGGTACATGAGTGGCATCTTTTTAGTTTATAAAGATCGTGGGATGTATATGTCCACTTTAAAACTGAACAAGGTCTCTTTCATGGGATTCATGATCAAGAGAGTACTAAGATCTTTATTTGGGAATTTATCAACGAGGATTAAAATTCTAAATTTAAAAAATGTTCAGAGCATAAAAGGCTTCAACTGAATTCATTTCTTTTATGAATTTTAAGCACAAAGTTATATCCATCATAAGAGTTCAAGGCATTGTTATTTGGTTTCCATTTGATTTTAAGTCATTTTCGAATGATTCAAAACCATAGCGGGTCATGTGTTAAATTACTCCCAGGAGATATTCCGTTTATCCCGACCATTTATGAAACATGGTTAGAGTTTTGTTTTCAAGTCGAGATGTGGTTTCAATCGGTGATTATTTGGCTCCAAGTCAAACGTTGTTACAAGTTGGTTTCAGGCCATGAGATTATGACTAATTTTAAGTTCAATAGGATTATCCATATGGATTTATTTCCAAACTTCAACGCTTATTTTCAAATTACAAGTTCAAACGAAATTTTATGTACACTTGCAAGTTGAGATTCAATAAATTAGCATGAGAAATTCTTGTTTCTAATAGAAGAGGAACTTTGACATAATCCTAGAAGATTACATCCCACAACGCCAAGGCACCATCAAGTTATCATAAAAAGACCTTGGAAGTTTACAATTTAGATTCATGACAAGGTTCCAAGGCTTAAGAACTCTTTACAATTCAAGTTCACATCCAATCCATACCAAGACTTGTATTCAAGAGTAGTGCCCAAGTTGTAAATGGCATTCATCATGAGATAACCAAGAGGTTTTCTCTTATAGAGTTCAAGCTACTAATTTCAAATTACAAAATAAGATAGTATTTCAAGACCAAATCCCACGTTTAGTCATACCAATCCCAAGTGTAGCAACATACTCTTTGCTACACAACACCTGTAACTGAAACCCCACCATAACAAAGGTGACATTAATTTTATTAAGCATTTTGTTGCTACAGGGATGAACAAAATCCAAAATTCAATTATATTTTAGTATCATAAGTTCGAGATTACAGGATTGTATTTACAAGTTCACAATCACAAATCACCGTTCTAATAGCAGCTCAAAAACTATATGACTGCTGCTATCCAGATCGTTGCTCTTTTTGGTTCTATTCGAAAAACTTCTAGCAACACTGGTCTCATCCTTGCTGCCATCGAATTATGCAAAAGTGTTGTTGAGAATGAATTGATTTCCAAAGTTACTGACCTTTGGTCCACTCGTAACCACAAACAACTTTCGATGAACATCACCGTTGAATGAGAATGTATCAAAGGTCAATGATAGGATCATATTTCCTGCCAAGACAAAAATAGGATTGTGTCATCAAAAACAATCACACCAAACCACGGGAAATGTAACTGTTCCTAATTTCAAGCTAGTGATGACAGCATGCTAGTTGTGCTATTGCCAATTCAAGGAACAAGTTTCATCAGATTACACTTGAAGTGTACGAATGTAAGTTACCATATTTTCGTTTCAAAGTTATAAGGTCAGATTCATCAACAATAAAGGATTCCCTAAGCTAAACAACAGCATTGGTTACAAGACAAGGTGGAGGTTCAATACCTGATTTGTTCTTTTAGCATATCCTGCGGACACTTCCAAAAAGAGGATGTCGCCACCGGTTTCTGCAAGAGTTAACTAAGGTTAATTCAAGAATCACCAAGTTCACAAATTCATTCAAAAGTATAATTTCAAACATTCCCCAATACAAGCTTCAAGCATCATTCAATTCAATTTGGAAAAAAATATTAACTCTAAATATCCTCCAAAACCAAAAAGATATGCCTCAGACAGTATTTCAGAAACCTCCCAAATCAGAAGAAACACGTTCAAACCACATTACTACTTTTCAAACATGTCCAGACATCAATTTTAAAACTTTCCTAAACGGCCTCAGAGAGTTTGAGAATCAGATTTGTTTTCATCATGTTCAAAAACAAAACCATGGGCAATATGCCAAGGGATACCACCATCATAACTTCCTAAAACAGAAATAGACAATTCAAACAGGGCAACAGCGAAATCAAGTTTCCAAACCAACAAGTATCAGACAACAATTAAATCTTCCCAAAACAAAGCAGACAACATTTAACTAGTTTCCAAAACAATTCCAAGACAGCATTCAAGAGTTTCCAAACAAGTTCCTCTTAGTTTTTGTTCATCATTGGCCTATATATAAGAACACTCACACGCATCAGAAAGAGGGAACCAGCTACATTCACAAAAATTAGTATCACTGATCCACGCATACAACGTCACCAACAATCCACATACAATGCACAATAGCAAACATTCGCACATCACACCATAGCAGCACGGTTCAAGACTATTGGTTCTTGGATTGGCTAGAATTTTAGTAAAACAAAGTTGTGCAATGTTGATGTCACATTGGTGATGTCTTAACATTGAGTCTTAACATTGGTTTATGTTAAGGATTTAAGTTGTTGAAGTTTTGAAGTCTGATGTCACATGCGATGTCATGACATCAGATATGCAGATCAGTAATAACATCAGGTTTAGTGATGTTGTTAGGGTTTGTGTTTTAGCTGGATATTGGGAGAGTTGTTAGTCTCATTGGATACGGATATCTTGGGATAGATATTCTCTGTTGCATAGAGATTTGATGCAGATTTGTAGGGAGGTTTAAAGACTGAGATTTAAAAAGATTTTGGGGATAAAATCTGTTTTGAAGATTCAGTTTTAAATAACAAATCAGGTCAGATATTGCAGAGGATCCAAGCCCAATTCAGATGGCTATATAAAGCGCATCAACCAAAGGAAGATGGGACAGAAAAGTAGACAGAAGATAGAGAGCTTCGACTGGAGTTTAAGCACTGTCTGTGTTCGAGTATTGTGTTAACCATTCAAGAGTGAATTGGTGAGTGTAATCTGTCCTCTCTAGAGCTGTGAAGCAAGAGAGTTTTGTAACTTGATCAAAGCTGTGAAGCAGGATCAAGGTGTTTCTCAAAGTGTTTGATCTTTGAGAGGTTTTAGGGATTGAGTAGTGTTCTCATACCTAAGTGGGCTCTTAGGTAGAAAGTTCATTAGTAGAAATTAAGTTTAGGAGATTGTCAACTAGGTTGTTGAGTCTGTAAATTAATTCTACAAGTAGTGAATTTCATCCCTGGCTTGGTAGCCCCCAGATTAAGCTGTTGAACTGAACTGGGTAAACAATTCTGTGTGTTTCTCTTGTTGTTTGTTATTGTCCATAGCAGAGTGTGTTGTTGTGACATTAAGTGTGACATCACATATCTGGTACCAGAATTTCAATTGGTATCAGAGCAGGCATCCTGTCTGTCTCTGGGTGAGATCTAGGGAAGTTACTTTCTGGTGTAAAGATGGACAAAGAAGTTGGAGGATTTGTCAACATACCCCCTATTTTGGATGGCTCTAATTATGATTATTGGAAGCCAAGGATGATTACCTTTTTGAAATCCTTGGATAGCAGGGCTTGGAAGGCTATCATAAAGGAATGGAAAGTACCTGTTGTTGTTGAGAAAGATGATGCTGGGAAAGAAAAAGAAGGCAACTCAAAACTGAAACCTGAAGAAGAATGGTCCAAGGAAGAAGATAAGCTTGCCCTTGGGAATTCCAAAGCTTTAAATGCTATTTTCAATGGAGTTAATAAGAACATATTCAGGTTGATCAATACCTGTGAAGTTGCCAAGGAAGCTTGGGACATCCTGAAGACTACTCATGAAGGAACTTCAAAGGTTAAGATGTCAAGACTTCAACTTCTGACATCAAAGTTTGAAAGTCTAAAGATGAAGGAAGATGAAACTATTCATGACTTTCATATGAGTATTCTTGAGCTGTCCAATGCATCCAGTGCTCTTGGAGAAAAGATGTCAGAAGAAAAGCTTGTAAGGAAAATTCTTAGGTCCCTTCCTAAGAGGTACAAGATGAAGGTGACTACCATTGAAGAAGCACAAGACATCAGCCAGATGAGGGTTGATGAGCTCATTGGATCTCTTCAAACTTTTGAGCTTGGGTTGAATGAGGAAGAACCTGGAAAGAAGCCAAAGAGTATAGCCTTGGTTTCAAATGCTCAAGAAGAGAAAGGGAATAATGCTGAATCCCAGGAGGATCTATCTCAGGACATTGCTATGTTGGGAAGGCAGTTTAACAAGGTGTTCAAAAGAATGAACAAGAACTTCAAGCCAAATGTCAAGAACATCGCTTCTGACATCAGCAAGTCTAAGGAGAAGGATGAAGAGAAGACTGCTCAAGACAAGGGTGTTCAAGCTTTGAGTGTGAAGGTTATGGACATGTTAAGAAAGAATGCCCCACATTCCTGAAGAAGCAGAAGAAAGGCATGACAGTTTCTTGGTCAGACTCTGACAGTGAAAGTGAAGGAGAGTCAGCCAAACATGTCAAAGCTTTAACTGGAACAGTTGTTTCTGATGGTGATTCAAGTGATGAGGAACTGACTTTTGAGGAGTTAGCATCCACTTATCAAGAGCTTTGTCTGAAGAGTGCAGAAATCTATCAAGAAAGTGAAAAACAGAAGAAACTGATTATTCAGCATGAGACTGCTAAAGCTGATTTGGAAAATGAAGTCTTATTGGTCAAAGCTCATCTTGATCATATGACCAAATCTGTTAGGATGCTGAACAGTGGTACAGACACACTTGACAAGATCCTTCAGACAAAAAAGGTTGCTGGAGATAAGTCAGGCATAGGATTTGTGGTTGAGGAAAAGGTATCTGCTGAAGCAAGCACTTCAGGAACCAAGAAGGAGATGTCTCAACCAATGTCTCAACATCACACAAAGAGACAGGATCCTAAACCTAAACAGGTTGCTCATCCACAAGCTCAAAATGTTGGGAAGAGGCATGCTCATGGTCCTCATCAAAGGAAGGCACATGTTTCTGGAGCTAGGCAGTATATGCCTCCACAATATCATAAGAGCATGCAGGCTTCTAGGTTCGAACAGAACATGTTCCATCAGATGTCTCAACATCAGGGAAACATGTATGGCTATGGATATAATAATGTTGTGCCTTATTATTATGGAAGAAGGAAGCCTCATAACCATAGAAGATAGCCAAAAAGACAGCATCCTTACCATAGAAGACAGTCAAACTATGGGAGAAGAAGACAACATTATGGGTGGCAGCCACAGCAGTATCATCATCAAGGTGGAAGAAGGTTTAACCACTTCAGAGAAGACAGAGTTAGGTGCTTTTACTGTGGCAGATTTTGACACATGCAGTTTTCTTGTTTCAAGCTACATGGTTATCCCAAGTCTAACCCTCAACCCAGACAGGAGGTGAACAGACCCAAGGTTGTTAAACAGTGGGTTCCTAAAGAAGAGGTTAAGTGTCTATTGGCTCACTTTTCAGACAGACACTCAACTAAGGATGGATGGTACTTTGACAATGGCTGTTCAAAACACATGACTGGATTCACAAACCAATTGGTGGAAGTCAATTCTTGCGCCTCAACTGATGTTACTTTTGGAAATGGAGAGAAAGGGGTGGTGAAAGGTGTTGGAAAAGTGAAGTGTCATGATGGACCTGATCTTGACAATGTGCTTCTTGTCAAAGGATTGAGTGCTAATTTAATTAGCATAAGTCAGCTGTGTGATGAAAGGTGTAAGGTCAGTTACACCAAAGATGAGTGTGTGGTGACAAATGAGCAGAATGAGGTAGTGATGAAGGGAATAAGATCCAGAGATAATTGCTATTAATGGGTACCTCAAGTGGACAGCTTATCTGGTGATGTTAAGGGTGATGTTGTAACATCAGATTATGACAACAAGTGTGAAAGTCTGCTGAAAGGTCAATTAGGGTTAATTACTCTTAATGCGAATCCTTTTAAATTTTTAAAAGGAAAGTTAATTTGGAGGAAGAAACTCATTGATTGGTCTTTAAGGGATACACAAAATCAGGCGCCATACCTTAGACCATCATTCCCTATTGTAGCAATATCACGTTTCATCAAAGCTCATATCTCCCAACTGTTCGTCTTCTTCAACAAGAAGAATCATCTGTCTCTGAACCTATACTGCTTCAAGGGAACCATGTCAAAATTGATGTCTTCTCCATCAAAGAAATCTGCCTCACAAAGTTCCTCGTGAGATAAAGCTAGGGTTTCTACAGAAGAGGGGACTACAGAAGAAGCTTTGAATGTAGAACCCATCTCTATGATGCTCCCAGAGTCAGGTAAATCTAGACTTTCTAAACTTGTTTCAAAAAGGGCTGCGACTATCTTTAGAGATAATGAAACAAAGAAGCTTGTTACTAGTGTTCTATTTAGTGATAAAACAGCACCTAGGTCATCCACTTCTCAAACTGTTGAAAGGGTAGATGTTGACAAAAGCTTAGGTCAGATTGTCGATAAGATCTTTGAGAAAGGGCTTCCTATAAAGGGTATATCTAGACCACTGAGGCAAATGCCTACTGAACATTCTGAAAGGGAAAAAAGTGACATGCAATCTACTAAAACCAATCTCCACAGATTGGCTGTGTCAGTTATTGAAGATGCTGAGATTGAAGAAGAAGCAGAAGCTGAAAGAGAAAGGGATACGCATGTTGAAGAGGAAGTTGTTATTGAACAAGATGTTGAAACATCACCTGCTAGAGATGTTACCCCTAGTCCAAGAGGCAAGAAGGATGCTGATATGGTGGATGTTGTTGACTTATCTGACAATGAAGTAATTGGTAATGTTGTTCCTGGGATTGCCAAAAGATTGAAGAATAAGAAAGGAAAGACTGTGAAATCTTCTCCTAAGATGACTGTTGAAGTCAAGAGGAAAAAGACATCTGTTGTTGGTCCTACAAAACCTTGGAGCAAGATTGTTACATCCTCCAAAAAGAGGAAGATAAGGGAAGATTCTGATTCTGACTTTGATGTTGAGGATGATGTTCAAGACATCACACCTGTCAGAAAAACAATTTTGAAGAGAATCTCTGACAAAGTCCCGGAAGTACCAGTTGACAAAATTTCCTTTCATTATGCCAGTAGTGCATCAATGTGGAAATTTGTATGTCAGAGAAGACTAGCCCTAGAGAGGGAGCTTGGGAAAGAAGCTTTAGAGATGAAGGATATTATGGAGCTGATTAATGAGGCTGGGTTGGTGAAGACTGTGACCAAATTTCCTAAGTGATATGAGGGTCTTGTCAAAGAATTTGTTGTCAAAATTTCTGGAAAAATTGCTGATAAAAAGAGCATTGATTTCATGAAAGTCTATGTGAGAGGAAAGTGCATTAATTTCTCTCCTAGTACTATCAACAAGTATCTGGGAAGAGATGATGAAGAGTATAGTGAACTTGAGATGACTGATAATGAAATATGTAAAGAGATTACAGTTGGTCAGGTAAAGGTTTGGCCATTGAAAGGGAAGTTGAAGGCTAGTAAACTTAGCATCAAGTATGTCATTCTTCACAGAATTGGAGCAGCCAACTGGGTGCCAACAAACCACAAGACAACAATAGCTGTTGGATTGGGTAGGTTTATCTATGATGTTGGGAAGAAGATCAAGTTTGACTATGGAAGCTACATCTTTGAGCAAATGGTGAAGCATGCTGAAACAAATGCTATCAAGCTACCTATAGCATTCCCATCCCTTGTTTGTGGAATCATCTTGGAGCAACATCCTGAAACTTTAACAAGTTCAGATATAGCTTGCAAGAGGGAGTCAGCCTTGTCCTTGCATCCTAAGTTGTTTGCTGGACATCATGTTCCAGACATTGTTGTAACATCAGATGCTGGTGGCAAAAAGAGTACCAAGGCTGAATTACTTGAAGAACTGAAGGCCACTTGCAAAGATCTTGATGAGGGCATTAGTACCAGCACATCAAGAAAGATGAAGATAGAACTGCTGATAAAATCCTTGGAACAAGGTGATGGTGATAAAGGTGCTAATGTCAATACTGAAAATTCAGAAACTGAAGATGGTGCCAGCTCTAATGAAGACTAGTTTCCTTGTTGCTTTTTCTAGATAGTAGTTTAGTGTTATTTTGCTGTTTTTTTTTATTCTGCACTTGATGTGCCTAATATGTAATTTGAATATTGTGCCTGTTTATGCTCTATTTATGTTTTTGTTCAATGATTTGTCTTGTCTTGTTTGCTGACTTTAGACTGACAATGAGAGCTTGTTTAGAACTAACTGTAGTGAGTAGGACTTACATGTTGAGGTTTGTCCAATTGTGGCTAAAAAGGGGGAGAGTTAGCCAAGAGTTAGTCAAGATGTTGCAATGCCAAGAAGAAGAATTAATCATTGTGCAATGCTAAGGAGTGCAGCTAGTGTGATGCTGAAATGCAAATATTGAGGGGGAGTTTGCTCTATGTTGAACAGTTGCTGGTATGCTGATTCTTGCTTTGAGGGGGAGCTTGCCCTATGCTGCTGTTTAGTGTTTGAGGTCGGTGCAGCTGTTTGAAGAAATGCTGCTACTAGTCAGTGCTGAAGTATGTAGCAGAGTATTGGAGTGTGTGCAGCATGCTGAAAGCATTGTGAAGTTGTTATGAAGAAATGCTGCTGCGAAGGTTGGTAAAATATTCATGTTTATCCGCTGCTGAAGTGTCTGATGGTGCAGAGATTGTTTTAGCCAAAATTAGCCAAAGGGGAAGATTGTTGGTTCTTGGATTGGCTAGAATTTTGGTAAAACAAAGTTGTGCAATGTTGATGTCACATTGGTGATGTCTTAACATTGAGTCTTAACATTGGTTTATGTTAAGGATTTAAGTTGTGAAGTTTTGAAGTCTAATGTCACATGCGCTGTCATGACATCAGATATACAGATCAGTAATAACATCAGGTTTAGTGATGTTGTTAGGGTTTGCGTTTTAGCTGGATATTGGGAGAGCTGTTAGTCTCATTGGATGCGGATATCTTGGGATAGATATTCTCTGTTGCATAAAGATTTGATGCAGATTTGTAGGGAGGTTTAAAGACTGAGATTTAAAAAGATTTTGGGGATAAAATCTATTTTGAAGATTCAGTTTTAAATAACAAATCAGGTCAGATATTGCAGAGGATCCAAGCCCAATTTAGATGGCTATATAAAGCGCATCAACCAAAGGAAGATGGTACAGAAAAGTAGACAGAAGATAGAGAGCTTCGACTGGAGGTTAAGCACTGTCTGTGTTCGAGTATTGTGTTAACCATTCAAGAGTGAATTGGTGAGTGTAATCTGTCCTCTCTAGAGCTGTGAAGCAAGAGAGTTTTGTAACTTGATCAAAGCTGTGAAGCAGGATCAAGGTGTTTCTCAAAGTGTTTGATCTTTGAGAGGTTTTAGGGATTGAGTAGTGTTCTCATACCTAAGTGGGCTCTTAGGTAGAAAGTTCATTAGTAGAAATTAAGTTTAGGAGATTGTCAACTAGGTTGTTGAGTCTGTAAATTAATTCTACAAGTAGTGAATTTCATCCCTGGCTTGGTAGCCCCCAGATTAAGTTGTTGAACTGAACTGGGTAAACAATTCTGTGTGTTTCTCTTGTTGTTTGTTATTGTCCATAGCAGAGTGTGTTGTTGTGACATTAAGTGTGACATCACATATCTGGTACCAGAATTTCAAAGACTTATACAAAGATACACACCAGAACATCAAATTATTCATAATAGCTAGAAGAGGCGAATTGTGAGTTATCATAAAACACATACAATAATCTCACCATGCACAAACACTCGCAAGGCAGGATATTTGCAGAGCATCAATATTCACCGAAGTCTACAACAGCAATTCAACAACAACAACAACAACAACAGAAGCAGTAAGAAGAGGGTGATTAAGAGCAAGGAGAAAGAGAATACCTGAGCTGAAACCCTTGTTATTTCCATCGTGCGAAATACCTCCTTTTTTTTTCTCTCGTTTTCATTTTGTTAAAACGCTTGTAATCTGTAACTAATCTGGACATAATGAAATTGGGGTCTGAGGGGTTCGATTGGGGTTAGGGTTCCCGAATTTATTGATTTGGGAATCAGAGTTTTATGTTGCGATTTAGGGATTTTAGAGTTGGGATTCACGTTTAGAGGGTACGGTTTAGGTAGGATGAAGGCTTTTGTGACGATCGGGGCTGTATTTTGGGGTAACGCTGCCGCCGGAAGCGATTCCCTGCGCGGCGGTTTTGGTTTTCCGCCGGGGAAAGAAAGGGGAAGACGAGAAAGTAGTGAGATGAGAAGCTCCTTCTTTTTTTCTGTTCTTTATTTACTAGATTTTTCTATATTTTGGGGTAAAGCCGCCGCCGGAAGCGATTCCCGGCGCGGCGGCTTTTGGTTTTTCGGCGGGGAAAGAGAGAGGAAGACGAGAGAGTAGTGAGATGAGAAGCTCCTTCTTTTTTTCTGTTCTTTATTTACTAGATTTTCCTGTACACTCACACACATGGGTAACCATCATGCATCCTCCTTTTTCTACCGTTAGATTATTGGTTTTAGGGATCAGGCGGACTTGATTGAGGGTCTATCGTAAACCCTCTCCATCACCTGGCACAAGATCCCTCCATTTTAAAATTAGTAACTTTTTTTTAATTAACTTTATCTTTTAAATAAATTCTTTTTTTCTAAAATAATCAAATCTGTTTTTTTAATAACTAACCCTAAAACATATCTATAAACTTTTTTTTATAATAACCCTAAAATATATATAGCTTCTTTTTATATTCTAAAAATCACTTTTTTAATAAAATGTAACCTAAAAAAATTTATTAATTAAAAACTTTTGTTAAAACCTTTTCTTAATTAGTAAAACCTTTTTAAAAATAATGAAAACCTTTTACTAAAATACTAAAATTAAAATCTTTTTTAATCAATAAAAAACCTTTTAACTTTTTTAAATTAATAATAACCTTTAACATAATAATTCTTAGAAGTAATAATAAATCTTTTATTAATTTCCCTTTAAAATTATCGAACTTTTCTTAATACATCATTCCCCATTAAATCCCTCATCGTGCACTTAATCGTACGTTTGTGTGAGATAGGTTTAGAACCTTAATTGTGATTGATATCATGCCACTTGCTTTATGCCTTTGTTTGTTTACCTTTATATTTGACGTATGCGCCTTATCTGTCTGTCTTTCATTTGCTCTAAACCTTTTCTAAATAAAAAACTCTTGATCCAACGTCGAGCCATTTTCCACCCATGTAAGTCGATTGCTCTTAAGCATCGCTATCAACCTTTGGTCACTATACACGAGGCTAGCCCACTTTGCTAGCACGCACGAGTAAATCTCATTATAATCGATTGCATTATATCCAAGGGAAAATCCCATGCATGATAATCAATTATTGTGCATGGTGCATATTCATTTGCATCTCATACCTTCTTATAGGCTTTATACCCTTTAAGATAAGTTTCTTAGACAACTTTAGGATATATTCTCCTAAGTTAGTCCCCAGTAAGTTTGTTTTACAAACAAACTTTAGCTCACCTAATTCTCCCTACAAGAGAATTAGATGTGAATCATCTCAAAGAAGAGACATACAATCTCATACCCCACAATACAAACAAGATGTCGATTCCTTTTCCACTTAGGAGAGGTATGAGGCATACTCGTCGATTTTATATCCGAGTTGGAGCCCTTCCCCTGAGGTGAAGCAAAGGTCCATTCTCAAAACTGTGGTGGTTCTTAAGATGACGACTCATATTTTCTCCTAGACTTTTAAACAAACTTTAGTATCCTTCAGAGAGGAACTACAAGTGCTCTGATTCCACTCCCGACAGGGTATGTAGGCACAAGATGTGATATCTTGTCGAGCACACTTAGGAATAGAAATTTAGGTATTCCTACCCATTAACCCTTAGCAACAGATAACAATTAGCAAATAACATAATAAAATAAGAGGTTCCTGTAGAGTACTACATATATCTAGGATGCTAACACCTTCCCTAGGTATAACCAACCCCCAAACCTTAGACTCTTAACTTTGCATTTCCATTGCATATTGTGGGACATTCGATCTTTCTCCCTTCCCTTGGATAAATCAAAGGCCGGTGGTGAAATAAATGATTTACGATTCAAGATAACCCAATAGCTTGACATCCAATTCTCACCGCGACAATGGGAAACAATAATTAGAAAATTTTTTAATTTAAATAATTTAGTTGGAATTATTTAGATTTAAAATAATAAGTTTAATTATTTTATTTATTTGAAAATTGGATCAAATGAGTAGAGAAATAGTGAGGGAAAAGTGGTCCATTTATGGTGGTTAGTGAGGATAAAGAAGGAATAACATATTAGAGGTCTAAGGGTTATAGTAGGAAAAGAGAAAGTTGGAAAGGGGGAGAATCAGTTTTGGGGAACGATCGCGTTTGGAGAAAAGAGGAATGGAAGGGAGAAGCAGAGCTAGGGCTTAGAGAACCTTCGAAGAATCACCACTAAGGTAAGAGCGGGGTTCTTTGATCACTTAAGGGATGAATAATATATGTATGAGGGTATGTAAATCGTTAGGTTCATTCTTATGCTTCTCTCTATTTGCTTTGACTGTTTTTGGTTGCGTGTCGGTGATTCTAATAATATGTAAAATATGCAAACTGATTTCTGGTTAAATCGAGATTTTGTATTGGAAATGATTATAGATGATGTGTGTTGTTGTTGTATGATGATCATTTGAATTATGTGCATTCTAAACTGTTTGGTATTGAAACTAGAGGGATTTTGGGGTCTCGATTGTGCAAAATCTCATCTGTAGGGTTACTGATTCGCACACTTTTGTCGGGCGAATGAGGTGTCTCTCCGGGCGAAGCGATATTGCTTGGAGGTCGCCGGGCGAAAATGAGAGGCGAGTGGAGGGTGAAAAATAGGAGTTTCTGGAATTTGTATGGGAGAGGAATCTCGCTTCGGCTTCGCCGAGAGAGCATTGTGCGAAAAGGGGATTTCGTCGGGCGAAGGAGGGTTCGTTGATGTCTCGCTGGATGAACACCAGGTAAGAAGAACTGGAACGAACCAAACTTTCTAAAACTTTAAAAACCCGTATCTTTTGATCCGTAGGTCCGTTTCAGTCGCCGTTCGAATTGTTGGAAAGCTGGCTTTGGGTACTTTCTATTAAAATTATTTTCAGTGCCAGAATTCCAACCATTCGACGTGTTAATTGGGTTGCCGTGTACGTTGTGATGTATCGAACGTTGAGATGTTGAATCTGGTTGTGCGAATGTGTGTTATAGTTGTGGATTGCAATTGTTGTATATTTCGCCAGGTATATGCTGTGTGTTGGACAATTATGGTGTGATGTATTGGCTGTATGATAGTCATATGCATTGGTCGTTGTTGTATGTTGTCGTTGATGTATATCATGTTGCATAAGTTGTAAGATAAGTCGTGTGCCCATGTGGGGTGTGAGCGCCTAATCCGAATTCTTTGAAATAGTTTCCTATTGTTGTTGTTGTTAAGGTAATCATGTGCCCATGTAGGGTGTGAGCGATTACGGATGTCGTGTGCCCATGTGGGGTGTGAGTGACTTATATAGAAATTTTGACGGGAATTATGATCATGAAAAAAGGATCGAATTGGCACCACATGCATTGAGTCAAGTTGTGAGTCTCTTTGCATTGCATTGTGTTATGTTGTGTTGTTGATTATGTGATTGTCTGCTTGTGTGGAAATTGTAATCGTGTTGATGATTTGACGATAGGGTGAATTATATAATGATTATATGCTTTTATACTTATATCATGCATTTCTTTTGTTGATTGAGAATCTCACCCCCTCTGTTTGAATGTTGCCTCCACGTGGGTAACGTGTAGATAATCAAGAATAGTGCGGAGTTGCGATTAGTGAAGATGAAGTCTTCCATTTTATCTAGTAGAGTCGGCGTCGACTCTGCTGTGTAACACTGGGGTTATGGAACGCTTATGTTATTGAGTTATTGTTTGTTATTTGATTTTTGTTGACTTGTGTGGGTTATGCTTGTTTCAAAATATGTTATGTTTTCGTCCTTAATTTGGTGGAGTTTCCGCTGCTTAATAAGATGAACTTTAACTATAATTACGTTAATTACCGTTAATAAAGTTTTTGTGTTACATGTCGCATGTATGAGCAGTTTTGTGTTGGAAAGTAACATCCTATGTGTTGTATTTTTCATATATTTACTCTGATAATAATTATTATTCTAGGCGGGGGTTTTAGGGTGTTACATAGTGGTATCAGAGCAGGTCGGTCTGTCCGACCAAGTTGTGGAGTTGTTGTTGTGTGACAGTTGATTACTGTCGATGTCGCTTCCTTAACAATTGTGTTTTGTTGTTGATGCGTAACAGATTTAAAATGGCTGGATGGAACGATGCTGCTATCACTGCTACTTTGCAGGCTGTTACTCAGGCGGTACAGAACCCGCCTCATGCTGGTGAGAATGATGAGTTTCGAAAGAACAAACCGCCTACCTTCAAAGGGAGATATGATCCGGATGGAGCGCAGGCTTGGCTCAAGGAGATCGAGAGAATCTTCCGGGTTATGGAATGTCCTGAGGCACAGAAGGTACGGTTAGGTACTCACATGCTGGATGAGGAGGTCGACGACTGGTGGGTTAGCACTCGTCAATTGTTAGGAGCAACATGAGAGGTAATCACATGGGCTGTGTTCAATAGAGAGTTCTTGAGGAAGTATTTTCCTGAAGATGTCTGAGGGAAGAAAGAGATTGAGTTTCTGGAATTGAAGCAGGGTAACATGACGGTTATGGAGTATGCTGCCAAATTCGCAGATCTGGCTAAGTTTTATCCTCACTACAGTGCGACAACTGCTGATTTCTCAAAGTGTGTCAAGTTTGAGAATGGATTGAGACCTGAGATCAAGCAGGCAATTGGTTATCAGCGAATCAGGAGGTTCCAGATTTGGTGGATTGTTGTAGGATCTTTGAGGAAGATAACAAAGCTTGATCGACTCACTATAAAGGGCTGGCCGAGATGAGGGGAAAACAACCGATGAACCGTGGGAAGCCTTATGCAGCTCCAGCTGAGAAAGGTAAACAAAAACACGCTGATGGCAAGAAGCCGAGTGGGGGAGGTGCCCTTGCTTCTCTTAAGTGTTACAGGTGTGGGGAGCTAGGTCATCGTGTCAGTGAGTGCACGAGTGATGTGAAGAAATGCTTCAAGTGTGGACAAGCAGGACATCTGATTGCGGACTGTAAAATTAATGCGGTGACTTGTTACAACTGTGGAGAACAGGGCCATATTAGTACTCGTTGCCACAAGCCAAAGCAAGCTTCAACTGAAGGAAAGGTGTTCGCTTTGATGGGGACTCAGACTTCCAGTGATGACAGACTGATTAGAGGTACATGTTACATTAATAATATGCCTTTGATTGCTATTATTGATACTGGTGCTACTCACTCTTTTATTGTTGCTGATTGTGTGAGAAGGCTAGGCCTTGTTGTTTCTCCTATGTAGGGAGAGATGGTTGTCGAAACTCCCGCAAAGGGATCAGTGACCACTTCCCTAGTTTGTTTGAATTGTCCACTATCAATATTTAATAAGGACTTTGGTGTTGATCTCATTTGCTTGCCGTTGGGGAATCTTGATGTAATCTTGGGTATGAACTGGTTGGAGTTCAATCATGTTCATATTAACTATTTTAACAAGTCGGTGCACTTTCTTGCTCCTGAGGAAGAGGAAGAAGATGGTTTTCTATCTGCTAGAGAGTTGAGAGAGCTCTTAGAGGAAGAAGCTCAAGTGCTTGCATTGTTTGCATCCTTGTCAGTGGAGAGTGAGTCGGTGATTAATGAATTGCAAGTAGTGCGTGAATTTCCAGAAGTGTTTTCGGATGATATTGCTGATGTACAGCCAGAGAGAGAAGTGGAGTTTACTACTGACTTTGTCCTTGGTACCAGACCTATTTCTATGGCCCCATATAGAATGTCGGCATCAGAATTAACAGAGCTGAAGAAGCAATTGGAAGAGTTGTTAGAAAAGAAATTTGTGAGATCAAGTGTATCGCCTTGGGGAGCTCCGGTGTTGTTAGTGAAAAAAAGGATGGCAGTATGAGGTTATATATCGATTACAGACAGCTGAATAAAGTAACGATTAAGAACAAGTATCCACTTCCAAGAATAGAGGACTTGATGGATCAGTTGGTGGGTGCCAATGTGTTTAGCAAGATTGACTTGAGGTCGGGTTACCATCTGATACGGTAAAGGATGAAGATATTCAGAAGATGGCTTTCAGGACCCGGTATGGACATTTTGAGTATGTGGTGATGCCGTTCGGAGTTACTAATGCACCTGGTGTATTCATGGAGTATATGAGTCGAATTTTTCATGCTTACTTGGATTAATTTATGGATGTCTTTATCGACGACATTCTAATCTATTCTAAGTCAGAAGAGGAGCATGCTGAGCATTTGTGGATCATGCTGCAAGTGTTAAAGGAAAAGAAGCTCTATGCTAAGTTATCTAAGTGCGAATTCTGGTTGAGAGAGGTAAGTTTTCTTGGGCATGTTATTTCAGGTGATGGTATTGCGGTGGATCCATCTAAGGTAGATGCAGTTCTACAGTGGGAGGCTTCGAAGTCGGTAACTGAGATTAGAAGCTTTTTGGGTTTGTCTGGTTATTACCTTAGGTTTATCGAAGGCTTTTCGAAGTTGACATTTCTGTTGACTCAGTTGACTTGCAAAGGTAAAGCATTCGTGTGGGATGTTCACTGCGAGAAGAGTTTCATTGAGCTGAAGAAGAGATTGACCACAGCTCCAATTTTTATTCTACCCAAACCAAATGAACCGTTTGTGGTGTATTGCGAGGCTTCTTCGATGGGTTTAGGAGGTGTGTTAATGCAGGATGGTAAGGTTGTGGCTTATGCTTCATGACAATTAAGGGTCCATGAGAGGAATTATCCAACTCATGATTTGGAATTAGCTGCAGTGGTATTCGTATTGAAAATTTGGAGGCACTATCTTTATGGTTCCAGATTTGAAGTGTATAGTGATCATAAGAGCTTGAGGTATCTGTTTGATCAAAAGGAGTTAAATATGAGACAAAGAAGGTGGTTAGAATTCTTAAAGGATTATGATTTTGGCTTGAACTATAATCCCGGTAAAGTTAATCTCGTGGTTGATGCTCTGAGTAGGAAGTCTTTGCATATGTCTATTATGATGGTTAGAGAGTTAGAATTGATTGAGCAGTTCAGAGATATGAGTTTAGTTTGTGAACAGACACCGCATAGTGTGATGTTGGGTATGCTGAAGATCAACAATGAATTTCTTAATAGTATCAGAGAGGGTCGGAAGTTGGATGTGAAACTAGTGGATTTGATGATTGGGAATGAACAGACAGAAAGTAACGAATTCATAGTGGATGAATAAGGTGTGTTGAGGTTCTGTGATAGGATTTGTATTCCTGATGATTCTGAGTTGAAAATAATGATTCTAGAAGAAGGTCACAGAAGTAGCTTGAGTATCCATCCAGGTGCTACAAAGATGTATCAAGACTTGAAGAAGATATTTTGGTGGCCCGGATTGAAGCATGATGAGGGTAAGTTTGTGTATGCTTGTTTGAATTGTCAGAAGTCGAAGGTGGAACATCAGAAATCTGCTGGTTTGATTCAACCGTTAGATATTCCAGAGTGGGGGTGGGACAGCATTTCTATGGACTTTGTGACTGGGTTGCCTAATACTCCAAAAGGGCATTATGTCATTTGGGTAGTGGTGGATAGACAAACGAATTCGGTGCATTTTATTCCGATTAATATCAGTTTCCTTTGTGTAACACCCCAAAATTTACCCTCCTATTTATACCATCAATAAGTGGCTTATGCTTCACATTTCATATGCATTTAGGTCATAAACATCATACATGCATCATTGGTCTTCCCAAGGCATAGGATCAGAGGTTTTATCTTTAGTTGTGCAAAGCAAGAGGAATGAGATATACTTAAGCTACAAAAGCTTCTCATGCCTCAAGAAATCATATTTGGTTCACCATTTCATAAGAGATTGAGATTGGCAAGAAACTTGGAGAGGTTCACTCTCTCCTATCTTTGATCTTCAAGTCAAGGTTTTGATCATCTGTGCATATGACATCTTCACGGGCAAGGATTTTGAAGCTTTAATATCCCCATGTCACAAATAACATCTTGGTTCAAAAGGATCAATGACAATTGAAAATTAGGGTTTCACATAGTGCATTAGGGTTTCATTCTCTTTTGAAGGTCTGGTTCGATTGAAGATGCAAAGATCGTGGTTTAGGGTTGTCCTTTGTGCTTATCAATCATCAAGAGCATCTTATGGTGCTCATCATCATCAGTGATTAGGGTTTATTTCCCTGATCACATGGCTTTCAAGAAGGGATTGGATTAAACATTTAAGGCATTGGTAAAAATGTGGGGAATCAAGCAGAAGGGATTCTGTGGAATTAGATTTGAAGTTCATTGGACATTTGGATGAGTTCAAGATCCTAGAGTGCAAATCATTGAAAAAATAATGATGTGCTCATTGTAATTAGGTTTGTTGATTCAAAGGTTGTATGTTTAGATTCCTATTGATTGGCCTGGCATGTCTATGGGAGATCTGATTCCTGGTGATTGAGACCTTAGCTTATAGAGATTGCATCAGGAGTTTCTAATTTGTATAAAACCCTAATTTGGGCGAACATTTGGTTTCGATTAAATCAGGTGACTTGCCTTTTGTTTTGGACTTGATCATGAGACCCCAATTCTTGAAAGGGGCTATTTGCTTGATTATGGGTGCATCATGCCTTATTCATTTGGAATCAGTCATGTAGCATGGTCACCTGTCCACTTTGGTTTTCTACATGGCTTTTGGTTTGATGGCTTGCTTCAGTATTCAAGTGATTTAGTTATATGGCATTCAAGTGCGTGATCCAAAATAATTCAGTTGAATTTTGGGAGGAAAAGGCATCACATTTTCAAAAGAATTTTCATTACAAGTTACGAGTATGCAAGTACATTACAAAGGAATCAAAGTTGGAAATTACAAGGAAATTGTGATGTTGGACCTATGGTTGAATTTTTGGTCAACCATTGACTTTTAGTCAAATAAGTTGACCAAAGTCAACTCTACTTTAGACATGTTTCTAAGTATTTTCAAGCCACATCAAGCTTCATTCTCACGAGCACCATGTGACTTCTATGCTTCAAATACCACAAGCATGGTTCCATGACCGTGTTACCAACCTGCAAAACCATTTAATCCCATCCACAATTAGCATAACAAGCCAATGCATATACACATTCAACCATTTCAATCCAAAACCAATCACCACTTCATTTCTATTCGAAAAGAAAAGAAAGGTCAAGGCCAAGATAATGTCATGTTCAATTAAAAAAAACCAACAATGCAATTCAATTTTTACACAACCATATTCTAACAGCAGCAGCAACATGTTTTCACACCAGTGGTACAAGTTCAGTACACTAACAGATTCAAAATATAACTGTTAGCTCCTAATTTCGACGCTGCATGATTTCAAATAGATTTGGCTTTTAAAGAAGTTATTCTTTAAAATATAAGCTAAAGGAGAAGAAGGCTTCGACCAAGATGTATTCGACCATATTTGTTGAAAGCCTGAGTCGAAGAGAATATTTTAAGACTTCAAACATTTCCAAGTCCAAGGCGTCAATTTGAAAGGGTAAAATGGCTATGGATAATGCGCTGCAGTTACAACTGGATAGTGGAGGGAAGTTCTACTATTTGAATTTGAAAAGAGGACAAGTGGAGAATATCCAGAAGTTGAAGACATGCAAAGTGCCAAGTGGCGTGTTCTAGGAGTAAACCGTTAAATGGTGGTTACTTTAGAGTATTATAAATAGGTTAGTTCTAGAGTTAGAATAGGTGTGAAAAAATCGTGTTGCACAAGTAACTCTGAAATCACTCAAAGTATCCAGCGTGTAGAGAAAAGAGTGAGGTCAGAATGTACGTGATTGTAATCACCATTATCTTTTATTGCAATGCCATTTTCTTTGAAGTTTCTATCTTAGATCCTTTACTTTGAAATCCTTTAATTCAGTATTTTACTTCTAAGCATTCTACGTTATAAAGTTTTTACTTTGCAGTTTTACATTAAAAAGCCTTTACCTTCAAGCATTTACATTTCTGCAGTTTAAGATCTTTATGCACTTTTTTCCAACATTTAACTCCAGTTTTTATCAAACCTTTACATTTAGTTTTTTCCTTTGATGTGTTGTTCGACTTAAACATTTCTTTGATTTCTGTCACTTTCATTTACATTTCAAAACACGTTCTTTTATTTATATGCACTGTCGAAATGTATACTTTGCCTAATTGTGAGATATTCTAAATACACTCATAGCACATGTCCTAGGATCAATCTGATCGATCCTGTAAGTTACTAGAACTTTGTTGTTTTAGAAGATCAGCGGTTGTTTACCAATTTTCAAGGTAAACAAATTGGCACGCCCAGTGGGACAGTGCTAAACGTGTGTTTGGAAGTTTATAACTTTTAAATAACTGTTAAAAGGAAGTTTTATAACTGCCCTTTTTTGAAATTTTTTCGTTTCATTGGTCGAGATTTTGGCAAACTTTATTGTATGCACTTGAGAAGTGGAAAGGTAGCCAAGGGAATTCAAATCCTAGTTCTGCTGGGACTAATCCTCAACCAAGCAGTTCAAGCGTTCAGAACAGCACCATCAATCCTCAAGAATTACCAAGAAGTACTGTGGCGCCAACTCCAGTTCCTTCGACAGGAGGGTCAACAGTGTTAACCATGATGACAGAGCCAGCGCCTTTGACAGCAGGACTAGGGGAAACATTGTAACACCTCAAAATTTGCCCTTTTGTTTCTGACCTAACTGGTTTATACTTCCTTTCATCTGCATTATTCATTCCTGCATTTTGCTTTTTTCTTTTGAGCATGGGATCAAGGTATTCTTTCAGCAACTCACGGCGTCATCAGTCCCAGTACGATTTTTAACAGTGTTCAGAGCCCAGCAGATAGCTTTCCAAGTCTTTTTGAGTATTTATTTTGCTCATTAAGTGATTGGATGATCAGAAACCCCGACAGTCATTTTTTTGATCATTTATTCAGCACCAGGCAGTTGGTATCAGCAGTTTAATCCGAGTTCAAAAAACATTTCGCAGCATATTTCAAGTGCATTCCAATGGTAATATCAGTTGGCAAGTTTCAGAGGTCTATCATGGTTCAAAACAGGTGGAACCGGGCGAATATCCAAGTTTCCCTCCTTTTGGCGCCAATTTTGAATTTTTGAATGGAGTAATCGATTACTCAAAGTGAGTGTAATACCCCAAAATTTGCTCTCCCCTTTTGTCATCATAGCATGGCATTATCATTTATCATATCATATCCACCTCATTAACATTACATTGCATT